>CM077179.1:37487981-38122981 GCA_039654105.1 Coreius guichenoti | reverse complement strand
TATCTATCTATCTATCTATCTATCTATCTATCTATCTGTCTGTCTGTCTGTCTGTCTGTCTGTCTGTCTATCTATCTATCTATCTATCTATCTATCTATCTATCTATCTATCTATCTATCTGTCTGTCTGTCTGTCTGTCTGTCTATGTCTGTCTGTCTGTCTGTCTGTCTATCTGACTATCTATCTATCTATCTATCTATCTATCTATCTATCTATCTATCTATCTATCTATCTATCTATCTATCTATCTATCTATCTAAAAAGCCAGTATTCTGTAATTTGAAGGACTACTCTGCTCTAGATTATTGCTTCATAACCTAGGGTTAAAAAGACATTATTTTAGGGTTAAGTTCAATGTGGAAAGCCTTATAGATTATTGTACCACATCAGAAATGAGCCTGCCTGTGAGACACAAGCCAGAAGTCAGATCCTGCCATGTCAGCATTTCTGTAGCAACTCAGATGCTATCATGCAATGCACAAACAGATACAGGCCTATTCTGATGATGAATGGGGCAAATTTGGCTGGTGGTGATGAATTAAATAAAAAAATGTTATGAATACAAACTTATGAAATCAGAGTAATTGCAAATTTAACCTACTTTACTCCATATATTTTGCGTATTTAACGTCTGTGTCTTTTAATGTATGTTTGGCATTTGTTTCCTTTCATAGCCGAACCTGCCATAATAGGCCTAATGAAACCGGATCGCATAATGGAACATTGAAAGAGCCAATCTGTATGGTAATTCCCTCTTCACACACGCGCTTGTCTTCATGCTTTCCTCGTCCCTTCGGACAGCCGGTTTCTCCGCTCACGTGTGAAATCTGTTGAGCGGAGTTAATAGACGCTATCAGACAGCAGCGCTCCTTTAATTCCCTGAGAGGCGACTGCATTACAGCCTGCCATTGAGCACTCTCTTAGTCATTTTGAATGAAGATGGGTTATTTTATATTTTCAAATGTGTCTTTAATTTAGTACTGTTTTCAATTTACATTAGGGTTTAGTTTTAGTTACTTTCAGAAATGGGTTTGGATTTTTTGTATTTTCTTTCTTATATTTTAATTGCAGATTTAATCTGTTAAAGGGATCATTCATCCATAAATGTAAATCATTTATCCACTCTTTCTAAAACTGTTTTACTTTCTTCTGTGAAACAAAAATGAAGATATTTTGAGACGTGTCTCAGTGTTTTCCTTTTTTGTAACACTTTATTACAGTAGTCCACTTTAGACATCTATGCATTATACATGCATTAGACATTATACACTATAGTGCCAAAAGTTTTGTGACGCCTGCCTTTACATGCACATGAACTTTAATGACATCCCATTCTTAATCCGTAGGGTTTAATATGGAGTTGGCCCACCCTTTGCAGCTATAACAGCTTCAACTCTTCTGGGAAGGCTTTCCACAAGGTTTAGGAGTGTGTTTATGGGAATTTTTGACCATTCTTCTAGAAGCGCGTTTGTGAGGTCAGGCACTGATGTTGGACGAGAAGGCCTGGCTCGCATTCTCCGCTCGAATTCATCCCAAAGGTGTTCTATCGGTTTGAGTTTAGGACTCTCTGCAGGCCAGTCAAGTTCCTCCACACCAAACTCGCTCATCATGTCTTTATGGACCGACGCTTTGTGCACTGGTGCGCAGTCATGTTGGAACAGGAAGGGGCCATCCCCAAACTGTTCCCACAAAGTTGGGAGCGTGAAATTGTCCAAAATGTCTTGGTATGCTAGTTCCTAGTCACTATGGAGTTCCTTTCACTGGAACTAAGGGGCCAAGCCCAACCCCTGAAAAGCAACCCCACACCATAATCCCCCCTCCACCAAACTTTACACTTGGCACAATGCAGTCAGGCAAGTACCGTTCTCCTAGCAACCGTCAAACCCAGACTCGTCCATCGGATTGCCAGACAGAGAAGCGTGACAGGTCACTCCAGAGAACACGTCTCCACTGCTCTAGAGTCCAGTGGCGGTGTGCTTTACCCCACTGCATCCCACGCTTTGCATTGCACTTGGTGATGTAAGGCTTGGATGAGCTGCTCGGCCATGGAAACCCATTCCATGAAGTTCTTACGCACTGTTCTTGAGCTAATCTGAAGGCCACATGAAGTTTGGAGGTCTGTAGCTATTGACTCTGCAGAAAGTTGGCGACTTCTGCGCACTGTGCACCTCAGCATGCGCTGACCCCGCTCTGTGATTTTGAATTCTGTTATTGATTCTGTGAACTAACTTTCATTAATTTGCAACTATATGTCAACCAACTCTCATTAGATAGACTGTGGTAGACTGTTAGGTTTGGGTTAGTAGAACTGTAAACCCTAATGCTCAAAATAATTAATTGGTTTAGTAGAGCCAACTCAAATTAAACAAAAGTTCACAAAACTGACACATTTTAAGTAATCTGAATTGTTTCATTGTTTTGAGTTTCTTGTTTCTTTTAATTTAGACAAACTTAATTTTAACTGAAACTGGGCTGGGATTTCTATTTCCCAGCATGCTTTGCCATGGAGAGTAAATGCTAAAATTAATTGTTATATAATGTTTTTGCACAAGATTAATGTTAAGTGGGAGATTTAGTAGTGTTTAATGATTTGTTATGCTAATTTAGAAGAGCTTCTGTAATATTGGGGTTTTGGGAGTTTCCATCATGTGACGAGTGGAGCATGAGCTTAGTTTGAGAACTGATATATGTTCATTTTTTTATATTGCTGTCCTCATTCAAGTGCTATGCTAATGCTATCAAAGCATTGTGTTACCAATTAGCAAGGTAGCATTTATTGAATTAGCTAGTTAAAGCTAACCAAGTTTCCAATACTAAAACTATTTAAATTGAGATTACATGATCATTTTAAATTATGTGTATGAATTATCTTACTCTAATTTCAATTTGAGAGCAATTAAAATGTATACAATAAAATGAGTATACAATAAAAAAATCTGCTAGTTCTGCTTAAACATTAAATTTCTTAAATTAAAAAAAATGATGTAACTGATTACCTCAAATTTTTTTAGTTAAGAAATTTAACGTTTAAGTAAGCAGAACTTGCAGATTTTTATTTTGTAATCATACATTTTAATTGTTCTCAAATTGAAATTAGAGTAAAATAACTCATACACATAATTTAAAATTATTATGTAATCTCAAATTTTTAATAGTGGAAACTTGACTATCTTTAACTAGCTAACTCAATACATGCCACCACAATGCTTTGGTATCATTAGCATTAGTATTGCACTTGTCAAGTCATTCAACTGAATGAGTACAGCAATATAAAACATTTAACATATATCAGTTCTCAAACTAATGCTCCACTCATCACCATGATGGTAACCTTACAAAAACCAAACATAACAGAAACTCTTCTAAACTAGCATAACTAGACATTAAACACTACTAAATCTCCCACTGACATAAATCTTGCACCAAAAAACATAATATTACACTTAATTTTGGCATTAACTCTCCCTTTTGAGTGTCATGGCAAAGCATGCTGGGAAATAGAAATCCCAGCCCAGTTTTAAATTTAAGTTTGTCTAAATTAAAAGTGCATAAAACTCAAAACATTAAAACAATTCAGATTACTTAAAATGTGTCAGTTTTGTGAACTCAAAGGAAAAAGAAAGTTCTAAATACTCATAAAAGGAACTGATTTGTTTAATTTGAGTTGGCTCTACTCAAACCAATTCATTATCTTGAGTGTTAGGGTTTACAGTGTGCTTCTTAGGGACCTACAGTATACTGTAAAAAATTATATGATCAATAAGTTATGACAACATATGATTTTACATTGCTTTAACTCATCAAAATAAGTTATACAAGATTCAACACATTTTTAAGTCCGTAATTTAAGCTGAAATTACTTAAACGTCCAAGTTGATTGTACTTAAAATTTTAAGGCAGCAACTTTTTTGTGTGAAGAGTGAGTATTAGCTGGCTGGTCATGTGATCTCAACAGTATATGCACCTTAAAATAAAATATAATCTTCATTTCTCTGTTTAAACCCTTCAGTCTGCTGAGCTTTTATTGTAAGTGCATTATTAAGTAAATATATTTTCTGTTTGATACAAACTAAGGAACATGTTACAATGATCAGTCTTTTTTGTAATCAACAACAGTCACAGATGAAAAAACCCCTCTGTAATCAGGGCTGCCAACTCTCACGCATTTGGCGCTTTCAGGCTCTGTCTCACGCTCACACTCTGCCCAAGTAAATCTCACACCAAATTGCCAAACCTGCTTTTGATATGAAACAAAGTCTAAGCTTTTAAATTTTGTAAAGTTTTAATACGAAATTCAAACAATAAATACCGTTTTGGCGCACTTAATGTGACAAAACAGTTAAAGCCAGAGCCGTTTTAAAACAGAGTTGCGACATGCTTTCATCTCCCGGCGGCGCGCGCGGTCACGTGGTTCATGGAGCTCTCAATAGTTCTAAACAAACCAGCGCTGTCAATACATTTGAACAGACAACAGCTTCACTATACAGGTATTTGCAGCAATCTTTGATAAACAGTACAGCATAGTGTGCATTGATTATTACGTCAACCACATTTACAGTATCATTTTATTATGGAGAGTGATGGAGATGCAAATATTTAGCCCTTAGGTATTCCTTACTAATTGGTCACACTCATACTCATTAATGGTCAAATGTGACCATACACCTTAACTATTTTTCAATTAAATAAATGTTCTCTATTTTAGTTCAATAATATTTTTTGAATATTTTGAGGAGATCTTTTGGTACTAAATACTATTTGTGCAATAATTATGGTCCATTAATGACCACTTAAAATATTTTTCTTCTAATATTTGTATTATTTATATTACAATTAGTGTAGTAATTAAGGTTAAAATAGAGAATTCCAATGCAAAGAGGCAAATTAGAGTCATTTTGTGTCTGGAAAAATAATAATTTTCATTTGTAATTACCCACTAGGTGCCTGTATGGCTCTTTAATAAATATACATGTATCTAGTCTAGTTGCTCAAAAAAAGTATTGCAGATCATAACTGCTTACTTATTTTTAGGTTTTGCATTTGAATAAATATTTAGACATGATCAAACACTAGATTTCTTTAAATGTGAAATTTAAAAAAAAATTCACCCCCCCAAAAAAAATCTCACTCCAACCTGAACTTAAAAGTTGGCAACCCTGCTGTAATACTCCTTGAAATATAATTTATTTTTTGCAGCATTTTGCGTCTTTCCATTCTTCAAAACCTTAAAGGTTCAGCCTTTGACAAATCGACTGACATGAGTTTCCATCACTTAAATTCTACATTTCTCATCTTTGTATTCTCTTTTTCCCCCCTAAAGAGAGCACAACATGCCTCACCAGAAAGATTTGCATTTCTTTGATGGATGGCCTGTGTTTCGACAATGTTCTTCTGTGCACACCAGCCTCGGGCGCTGCACATTAGGATGGAGCGGGAGTTGATGAACTGTGTATGAATATGCATGTGCAGTCAGGATACCACAGCAGCTGCGCATAAACAACATTTGCCCAGCGTTGACGATAGCAGATATTCCTCTTGGTGTCCTGCACGAGATGAGGTGGGTTCGCTGAGAGATGGGAAAAGGCCAGTGAGCAACACCTGATTCACAATATGCTGTTTTGACACTGGGATCTGTTTTTCCTCAATACAAGTTTGAGTGATAAATTCACACACCAGCTCTTTATTACAAAGGCACACGTTTTACACAACACTTGAGAACTAAATCAGCAACAAATAGTATCAGCTCAGGAAATAGCCATTTATGATACTCCTTAATAGTATATTTGAAATTCATTAAGGCAATTTGTTTGATTGAAGTAGACAATTGAGTAAATTCGGGTAGAATTAGCAATAATAATACAAACCCGATTCCAAAAAAGTTGGGACACTGTACAAATTGTGAATAAAAAAGGAATGCAATAATTTACAAATCTCATAAACTTATATTTTATTCACAATAGAATATAGATAACATATCAAATGTTGAAAGTGAGACATTTTGAAATGTCATGCCAAATATTGGCTCATTTTGGATTTCATGAGAGCTACACATTCCAAAAAAGTCGGGACAGGTAGCAATAAGAGGCCGGAAAAGTTAAATGTACATATAAGGAACAGCTGGAGGACCAATTTGCAACTTATTAGGTCAATAGGCAACTTGATTGGGTATAAAAAGAGCCTCTCAGAGTGGCAGTGTCTCTCAGAAGTCAAGATGGGCAGAGGATCACCAATTCCCCCAATGCTGCGGTGAAAAATAGTGGAGCAATATCAGAAAGGAGTTTCTCAGAGAAAAATTGCAAAGAGTTTGAAGTTATCATTTGTAGCCATCCTTCAAAGGCCAGACTGAGCGTTGTGGGGCGGTCTAGCCCAGTGGTTCTCAACAGTTTGGCCATGAGACCCACGTTTTCCCACTTTAAAATAAGTTTATTTCACAAAAGTAGTTGACACACATACAAGTACCGTCCTCCTTTACTTAACATAGGCTACACATAAATTGTAAGAATATGACTAATATACTGACGAATAAACAGTAGGCCTATAAGGTAAGGCTTTAAATAGCAGTCCCAAACTAGTTTTTGTTAGTATGATAAAGTTGGTATGAGCCACCAGTCATTTAAAAATATTCGTTGCGCCGCTGTGATGCAATCAACCTTCAAAGGATGCAGCCTTTGAATTAGGACGCAGCTAATAATGACAGAATATTCATTTTTGGGCGTACTGTCACTTTAAATGACATCACTACGTCCACTATCCTGATAATAATAATAGTAAGTCATTAGGACACACAAGGCACAATTGGGAGTGTTTCCTGAGAATGACCTGTCATCATTTAGTCTGACCATTGGTCCTGGTCAGTGGGAAAAATAGCCTGTTCTGATTGGCTAATAAGCTATTCTCTCTCAGTGGCTGGAGAGATTTCAGGATATGATGCGTGTAATGATGGTGTATGTGCTGGATGTGATTTTCAGGTCTGCTGGCTGATTGACGCCCTGCTGTCAGCTGAACACCTGAAACCAGTGATGAGCCGCACACTGACCAAGTTATTTTTGTAGAATAATGACAAGTAGTTGAAGGAGTTTGTTTTCATGGTTACTGTGTGTGTGTGTGTGTGTGTGTGTGTGTGTGTGTGTGTGTGTGTGTGTGTGTGTGTGTGTGTGTGTGTACATGCATGAGTATATGGGATATTTAGGTGTTCCTCAGTCCTTTTCAGTGTGACTAGTTATTTGATAATAGTGTTGAAAACATTTGCTAACATCTGTCTTCACCAAAACATGTTTCTGGCAAGAGTCCATCAGACAGATGCTCTAACGATGGAACGTTTAGTGCAAAACAACAGGAACTAATAAATGAACACATGCCCAAACACATACTGTACAGTACCATTCACTAATGTACAGCACAAAACATTGCAAATATTGCAAAAATAGCAGAGTAAACTAGATAAAAAACACTTGTTGAGATGAACTTTGATGTTGGCTTGAGAAAGCCTAGAGAGAAAGTTTGAAGTTGTTTTAAAAGCTTGAAATTCAAAGTTTTAAGGCTGTGTGGTCTATTAGACAAGAGATTGGATGTTGCTTGGGTGTTCTGGGTGGTTGCTTGCTACTGTTTGTTACTAACTTTTAGTTAAGTTAACTACTTCAACTGCTTGCTATAGGATGTTGATATGCAGTTGCTATGGTGTTCTGGGTGGTTGCTAGGGTGTTGCTATGTGGTTACTAGAGTGTTCTGGGATGTTGCTTGCTACTTTTCATAACTAGCTTTTAGTGAAGCTAACTTCAACAGCTTGTTAGGCAGTTGCTATGGTATAATGGGTGGTTGCTAGGGTGGTGCTATGCTGTTGCTAGGGTGTTGCTATGTGGTTACTAGGGTGTTATGAGTGGTTGCTAGGGTGTCCTGGAATGTTGTTTGGTATTTTTTTGTAACATTAGTGAAGCTAACTACTTCAACTTTTTTGCTATGGTGTTGCTATGCAGTTGCTATGGTGTTTTGAGGGGTTGCTGGGGTGTTGCTATGTGTTTGCCATTGTATTATGGTTGGTTGCTGGTGTGTTCTTTGTCATTGTTAGGGTGTTGCTATGTGGATGTCCTGGGATGCTGTTTGCTACTCTTTGTTAACTTGTAGTTAAGCTCAGCTGCATTGCTAAGGTGTTGCTATGCTATTGCTATGGTGTTCTGGGGGATACTAAACAGTTGCTAGGGTGTTCTGCATCATTGCTTGCGTGTTCTGAGTTGTCGCTTGCTACTGTTTGTTAATAACTTTTAGTTAAGCTAACTACTGCAACAGCTTGCTATGGTGTTGTTATGCAGTTGCTATGGTGCACTGGGTGGTTGCTAGGGTGGTGATATGCAGTTGCTAGGATGTTCTGAGTGGTTGCTAGGGTGTCTTGGAATGTTGTTTGCTATTTTTTAGTAACTTTAGTGAAGCTATCGTCTTTTTTGCTATGTTTTGCTATGGTGTTCTGGATGGTTGCTAGGGTGTTGCTATGTGGTTGCCAGGGTGTTATAGGTGGTTGCTAGGTGTTTCCTGGTGTGTTCTGGGATGTGGCTAGGGTGTTGCTATGTGGATGTCCTGGGTTGCTGTTTGCTACTCTTTGTTAGTAACTTGTATTGAATTTTGAATTGAATTGCTAGGGTGTTGCTATACAGTTGCTATGGTGTTCCGGGTGGTTGCTAGGCAGTTGCTAAGGTGCTCTGGGTAATTGCAAGGGTGTTGCTATGCGGTTGTTAGTGTGTTCTAGGTGGTTGCTAGGGTGTCCTGAGATGTTGTTTGTTAGTGAAGCTGACTACTTCAACCAGTTTAAAGTGTAGCTTGTCAAGCTACAAGCTGCTCATAATTTAAAGTGGAAATAATCCCTCTGTGAAAGGCATTTCCCTCCAGTATAGATGAGTCGAGTGCAGATGAACTATGTGTCATTTCTGCATTGTCTCTATAGCACTTTCTGTTTTTAAATCTCCATCTTTTTTGTTTTTGACAGCACATAGAATGACTTTTCATTTCCATATGCTGACACAAATCTTTCTCTTACTGGAAAGAAGGGAAACACATTTGAATCTGTAGCACCAGTGATGTTGTCAATGACCATATGCACTAGAAAGAGTTATTTCTTTATCTTGTTTTTGTTTTGCCTTGGGAATTGTTCGGAAGCACAATAAAAAATATGCTTTTTGGAGCCTCTGGAAATATTTATTGGATTTTAAGCAATAAAGATGCTCTCACACATACAGATTCTTAGAGACTAAGAGAAGGACTGTGCTGTTAGTGCTTCATCCGTCACTGACAGATGAGAGTGAGTGATGCTGACAGATGACAGAATCCTTCAGATCCAGTGATGACATTAAACATGTGAGAAAAGGTCAAAGGATAACATCACTCACCCTTCTTGTTTGTCATAGGTAAGCTTAACCAGATGTGATGTGTGTGTAGCTGTTCTGGTTTGCCACTGGGGACTAGTCATTAATTGATCGAAATATTACAGTGATACGATTACAGTGGGAGATCTAACAATATGAGTAAAATGCGAAAGCTTGTTCTGTTCCTGTCTGTGTGTCTTCTGAGGAAAAACCTGACGAGATCCCTCATAATTTCAGTCTGATCTGAACCGCTAAAGCAACACAATGATTTATGAAGCTGAAACATTTACTGCATTTATCCATGAACTAGTGGATCCAAAAGCATGTAATTTTTGCTTCTCATTTCACATGCACAGATGTTGCTTGCGTTTACATGTTTCAAAAGCACATCAGACAAATTGACCTGAAGGGTCAGAAAGGTCATGCAGAACTAATTATTATGATGTTTTTAGTGCAAAACTTATTTAACAATAATGCAGTGACCTCATGGAGAAATATTAAATGCATTATATGACATGACCCCTATAATACAAATAGCCATACAATACTTTTTAACCCTTTAAAGCCATATGACATAATTGTCTGATATATGAAAATGGAACAGCTTATTTAAAGGGGTCATGAACTGCATCGTTTTATTGTTTTATAATGTTTCCTGTGGTGCACTTATAATGTTAGAATGATTTTTACATCAAAAATTGTCATAATTTAGAAATAAAAGGCATTTTCCTACCCTGATTTTAGCCTGATCTGAACGCTCTGTTTGAAGGGGCGTGTCTGCTGTAAGACGTCAGTGTAAACGCCCACTGCTGTGATTGGCTGCTGTGAGACGTCAGTGTAAACGCCCACTGCTGTGATTGGCTGCTGTGAGACGTCAGTGTAAACGCCCACTGCTGTGATTGGCTGCTGTGAGACGTCAGTGTAAATGCCCACTGCTGTGATTGGCTGCTGTGAGACTTCAGTGTAAACGCCCACTGCTGTGATTGGCTGCTGTGAGACTTCAGTGTAAACGCCCACTGCTGTGATTGGCTGCTGTGAGACTTCAGTGTAAACGCCCACTGCTGTGATTGGCTGCTGTGAGACTTTAGTGTAAACGCCCACTGCTGTGATTGGCTGCTGTGAGACTTCAGTGTAAACGCCCACTGCTGTGATTGGCTGCTGTGAGACTTCAGTGTAAATGCCCACTGCTGTGATTGGCTGCTGTGAGACCTTAGTGTAAACGCCCACTGCTGTGATTGGCTGCTGTGAGACTTTAGTGTAAACGCCCACTGCTGTGATTGGCTGCTATGAGACTTTAGTGTAAACGCCCACTGCTGTGATTGGCTGCTGTGAGACTTTAGTGTAAACGCCCACTGCTGTGATTGGCTGCTGAGACTTTAGTGTAAACGCCCACTGCTGTGATTGGCTGCTGTGAGACTTTAGTGTAAACGCCCACTGCTGTGATTGGCTAAGATCTTTGCATATGAAATAGCTATTATTACATGTGGAACTCTCTTGAAAACTTTTAGCATGTTTTTACTATTAAAACTCTCAAGGTTAAGGTTAACTAATCGTTGACTAAGTGTTGATTATAGCATTATATTTAGATATTTAGATTGCAGTGAAAGGTTGCAGTGATGAGCATTGTAGCCGATCACAGACATGTTGAGAGCATGAATGCAGCGATCTCGTCATTGCAACTCAGTTTCTGCACACTAATGAATGCTTTCATCCATAGGGCGTAAATCGCGGGGGGGTCAGGACCCACCCCATCTGAGGGTTGTCCCCCCCTAAAAATATCATTAAAAACCACATTGTGTATTGTAAATAATATAATTATATATACTTAAAATAATTGTGTAAGTAGTAAAACAATACAAACGCAAACGGGGCAACAATGCATTTTAAAGGGCACCTATTATGCAAAATTTACTTTTACATGGTATTTGAACATAAATGTGTGTTGGCAGTGTGTGTACACAACTACCCTATAATGGTAAAAAATCCACCCACTGCTTTTTTTTTAATCTCCATAAATCATAAGCAGTGTCTCAGAACAAGCCGTTTGCAGATTCTGGGCAATGAAGACATCACATTTTACAGGCCCCGCCCACAAGTGTTGATGGACACTGCCATATTAGCATAGACCCCGCCCTCAGAGAGCTGTACAAAGTCCGCCATGTTTATCTCCTCGCCAGAGCATTTAACAGCAGCATTCAAGTAAGAAATGTGTTCTACTAAAGCTACTAAAATTCATTCAGTCAAGAGCAGTGAGTTGTTGTTTGATTCATATTAACAGCATATATAGCAGTAGGTACTGTATATTACACTGCTTTCACTTTAATACACAGATCTAATATACACACGGGATTTCTGTACTTGCTGCATACGTGCACAGACATAACCAACTGTTTACATGTGTGTTTTCAACTTTGTGTGTTTCTGACATAACCTTGTGTGCATTTGACAGTTTAATCGCAATAACACATGAAAGAGAACTAGTCTAGTAGTTTAATACTCACAGACGCACCGACATCCAGCTCTCTGTGCACATGCGTCGGGTGTGTGTGCTCAAGTGTGTGTATGGCTTTAAAATGCACGCAGATGATAATATTTCATGATGATGAAGAACTGCAATGTCACGTGAGTGTGACAAGATGGATAGAGATGATCAAAACCAAACAGATGTATCATGTTTCACGAGCTGTGAAGGCTCCGCCCTCTGGGGTGGGGAGCAGCAGCTCATTTTGCATTTAAAGGAGACACACACAAAACAGCTCATTTTTCTCAAACCCAAAAATTGGCATTTTCAAAATGGTATATTAAATGATCTGTTAGGAATTTTGATCTGAAACTTCACAGACAAACTCTGGGGAAACCTGAGACTTATATTACATCTTGTAAAAAGGGGCATAATAGGTGCCCTTTAAGTTTAGAAACATTTTGAGTCCCCCCCTCTTGCCTCACAGTGGTTTGGTCCACCACGCACCTCACCTACACACACAAGTCCGGTGGAAGAGTACAAAGTTCTTCAGTAGTTGAGGAACTCTAGTAAGTTGTTGAGGCTATTTTATTCACTATTTTATTTTTAATATTTTATTCAGTGATTCTTTTCTCTTTAATACAGACGATGCTGAGTTATTAATAAATTAGCAGTGATAAAAAAAAATGATGATAACCGATGTATTTTTCCATGAGTCTGATATGTTAGCGATTATTGTTTGGTAGCTTGTTGTAAGTCACCCACTACAACTAACACGGCGATAAGCCTATGTGTGAATTGATATTAGGCTAGTATTGTAGATCTACCATTGTGTTGGATTTTGCACAATACTATGTGGAAGAAGCAAGATAATTTAATAATTATATTACCGCGTGGTGAACCTATGATTACTCATATTTAAACAACTATTGCTTTGTGTTGTTGGTCAGATAAAATGACAGAGACAAGAAAAACGGACATAAGATCATTTTTCAGTGCACCAAAACGCCACACATATCCTTACAAGTACAATTTGGCTGTATTATTTGTGTCCCCTTCAAAAATTGCCCTTGAGAAATTTTATGTTTATTGTCCCCCCAACTGTTTGATGAAATTTACGCCCATGCTTTCATCATAACTAACAGTGCAAACACAATGTAAATAAGAGATTCTTTGATTATTACAGGAGTTTTGGCGCAAGTCCAGAACTCAGTCACTGATAAACTTGCGCTGTTTGATTGACAGCTCCAGCGATTGTAAAGGGAGAGTTCTTTGATCACTTTCTATATATAATTTAATCATAGTTTAAATAACAGATTATCTTCATCAGGCATTAGAATTAACACAGTTACTTAAATGTTGTGGCATTACTGTCGAGCCCATATCGTAAAAGTCTGCGCCAAAATTGCGACTGATTTACCAAAGAATCCACAGTGAAATGTACCGAATAGAAATAAATAATGCTCCACTGAGACATTCACACTGTTGAAAATAAATAAGCACATTCCTAGCATTAGGATCCTTTAGAAGGTAATGTTATTTGTAGTCCAGTGATCCTGTTTTGCTCTCCTCTCCTTGTCATCTCACTAACACGCCAGTGGGCGGGGCCAAAGATGTGAAAGAGGTGTCGATCTTCTGCAGAGGCGGTCTTTCACTGATAGGCACATTCCACAATGAGTCGTTCTCTGGGCTTGGTTACAATAAAAGCTGTTTTTGGACTAACAAGGAAGTTTTCAGTTCTGAAACTTACAGGATATTCTTATAGTATGATGACCTCTTACATGTCAAAAGCTCAAGGAAAATTTGATTTCTCAGTTCATGACCCATTTAAACTATAGACAAAATCTTGCATTTGTGAAAATTTTTATTTTTTGTATCATAAAAACAAGTTTTTATGGCCCATATAGTATGATATAGTGAGAATATGAGAAAAATATGTCTTATTAAGATGATATTGAAATGCTTATAGTTTTATGATCAAAGCTCTGTAGTTTTAAAACATGTAATGCAATGCAATACAATGATGATTGAGAGATGAACAAATAAACCTTCCTCAAAAGCCTAATGATCATATTTGATACTCACATTTGAACATGATTTTTCTAAAAAAAAAAATGATGTATGGATAATCAAGTAAAGCTAAGTTGTTTCAGTCCAGTACATGTTCATCTTGAAATATTACTAACAATATAAAAAGCTACTTTAAAAATCATTAAAGATTTCACACCATGACCTGTAGGGGGACGCTTTTACAATTAAACTCAAAGGCCTTTTACTTGTTAAAAAGTATAAACTATTAATCAGACGACATAAGGCATGTAGTATATTGTGTACAAGGTTTTTCAGCAAAGTTTTGATCATGTAGATAATTAAGAGGCCTTGGAAATTATATTTGAAATATAATACGGTAGCTTTATAGGGTTAATCATGCATGCACAAAGCATGACCGCTGAGGTTGATACAAGAGACCCGAGGCTTTAGCCTTTCAATAATAAACAGAACAATATTGTGCATTAGTGTGGATGCTAATATAGTTATTGTTACAGTTATCGTTATTGGTGTGAATAGTCCTTTAATTTTAGTTAATGATAATAAACCTGTTACAACTCCACTGGGGCTGAACCAGGTGCAGCTACAAGAGATTGTGAAAGAAACCATGTTTATAGCCTGCACACGTATGCCAGAACACCTGCACTTAAACAGTAATTCAATTAAACCTATTTATTCACCAGGTGAACTGTGTTCATTCAAAATTGCACCCTCACTATCGATAAAACAGCTGGAAAAAAATCTGAAGGAGGAACCCGAGCCATGCAGTATCTAGAGACCAGAAGATCACAGATAAATATGCCATTACGTGTGATGTCTTTTGAGAAGTGTTTTCCAACAGTATACATCACACTATTGTCCTGTGTTCCCTGAATGTTCCTGCTTTCTCGTCCATTATCATTTTCATCACTTCAGCTCTTCTGGATGAAGTCTGTGTGGCATAATGCTGAGAATGCATAAGGTTTGTATGATGGGGCTTTTGTGCTGCAGGCCACTGGAAACAAACAGCATTTGTCACAAGAGATACACATAAATAAACACAAGCATGGCAGAGTTTTAATTCCTCTCTCCACCGAAGACGAGAACCCCCTTGTTTTATTTCTTTTGAGTTTTTCCCCAAAGCATCAGTCGAGTTACTGTGATGTTGCTTTGAGTGACAGCAGAGTC
Source organism: Coreius guichenoti (assembly GCA_039654105.1). Lineage (NCBI taxonomy): Eukaryota > Metazoa > Chordata > Actinopteri > Cypriniformes > Gobionidae > Coreius > Coreius guichenoti. The sequence goes on along the minus strand of CM077179.1, from coordinate 38,107,953 downwards.
ATAACATTCACTTTTATTGTTCTATACCCTTTTGAACAAACATAATGCTTTTTTTTTTTCAGCTGTGTATCTGCTTTACAAAGAACCTTCTCACATGCCATCTCACTATATGTACATGCATTATTCAAGAGATATATTTAGTGTTGTTTTTGCAGGCAAAACAGTTTTTTCATGCACTGGTCAATTTTGAGATTTTGGGCTATTTGGGGTTTCATAGCTACTCTAAAAGGTAAATCAGGGGACCTGTTACCACAACTTAAATAAATGCATGGTTGTAAGTTTAAAAATTCTAATTTGTTGTTTTAATTAAACCTTTTAAGTTGCAAACATTATTTTGTAGAGTTTTGTTGACATACTAATATTGATCATTACATCAACTTAATATCGTCTGTAATTTAAACTCTGGCTTTTTAAAAAAAAAATAAAAAAAAAAAATAGGTTGTAGTAACTTAATAAAATTGTCTTGATAACTTCAGAAATTAGGCAGTGGATTTCTAGTTCCCAGCATGTTTTGCATAGGACTGGATAAGGAGAATAAATGTTGAAATTAAGTGTTAATTTATTTGTTTTTAGTGAAGCGAGAGACCTGTTGGTGTTTAATGCTGTTATGTTTGACATGCGTTTCTGTAATGTTGAAGTTTTTGTGGTTACCATTGTGCTGACGAGTAGAAACATGAAGGTAAACACTACACTGATTCTAGGCAATGACTGCTCTAATGCCAGTGACAAGAAATATCTTACTTGTTCATTATGTTAAATAAGTTATGCTAGTATATATGATAGGTGTTGATTTGAACTGAAATAGATACGATTAATTGGTTCCATGGCTACAACTCTTAATTTTTTTGAGTAATCAACTTAAAAATTTGTGTTTATGCTACAAATTATTAAGTTCCTCTAACTCAATGTAGCTTGTTGGTTGAACGTAAATTCATTCAGAGTTGTCATAACTCAAAAAAATGTATGCAAACATTTTTGTTGTTGAGACAACACATTATTTTTTAGAGTGAATAGTGGAAAGAAAACATGCAAAATACACTTTATTACACTTTATCTATTTGCGTCTGTAGATTTCAGTTACAATGCATATCTTTAAAGGCTGTTTCCTCAAGATTTGATTTAGTTTTTGGTCACACTTTAGAATATGGTCATGCAGAATAAGGCATTAATATGTGCTTTATAAGTGCTAATAAACAGCCAATATCCTAATAATATGCATGCTAATAAGCAACTAGTTAATAGTCAGAAATCTCTACTTCAGCACTTACATACAACAAACTTTACAGATTTATTCCTATCTATATTCTGAATTTTTACAGAGGAGTTTGTTCATATATCATTTGCCTGATTTTATACAACATTTTATTCCTACAACGTGGTGAAAAATGTATTTGTTTCTGGCTGTTGACAGTTTTTTTCTGATGGAGTGGTAAAAAGAAATCTCTGAAAAAATCTCTCCTGTAAAAACTTTTGACTCTAATATGCTTTATCCAATGTTTAGATTTCTGTTCTGTAAAATTATGCAAATCAGTGCATATTTAATTAGATAATGCATTATTTGCATATTGAGAAAAGTAACATTTCGAAAAACTTGTTTGCAATTTTTACTGTAATTGATTAACTGGGGACACATGGTGATATCTGTCATTTATTTATTGATTTATTTTTTATTATAAAACAGTTAGTTCCAGTCCTTGATTCTGATTGGTCAATAGCTGTTTTTATTCACAATAAAACACGGCTATGACCACTTCACCGTTCTCTGTATCACTACACAACACCCTTAGCAACCACTCTAAGCAACGTGTTCTCATTGATATTGTTCATTGAAGCTTGTATTATTGTGAGAGAGAGATTGAGTGACCGAGTGTATTACCTGCGTTCAGATTTAGCATATTCCTTAAGGTCAGTCCAATGTTCATAATAAAAAAAACGTTGAATGTCCGCTGCGATATCTTGTCCTTTTACAGTAAAGGAGTTTTCCCGTGTCCTGACAGTGACAGCGCTCATTTGTCAGTTGCGTCTTGTTCCCGTGTTCACACAACACTTTTTAGTCCCTTCAATATAAAAGTCTTCGCTCATTAAGACTAATCTAATGGAGTAATAATGTAACTTCTCTTGCTGTCACTGGTCTATATAGAGAACATTTATATAGATCAGTGGTTGCTGTTCACGGTCAGGGACAATTTTTTCCAGCGGAAGGAAGGCTTTTAGCGATTTTACTTTGTGAAAGTTGCATTGATACATATACACTATATTTCCAAAAGTATTGGGACACCCCTCCAAATCATTGAACTCAGGTGTTCCAATCACTTCCGTGGCCACAGGTGTATAAAATCAAGCACTAGGCATGCAGACGCTTCTACAAACATTTGTGAAAGAATGGGTCGCTCTTAGGAGCTCAGTGAATTCAAGCGTGGTACCGTGATAGGTTGCCACCTGAGCAATAAGTCCATTCGTGAAATTTCCTCACTACTAAATATTCCACGCTCAACTGTTAGTGGTATTATAACAAAGTGGAAGCAATTGGGAACAACAGCAACTCAGCCACGAAGTGGTAGGCCACGTAAAACCACAGAGCGGGGTCAGCGCATGCTGAGGGTCACAGTGCGCAGAAGTCGCCAACTTTGTGCAGAGTCAATAGCTACAGACCTCCAAACTTCTGTGGCCTTCAGATTAGCTCAAGAACAGTGCGTAGAGAGCTTCATGGAATGGGTTTCCATGGCCGAACAGCTCATCCAAGCCTTACATCACCAAGTGCAATGCAAAGCATGGGATGCAGTGGTGTAAAGCACGCCGCCACTGGACTCTAGAGCAGTGGAGACGTGTTCTCTGGAGTGACCAATCACGCTTCTCTGTCTGGCAATCCGATGGACGAGTCTGGGTTTGACGGTTGCCAGGAGAACGGTACTTGCCTGACTGCATTGTGCCAAGTGTAAAGTTTGGTGGAGGGGGGATTATGGTGTGGGGTTGTTTTTCAGGGGTTGGGCTTGGCCCCTTAGTTCCAGTGAAAGGAACTCTTAATGCTTCAGCATACCAAGACATTTTGGACAATTTCATGCTCCCAACTTTGTGGGAACAGTTTGTGGATGGCCTCTTCCTGTTCCAACATGACTGCGCACCAGTGCACAAAGCGTCGGTCCATAAAGACATGGATGAGCGAGTTTGGTGTGGAGGAACTTGACTGGCCTGCAGAGAGTCCTAAACTCAAACCGATAGAACACCTTTGGGAGAAATTAGAGCGGAGACTGCGAGCCAGGCCTTCTCGTGTGCCTGACCTCACAAATGCGCTTCTAGAAGAATGGTCAAAAATTCCCATAAACACACTCCTAAACCTTGTGGAAAGCCTTCCCAGAAGAGTTGAAGCTGTTATAGCTGCAAAGGGTGGGCCAACTCCATATTAAACCCTACAGATTAAGAATGGGATGTCATTAAAGTTCATGTGCATGTAAAGGCAGGCGTCACAAAACTTTTGGCAATATAGTGTATTTTGTCTTTCGTATTTGTATTGTGTGGTAACCGTTTTATAAAAGCAATAAGCCCCATGAAGCCGTGGTTTACAGTGAATTTATAACAGCTTAAGTTGCGTTGTTAGGCACGACGCAGAGCATAAACCATGGCTTCACAGGGCTTATTGCTTTACTTATTCACCTGGGGTGTCTTGGCCTAAGGCAATGATATCTACAGTATTTCAAGAATGCATATCTGCATCCGCATATCTCCAGAATATGGTAGAGAATTGGGGGTGAGCTCTTTTTACTATAGTAAAGAACCACCTAGCAATTACAAGAACACCCTTGCAATCACCTGACAAACACCTCATAGCTGCATTAGCTGCATGATTTAGTTTTTGCAGCACTTGCATTTTCAAAACAATATCTAGCTGTTATATTAGGAATTAACTTCTTATCTTCTCGGATCCCAGTGTTCTCATTAATCAAGCCAAGCGTTTCAGCTGTGCCAGTATGTGGTGATGAATGTGTTTGTTCATTACTTACAAGTTCCAGCCCTTCATTAGTGTAATGTTTGTGACTATTCTCATGCATTTTCTGGTCTATCCACATCACTCTTTTAATATAAAAGCAAACACTAAATATGAAGTAAAGATTCACCATGAAAAAAGAAGAAAAGGAGGTGTTAGTGCTGCTACTTCAGCATCAAAGAGATTGCAAAACTAATGCAAACTGTCATTTTGGGGTGAACTATCCCTTTTAATCAAACAGATACACGTTTAAAAGTGCCACATGCAGTTACACTTTACCAAGTCAAACTACAATTGATTTATATTTGACTCTGAATGTTAAATATTAGAGAAAGTATTTTAAAATCTCATTTGAATGCCCCTCAGATTTTGAGGTCCTCAAAAGCTTGCAATTATGACTGACTGTTTAATCGCTTATCAGATTCAAAAGCTTTTCACAAGCATAAGTATGTGCAAAATGACAGTAGGTCTTAAGATTCTCATTCATCTGTTGTAGTTGAATCAAAAGCAGATAGACATTATTTTAGCACATGTGAGATGTAGTTTCTGAAATATTGATGGAGTCTAGTTGAAACTCTGGTGGGCGGTGAGAGGCATGAAGCAGATATTGATCAGCGTGTGTTAATGCTTTAATGAGAAGACATGCTGCATGACTTTTAGTTCTAGTATTGAAAGCTTAATAGAATTGAGTTCAGTGTTCAAACAATTACACTACAGACAGTTGAATAATACAAAAATGTAGGTTTATCAATTATAATCTCAGACTAAAAATTAAATAAATATAAAGATTATAATTAACAACCATTTTTAACAATGGAAAATAAATAAATTATTATTTTAATCAAATATAATATAATTATTTAAATTTCTTTCTGGTTCTCGAATCTGATTGGCTGAGAGCCGTGCGATATTCCCCCAGTAACAGCACTCTAACCGTTTCACAGTTTGTATCACTTCGCTAGTTCGCTTGCAAAACTTCTCACAGTGTCATGGTGAACGAGCAAACCTCCATAATTTTACAAATACTACTGTTATTGTGTCACGGAATGTAGTTTTAAGAGTTTTTTAGGCGATAATGTAGTTATTTAGACCTCAAATATGTGACTCAGATATAAACATAGCGCCTGTTTTACAATTTGTTTAGACGCTTTTGCAGATGCGAGCTCCAGACCTTCAGCGGCCGTTCAGCGCTCATGTACCCGCAGAGAACAGCTTCATCTCGGACAGTCCTTCGGGAATTTGCCGCTGTCTCTTACTGTATGTAGATAGTGGTTAAACATGAGATAATTCATCTGGGTTATATCAAACGGGCAATCTTTGGTCTTATTAATCCATTACTTGTTCCAGAGCTGACCGATTTGGGTTAAGGGGAAAATTAAGTTTCATAACTTTATATTTAGGCTGTTTATCTTAAATCCTGTATAGGGCCTACTAGAGCGCTGCTTTTGTTTGTGTTTATTCCCTATTGTCTTTTATAATGGCCTTTGTTGTTAATTTAAATATTATTGTTCAATAAATATTATTTTATATAAATAATATGCCATGTTTGGTATTGAGAAAGGGTCCGTTAGTTATTGTAATTTCGAATTCAGTGACAGTTACATTATTACACCACTAGGTGGCGGCAAAGACCGTCTTTATGAGTGACTGGTTGTAAACAAGGAAGTTGTTTTAGCGCAGTCTTGGGAAATCTTTTAAAAGGACAAAGATACGCTTTCCTCGACTGACTTTAAAATAGACATGACAAAGAAACTAAACAGAACTCTTAATTTAGAACCTCATGACATTTTACTCTGTTTTCAAAACCCACTTTTTTCTGAAAAACGAAACTATATTATTAATCTTTTAATTATTTTGGCTAAGTTTTATATTCATAAGACAAGAACTACTCAAAAGAAACCCTCATATATTACCTTTTATAATACTGATCTCACAATATACATTGAAACCCTTTCAAACATGAGATCACAAAACAAAAAACGTATTAAAACAATACAAATTTTAAGGCTTTTCAAATTCATGTAACTGCCCTAATATTATACTTTATTTCAGTTTTTTATTTTTATTTATTTATTTTTTTTTTACATACATGTTCATTCTATATTTTAGTTGATGTTGTTATTACATACTCTGAACTGTACCACAATGTCTTATATTTGTTTTGTACTTGTCTATAATTGAACTAATAATAAAAAATAAAAAAAAGATAGCTTTCCTCAGCGGACATTCAAACTGAATTTTTATCATGGATATAATATTATGGACATCAACCTGAAAAATGAATGCTACTGTATTACAGATGCAGGTAATCCCAGATGAGAAAGAGTTAAACACTGATTTCCCATGATTTCCCCAGTTGTTTGTTATCTAATGAATAAGGATTTATTATTTTGAATTTACATTTTTCGTGTAAACGTACCCTTAGTTTGATTTTCTCTGTTCCCGTTTGCCTGAGTTCCTTGTTTGTTTCCATGGTTTCTAATTAAGTTACACACCTGTTCCCTGTTCTGTTGATAATCTTTCCTTGTGGATTTAAAGTCCACATGAAATTAAAATAGCAGTTTTTTGGCTTTTAGTATGAATATGTTAGCCTTACTGTTATCTATAAGCTTGTGTGCTCCAAAACAATGACAAAATTCATTGTGAGAAGATATAAGCATTCAAAACTTACAGTCTCTCACTTCCGCCAAGGATCAATGATTTTGATGACATCACTCTGCACTTCAGCTTCTCATCAGATTTTCTGTCCAATCAAATGCTCTCTAGAATCTGAAGCCCCGCCCCCTACATTGTAAATAGACGCTCAAGCTGCGGCTGAAATCGCTCACTCTTCACGTTTACTATTTTCTACATGGTGAACGGCACATAGTGCACTATATAGGGGATAGGGAACAATCAGACAGTGTAAATATGCTTTCCATTGGGGAGAATGAAGGCTGGTTTCATGTTAGTGTCACGTGAACCTCCGCAGCTCCAGAGACACGATAGCACAGAGCGGATCATGTGATCGAGTCGGTCCAGAGACACGATAGCACAGAGCGGATCATGTGATCGAGTCGGTCCAGAGACACGATAGCACAGAGCGCATCGTGATCGAGTCGGTCCAGAGACACGATAGCACAGAGCGGATCATGTGATCGAATCGGTCCAGAGACACGATAGCACAGAGCGCATCATGTGATCGAGTCGGTCCAGCGACACGATAGCACAGAGCAGATCATGTGATCGAGTCGGTCCAGAGACACGATAGCACAGAGCGGATCATGTGATCGAGTCGGTCCAGAGACACGATAGCACAGAGCGGATCATGTGATCGAGTCGGTCCAGAGACACGATAGCACAGAGCGCATCATGTGATCGAGTCGGTCCAGAGACACGATAGCACAGAGCGCATCGTGTGATCGAGTCGGTCCAGCGACACGATAGCACAGAGCGGATCGTGTGATCGAGTCGGTCCAGAGACACGATAGCACAGAGCGGATCATCTGATCGAGTCGGTCCAGAGACACGATAGCACAGAGCGGATCATGTGATCGAGTCGGTCCAGAGACACGATAGCACAGAGCGCATCATGTGATCGAGTCGGTCCAGAGACACGATAGCACAGAGCGGATCATGTGATCGAGTCGGTCCAGAGACACGATAGCACAGAGCGGATCATGTGATCGAGTCGGTCCAGAGACACGATAGCACAGAGCGGATCATGTGATCGAGTCGGTCCAGAGACACGATAGCACAGAGCGGATCATGTGATCGAGTCGGTCCAGAGACACGATAGCACAGAGCGGATCATGTGATCGAGTCGGTCCAGAGACACGATAGCACAGAGCGCATCATGTGATTGAGTCGGTCCAGAGACACGATAGCACAGAGCGGATCATGTGATCGAGTCGGTCCAGAGACACGATAGCACAGAGCAGATCATGTGATCGAGTCGGTCCAGAGACACGATAGCACAGAGCGCATCATGTGATCGAGTCGGTCCAGAGACACGATAGCACAGAGCAGATCATGTGATCGAGTCGGTCCAGAGACACGATAGCACAGAGCAGATCATGTGATCGAGTCGGTCCAGAGACACGATAGCACAGAGCAGATCATGTGATCGAGTCGGTCCAGAGACACGATAGCACAGAGCGCATCATGTGATCGAGTCGGTCCAGAGACACGATAGCACAGAGCGGATCATGTGATCGAGTCGGTCCAGAGACACGATAGCACAGAGCGCATCATGTGATCGAGTCGATCCAGAGACACGATAGCACAGAGCGGATCATGTGATCGAGTTGATCCAGAGACACGATAGCACAGAGCGGATCATGTGATCGAGAGCGGATCATGTGATCAAGTCGGTCCAGAGACACGATAGCACAGAGCACATCATGTGATCGAGTCGGTCCAGAGACACGATAGCACAGAGCGCATCATGTGATCGAGTTGATCCAGAGACACGATAGCACAGAGCGGATCATGTGATCGAGAGCGGATCATGTGATCAAGTCGGTCCAGAGACACTATAGCACAGAGCGCATCATGTGATCGAGTCGGTCCAGAGACACGATAGCACAGAGCGGATCATCTGATCGAGAGCGGATCATGTGATCGAGTTGGTCCAGAGACACGATAGCACAGAGCGGATCATGTGATCGCATTGGCGCAGACCAGAAAACGTATCAGACCCGTTTGAATTCTGCACAGAATGATATTTTAAAGCGATATGGAGGAGATCAGGAGGAGAAACGGTTAGAGATTAGAAGGAAACTGGGGCTTTACTGAGCTCAACGGCTCTGGCCAAGCTGTGATATAAATGAAACGCTATTGGCTATTTTAAAAAAGGGGAGGAGCTGTTTGATATGTCCCGCCCTGTCTTCCTGTTTCAGTGGAAATTACGTCCACACATTGAATAATGCTGCGCGTTTCAAGGCACTTCAGTGGGACTTTAAGCCCTTGGTTTTCCTCAGTTCCTGATCCTCTGTTAATGTAGTGTAGTGCTTTGTTTAGTCCTAGTGTTTATTAAAAGTATCTTGAATCGTCTTCCTGTGTTACGCATCTCTCTCTCTTTTGTTGGATAATCTCACACACCATCAAGTCCTCAGAAAGACCAGTGTGAAAGAAATTAAAATAATCAATTAAAGCAGAAATATATCCATTCCACATTTACAGCAATAATAATGGAAAAGAGATGCTTTGTGAAAGGTCTCAGATAACAATAGCTTTGGCAAGAGTGTGTGCTTGTGTTTATTCCTCTAATGCTAATATCTGCTTGCGTATGAAAAACTCACCCGCTCTGTTCTTCCTGAGCACCTTACTATGCATGAGATCTCGCCATAGGTCAGCTCTAAAAGACTCTTTATTATGATAATGTGTGTGTGTGTGTGTGTGTGTGTTGGTAAACCCTACATTACAGGGATAAAATGTCCCCACATTGATGGCAATATCCAAAATCCATTTTTTGGTCCCCATGAGAAAACCAGCATATAAATACTAAGTGATGTTTTTTAAAAACGTAAAAATGCAGAAAGTTTTGTGTGATGGGTAGGTTTAGGGGTAGGATTAGTGTAAGGGGAGAGAATATACAGTTTAAAAATCATTATGTCTATGGAAAATCTCCATAAAACATGAAAACACAACATGTGAATTAGGCAACAATATATCCAGCCTCTGATTCAGGCAGAGTGGTCAATGCGTGACCCATCATGCATCTTTCAGAGGGACTTGTTGAGATGCAGAGGAGTTTATTTATGGTGTTACTATAGTGTTGCCATGCAACTGTCCCATATTACAATGAAAAGGCTTTGACCGCTGAAGATATATTAAAGAGTTGACAACAACAATAAACAAAATGCCAACAATGTGATTTTGTGCTTAAGTTTAGGTTTCACAATTTCACTGTGGCTGGGTTAAAAACAGCGTATTAAATTTACTCTGTATACTTCCTACTATTGTGTTGTTCCCCTTTTGCTGCCAAAACAGCCCTGACCCATCGAGGCATGGACTCCACTAAACCCCTGAAGGTGTGCTGTGGTATCTGGCACCAAGATGTTAGCAGCAGATCCTTTAAGTCCTGTAAATTGTGAGGTGGGACCTCCATGGATCGGACTTGTTTGTTCAGCACATCCCACAGATGCTCGATTGGATTGAGATCTGGGGAATTTGGAGGCCAAGTCAACACCTCAAACTCGTTGTTGTGCTCCTCAAACCATTTCTGAACCACTTTTGCTTTGTGGCAGGTCACATTATCCTGCTGAAAGAGCCACAGCCACCAGGGAATAGCGTTTCCATGAAATGGTGTACATGGTCTGCAACAATGCTTAGGTAGGTGGTACGTGTCAAAGTAACATCCACATGGATGGCAGGACCCAAGGTTTCCCAGCAGAACATTGCCCAAAGCATCACACTGCCTCCGCCGGCTTGCCTTCTTCCCATAGTGCATCCTGGTGCCATGTGTTCCCCAGGTAAGCGACGCACACGCACCTGGCCATCCACGTGATGTAAAAGAACACGTGATTCATCAGACCAGGCCACCTTCTTCCATTGCTCCATGGTCCAGTTCTAATGGTCATGTGCCCACTGTTGCCGCTTTCGGCAGTGGACAGGGGTAAGCATGGGCACCCTGACTGGTCTGCGGCTATGCAGCCCCATACGCAACAAACTGCGATGCACTGTGTATTCTGACACCTTTCTATCAGAACCAGCATTATGGGCAATTTGAGCTACAGTAGCTCGTCTGTTTGATCGGACCACACGGGCCAGCCTTCGCTCCCCACGTGCATCAATGAATCTTGGCCGCCCATGACCCTGTCGCCAGTTCACCACTGTTCCTTACTTGGGCCACTTTTGATAGATACTGACCACTGCAGACCGGGAACACCCCACAAGAGCTGCAGTTCTGGAGATGCTCTGACCCAGTCGTCAAGCCATAACAATTTGGCCCTTGTCAAACTCGCTCAAATCCTTACGCTTGCCCATTTTTTTCTGCTTCTAACACATCAATTTTGAGAACAAAATGTTCACTTGCTGCCTAATATATCCCACCCATTAACAGGTGCCGAGATGAAGAGATAATCAGTGTTATTCACTTCACCTGTCAGTGGTCACAATGATATGCCTGATTGGTGTATATATATATATATATATGTATATGTGACCCTGGACCACAAAACCAGTCATAAGGGTCAATTTTTTTAAATTGAGATTTATACATCAAGATAGGATAGGACAATATTTGGCCGAGATACAACTATGAAAATCTGGAATCTGAGGGTGCAAAAAAATCGAAATATTGTGAAAATCGCCTTTAAAGTTGTCCAAATGAAGTCCTTAGCAATGCATATTGCTACTAATAATACATTTTTGATATATTTACAGTAGGAAATGTACAAAATATCTTCATGGAACATGATCTTTCCTTAATATCCTAATGATTTTTGGCATAAAAGCAAAATCGATAATTTTGCCCCATACAATGTTCCCGTGCGACTTATGACTGGTTTTGTGGTCCAGGGTCACACACACAATATATATATATATATATATATATATATATATATATACAGTGGGGAGAACAAGTATTTGATACACTGCTGATTTTGCAGGTTTGCCCACTTACAAAGCATGTAGAAGTCTGTAATTTTTATCATAGGTACTCTTCAACTGTGAGTGACGGAATCTAAAACAAAAATCCAGAAAATCACACTGTATGATTTTTAAGTAATTAATTAGCATTTTATTGCATGACATAAGTATTTGATACATCAGAAAAGCAGAACTTAATCTTTGGTACAGAAACCTTTGTTTGCAATTACAGAGATCATACGTTTCCTGTAGTTCTTGACCAGGTTTGCACACACTGCAGCAGGGATTTTGGCCCACTCCTCCATACAGACCTTCTCCAGATCCTTCAGGTTTCGGGGCTGTCGCTGGGCAATACGGACTTTCAGCTCCCTCCAAAGATTTTCTATTGGGTTTAGGTCTGGAGACTGGCTAGACCACTCCAGGACCTTGAGATGCTTCTTACGGAGCCACTCCTTAGTTGCCCTGGCTGTGTGTTTCAGGTCGTTGTCATGCTGGAAGACCCAGCCACGACCCATCTTCAATGCTCTTACTGAGGGAAGGAGGTTGTTGGCCAAGATCTCGCGATACATGGCCCCATCCATCCTCCCCTCAATACGGTGCAGTCGTCCTGTCCCCTTTGCAGAAAATCATCCCCAAAGAATGATGTTTCCACCTCCATGCTTCACGGTTGGGATGGTGTTCTTGGGCTTGTACTCATCCTTCTTCTTCCTCCAAACACGGCGAGTGGAGTTTAGACCAAAAAGCTCTATTTTTGTCTCATCATACCACATGACCTTCTCCCATTCCTCCTCTGGATCATCCAGATGGTCATTGGCAAACTTCAGACGGGCCTGGACATGCGCTGGCTTGAGCAGGGGGACCTTGCGTGCGTTGCAGGATTTTAATCCATGACGGCGTAGTGTGTTACTAATGGTTTTCTTTGAGACTGTCGTCCCAGCTCTCTTCAGGTCATTGACCAGGTCCTGCCGTGTAGTTCTGGGCTGATCCCTCACCTTCCTCATGATCATTGATGCCCCACGAGGTGAGATCTTGCATGGTGCCCCAGACCGAGGGAGATTGACCGTCATCTTGAACTTCTTCCATTTTCTAATAATTGCGCCAATAGTGGTTGCCTTCTCACCAAGCTGCTTGCCTATTGTCCTGTAGCCCATCCCAGCCTTGTGCAGGTCTACAATTTTATCCCTGATGTCCTTACACAGCTCTCTGGTCTTGGCCATTATGGAGAGGTTGGAGTCTGTTTGATTGAGTGTGTGGACAGGTGTCTTTTATACAGGTAACGAGTTCAAACAGGTGCAGTTAATACAGGTAATGAGTGGAGAACAGGAGGGCTTCTTAAAGAAAAACGAACAGGTCTGTGAGAGCCGGAATTCTTACTGGTTGGTAGGTGATCAAATACTTATGTCATGCAATAAAATGCAAATGAATTATTTAAAAATCATACAATGTGATTTTTCTGGATTTTTTTATTTTTTTTATTATATATATATATATATATATATATATTATTATTATTATTATTTTAAATAATTTTATTTAACTTAAAAAAAGACATTTAATTGGCCTAAATAAATTTTTATAAGGTATTTATAAATTATTTTTACGTTAACTATATTTTTTATAATTATATTAGTGTTATTATGTATCTTTCACATGGTATTATTTACTGCTCTTATTTACAACTATTCCCTTCAGGCCAATAACCTGAACTTTTAAAACTAATTTTAATGACCTGTGAACCCTATCTACACCTACAGAAAGAAAAATAAAGAAAAATAAAGAATTAATTTTAGTTTAATTTGTATTTGGACCAAAATTGCAAACTTCATATTAAAAGAATACATTGATAAACAACATTTTCTGGAGGTTCACTTCATTGACAATCCACAAAATGTAAAGGGGTCCTATTATGTTTTTTCACTTTTTCAACTTTAGTTAGTGTGTAATGTGGCTGTTTGAGCATAAAAAATATCTGCAAGGTTACAAAGCTCAAAGTCACTCCAAAGGGAGATATTTTATTTAACAGAATCCACTTTCCAAGAACTACAACGAACGGCTCGTTTGGACTAAAATGTGTTTTTTCCAGATCTTGTGAAATCATAATGTTACTCATTTAAATGGGAAAAAAAGGTGTGAGGCCTGGTTGAGCTGCATTAGAGAAGACAGTGTTGTCACTCTGTCAAAGAGACGCTGTTTTTTCCAAAACATTTCCAAAACTCATTTGTTTCCTAGGGCTGATGAACTTAAATTGAACTAAAATTGATTTTAAACTGTTCCTGAACATTACAACCCCAACGTTTTTCTGTGCGCTGCACATTTAAGGAGAACAGCTTGTTTTCTGTTGCTTTTGTAAGCTCTCGCTTTTGTAAGACTGTTCCATGGTTTTGTGCTCGATTACTGTTTGTATTACCTTAGTTTTCTGGCAAAAATCATCATTAAATGGTGGATAACATCATATCTATAATGTATAATTACAAAAAACATACCACTCTAAAACGTCCTGTGAAATCTGTGCTTGCAAAGTCCGTGCATGAAATCGGTTCTGGACGATCATCTTGTTTGTTAACATTGCCAGGATCTGAATCAGGCTTGAATTGGTTTGAAATTGATGCCATCATTAATATTTACTCTATAGAGCTTGCAGTTATGGAGAGGCAGGACATTTCCCGAACACACGCTAAGTGTTGCCAATCACAACCAATCACAGCACATTTCATATTTCGGAAGGAAGGGCTTCATTGAAACCGGAACTAAACGGCGCGTTCGAGCCCTGGGGAGAGAGGAGCTGTAAAAATATAAAATATGTGAACTCAAAACTCAAAGGTCATAATAGGACCCCTTTAAGAGTTTCAGGCCCTAAGCCTTTTCTAGTCAAGTCCAGTGCTCTAATACACCAGACTAAAATGTTTTCATATGAAAACTCTTTTGCATTGCAGATGCATGAGGAGACGAGTCTTTTCTGAATGTCTAATGCAGTTGTGTAATGTAGGTCTGTATGGGTTGCAGAGGGTAAAGAAGGATCTCCATCATGCATCCGTCCCTCTAGATTCTCCCGCACATCTCTGACTCAATGGAGGGAAAATGCTAATGCTAGCTAGGAAACTTTCCTCATTCCGGGGCTGAAGAGAGAGTGTGTAGGTGTTTAAAGATATTCTGTTTAAAATTAGAGGTTGAGAAGCCAGCGGAAAGCATGGATCACTTTTTCAGCGAGACTTTAGCCGAGAGAGTATCTACCATTTATTCATGCACAACTTTACCATATTACCTACACTGAAAAAAATGGATTTACTTTGAAATAACGGTTGAAATTTCACAAATAATGTTAAGTAACACATTCACTGTAAAAAGTGATCAGTTAACTTAAAAAAGTGAGGAAACCCGTTGCCTTAAAATTAAGTAATAAACTTCATGCTTAATTGAAAAAAATAAGTTATATGAACTTGACAACACCACATAACTTAATTTTTTCAATTACACATAAAGTTTATTTGATAATTTTAAGGCAACGGGTTTGAAAATTTTAAGGCAACGGGTTTGAAACATGAATTTTTGAAGTTGAAACACTAAAATAGTATATTCTTGTAAAACATAGTAACTTAACTTTGTTACTTAAAAATCTTTCATTTTTTAATGTTTTATTGTAAAAATCTTTTTATTTGGAAAATCATTTTTACACTGTAAAAAAGTGTAGTTTTAAGTACAATCAACTTGCATATTTAAGTAATTTGAACTTAAATTACATTAAATTGACTTTTAAAAAAGTTGAATCTTGTATAACTTATAAAAAAAGTTGAAAATTGCTTAAAGGGGTCAAGAACTGAGAAATCAAATTTTCCTTGAACTTTTGACATATAAGAGGTCATCATACTATAAGAATATCCTGTAAGTTTCAGAACTGAAAACTTCCTTGTTAGTCCAATAAAAGCTTTTATTGACACCAGGCCCAGCAAACGACAGGTTTTTCAAAGTGGGGATCTATGACGTCAAAGGGAGGCAAGCACCGCCTCTGCAGAAGAAGATCAACGCCTACTTCATCACGGCCTGTTTAGCCCCGCCCACCGATTCACGCATGACATGCAATAGAATAGGTAGCCTAAGTAACATAGGCCTATGTGGTGTTAAACCAGATCGAGCTACCAAGCAATAAACATGCCGTTGATGATTACAAAATACTGTGCAGTGCCTGGGCTCGACAGTAATGCAACATGAGTAACTGTGTTCATTCTAATGCCTGATCTGAAATAATGATTCATGTACAGTCAGATGTTCTTTGTCTGTGTCAGTAAATCAAACCAGTGACTAAACGTCAACTTGCGTTGTTTCTCTTAGTAGGATGAAAATAATCTGTTATTTAACGGTGATTCAATTCTATAAAGAAAGTTATCGAAGAACGCTCCCTTGGTAATCGCTGGAGCTGTCAATCAAACAGCGAGTTTATCAGTGACTGAGTTCTGGACTCGTGCCAAAACTCCCATTTTATTCAACGAATCTCTTAACTATATCACGTTTGCACTGTTAGTGAAGATGAAAGCATTCGTTAGTGTGCAGAAACTGAGTTGCAATGACGAGATCACTGCTTTCATGCGCTCAGCATGTCTGTGATCGGCTACAATGATCATCACTGCAACCTTTCATGCTACGATCTGAATATAATGCCATAGATCTGAATATAATGCCATAGATCTAAATATAATGCCATAGAGCTAAATGTAATGCAACACTTTTCACGATTAGTTAACCGTGAGAGCTGTAATAGTAAAAACGCGAGCAATACTTAGCTATTTCTAATGGAAAGACGTTAGCCAATCACAGCAGTGGGAGTTTACACTGAAGTCTCACAGCAGCCAATCACAGCAGTGGGCATTTACACTGAAGTCTCACAGCAGACACGCCCCTTAAAACAGAGCGTTCAAACCAGAGGGCTAAAATCAGGGTAGGAAAAATGCCTTTTATTTCTAAATTATGACAATTTTTGATGTAAAAAGCATTCTAACATTATAAGTGCACCCCAGGAAACATCATAAAACAATAAAACAACACAGTTCATGACCCCTTTAACTTATTTTGATGAGTTAAAGCAATGTAAAAACAAATGTTGTAATAACTTATTAATTAATTTTTTACATACAGTATAGTGTATTTATTTGGGTCACGCATATCTCATTTCCATATAAAATCTCCATATTTTATGCTTATTCAATTTTTTTCTTTTTCCAATCAAATTCCAAGCATGTATGTTTCCTTTCAGTTTTTAAATTCAATTAATTAGAATTCAATTTAAATAATTTCTTATATGGAGTTAGATAGTGTAACTGCTGGACAGATCAATAACCTGCAACATATAATAAACTAGATTTTTGCTCTCAACATATTGTAAATGAGAAGTGGTGCTCATGCAAAATTTCACCGTATGATGTTAGGGTGTTGTGTGTGGTTGCTAGGGCGTTGCTATGCAACATTGTTCTATGTGTTCTAAGTGTTGCTATGCAAAAAAGATTCAAAAGTGCTCATGTCTCTGATATTTTGCTCTGTAATATTTGGGTTCTGGGTTTATTCAGATCACTAACCCTGAGTATAAACTTGCTTTAGTAAGTAACAAAAGATTCTCATTGTGCTTCAGGTCTGGCCTGTTTTCTCTCCATATGCAGTGACAGTCACCACGGGATCATCCGCCTGACAGCGGGACGATCGATTCACCTCAGAATAACGAGTCACCTCACAACTCGCTCGAGATTTTCCCTGCTGCTGAAACTGACACTTTGTATTGGATGAATATTTCATGGGCACAGAAGAGAAGGTGATGAAAACAATGAATAATGTGAAAGGCCGTTTCCTTGAGGACACACGGAAGATCTTTTTTTAAAAGGGAGAGGAGGAAATTAAAGTGTTTTTGCTTCCAGATCAGGCTAACGATGCATGTCCACTGGCGCGGAGAGGAGCAGACGCTTACAGTTCGTTCTCAATGGGAGGCTCGCGCTGGGGATTGTGGGATTGATAGCATGGGGAGAATGTCAAAAAAAGTTCATGAATGTTCGACTTTATGCTATTGAGAGGCTGATGTCTGTCATGAGTGTTTCGAAATCTGCTGATGGTGCTGGATTACTTAAATCACAGATAATTCAGATTTAACATGGGGGAAGATGCCCCCCTTAAGAACAATGCATTTACTTTTAAATTTTTAGATATAAGTTTAGCATGTGCAGGAAGGATGATGATGCATCAGCCAATGTGTTATTATAGGAAATAAACAGAAACATTTGCTAATTTAGTTGTTATAGAACAAAATGTAAAATTATTCAAAGAGGCCATTTTACCCCACAAATGGGATAATTTGGCCCCCTACCTGGGGTAAATTGAACCCCCTGGCTAAACTTTTACAGGATGTATAAATGACTTTTGATATAATTCTTATTAATATTTATATATTTTTTAAAGTGTCACTAATGCAAAATACTAAATCAGCTATTCTATTTAAAATTTAATTTTGACAATTTAGTTGAATAATTGAATAACCGATGACAGACGAAGCAGAATCCCAGTAAAAGAGATTAATCT
The DNA here is from genome assembly GCA_039654105.1 of Coreius guichenoti. NCBI lineage: Eukaryota > Metazoa > Chordata > Actinopteri > Cypriniformes > Gobionidae > Coreius > Coreius guichenoti. The sequence continues at coordinate 38,089,844 of CM077179.1, read as the reverse complement.
GAAGGGTAAAATTATTCTGTGATTTATGTACAGGCATATGAATATTTACATATTTAATTGCCCATATTTTAATCGAAGATATGTCATAATTAGTGCTGTCAAATTGATTAATCGTGATTAATTGCATCTAGCATAAAAGTTTGTGTTTATATAATATATGGGTGTGTTTATATTATATATATATATATATATATATATGTGTGTGTGCGTGTCTGTGTGTATGTGTGTGTGTGTGTGTATATATATATATATATGCATGCATACATATATGTGTGTACACACACACACACATTACATCACACAACACAACACAAACTTTTATGTTAGATGCAATCAATCGCGATTAATCGTTTTGACAGCACTAGGAGCAACACTATGAATGCAAATTTAATGATTTCAATCAACTAACCTAAGCAAAGATGTCTGAAATGTGCATATAATTCATGGAAATACTGAATAATAACCCCATTAATTAAAATAATTATTACATTTAAAAATAATAACACTGGTTACATGCCACTTCTGTGCCAATTCTGGTGGCTCATCTTACACCAAAGGTCTAATTTTATCTTTTTACTTCAAAATAAAAATGATAACTTTTACTCCACAAATCCAAAAACAATGATTTGTCCTCAAATCCCTCATTAACAAATAGACTCAACAAACTTTGATATTCAGCATAATACAATGTCATCACTATTTTCCAGAGACATAAATTTAGATCAATTTAACTCAAATCTGCTTTGACAGACTAAATCTCACAAATGTTTATATTAAGAGGAAATGACCAAAATTAAAAATAGCACAGCCATTCATCAAAAGTGCTGAGATGAGATTTTGTTGCTAGAATGTGGCTGGGTTAACAAAATTGTATTGAATTTGCACTGTATATATTTGGGCATTTTGAAATAAAGTTTGAATTTTTTCTGTCTATTAAATATATATGAAATATGAAATATATAAATGAAAACTGTATTGGCTGTATTGAATGTAGTCATAATTTACACCTGCCTTTCCTCGCTGACTGGATGTTATGCAAACATTGCATTGATTGTGGCCATGACCTCTGCCTGTGAATGCTGCATTTATCAGATTTCTGACACAAATCAGCAGGAAATATGATTTAATGAACCTGTGTGTTATTAGACCCAGTGCAAGAGGTTTTACAAGAACCAATAGCACAGCTGTGGCACCTCAGAGAAGGTCTGATGTCACATGATCACATAACAAGGCTCAGTGAGGCTTATACGGCATGTTACTCACAGAAATCACAGCATGTACTGTAGCCTATATATGCTGCAGTGGAGATGCGTGGATGCCCTGCGGTTTCCTGAGGATGGATGTTATTTGGCATGGTGATTTCATTCTTTGAATAGGGTACAAAGGGTCAAATAGAAGGGTAGAGGAGGGTTGAATTAAGCAAAGCTGACATACCGATGTGCAGTTAATGCACATGACACATACAGTATAGGGGACATGAGTTTGAGGCTGGCTTGTGTCATGTTTCAATCCCTTTCATAAATCACTATTACAAAACAATACAATATAAGCTGTTTAGATGTTTATGATGAAAATATGACTATAGGGTAAATGATGACTGCCAATTTGGTTGAAAAATTGTTAGTTTAGTATATATATATACACTTTATTGCCAAAAGTTTTGGGACGCCTGCCTTTACATGCACATGAACTTTAATGACATCCCATTCTTAATCCGTAGGGTTTAATATGGAGTTGGTCCACCCTTTGCAGCTATAACAGCTTCAACTCTTCTGGGAAGGCTTTCCACAAGGTTTAGGAGTGTGTTTATGGGAATTTTTGACCATTCTTCTAGAAGCGCATTTGTGAGGTCAGGCACTAACGTTGGACGAGAAGACCTGGCTCGCAGTCTCCGCTCTAATTCATCCCAAAGGTGTTCTAGTCATGTTGGAACAGGAAGGGGCCATCCCCAAACTCTTCCCACAAAGTTGGGAGCATGAAATTGTCCAAAATGTCTTGGTATGCTGAAGCATTAAGAGTTCCTTTCACTGGAACTAAGGGGCCAAGCCCAACCCCTGGAAAAAACCCCCACACCATAATCCCCCCTCCACCAAACTTTACACTTGGCACAATGCAGTCAGGCAAGTACCGTTCTCCTGGCAACCACCAAACCCAGACTCGTCCATCGGATTGCCAGACAGAGAAGCGTGACAGGTCACTCCAGAGAACACGTCTCACTGCTCTAGAGTCCAGTGGCGGCGTGCTTTACACCACTGCATCCCATGCTTTGCATTGCACTTGGTGATGTAAGGCTTGGATGAGCTGCTCGGCCATGGAAACCCATTCCATGAAGCTCTCTACGCACTGTTCTTGAGCTAATCTGAAGGCCACACGAAGTTTGGAGGTCTGTAGCTATTGACTCTGCAGAAAGTTGGCGACTTCTGCGCACTGTGCGCCTCAGCATGCGCTGACCCCGCTCTGTGGTTTATTTACGTGGCCTACCACTTCGTGGATGAGTTGCTGTTGTTCCCAATTGCTTCCACTTTGTTATAATACCACTAACAGTTGACCGTGGCGTATTTAGTAGTGAGGAAATTTCACGAATGGACTTATTGCACAGGTGGCAACCTATCACAGTACCACGCTTGAATTCACTGAGCTCCTGAGAGCGACCCATTCTTTCACAAATGTTTGTAGAAGCGTCTGCATGCCTAGTGCTTGATTTTATACACCTGTGGCCACGGAAGTGATTGGATAACCTGAATTAAATGATTTGGAGGGATGTCCCAATACTTTTGCCAATATAGTGTATGAAGGTCAATTAATTTTCATGTTTTGGTAATGGCAGTTAACCTTAAGTAGGGTAGAAATCCTAACAGATTCTCTTTGCTTTCAACTTCTATAATATGGTGTATTTACAATAAACTTGACATGCTACAAAAATACATTAAAACGATAACCTAAAAACTATAACATGATAATCTTTTGTCATAACATCTGATACATAGAAAATAACCACATTATGCAAGATATTGAATCTAAGCTTTGTGTTCCTGGATACAGCATCCTGAACATGCTGACTGCAGACATTGATGGATTGTTTTCTGTATACGGCCAGTGATGAAGGATGCACACTGACCTGCAACCTGGCAGAAACCTGATCAATGATCGCTCATGGTGCTGGCACAGATCTCCACACTGATGCTCATGGCATTATCTGCTTCAATATGACTAATCAAACTCAGGTTATCTATGCAAAACACACTACTGTACTTGTGGAGCAAGACTGTTTTCTTATAATATAGTACAGAGCTGTAACCACCATCAGAATCAGAAAGATTTTCACTGGCTCATACACAAATTAAATTTGGTTTGGTAACAGATGCTTCCAGTCTTCATAGAAACAGACATTACAGAAAAATACAAAAAGTATATGCAATGAGGTATCAGTCTGTACAGGACGTGTGGGAAGGAGTACACAAGATGTGTATTTAAATATGAACATCAAATAAGATATAAACATTGTGCATTGAATATCACAGGAGCATTTTGATATTGCACGTAAGTTTTATACTGTATATCATACATATATTGAGGGAGAAAGTTCCCTACAATATTTAATATAGTGATTGATCAAAAAGGTTTTATAACAGAATAACAGAATCTATAGCCTGTTAGGCGACACCCTTATAGCCTAATGTTTAATTATTGCGTTTCCACTGACTTTATCACATATACTACAGCTTTATGGTTACAGTGAGCGCCCTCTAGAGCTTCTCAAGACTATGTGCAACATTGAGTTGTGAGCCATAAAGAAAGAAAAATCTGTTTAGATCTCTTTAATATCTCAATTGTTTCGCCTAGACAGCAATGACATTAAATGGAGAGCAAAACTGATGCTTTAAAGCACAAGAAACAGTGACTGAACAGATCATGTGTGTCAATACTTCTCATCCGTAAATAATGTGTTGTTTTTAATCGTACAGCCCACAGTAATCAAATATTTATGGCTCATTAGGCATATGCTTGTTATCTGAAGTGAATTATACAATGCAGTTTCTACAGTGACAGTCCAGAAACCTGGTGCCTTGCTCGAGGCTGTAAGAGTAAACCTCTAGTAACTTCCCTTAATTCTGGGGTTTGATCACCAGCCCAGATCTTTAGCCATTATGAGTTAATTCACTGTGACCTTTGACCCAAGAGCACAGCCTGAGAATATAAAGAACAAGAAGAATAAGGCCAGACTCTTATTCCTATAATGAAGACATTGGAAAATAATGAAAAACAGTTAAAAGGTTATTTTTGATCATGCAAAATGTATAATTAAGGTTAAATGTCCTGCCAGGTTCTTTTATTTTGCTAAGAGGATTTATTTTCGTATGAAAGGTTTTTTTGAAAGTTTCATCATTATGCATGTGATTAACTTTTACAAACCCTAGACAACATTTAATGCTATAAATACTTGTAAAAAGGTTAATAAATTACAATCAAAGGGGAAATTTTAACATGTTGAATCAGTGTAATGTCTTCAATAACATACAACAGAAAAATCTGCCTTTTAAATGATAAATGATATGATAATTATTATTATTTTAATATTTTTTTTAAATTATTTTAGTAAAATTGTATTATATTTTGATCATAATACCGCTTCAGAAATCTAAATGTACATGTTAAAATTATTATCAATAATAACAATAAAATATATTTTAATTGACTATAAGTATATTTCATTATTTTTATTTAATGACTATATGCATAATACTATGATATTGTATCTACATGCAAAAAGGTACTACTTATGAAAATTAACCATGGTTATTGTAGTTAAACCACGGTAACCACAAATTAACCTTGTTTTGCTACACTAACCATAGTTTAACCATGGTATTTGTAGTAACACGCCAAAAACAAAACAAAATGCTTTTACTACACTTTTACTATAATAAAACCATGGTTAATTTTTGTACTAAAATATGTTTTTAGTACCACAATAGTACCATGGCATTATTGAAAATACCCTGCAGTACCACATAAATACCCATGTATATATCAAAGTACATGTTATCTATTTGTTTAAATTGTCACACTGTGTGAGTTCATGTTATTCTAGTGACATTGAAATGTGGGAATTCAATAACTCATAATCGTCCTTTCTGAGCCTCTCGTGGACCCGTAGCTGTTCACTTTTCCTCCACGTCAGCTGCATCTGCGCACTGCTCTCATCCACACATACATCAAGTTTCTTACACTGGTAATCGGACAGTAAAATCTTCCCCCGGCGTGACAATTATCGCATGGAGTGATGTTTAAGAAACTGAAGCAGAAGGTGATAGAGGAGCAGTCGCCTCAGCGGAGCAGCGCGCAGGCGCAGGTCAGTGCACTTTGCTCATGTAGCATGTATGCTAACAAAACAAAACACAACATCAAGTATATACTACAAGGATGCATTCTAACACACTTATTATCGTGTTGTAGATTAAAATTACAACATGAGCTCTTTAAATAACTAGTAAACTAGCGGATTGGTTGACGGTTGTATGTTGTAATACTATGGTACTACCATGGTGATGATACTATGGTAGTATGAAATATACATGGTACTGAAATTAATTACTTAATTATTAATTAATTACTTCTAAGAATACCATGGTACTACCGTGGTACATGTCCTAAAAGCATGGTAATACCCTGGTACTTTTTGCTATGTGTTTGTTGTTCTAAATGGGTGGTATTGGCAGTGTGTTTTGTGTATTTACCATGGTATTACTATTAAGATAAGTCATATAGGTAATGTAATGACATTTCAGAGATTTTAGAGCCCATCAGAAGGTTTACATCATCAGATCAGTCGTTTTAGGGATTTTAGGTGTTGATCTGTCAACTACTTAATGAACCACAAACCAACCTGACCTGTTAACCAGACCCGAGAGCACGTTTCCCTAAACAGGCGAAAGGTTAAACTGCTACTTCAGTTGAAATTCAAGTCTGTTTGGTATAATTATTAAGCAAAGTTATGAATAAAAATTGTATAATAATTAGTGCTGGGGAAAAATTAATCGTGATTAATCGCATCCAAAATAAAAGTTTGTGTTTACATAATATATGTGTGTGTACTGTGTATAATTATTATGTAAAAATACACACACATGCATGTATATAATTAAGAAATATTTGCATGTGTATATATAATTTATTTTATATATAAATATAATTTTTTATAAAAAATATAACATTTTTCTTAAATATATACATGCATGTGTGTGTATTTATATACACATAATAATTATACACAGTACACACACATATATTATGTAAACACAAACTTTTATTTTGGATGCGATTAATCACGATTAATTTTCCCCCAGCACTAATAATAATAAAAAGACATGTCTGTGTCATATTTTACCCCAAAATCTAAAGAATTTTTGAAAGAATCTATCAATTTATCTATTTGTTTATTTTACACAGTTTATTTGTATTTGCAGGATTTTTCTAACAATTAAGCACATTTAAACCTAAATATAAAACATAATTTGAAAAATGTAATTCTTATTAATCTGTTGTTGTGAAATTATATATACAGTACCGGTCAAAACATTACTATTTTTAATGTTTTTGAAAGAAGTCTCTTCTGCTTATCAAGCCTTCATTTATTTGATCAAAAATACAGAAATAAACTGTAATATTGTGAAATATTATTAAAATTAAAATTTAATGGTTTTCTATTTTAATATACTTTAAAATATGATTTATTTCTGTGATCAAAACCGAATTTTCAGCATCATTACTCCAGTTTTTATCATTATTGCAAACATGGTAGTTTACAGGATTTTCATTACTTATAATAATAAGCTTTTCTTTAGTACAATAATGAAAATTTGAGGGGGAAATGCTTTATTGCATAAATAATGTCATAATGCAAAATATCTCAATATTCCTTAAAAGAAATTTTTTTTTGGACATTTTCTTCATGCAGAATTGAATTTCTTAATTTGATTATTTAAATATGCCATTTCTTTTGTGTTTGGCCTTTTGTGTCCATGTTGAAATCAGTACAGTAAAACACGAGGCTAAAGTCGGCATGAAACAGAAGTTACGATAGTCTTTTCTTACGGCTTCTGGAACGAGAACAAATGTAGGTTGCCCCGCCCTCATGCCAGTAAACACGTCATAAACATTATAACAGTAACATTATAACAGTAAACACACATCCACAGCAGAGGAAGTTATTTGATTATGAGGGCATATGAATTTATCAAAAATAATGATGTGCATGGATAAATCATTTATAATAAATACTGCAGTATTCCATAAAAAAAAACAAGAATCATCCATTTTTGATTTCATGGTGACTTTAAAGACAGACTCCAGCAGTAGTTTCCTCTGACTGTAATGTATTTGGTGCACTGCTAGTGATTATTGTGTCTCAATGTATAACGCACATGTCCGTGTCCAGCAGGTGAGTTCAGGAGAGAGGCGTACTCAACCCCCTTTCCTGCACCAAGATGCCCCGGCCTCCCCCAACGACAGAGAGGTGAGCACGCAAACGGAAACAGTCCTTCTTCTCATTGGTCTTGAGTGCATGTAAATGAGCAGCAACTGGCCTTTAACTCTTCTAGAATATCTGAACTATTATGCATAAGAATACACAATACTGTCATAACACAGGATTTTCACAAGATTACAGACACAGTACATTTAATGAATGCCTTCAGGTCACATCTGCTAATTGCTTTACTTTATGTGGGAGGTGTGGGATATGCAATGTGTCCCATACTAGGATTAAAGTATTTACTTTACAGTAAATGTATACAGTATATCTATAATTTAAACCCAAGAAACACCAAACGTTTAGCTTAAAGTGTGCTTGTGCTATTTTCCTTTAAAAATAAATTATACTTGGTTTAAAATTTTAATATATAGTGTCACTTAAGTGTCTAAATACTGGTATAAGTTATTAAATTCTGTTTTAAATGAGATATAATAATAATAATAATAATCTGTGAATTAAAAGTTAAATGATCTACCTCTTGTTTTACAGAGGACGTGCTGAGATATAAAATCAGTTTGATAATCTCCAGCTGGTTGGTTAACACATGACATGCTATTATTGTACTAATACGAGCTAATAATAGTCTAGATGGTTCAGTTTTGTCATTTCTGGACCGTGACATTAGACCCCCTTTGAAGCATGAACCTTTAAACATGGTAAATAATGACTTATGAATACACCTTAATGGACTTTCAGACACTCTGCTTGGTTTATCTTTGGGAGTTTCATCAAACTAGCATGAATCAAGTTACTATTTTTTGTTTTATTGATGTTTTTGTCCTCTTTTATGAATCATAGCTCAAACAGAATGCAGCTTAGAAAGAAGTATATCACCACTGCGGGTGAACCGTTTGACTGACCAGTGAGCCGAGGTTTTGATTGCTCTTTTGTCTGTCACATTTTCTGTTTGCATTTCTTTTTGAAATTTCCACCAGATCTCAGAATGAATTCCACATCATCTCAGCATTTCCAGGGCTCAACAATAAGGATTTTTTTGTTTAGTTTTTCACTGGCCCTGCCACAATTAATATATGCAAAAACCTAAATTGATTTCTGTCGGAAGTTTAATTTCAAAATATTTAAATTTAAATACTATATTTATTTATTTAATATATATATGTATGTATGTATATATATTAAATGAAATAAATATTATATATTTAAATATTTAAAAATAGATTTTTATATAATGTTATTTATATATATATATATATATATATATATATTATTTTCTAAATATTTACATTTAAATACTTTATATAATATTTATTTCATTTAATATAAAATAAAAAATAAATATATTAAATGTGTGTGTGTGTGTGTGTGTGTATATATATATATATAAAAACATATAATATATACAGTATATAAATATATACACTATATGTTTATATATAAAACATATATATATATATATATAATATATTTATAAAGATAGTATTCTAAAGATTTATATGTATTAGTATTTATAAATATATACTAGCTATGCTAGTATTTATAAAGATTGATATTTATTTATAATATAGATTTTTATTATACATTTTATTCTATTTTTATTATATTACACTATGATATTATGATTTTATGTTTTAATAAAAAATTGGTTTAGAGTTTTGATTCCAAGACTATCACTAAAGTCAAAACTTTACCTTGGTGACATATTTAATTTGACACAAGGAATAGACACACAAAAACTCATGTACATCATAAAAACTGTAAGATAAAGTGACAACGCAGCTTTGTCAACTCACTGACCCATCCTTATTTTTGAGCCCTAATTTCTTCTGTGCCAAGACGGCTAGAATTACCGTTTTGATGTCTCTACTAATGACACATCATGCTTTGATGCCAATCATGGACCTCTACACATTCAAGACACAAAATCAGCTTTGGTAGTGACATCAAATAGTGTAAGCCTCAGTGTGGTTCCGCTGTCTCAATTCTCTTTCTGTTTCCACAGATGTCATTCTCTCATCCTCTGGCTCTTTTTCTGTCGTTTCACTCATTGTGTTGTTTTCTCATTGCTCTTCACTCCTTGGTCCCGTCATTAATGCGTTGACTCGTATGGGGGGGTCGTTCAGCTGCTGGCTGGGATGATAGCAGAACCTGCTTTTCTCTCTGAGTATACTATCTTTGCTCTGGACCACTCAAAACGACCCAAAGCGGCCCAGGTGCCCAGTGCGGTGAGTCTGTCCTCACACATCGCCTCCTCTTCCTCACCCCTCGAGAAATACTACAAACCCTCCTCCTCCTCCTCCGTCCCTCTGTGATGCCTTTGGAGGTTATGGGCTAGAGGAGGCCGAGTAACACCTGCTTGCAGCTTTTCTCACTGAGCGTTTCACTAGCCGCTCTGCATAACTCAAAGGCATCTCGCTCCTAACCCCTGCATCTAATATCTTGCGTTCCTCGTTAGGCCTGATTTGTGGGATGGCAGTTGCTTTTCTCAGTTTTTGTACCTCGGAATGGTTCCTCTTAGGGGTGGGCGATATGACCAAATTTTTTATTTCACGATAACGATATACATCACGATATATTTATTTTGTGTTATTTTATTTCATTTGTTATTAAAAATAAGAAAAGAGAAGCAAATTACAAACAGTAGGACAAATATAATATAACAAAATATGAATTAAACAAATTTTTCAGGTACAATAGGTTTATTTAACATGTAGTTAGAATTAGTACAGAAATTTAATAATCAGAAGTTATTCAGTCAAGAGCGGTAAGTTATCTTCTCTTTTGTTTGACATTCACATTAATGATACAGAGCAACAAGTAGTTACAGTCAACTCCAGAATTATTGGCATCCTTGTTAAATATTATCAAAGGGGGCATTGAAAATAAATCTGCATTGTTTATCCTTTTGATCTTTCATTTAAAAAAAAAAAAACTATCATTGAAGTAAAATAATTGAAAGTGGGGAGGAACTCTCATTATGAAATAAATGTTTTTCTCTAGTTCAAGTTGGCCACAATTATTGGCACCCACTTATTGCAACGTCCTTTTCCCAAGATAACAGCTCAGAGTCTTCTCCTATAATGCCTGATGAGTTTGGAGAACACCTGACAAGAAATCAGAGATCATTCCTTCATACAGAATCTCTCCGGATCCTTCAGATTCCCAGCTCTTCTCTTCAGTTCAGCCACTCATTTTCTATAGGGTTCAGGTCAGGGGACTGGGATGGTCATGGCAGAAGCTTCATTTTGTGCTCAGTGACACATTTGTGTGTTGATTTTGATGTTTGTTTTGGATCGTTGTCCTGATCCAACCACGGCCCATTATAAGATTTCTAGCAGAGGCCGTCAGGTTTTGATTTTTTATCTGTTGGTATTTGCTAGAATCCATTATACCATGTATCTGAACAAGATGTCCAGGACCTCCAGCAAAAAAATAGACCCACAACATTAAAGATCCAGCTGTATTTTTAACTGTGGACATGGGGTTTGCACCAAACCCAAAAAGCTCTTATTTTAGTTTCTTCTGACCACAGAACCAGGTCCCTTTTGAAGTTCCAGTCGTGTCTGACAACTGAATATGCTGGAGTTTGTTTTTTGAAACACTCCCAAACAACTTTTGGTGATGTAGGTGCTGTTTTTTTTTTAGGCTTTCTGACCCCAAGACTCAACTAATCTCTGCAATTCTCCATCTGTGATCCTTGGAGAGTCTTTGGCCACTCAAACTCTCCTCCTCACTGTGCATTAGGACGATATAGACACATCACACATGTCTATATCAAGGGAATTTGGCCTTTGTGTTTCCTTATATTTATACTGTGGAACTGGAAGTCATGGCTGGACAATTTCATGCTCCTAGTCACCCTGGTGTACTAAAAAAAACGTAAATATGAATGGGAATATACATTAGAGATATTTACTCATAAGAATGTCTAGGGGTGCCAATAATTGTGGCCAACATGCATTGGAGAAAAGCATTTATTTCATAATGTGAGATTTCCCCCCTACTTTCAATTGTTTTACTTCAATGATAGGTTAGAAATGTGAATAAATGAAAGATCAAAAGATAAACAATGCAGATTTATTTTCATTCTTGCCTTTGCTCATATTTACCAAGGGTGGCAATAATTCTGGAGTTGACTGTATATTAGGCTGCTGTCACTTTAAGACCAAGTGCACGGATCCATTATACTGATACACATCTGGTTTACACCCAACTATTTACTTTCTCTTAAGACATAACCGGCTGTTTTTACATGAATACTCCACACGATGGGCATTTGTTTGTCATAATTGTAAGTGTATTCGACCATTCAACCGCAGTAAGATTTGAAAAAGAACTGAATTCGCGATCAACATGCTGAGAGACGTGGCTTTCTGTGTGCATGCTTTACACTGTGTGTCAGTCAGTGCATGCACCGCATTGAGCTTTTTTTCACTGCTTATTGTGCTTGATAACACTTTTTATCATCGAGCACGTCCCAAATTCGAGAGAGGCAGCTTTCTGTGCGTACACCGCACCGAGTTCCTTTTCAGGATATATTATGCTTATAACTCTTTTTAACATCAAGCACGTCCCGCTCTTTATATTCTCATTCATGCTTTTTCATCACTCTGAAGTGCCAATCGTGCACGATATAGCAAAACCTCTAACGATAGACATTTTATACCGTGGTAAGTAACGATATATATCGTCATACCGCTCAGCCCTAGATCCTCTAATTTGGCACCTCCAGGATTGAATGTTATTCCTGTACTGTTAGAAATTGCCATGGATTCCCTGTCCTTTTCCCTAAGTAGTATCCTCATAGATTCCCCTCGGTTATACAATGTTGAATGTTCCCTTGCTGTTCCCTTTCCTTGCAAAAACGTTCAGATTCTTTGTTTAAAGGTTTTGTGCTTCTAAACTTGGATTACTGAAGGTCTTTCGCATGACTTGCGCCAATATTTCCCAGTGCACGCATTAGTTATTTTACACTTATTTACTTTTGAAAAATGTTTTTTGATTTTGAAACTGACACAAGGGGGATCTAATGGTTAATTGCTTAAGTAATCTAATATAAAATATAATTATGTAATAATGAAGTTTTATTGTCATAATATAAAATAATATTGTAATATATTGATAATAACAAAAAAGTTTAAATCACAATAATAATGTTTTTACCCCAAGCTTTATTTACTTAAGGCACAGTTTTACAGTAAGGCCACGTTACCTCTTTCCACTACAGTTATATTGTGTTTGTGGAGACGGTAGAGGCTCAGCTCTGACACAAGGATTTGCTCATTATCTCTAGATACAGATAATCCCTCCACATGCACCTGAGCACATTACACACACATCAGCTGACACGCCAATCTGATCAAACACACTGCTCACGTGATCTTGTGTGTTATTGGCCACATCATGTTCATTTGGTAGAAATGGACAAAAGGATGATGCAATTCTGTGGATATATTTCTTTTTAAAATGAAATTTACAAGAACATTCTGATGTGTAAAGTGGACTTAATTTTGTTTTTCAGCATAATGGGATTAGGCTGGAATGTATATGAATGTTTAAGGGTATATTTTTATTAAATAAACATACTTTGTATCTGCATTCTGCACCAAATTAGTTATATAAATCTCGATGGACCCTAATCTGATTAACAGAGACTCTGGTGTTTGTTAGAAAGCTTTGCATTGCTTTTTCCCTTCAGCATTGCATCAAACTGTGTTTTTATAAGATTAGAGAAAAAAAAATGCTATAATAAAAGTTAAAATGCCCCTGCAAATCAATTCTAGGGACAGTATTGTGTTAATAAAAAGTAAATTTCTGATGCTGCTATTTGTAGTATTGTTCATTAATTTAGTCTTGATAATTGATACTGTAATAGTAGATCAATATTATAGACAGGTGCAATGATAACTGCATAAATACACTGCTGGTGTTGTTAGAGATTGTGCTTATGATGTGACATTACATAGTCAAAGTCTTCCTGGCCTTCAATGGCATATGCAAATGTGTTTAGTTCCTCCCTCAGTAAATAAAGAGTATTTATTGCTAAACCTACTTGTGTATAATGTTCTGAAGGACACTTGTGGTTTGAGTGTCCTTGTTTTAGGTTATCAAAGTGAAAAATATCTGATTATTACTTTTGGCCTGAAGTGTGTAGAGATTGCCTTCGGCACTGTAAACAGGGAGTGAGCTTCAGTTGTTGATTTTGATGTAAATACGACTAGCTTTGACTGTTTCCAGCATATTGCATTTTGACAGGAAATTTAAACCCATCTTTGAGGTCACCGAGGTCCAGACTTCAGTCAATTTTTCATATAATTATGATTTATGCATCATTTTCCATTTTTAATTTTATGCAATCTTACTATATTTTATGGCAAACTATATGATATGCATCTTAGCTAAAACTGGGTCAACATTGAGCACAAGTTCTCGTTTACGTGCAAAAATGAAACTTTAATGTTGCCAATCTTATGCCTGCAAAATAAATAGTTATACAGATTTTGTTAACCTGTTCATATTAAAAAAACATTCGATTCTGACGTACAATAGGATGAGATTTGTAGACATTCTCATGTCCATGAACACAAACAGAGTAACATTACCCTTGACTTCTTTCGTCTACCTTAGGGAGAACGCTGTGGCCATCTAACTCCTGCAGATCTCCTCAATGCCAAATGCACACGCTCTCAGTAATCAGCTCCTCTAGTGGGTTTGGACTGTTTGCAGTTGAAAAAGATGCTAGTGTAGTGCTGCTGTGTTTAACTCCTTGTTTGTTTAACGCAGTAGTTATGCTGTCTATGTTTGTATTTAACCCCTGTGTTCCTCTTCGAGTTGCATGAGGTTAGGGTGGGTGTAACCAGAAGCCCCTGCATTTCTCGTAGCAAAAACTAATATTGCTCCCAGAGTAATCGGGGTGCAGCACGATGGCTGGAGGAATACTAACCGGGCCTGAAGTTGACCGGCGAGACATTGTTTTACTCATGTTTGTTGGTTCTGTTCTGATGCAGAGCATTGCTAAAGCAGCCAGCAGCTCTCCGAGAGGCAGTGTCAACGGGGATGGAATCACTTCTCCTCAGGCAAGTGACCCAAAAATGAAAATTATCCCATAATTTACTCACCCTCAAGTCATCCTAGGTGTAAATAGACTTTCTTCTTTCAGCAGAACACAATCTGAGTTATATTAAAAAAAATATCCTGGCTCTTCTGAGCTTTATAATGGGAGTGAATGGTACCTGAGATTTTGAAGCCCAAAAAAGTGCATCCATCCATCATAATTGTAATCCACACAGCTCCAGGGGGTTGATAAAGGCCTTCTGAATATCCATATTTATAACTTTGTAAACTATAATCACTGGCTTTCGGTAACAGCCGTACGCGAGTCTATAGTTCTGGTGGAAGAGTGACCTCTGTCGCCGAGAGTCGCCTCTCGCGGTTCAAACAGATAGGGCTGGGCTTGCACTTTTTTGGGCTTCAAAATCTATGGCATTCACTCCCATTATGAAGCTCGGAAGAGCCAGGATATCTTTTAATATAACTCTGATTGTGTTTGACTGAAAGAAGAATGTCATATACACCTATGATGGCTTGAGGGTGAGTCATTTTTGGTTGAACTAACCCTTTAATGTGTTTTAATGTGTAATGTTCATGAACTGATTTGAAGCACAAAAACTATTCACAGTGTTTGATGCTGATTTTTCTGAAATAAGTTTGACAGCAAAGTCATTTTATAATGAAAGAAATTCTTCTAGAATTCTTCTATTCAGTATGGATGCATTAAATTTATCAAAAGTGACAGTGAAGACATTTATAGTGTTACAAAAGATTTCTATTTCAAGTAAATGCTGTTTTTCTGAACTTTCTATTCACCAAAGAATCCTAAGAAAAAAGGTATCATGGTTTCCACAAAAAATATGAAGCAGCACGACTGTTTTCAACACTGATGATAATAAAATGTTTTTTGAGCATATCATCATATTAGAATGATTTCTGGAGGATCACGTGACACTGAAGACTGGAGTAATGATGCTGAAAATTCACCTTTGATCACAGAAATAAATTACATTTTAAAATATATTCAGATGAAAAAGTTATTTTAAATGGTAATAATATTTCACAATATTACAGTTTTTACTGGTATTTTTTTAACAAATGTAAGAGTGTGAGAGTGGTTGTGCACATACAGTACTGTGTGAAAGTCACTAATGCAAAAGGTATTCAGTAAATAAAACAAATATTTTTGTAAAGCATGACTTTTGCACAGTACTGTATGTCACGGACATTGCATCTCCCTTTTTCAGCACTTCACATTTTAAATGTCCTATTTTGGAGGAGTGTCATTGTATAACTGTCACTGGATTTCAGTTGGTGTGAAACTTTTTCATTGCAAGGTATTGCATTGTCATTTTTGAGTTATAGGCCTAATTAAATCTTTGAATCTTTGATCTTAAATAGGGTCTACTTATTTTTCTGAAATGTTTGTATACTCAGAGTGTTCATTGTCCTCCAGAAAGAGGAGCCTCAGTCTCTGGCCCAGAAGCTGCAGCAGAAGGTATCTTCCGTGGAGTCTTTGCTCCGGGGTTCGGGTCGCAGTGAAGGGCTCTTCCGCTCCAGCTCGCGGGACAGTCTGGTTAGAAGCTCCTCCAGAGACTCCCTCACTCTCATCGGAGAGAATGACGCCCAGTCGTCCCCGGCGTACGACCCTCCGTCAGACATCGAGAGTGAGGCGGAAGACTCGCCCGGCAGCGTCGAGAGTCTGTCCAAAGAGCAGCTCTTAAACCGCCTGCACAGGGTGGAGAGAAGCCTCGGCAATTACAGAGGGAAATACTCGGAGGTGAGCAGCCTTGGTATAAACATTTCGGGTGATCCAATTGCTTGTGGTCAGACCAGATCCATATATTATCAGTTTTGCAGGTATTGTTTAGGGGAGTGTCTCAGATTACATACACTATATTGCCAAAGGTTTTGGGACGCCTGCCTTTACATGCACATGAACTTTAATGACATCCCATTCTTAAGCCGTAGGGTTTAATATGGAGTTGGCCCACCCTTTGCAGCTATAACAGCTTCAACTCTTCTGGGAAGGCTTTCCACAAGGTTTAGGAGTGTGTTTATGGGAATTTTTGACCATTCTTCTAGAAGCGCATTTGTGAGGTCAGGCACTGATGTTGGACGAGAAGACCTGGCTTTGTGTTTTATCGGCTTGCAGGCCAGTCAAGTTCCTCCACACCAAACTCGCTCATCCATGTCTTTATGGACCTTGCTTTGTGCACTGGTGCGCAGTCATGTTGGAACAGGAAGGGGCCATCCCCAAACTCTTCCCACAATGTTGGGAGCATGAAATTGTCCAAAATGTCTTGGTATGCTGAAGCATTAAGAGTTCCTTTCACTGGAACTAAGGGGCCAAGCCCAACCCCTGAAAAACAACCCCACACCATAATCCCCCCTCCACCAAACTTTACACTTGGCACAATGCAGTCAGGCAAGTACCGTTCTCCTGGCAACCACCAAACCCAGACTCGTCCATCGGATTGCCAGACAGAGAAGCGTGATTGGTCACTCCAGAGAACACGTCTCCACTGCTCTAGAGTCCAGTGGCGGTGTGCTTTACCCCACTGCATCCCACGCTTTGCATTGCACTTGGTGATGTAAGGCTTGGATGAGCTGCTCGGCCATGGAAACCCATTCCATGAAGCTCTCTATGCACTGTTCTTGAGCTAATCTGAAGGCCACGTGAAGTTTGGAGGTCTGTAGCTATTGACTCTGCAGAAAGTTGGCGACTTCTGCACACTGTGACCCTCAGCATGCGCTGACCCCACTCTGTGATTTTACGTGGCCTACCACTTCGTGGCTGAGTTGCTGTTGTTCCCAATTGCTTCCACTTTGTTATAATACCACTAACAGTTGACCGTGGAATATTTAGTAGTGAGGAAATTTCACAAATGGACTTATTGCTCAGGTGGCAACCTATCACGGCACCACGCTTGAATTCACTGAGCTCCTGAGAGCGACCCATTCTTTCACAAATGGTTGTAGAAGCGTCTGCATGCCTAGTGCTTGATTTTATACACCTGTGGCCATGGAAGTGATTGGACTCCTGAATTAAATGATTTGGAGGGGTGTCCCAGTACTTTTGGCAATATAGTGTATGTTGGAGACTGATATGTCAAATGCAACTGTACTGTTGTTACAACATAATTTAGGCTGTTGCTAGATGCTTCTAGTATTGCTGAGCATCTAATTCAGAAGATTTGTTTCTAAATGACTTGCCATATAGCAGATTTGTGTTCATTCAAAGTAGCATATAGTACACTTTTTCCAGGGATAATTCCCCTAAATCATGCTTACTTGAGATGGAAACCGCAATATTTGTTAGCCGTCAGGGCCTTAGTAATTTTTTCCAGAAGTATTAGTATTGCTCATTAGGTATTTGAATAAACCGCTGGCCAGTTGCAATACTCTTAAAATGGCCAAATATTGTCTGATTTATTGGTCTGGTAGCAACCCACATCCAAATCTAAGGTTCTCCTATTCCTGATGCATTTTGTTAAATGCAAATTAAAGCACAAACTCGCGTGTCAAATATATAAAAGGTTTTGTGTTTCAAGGAAAGCTCTTCGGCTCATTTGTAATCCCTGCCTTTTCTCTGCTGTAGGATGTGTCCCGAGATAATAACGAAGTAATAGATTGATAAACCTTTGCGGCATGAACATGCGTTGCATATGGTTAAGCTCTCATTAAGAGATTATTTGAACAAGTCTGTTTTGTTCAAGAAGAGCTCATCCCTCTAGTACAGACTGTGCATACTAAACATGACACATCAGCGCTGCCTCAGTTTAACAGTTATCTGAGATAATGCACTGCGCTGACACTGTGAGGATTGTTAACTGTTTACACCAGTATTTATTTACACTGATCCAGTCACTCAAACCACCTTAGGAAGTAGTCAGGCATGCTTGATGCCATATTGTCTTTGCAGTGTAATTTTTAATTTGCCAAAAAAGGTTTTAAATAAGTTTTAAAAAAAATAAGACTTATTTATTTATATTTTTTATGTATGTATTTTTTTATTTATATTTATGTATATTAATTAATTAATTTATATTAATTTATTTATACATTTTCAAGTAGTTTTAGAATAAAATTTCAATACAATACAATACAATAAAAAAAATCCTTTTTCATATTTTTTTTTTTTATCAATATCCTTATTGCCCACAGCTGGATAGAGGAATAGTCCTCATGCTGCCGTCACATGACCTAGTCGAGACCATAGACTGTAAAAAAAGATGGACGACGCCCCTTCACTATCTTCCGTTGTAGAAAAGTGAAGCTGCCAATGTCCGAATATGGCGCTGATTTGGGACCTCTGTCTGCGCAGTAGTGACCTTGGGACCGGAGTCTGCGCAGTAGAGAGCAGGAAGTAGAGCCGCGATATCAAAACCCCGCCACACTCCCGCAATGTCTGTTAGTACAGTTTACTGCAGAACAACTCATTATGCCGGTGTGAAGTAAACAGTTATGGAAATGTAGAAAATCAGAAATTAAAGCTAAAGCTCCAATCTCCTCCCGAAAATCCCGAAAAAAGTCTGTTGGTGCCTCAGTGACAACCTCGCTCAGAGAAGCTGTCAATCATGACGTCACACCCCCGTTTTTATAGCATCAAATAACTAACTAAAACCAAACTTATTTAAAAAAATGAACACTTGAACTTACATCAGCGTGATTAAAAACTACCTTTGGAAAAAATGTGTTTGAAGTGTAATTTGATTGTTTAGTTTGTCAAGTCCCATTAGAATACATGGAGGGGGCGGGGACGTTTATGAGCTATACTGGGACCAGTCACCTGGGGGCGATCGAGACGCTTTGGCTTCACTTTTCAGGATGTGTGCGGCAGGCTTGGTCGAGACAGACCCAATGCATTGACTAGTGGCAGAACTAATCAACTAGTCAAAAGTGTAAATTGGATCACTCAAGATGGACATGTTTCTGGTCCTATTTCTGATCGAATGTGATACTACACAGAATTCCTGATTTGGGAATGGGACAGTTTGTTTTGTGAAATGAGTTGATCATTATTACTCGACTGATATATTCTTTCTCTTTTTCTTCTCTCAGTTGGTAACAGCCTACAGAACCGTACAGCGAGATAAGGAGAAAACTCAGGTAATTTCATATTCAGCCAATGCAGCAGAATAAATGAATGTAGTTTCCTTGCAGCTCGAGGGATGTTTTCCTAATGTTTTTCCTTTAATGAGTTGCTGTATTTGTGCTGTGCGGTTTGGCACTGATATTAGTCTGTCATTCATCTCTGTCTGTGTGTCTCTCAGGCCATCCTCAGCCAGAGTCAAGATAAAGCCCTGAGAAGAATAGGAGAGCTCAGGGAGGTTCGTTTTTGGCTGTTCACTTCCTCTGTTCATCTGGCACACACATTAATACTTCATCACAGGCTCTACCTT
This sequence comes from Coreius guichenoti, assembly GCA_039654105.1. Lineage (NCBI taxonomy): Eukaryota > Metazoa > Chordata > Actinopteri > Cypriniformes > Gobionidae > Coreius > Coreius guichenoti. The sequence continues at coordinate 38,069,897 of CM077179.1, read as the reverse complement.
CAATGTTTTTCCACCTCTGATATCTCTATTACTTCTTGCTTCACACTGTGTACTCAAAGGCAGCATGAAACAGCATTCGCAATGCATTTAACGTCTGTTTCAGAGACATTTCATGAGTTTGTCTCTCTGGTTTTGATTGGATCGGGATTAGGCGTAATATATCAAATATTTAATATACACTATTGCTCAATTATTAATCACTATTTAAAGAAATTAATACTTTTATTCTGCAAGGATGCATTATTTTGATCAAAAGTGACGGTAAAGACAATTTATAATGTTACAAAATAATTACATTTCAAATAAATGCTGTTCTTTTGAACTTTCTATTCATCAAAGAATCCTGAAAAAAAAAAAGTCACAGTTTCCACTAAAATATTAAGCTGCTTTTATAACTGTTTTCAACATTGATGATAATAATAAATGTTTCTTGAGCAGGGGTGTGACGAGACACTTAGCTCACGAGACACGAGATTGGGTTCACGAGAACGAGACGAGGCGAGATTTTTACAGTATTTTTAAGAAATCCTCAATGACAAAATACATAACTAGAAAAATAGTGTGCAGGTGCATTTGAAATGTTTTAACTCGTCTTGTAATGAATGTCATTTCAGTTCTACTTTCTGAGTATGAATTATCATATGCAGTAAAAGACGACAATACTACAATAGGTTTTGCCATAAACTCAACTGACTGGCTTCTCTCCTGTATGGTTGTCTCTTCAGACCTTGGAACTGCACATGATTTATGAGCTTCTACAACTTTTGACCTCCTAACTGAACTCCTTTCCACAAATTGATCATAGATATTATGTGCAAACAATAAGTGCAACCATAATCAAAGTACTATCTTAATATTCAAAGTGCAAATAGAGACCAAATTTTTCTTCAAGCATGATACAGAGCTAAGAGATGGTTACAACTACACAGCCCAACCTAAGATAGCTTTCATATTGGGAGATATTTGCATGCATCAGGGAGCCGCTTTCAAAAAGCGGGGTATTGAAATCGCGTTTGAATGCGTGCTCACGTTTACTTTCGCTTTCAATTTCGGGATCGCACATACTCTGTGAATAGGGAGCGGTGGTGCTGAACACGCATTTTACAAGATAAGACATTTGTCAGACACTTCCGTTGCGCAACGCAACGGTCCTGTCTGTCTTCTCGTCACGTGATCAGTGCTGCGCACTACGTACGACGTGGAACAGCTCGTGTTAGATGAGCTGGATGGAATTGAAGTGACCGCTATCCACCTGAATTAAAAAAAAAATGATTTCTATAAAAATCAAAATGACAGTGGAGGCATCATGTAAACGTAGCGGTGGCATATTCTATCCTAACTTTACCCTCACACTCCGTCATGGCAATATCACGCAAGACAGCTTTTCACCTCGACAAGAAATCTCGTCACATTTTAATCTTACGGCACGAGATCTCGTCACACCCCTAATCATGTGACACTGAAGACAGGAGTAATAATGCTGAAAATGTAGCTTTGATCACAGGAATAAATTAGATTTTAATAAATATTACAATGTAAAACAGTTATTTTGAATTGCATTAATATTTCACAACATTACTGATTTTACTGTATTTTTGATCAAATAAATGCATCATTTTTGAGCAGAAATGACTTTAAAAACATTAAAAATATAAAATATAATTTTTTTCGGTAACACTTCTCCCGGGTTTTCGGGTTCAGTTCTCGCTATGAACTAGTTGCTTATTAGCATGCATATTACTAGGATATTAGCTGTTTATTAGTATAAAGCACATATTAATGTCTTATTCTGCATGACCTTCCCAATACCTAAACTTAACAACTACCTTACTAACTATTAATAAGCAGTAATGAGGAGTTTATTGAGGCAAAAGTCGTAGTTAAGAGTGAATATGTGTTCCCCATACTAAAGTGTTACTATTTTTTTCTATATTGAAATGATTTAATGTGTCGTGTCACAGTTCCCAAGTATGAGATTATCAAAACTCAGAAGCGAAAATGCCAATAGAATTGGGAAGCTGCTGTAAAACTCTTGATATGATGACGAGCCTCATATCTCGTCCTCAGGAGCTCCAGATGGACCAGCAGACCAAGAAACACCTGCAGGAGGAATTTGATGCTGCTCTCGAGGAGAAGGACCAGATGATCACTGTGCTTCAGACTCAAGTACGTGTTTATTTTGTATTGCTCATTTCGCATGTTAACGGAGGTGATACTGAAGCTGTTTGTCTTCAGGTGTCTCTCTTGAAGAAACGACTACAGGCGTCTGGAGGTATGGTATCGTCAGAGCTCGAGACCTCTCAGTCCACGGATACGGTTGACGCGACCTCTGACATTCAGAGCCCCTCGAAAGACGACAGCTCGACATTTAACACAGGTGTGTGTGCAGGCTCTCTAGTGCACACGTAACATGTTTCTACACAAAAGTTGTCTTGACTGTTTAACTGGTTTGTCTGTCTTTTGTGTGTGTGGCCAGCAGAGGGCAGTGGAGAGCCGGGCGACACGGTGGACCTTGAGTTGCTCCAGAAGCGAATCAAAAGGCAAGAGAGTCTCCTGCAGAGATGTAAAGAGATGATTCGCTCCAGTAAAGAGCGCTCCGCTCAGCTGGGCAGCGAGAACGAGGTTTTACAGCAGCAGCTGCAGGAGAGGCTGCAAGAGCTTGAGAAAATAAAGGTATAGAAAAATGAAATGACACACAAACTGAAGAACATCTAGTTTTTGCTTTGCTGAGTTTGGTCAGGGATTTATTAGTTAGTGTGTATCTTTATTTTATTTTAGATTTGATTTTATTCGGTTTATTTTATGTTTTATTTTATTTAATTTTATTCAAACGTGGTTTATTTTATTTTTTATTTTATTTAATTTTATTCAAATGTGGTTTATTTTATTTATTTTTTTTATTTAATTTTATTCATACGTGGTTTATTTTATTCATTTTTTATTTTATTTTATTCAAACGTGGTTTATTTTATTCATTTTTATTTTTATTTTATTCATACGTGGTTTATTTTATTTATTTTTTATTTTATTTTATTCATACATTATTTATTTTATTTGATTTTTGATTTTATTCATACATTGGTTATTTTATTTTTTATTTTATTTTGAATCATACAAGGTTTATTTTATTTTTTTTAATTTTATTTTATGCATACGTGGTTTATTTTATTTTTTATTTTATTTAGTTTTATTCATACATTGGTTTGTTTTATTTTATTCATACTTAGTTTATTTTATTTATTTTTTGATTTTATTCGTACATTATTTGTTTTAATTTATTTTTTATTTGATTTTATTCATACGTGGTTTATTTTATTCATTTTGTATTTGATTTTATTCATACACGGTTTATTTAATTTTATTTTTGATTTTATTCATACGTGGGTTATTTTATTTTTTATTTTATTTTGATTCATACATGGTTTATTTTATTTTATTTTTTTTTATTTATTTTATGCATACATTGGTTTGTTTTACTTTTTTAAAATATATTATTTAATTATATATTTTATTTTTAGGTTTTTTAAGTTTTATTTATTTATTTTTTTTATTTTTATGCATCATTTATTAATGGTCCTGTCTTTGGGAGCCTGTTTGGTGCTGTGTGTGTAGTGATGTGGATGGTGCTCTGATGTGTGTGTGTGTTGGAGTGGTAGCGGGTGGAGTCCCGTGAGTGTGTTTCCTGTGGATGTGACGCGTTTGTGCTGTGTGTGGGAACCGTGCTCAGCGGAGACAGTGAGAGCAGAGGTTAACAGCCCACCCCTCCCTGCCTCAAACAGCGTACGGACACACATTACAGCCCCTCCGAACCCACCGTCACACTCACTCACACTAAAACACACCAGCTGACGCTCTGCTCAGTGATTTACTCTTCTTTGCTTTGCTTGACCACTAAATCATTTCAGATTTTTCTGCATTAAATTAAAGTGGTAGTATAAAACTAGATTTGAATTGAAGTGAGATTTGAACTAGAAACACAATTCTAGGGTGTTACTTGTTGGTTGCTAGGTGGTTAAGTCTCTACCTTCAGGTCTGTACACTTCAAAAAATATTTTCAGTAGCACTTTAGTTTAGGGTCCATTTCTCACTATTAATTAGTTGCTTATTAGCCAGCATATTACTAGGATATTTGCTGTTTATTACTACTTATAAAGCACATATTAATGCCTTATTCTGCATGATCATATTCTACATCCGTTAATCCTACACCATACCTAAACTTAACAACTACTAACTATTAATAAGCAGTAATTAGGAGTTTAGAGGCAGAAGTCGTAGTTAATAGTTAGTTAATATTGAGAATTGGACCCTAATCTAAATTGTGACCTTATTTTCTTCCTCAGTATTTTTGTCTTGTTTTCCAGTACAAATATCTAAGCATTCTTGAATCAAGATATATTTACTTGAGAATTAAAATGACAGTGCACTGATATTACTATGAATGGGAGAAAGTCCAACGTGCAGTATGGCAGAATAAGTCCCACCTTCTAAATAAAAGAGCCAATCAGCAATTGGTAAAGACGTTGCGCTCCGGTTGCTTTAGAAACACTCTCACGCTCGTTCATGATTTGAGCGTTTATAAAATAAAAAAAATGATACAGTTGTTGTCAGATTTCATTGGTGATTTCAAATATGAAACTGAATCGTAAACTTGGTGAACAGCTTTGGAGAATTTGATGTTTCCCCACTCAAAGAGATAGGAGCTGCACTTGCATGACTGAAATAGCTGCCTGGTGAAATGCCTTAAAGGGACTTTGAAGTCTGCTTTTCTGAAAAATTTAAAATTAAGTTAGTTAATGCTTAAAATAAGAACAAACATGCCAATGGGGTTAGAAAAAGAATAATTTTCCAAACAAAGTCCAATAGAAGAGAGCGCATCTTAGGGAAAAGTGTACAGCCATAGTGCTCTATGGTCTAGGGTTTGTAATAGTCCATCAAAGAAAACTTTAGGATGACCATGGCACTCTTTTAGATTAAAAAGCCTTTATTATCAGATGGATACATGCAAAAAATATAAAAACCCTCCAACGACTCTATTTGTTGTGTTGCTCTCCCTGAGGAAGGCATGGGCCGAAACGCGTTGGAGAGTTTTTATATTTTTTGTATGTACCTATCCGATAATAGGGGGGGGAGGTCTAACATAAGCAAGGCATAATCGTCGATTCAATGGATTATTACAGTGAGAAAAAATAATAATACACTATTCAGACTTGAGGAAATCCACGAAGGGCTGCCATACAGTTTGGAATTGGTGATGAGATTTGGACTCCAAGGAACGTATCCTCTCCAGCTTTATGACCAGAAACAGTTCACGCAACCAAACTTTGAAACATGGAGAGTCTGAGGATTTCCAGTTTAAAAGTATAATTTTTTTCGCAAGAGTCATACCCATCACTAGAGATCGTTGCTGAGAGTATGGAAGAGTGTTTAATGTCTCAGAAGATCCAAGAATTGCAAGACCATGGTCTGGCTTAACCTCCTTTTGAAAAACTTGAGAAAAAAAATCAAATATGGCAGTCCAAAAATTAAACAGCTTGGGACAAAACCAAAACATGTGTGACAAAGAACCCTCCTGTATTTTACATCTGTCGCAAATTGGAGAAATAGAATTGTATATTTTACTCAATTTAGTTTCAGAATAATACAATCTATGTACCACTTTAAACTGAATCAACCTGTGTCTCACATTTGTTGAGCAGTCTTGAATCTTTTTGAGACTTTCATTCCAGGTTTCATCGGACACTTCTTCATCAAAGTCTTTATAATAATAAAGGCTTTTAATCTAAAAGAGTGCCATGGTCATCCTAAAGTTTTCTTCGAAAGAATCATTTTCCCTTTGAATAAAGTATACCCCATTGGCAGATATTTTGTCTTGTTTTATGCATAAACTTGCTTGATTTAGATTAAGATTTTTCAGAAAACAAGTCTTAATATCTTAATATAAAAAGTTATTTTGCTTCTCAAGTAAATGTATCTTGATTTTAGTATGGTTAGATATTTGTACTGGAAAAGAAAATCTTTTTTTTGCGGTGTATGATTTTTTTTTTATCACCCACCAGGTCAAAATTATAAATTAGATCACTTTGTAAAACCTCTTCTCAATAAGCCGTGAAGTTTAGAGGTATCATTATTTCTGAAGCACTAAGTTATGCAGAAGTTTATTAGAAGTTTACTCAGATTTCAGCAAACAGCAAAAATTTATTTAAAAAAAAGCATTTTAAAATAATTAAAAAAAATGAAATAAAGCATTTTATGTGATTTTATTCCCATTTATTCTCTACTGTTTTAGTTTATTTATTTTATGAGTTGTTAGTGTCAAACTCTCCAGTTCAGGGAAACCAGCAGGAAACAGGAAGTAACCACCGTTCCCTAACAGAGTGCCGTTCTGCGTTCGAGGCGACGCCGCCACAACCACTGGCTGCTGTCCTGGGCTGTAATTGAGGTTTGATTGTCGGTCTGGTGCGGAGACTCCAAGGGCTGCTGTGATGTGGATGTGGCCTGGTTTGTGTGTGTGTGTGTGTGTGTGTGTGTGTGTGTGTGTTTATCTGTGGCGGGAGTTCAGCGCAGCCGGCGGAGACATTGAAAATTATTCACAGCTTCTTGGTTGCTGTTTTAATTTAATCGCCTGGTCATTAAATATATGTTATAGTAATCTGGAAGATCAGTGTGATGGCATTTATGATAGAGTAAATCCGTGCATTACAGTGTTTTTTCCACAGTTAAGGGCACATCGCAACAGAAATCTGATGTAAGACTGAGTGTATCATAGTTTATATGCTTAACTGTATGGTTGCTGATACCATTTTGTGTAGCCAGACTTATTGGATGTGCAAAGAGTACTGAAAAAATGTTCCACATTCTGGAAATCAAAGTTTAAGGTCAGTACAGTTCCAGCTGGCCAGTACGTTTCCAAGTGACTCTAATCCAGGTTGTCTAGACCAACTGGCTCTGGGGTCTTTATGATAGATGCTCAATAAGTGTTGATTATTATTCTGAGAATAATGTATTAAGATCCATCGTCACACAACTCATCGTGATCTGTTTACCAGGAACTCCACACTACAGAGAAGACGAAGCTGATCACACAGCTGGGAGACGCAAAGAACCTCATCGAGCAGCTGGAGCAGGACAAGGTGAGAGAGACGCTAACAGGACACGCTTCATTTTACTCCTCAGAAGGGTTCAGCTATGTTGTGTGTCTGCCACAGGACTGTTTATGAGCCAGCATGAACAGAAGATTACAAATTCCACTGGCCCTCTTAGTGAAAGACAAAGATGAATTTATCCCGGGAAGGCTTTTTAAAATGATCGCAGTACATACTTCCTGTGGGTCACTCACTTTGTCACGTTTGCATATAAAATTAAGCCTGGATATATTCTCTTTTTGAATGTGATGTATAACTTTTTGCAACATCTGCCAATGGTGGGTGAATTGACCAAATTATTATTTACAGAATTTTTCAAGAATTATTTCAAAATATTTTTACAGGCCATGAAATTGTATCTTGTATTATTTTAAATAAAAAAAATATTACTTTATATATAAAATATAGTGCATGTGTATATATTTATATAAATATACACCTAAATATTATTTAAATAATATATAAAATAGCATAATAAAATGGAAAAAAAAATCGAAAACCATATATCATATCATTTTTATATATATGTATTCATATATATATATATATTTTTTTTTTTTTTTTTGTATATATATATATATATATATATATAGTGGTGGTCAGAATTATTGGCACCCCTGGTAAATATGATCAAATATGGCTGTAAAAATAAATCTGCATTGTTTATCCTTTTGATCTTTTATTCAAACAATTCACAAAAATCTAACCTTTCATTGAAGTAAAAGAATTGAAAGTGGGGGGTAAATCACATTACAAAATAAATGCTTTTCTCCAAAACACGTTGGCCACAATTATTGGCACCCCTAGAATTTTTTATGAGTAAAATATCTCTGAAGCATATTCTCATTAATATTTACATTTTTTAGCACACCAGGGTGACTAGGAACATGAAATTGTCCAGCCATGATGTCTTGTTCCACAGGAGTATAAATATGAGGAAACACAAAGGCCAAATTCCCTTAATCATTCATCACAATGAGTAAAGCCACAGAATATAGTTCTGATGTGCAGCAAAAGATTGTTGAGCTTCACAAAATAGAAAGTGGCTGTAAGAAAAATAGCTAAAGCATTGAAAATTCCCATTTCCACCATCTGGGCAATAATTAAGAAGTTCCAATCAACTAAAGATGTTATGAATCTGCCTGAAAGAGGACTATATGTGTCTATATCGTCCTAATGCACGGCGAGGAGGAAAGTTTGAGTGGCCAAAGACTCTCCAAGGATCACAGATGGAGAATCGCAGAGATTAGTTGAGTCTCTGGGTCAGAAAGCCTAAAAAAAAAAAAATCAAACAACCCCTACATCACCACATGTTGTTTGGGAGGGATTCAAGAAAAATCCTTCTTGCTCATCCAGAAACAAACTCCAGCATATTCAGTTCAGACACGACTGGAAATTCAAAAGGGACCTGGTTCTGTGATCAGATGAAACTATAAAAAGAGCTTTTTGGCAGCAAATCCACCAGATGGCTTTGGTGCAAACAGGGATAAAAAGTACCCCATGCCCACGGTTAAAAATACCGCTGGATCTTTAATGTTGTGGGTCTATTTTTTTGCTGGAGGTCCTGGACATCTTGTTAAGATACATGGTATAATGGATTCTAGCAAATACCAACAGATAAAAAATCAAAACCTGACGGCCTCTGCTAGAAATCTTATAATGGGCCGTGGTTGGATCTTCCATCAGGACAACGATCCAAAACAAACATCAAAATCAACACACAAATGTGTCACTGAGCACAAAATGAAGCTTCTGCCATGGCCGTCCCAGTCCCCTGACCTGAACCATATAGAAAATGAGTGGCTGAACTGAAGAGAAGAAGCACCAACATGGATCTGTGAATCTGAAGGATCTGGAGAGATTCTGTGTGGAGGAATGATCTCTGATCTCCAAACTCATCAGGCGTTATAGAAGAAGACTCAGAGCTGTTATCTTGGCAAAAGGAGGTTGCAAAAAGTATTTAATAAAAGGGTGCCAATAATTGTGGCCAACATGTTTTGGAGAAAAGCATTTATTTCATAATGTGATTTACCCCCCACTTTCAATTCTTTTACTTCAATGAAAGGTTAGATTTTTGTGAATTTTTTTGAATAAAAGATCAAAAGGATAAACAATGCAGATTAATTTTTTACAGCCATATTTGATCATATTTACCAGGGGTGCCAATAATTCTGACCACCACTGTATTAGTGCTGTCAATCGATTAAAAAAATCGATCGTGATTAATCGCACCCAACATTATAGTTTTTAATATTTTTATATTGTAATAATTTCACATTTAATCTCCAAATTAATGTAGAAACAACATACAGTATATTTTAAATATTAAATTAATCGCAAGTGTTAATACACTAATTTCGATAGCCCTAATATATATATACACTCACCTAAAGGATTATTAGGAACACCTGTTCAATTTCTCATTAATGCAATTATCTAATCAACCAATCACATGGCAGTTGCTTCAATGCATTTAGGGGTGTGGTCCTGGTCAAGACAATCTCCTGAACTCCAAACTGAATGTCAGAATGGGAAAGAAAGGTGATTTAAGCAATTTTGAGCGTGGCATGGTTGTTGGTGCCAGACGGGCCGGTCTGAGTATTTCACAATCTGCTCAGTTACTGGGATTTTCACGCACAACCATTTCTAGAGTTTACAAAGAATGGTGTGAAAAGGGAAAAACATCCAGTATGCGGCAGTCCTGTGGGCGAAAATGCCTTGTTGATGCTAGAGGTCAGAGGAGAATGGGCCGACTGATTCAAGCTGATAGAAGAGCAACTTTGACTGAAATAACCACTCGTTACAACCGAGGTATGCAGCAAAGCATTTGTGAAGCCACAACACGCACAACCTTGAGGCGGATGGGCTACAACAGCAGAAGACCCCACCGGGTACCACTCATCTCCACTACAAATAGGAAAAAGAGGCTACAATTTGCACGAGCTCACCAAAATTGGACAGTTGAAGACTGGAAAAATGTTGCCTGGTCTGATGAGTCTCGATTTCTGTTGAGACATTCAGATGGTAGAGTCAGAATTTGGCGTAAACAGAATGAGAACATGGATCCATCATGCCTTGTTACCACTGTGCAGGCTGGTGGTGGTGGTGTAATGGTGTGGGGGATGTTTTCTTGGCACACTTTAGGCCCCTTAGTGCCAATTGGGCATCGTTTAAATGCCACGGCCTACCTGAGCATTGTTTCTGACCATGTCCATCCCTTTATGACCACCATGTACCCATCCTCTGATGGCTACTTCCAGCAGGATAATGCACCATGTCACAAAGCTCGAATCATTTCAAATTGGTTTCTTGAACATGACAATGAGTTCACTGTACTAAAATGGCCCCCACAGTCACCAGATCTCAACCCAATAGAGCATCTTTGGGATGTGGTGGAACGGGAGCTTCGTGCCCTGGATGTGCATCCCACAAATCTCCATCAACTGCAAGATGCTATCCTATCAATATGGGCCAACATTTCTAAAGAATGCTTTCAGCACCTTGTTGAATCAATGCCACGTAGAATTAAGGCAGTTCTGAAGGCGAAAGGGGGTCAAACACAGTATTAGTATGGTGTTCCTAATAATCCTTTAGGTGAGTGTATATATATATGTATATGTGTGTGTGTGTGTGTGTGTGTATATATGTATATGTGTATATAATATTATTTATTTTATATATGTTATTATATAATATATTATTCTTGAAATTATTCAAATAAAATATTTTCTATTTTTATATAAATATATAAATGTATATTATACCTATAATATTAATGTATATGAATATATAAATTACATTTTCAATAATAATAAATAACACAAACGAAAATATCAATTATCAGTTTCAATCTGTTATATTTATTTTCATTTGGTCTTGGTAGAGTGTTTATTTTGCACCCTGTGATCAAGAAATAGTCTTTGAGATGTCATCTAGGTTGGATTAATTTGAAATATGGAGCGCTGTATGTCTGCTACTGAGTTTTTGAGATCAAATCATTCGTGTTGTGTTTAGCATTTGACCTTCACCCTGCAGGATAGAGATGATTTCCTCTGGGGTCACTTGTATGGAATGTGAAAGAATGCAAACATATGTCAGAAACGATTAGCGGTGCGTCCTCAAACTGAGCACAGAACCTGCTGTAGAGGAGCAGGAACCTGGTTTGCACACGTTTGTGCTATACTATTTGGACATAATCCGTAATGGATTGGCTGTATATCTGAGGTTTTATTTTGCAGGGTCTTTTTAAAAATCGCCAACCCCACTGACGTCATATAATGAACTTTTCATGAAAATCAGAACAAAGTATAGTCTTTATTAACTGAAAATCTACCCATTAAAAATCAAGGAAGAGTACATTTAATTTGTGTGTATATTACTACCCCTTTAATGCTCACCTACGGCATCATTTTGAAGGGAATGGTTATTGCTGAAACTAAGCGTCAGATGCATGAGACTTTGGAGATGAAGGAAGATGAGATTGCTCAGCTGCGCTCCAGACTCCAGCAGACCCTCGCACAGAAAGATGAGCTGCAGGAACAGAAAGAGAAATCGGAGAAAGCAGGTGAGTGAGATCTCTTTTCTCTTTTTCCCACCTCTGTTTCTACTTGTCCTAACAAGTGTGACTCTTTCCCAGCGTTTGAAGAGCTGGAGAGAGCCCTGAGTGTGGCTCAGCGGACGGAGGAGGCACGTCGTCAACTACAGGTGAGCATGGAGGAGCAGGTGAAGCAGGTGGAGAAGGCCAGCGAGGAAGAGAGGAGAAGCCTGCAACAGGAGCTGACCAGGGTCAAACAAGAAGTGGTCACCATTATGAAGGTGGGCATGCTTATCACATTTTAATTTGATCTTTTATTTTATCACAGAGTGCTTGTTAAAGAGATTGTTCACCCAAAAATCAAAATTAACCCATGATTTACTCACCCTCAAGTCATCCTAGGTGTATATGGCATTTTTCTTTCAGACGAATACAATCGGAGTTATATTAAAAAATGTCCTGGCTCTTCCAAGCTTTATAATGGCAGCCCAAAATTTAAAGCCCAAAAAAGTGCATGCATCCATTATAAAAGTGCTCCACACGGCTCCAGGGGGTTAATAAAGGCCTTCTGAAGTGAATCGATGGGTTTGTGTAAGAAAAATATCCATATTTAAAACTTTTTATAAAGTAAAATATCTAACTTCCACCAGACCGCCTTCCATATTCAACTTACACAGAAAGTGTAACGTCTCTCGCGGTTCAAAACGCTTACACTATGTCCGACGTCATTTTTTTTATGGTCATAGAGAGTGTAAAAGGGGACTAAATGTTGACTGTTTGTGTCACAAAAAATAGACAATTTCAGTGTTAGTAAAACATGCAATCATGCAACTGTTTTTCACACACATCAGTATTGTTTGAGATGAGTTTAGACTCTAGCATCATGAATGCAGTTATACAGGATTCAAAACATTTTGTTTTGCATTTCCTTTTGCCTTTTCTCTGTCCTCATTTGTACTTGACCTGTTTAAAGGTATTTTGCCTGGAAAAGCAATCAATCCACTCACAGTGTCACATTCATCCTGAGAATTGTCTGGATGAACGTTTTAACGTCCATGACTGCAAAGTTCCCACGAATGCTGTGTGTTTTTATAGATATGCACACCTTTAGTATCTTCCTTTGTGTATTGGATTATGATTCATTAACTAAATGGCAATAGGAAATCAAAATTGACCAAATTGATGCCACATTTACAGCCCACCATTCTTTCTGCATGTATCTGAGAGAGGCTTCATTTTTCAGAAATTCAGTTCTGTTTCATTCATCAGGACCATAATCCATGCAAATACAGTTTCGCTTGCCAATTATTCATTGAAGAGTGAGTTGATTAGTTCACCAAATCATGATGCTTTGGGGACTAGTCAACTGAAATATTTCAAATTCTTATGGTGAACCCATTGAGTTTATTCATGAGAAAAATGTAAAGATACTCTGTTTGAATGTGAATTCATGCAATGTGGGATCATCAATAATTTTATTATATTTATTTATTATAATTTGTTCTTTATATATAGCCCATATATATTTTTAGAAAGGTTGCATGTTGGAATATTTTACATTCATATAGGAATTATTTTTTATTAAACATTAAACTGAGAGATTTTATATAGTTATTTTATTGTTAATTGTATTTTGTAAATTTGTATTTTTCATTTCTTTTTTTAAATAATATAATACAAATATTGGCCATGAATATAGCCTTTGATGCTGATGTGGCAATAAAAAAACGAATAAAACTAAATAAAATGGTGATAATTCCCCATCCTCTGACCTTTAGAATTAAGCAGCCTGCTTGTGCAACCATAGTTCCAATACATGGTCTAGATCAGGGATGGGCCACTGTCCTGCAGAATTTAGCTACAGCCCTGATAAAACTTACTTCCCTGTAGCTTTCTAGTAGTCCCAAAGCCCTTGAATAGCTTGTTCAGGTGTGTTTTAAACTCTGCAGGACAGTGGCCCTCCAGGACCGAAGTTACCCATCCCTGGTCTAGATGGATTAGGAAGAGAGTTTTTCATTGTGGATGTTACACCGTGTCTACACCGGACGCGAGCGGTGCGATGCGACGCGACAAAAGACAATATAACCCATCGTAATCAGTGATGTTGTCTACACTGGATGCGACGCGACGCGACGCGACATGACACGACACGACAAATCCCCGACAGTAAACTGATTCCTTGTTCTATTTATTGACGTACTGACATGAATGACAAATGCTTTGCAACGGTCGCTTTGTCGAGTCGCGCATCAGTGGTCGCGTCCGGTGTAGACCGGAAATTGTCCATCAAACTTGACAAATGTTAATATTTTGCCATGTTTTCTTTCGTTTCAGAAGTCCAACGAGGACAGGATAGCAGAAATTGAGCGGTTACACTCAGAGGCTATGGCTAGCAAAGAACAGGAACTGAGTGCCCAGATCAAACAGGCGGTGGTATGCCCTGATTTTCATTTCTGTGGTAACCTGTGATCAGTTCATTTAAATATTAGCTATTTGGATGTAGACATTTCCCAAGCTATTTGCACTAATGCTCTTTTTTTTACCTCAGGAGCAGTGTCGTGAGGAGCTGTTGCAGTCGGCACAGGAAAGAGAACAGCAGGCATCTCTCGCTCTGGAGGAAGCAGAGCTGCAGAAAGCTGCAATTCAGTCTGAGGGGGAGAACAAAGCCAAGGAACTACAGCTAGATTTGGAGTCTGCCAGAACGGTGAGTTTATATGCCACTTTATCTGAGGATAGATCAACAGGATATCCTTATTGTAGTTGCATTGCCAAATTAAGCCATAGAACCACAGAGTCAGCATGCATGAGGATGTGATTAAAAGCAATGCCATATTTTTGAAATGTACATTCATTTTAAAATTGTTGTTTTTTGTGTTTTATAGAGAATTCAAGAACTTGAGAGTTGTCTGGGTAGCTCAGAGAAGGATGATGCCAAGTCAGATGAACTTGAGCAGAGAAAGAAACATGAGGCTGAAATAGCTGCTCTAGAAGAGGCACATAAGCAAGAACTGGAAAGGACAAAGACAGCGCAAATAACAGACCTCAAACAGCAGCATGATGTTGTTATGGAAGAGCTCATACAGAAACACAAGGCAGAGATTGAATCTATTCTGAAAGACAAGGAGGAACAGTTCCATTTTCATGTGGAAGACATGAACAAAAAGATGCTTGATAAACTGAGTGACAAACAGACAGAGATTGAGACCCTGTCTGCTGATCTCAGTGAAGTACTGGATAGTAGACAACAGTTAGAAGAAAGGCTGTCCTCTGTGGAGGCCACCAGTGAAACCGCAAGACAAGAGTTTGAGGAAAGACTCAAGGAAGAACAAGCTAAATATCAGGCTGAGATTGAAGCTGTAAATCAGAATCAACAGTTGTTTGCAGGGATGGAGAAAATGCTGAAAGAAGAGATAAATCAGCTGAAGACTGTGTTGGAGGAGAAGGAAAAAGCACTAGAGGAGCATATGCTCAGGGAAAAGACATTGCACGAAAATGGAAGTGCTCAGTTGGAGGAACTTCGTCTCAGGGCAGAGTCGAATAAAGAGGCCCTTGAGGAATCGAGATCTCAGATTAGCACACTTACAGAAGAACTCCAGCTAACCAAGAATCAAGTGAAAGATCTTGAGCAAACCCTTGAGGCAGTGCGTAACGATTGTCAGGAGAAAGAAGTGTGTCTTGAACAGAAGACAAGTGAACTTCAGGAACTAGTGCAGAAGATGGAGCAAGTCAAGAGGGACCTATCTGAAAAAGAGAATTTGCATTCTGCAACTTGCAAAACGATGCAAGAGGAGCAAAACCGGTTGAGAAAGCAGATGGATGACCAGAAGAGTTCTCACGAGAAGAAACTTGAGAACATTAGGAAAGACATGGATTGCAAGCTGAAATCCCAGGAAAACAAAATGGAGAAATTCAGGCAGAAAGCCAAAGAAGCACATGACAAGTTGAAGAAGAAGCTTCAGGATCAAGAGGAGAATGCCAAAGCAGAGTTATCTAAGATAGTTCAAGAGTTAGAACTGAAAGACCAGCAACTGAAGGAGAAGATCCTTGAGATGGCACAAGCAAGCTCTGAGGGCCTCGGCACCGCCATGTCTGATTTGGAGGCCAACCACAAGGAGCAATTAGGCAAGCTTCAGGTGACCCATAAACAGGAACAGGAAGAGCTTGATCGTCATTGGCAGGAGAAACTCAACCAGCATGAGGAGGAGATGCAAGAAAAACATGCCCAGTCTTTGCAAGAGAAAGCCCAGGAGTTGGAGGAGATCTCTCAGCTGCTTTCGGCCAGCAGGGAAGAAAAGGAACAGATCATGAAAGACATCCAGAACCTCAGGGAGGAGCTTGCCATGAGGGAAACCACTGTGCAGAAACTACAGACAGAGCTCAGGGAAGCAGCAAGCAAGCTGGAAAGTTTGTCTGAAGGGGAAGGTATCTTTAAAAGACAAGTCGAAACTATGGAGAAGAATCTAAACCAGGCCTTGAATGAACGGAACCTTCTGCAGGACAAACTGAGAAAGGCTGAGGATACTAATAAAGAGAAATTGCAGGGCATATCTGAAGAGTTGATAAACACCCAGCAAAAATTGAGTTTGCTTGAAACATCCAAGTGTAAAGAGAGTGAAGATCTCCAGAGGAGACTTGCAGAAAAAATGGATGAACTTAAAAATAAAGAAAACGAATTCCAGACACAATTGTGTACCATAACAAAAGAGTTTGAACAGTGTTGTCAGAAAGCCCATGATAAGTTAGATGTTTTCTCTGTTGTGCTGTGTAAGAAAGTTGAGGAGCAAGTTAGGGAATTACAAAACCGGGTTGCAGATAATCAGAATAAGGTTACATATCTAAAAAATATTATCATGACGAAGGACAACAGAATCAGCACTTTAGAGAAAGAACTTCAGCGGACTTTGGATGAGATCCATAATCTTAAGAGCTCTCTTGATGAGGTAACTCTTCAGTTTAGTGCAAGTTCAGAGACTCTTAAAGCCTTACAAACCGAAATGGAGTCTCTGCAAACCGATGCAGAGAATCGCTCCCAAGTACTTTCTGAGAAAGACCTTAACATTGAGCAAATTCGTGAGGAGAACAAAAACATATCAGAAAATCTCAAAGCAAATGTTTTGCAAATCAGCAATCTAGAATCTGTCATAAATGACTTGAAGACCCAGTTATCAAGTTGCATAACTGAAAAAGAGGAAGCCATATCTCTGCTGAATCAGCAGCACAGTGAGGACAAGGAGAGGGTAACATGCCAAATGGGGGAGAAGGTGGAAAGGCTAGAAAAAGAAAAGACCTCGCTTCAAGAGCAGGTAGACTCACTCAGGAATAAATTCTCTGAGCTGAAAAAGAAGTTCAGTCAGAGTCACAGCACTGTTAAGTCTCTTCAAGATAAAGTTGCGGACATGGAGAGGCAGATTGCGGAGAAGGACGAACAACTTCAGATGCTCACTGCCAGCGTTGACAATCACTCCGTTAGTAAGTCCGAGATGGACCAGGCACTTAGTGAGAAAGAACAGAGGGTTCATGCCTTGACCTCAGAGCTGGAAAGCTGCTCAAAGAAAGTTTGTGATCTGGAGGAGCAGTTGGAATTGCGGAAAAAAGAGCGAGAACAACTTGCAGCTGATTTGCAGCAACACCTTACCATTAGGGAGAGCGAAAAGATGGAGTTGATGAAACGGGTGCAGGAAGCTCAAGACCAAAGCTCTCAAAGTGGTGCCCTAATAGAAAAAACTGAGAAAAATCTTCAGTCTTTACAGAAAGATGTTGAAACAGCCAAGCAGGAACTGGAAGCCCAGAGGAACGACTTTGAGAGGGAGAAGGCAGAGATTCTGAATGCAAAAGAAGAGGCTGTGAAGGCAGCCCAGGAAAAGGCGTCCTCCGAGACGGCAGGTAAAGTAGCTGAGTTGAAGAAGAAGGCGGAGCAGAAGATTGGCATGATTCGTAAACAGTTGACTTCACAAATTGAAGAAAAGGAGCAGGCTATCAAAGACCTGCAGATGCAGTTGGAAGGTATTAAGCAAACCCAGACTGAAAAAGAAGAGCGTATAAAGTCTTTAGAGGAAATTGAGAAGACAATGGAGGAGGCCACCGCAAAATTAAAGGAAGAGCATGCAAAACATCTACAAGAATTGAAGCAGAAAGAAAATGAGGAAAGACAGGCCTCTTTGCAAAACTTGAAAGATATGTATGAAGAGAAGCTTGCTGTTCTTCATAAAGATGCGTCTGCAAAGGAGGAACAATCTGCTTTTGCTGCAAGAGTAACTTCTTCCAGACTCGAGGAGCTTGAGACCAAACTTTCGGAATCAACTGAACAGATTACAAACTACCAAACCGAGGTAAGTCGCCTTAAAGCAGACCTGCTTGAACAGACAGTTCGAGTGCAAGAGCTTCAACAGACATGCCTGGATCTTCAAGAACAGATTAAGGAGAAACAGACTGATGAAGTAGAGAATGAACATGTTTCTGAAGTGCAAATGAGCAGTAGTAGATTAGGAATGGAGCCTGCAATGTTAGTTGCTATGGAAAGCACGGACACCGTCAGGGACCAAGACGATTGGACAAGTCAAAAGGACTTGTTAGTGAAGGAATACGAGGAGAAGCTCCAAGATTTACAGCAGAGGCTAGAACAGAAAGAAAATCAGCTAAAAGCACAACAGAGTTCACCTCAAGGAAACGGGGAGACTGATAGTGAGTGCCTAATCAACAATACAAACACCTCAGAGAATGATCTTCAGAGAAAACTGGTAGAGGCTGAGAATGAGAAGCAGAAGCTCCACAAAGATTACACCAGACTACAGAAAGACCTTCGGTCTCTAAGGAAAGAGCATGAGAAGGAGCTGGATTTCCTGAAAAAGGAGATGGCTGAGGAAACCGAGAGGAAGCTCAAGTAAGATTTATATTTTATTTTAGAAACAGGTGTTGAGTATTTTATGTTTCTCCTTGATGTAAGGATGCATATTTTCTGCTACATCGTTGTTCCCAGGGTTCATATGGTTGGTAATCTCTTTTTTTTTTTCTAACAGGCTTGAAATGGAAGATATGGAAATGAAACACAACTCTTCTCTTAAGCAGTTAATGAGGGAGTTCAACACCCAAATGGCCCTGAAGGAAAAGGAACTGGAAGGTTCTGTGAAGGAGACCATTGGTAAGAGGGGCATATTACTTGTTTACAAGTCCAAAAGTACCGTTTATTGCTCATGCTACCATGGTAATACTGTGTTTTCCGGACGCTACTGTGATGGATATAATACCATGGCATTCTTTAAAGAACCTTGTGGTACGGCGCTGCTCATTGTAGCCAATCACAGACATATATGTTGAGCGTGTGAACACAATGGCCAATCACAGACATATATGTTGAGCTTGTGAACACGATGGCCAATCAGAGGTGTTTATGAATCTGTTCAACAGCGCTCAAAATGGAAACGCTGGTACTGTCACATTTTTTAAATTTCAAGTACCAATAGTCTTGGAAAGCATTGTGGAAATAAACAAACTGTGTTTTCATAGCTGGTCACAGTTTCTGATTTACTGGCCTCAGGAAATGCAAGATATGAAATTCATAACTGATTTACCATGTGTTTTCAATCCTGACATTTGATCCATCCAGTCTGGAAATGAGTGTTTTATATTCCGTAATGGTAACATTCTTCATGTCTTCTTACTGTACTTTCCTGTTTATTGCTTCCACACAGAGAAAGCTCAAGGTGTTGAATCTGAGCTTATAACTAGCCATCGAGATGAAGTCAGTCAACTTCAGAAAATAATCGCTCAGAAGGACGAAGACCTAAACAAAACGGTTCAGCGTTATGAGCAGGTCCTTCAGGTACAGCAAAATAAAGTGAAACTGTAGCTTTTGTATTTAATTGCGAGCTGTTGATAAATGGCCAGCAGATGTGTCAGATAATAATACTTTATAGAAAGACACTGGCACAGGAATAATTTTGTGAGGAGTTTATAGCGTTTGCTAATTCGACCACATAAAGTCACTAAGTTCAGGTTTCAGCTAATAGTGTGTATATCATCAGGAAACACTTACCTCAGTCAACTAGCACCTCAAACTCCCCCTAGAGCTGTAGTGAATGATGTAGACCTTATGCTGCTTACATCCATCCTGGAAGAGAAGTATGCTAACTATTTATAATAGGATTATTTCCACATCTTATAGATCTAATTGTTTACCCATGCATTTTAAGACCAAAGTTTATTACCTGAAAATTAATGCAATATGACAGCATTGTAAAATTCTTCAGACAGAAATTGCATGTTTGCTCAGACTCAGAGTTTGTTCTTCTTGTAGAGTCGTGAGGTGGAGATGGGCGACCGCGTGTGGGAGGTGCAGAAGGAGTTAGAGGAGCTACAGCAGAGGAGTCTCAGCGGCCCACAGGTACAGCCTCAGAGTTTACACACCACGAGTTGTCGGTTTTAATTAAATATTAATTTAATGTAAATTTTAATTTAAATTAATTATTAAAAAAATAATGCAATTAAAAATGCACCGCTTAATTAATTAATTAATTTATATTTAATTAATTAAATTGATTAACTCTTTCTCCGCCATTGACAAAATTTTCTGGCAATCCATGTTTTCACTGTTATACGGTAGGGGGTGCTATTACGCTTCCTCTGAAAGAGTACAGAATCTCCTGTTCAAAAAGGAAAAAAAGAAGCAGAAAAAATCGATGGAAGCATTGCTATGCACATGTAAAATAATGCGATCATCGAACATTAAACAGCATATAAATCAAAACTGCCTAATGTCACGGAATGAAATGTCGACCCAGGACGAGCTATAGGGCTATGAAGCTTTGGGGTGTTGATGGACTCGATCTACTCCATCTGTGTTTTGATCATCATTCTGAATCCCATCTGGACGTTGCCTTTGGCAAAAAACACAATTTTCCTTGCTTTTTGCTCAAAATTTTGCTTTTTTTTTTATGAAACTTATCCACATTCAAATGTTGATAAAAAAGAATGCATGAAGAGACTCTGTTCTTTCTTTTGATATATTGCATGTTCAGATATTCATACAACAAAATATTCTGGGGGCCATGAAAGTTTTTTGAAAATGATAAAAAATGCTGGTGGGGAAAGAGTTAAAAGTGACAGCCATAAATAAAATAGAATTTTTTTTTCATGATTTTTTCCATTAGCCGGAATCATCAGTGTTTGCTCATGTTATGTTTTATATTTATTGAGCTTTGACTAATTCTGACATACAAATTGACTCCAAATTACTGTTTATGGATTGGTTTGTAAATAAATGAATGCTGCCTTCACACGCTATTGGAATTATCGTAAATGGTTTCCTTGTTGGAATGTGGACATGAACAAGTCGTATTTACTTCTGGGAAACTCTGAGATCATTTTGATACCCAAGTTTCCAACAGAACAATTGCCGCTGTTACTGGTATTCTTTATTCATTCCACAACTGCTAAGGTTCTCGTTAAAGTTATTTTTACGTTATTTGAAGCATATTGTGTGCATTATGCACAGAAAAAATAGCATGTGTTTGACCGAATTTGATCCATTCTGACAACATAGCATTTGAACACAATGAGCTCGTAATCATGACTTCCGAAGTGAGAAGTAGGACATTTCCGATAGCATGTGAAGGCAGCATAAGCATTAAAGTCGTAGTTAGTAAATATTGCCAAAATGTTCATATTTGGGTGAACTGTTCCTATAAGGTCATTCTTTATCAGCTTCTCGCTTTCTTTGTCTTTCTGTGCGTCTATGCATGTTCATGTGATGTCAGACACCTGTGCTGCTGCTCATAATGAGACCAATCTTTAGAAGTGTTATTGCTTTCTTATGATGAAATACTTTGTTGTATTCCTCATTTGTAAGATAAATGAATGAATGTAAATGTAAATCACAGAATCAGAAAAGTTGAAATGTCAAATCAGATGGATGTTACCAGTGTTAAATTTAATGCCATTAAATATTGAATTAACCCCAAAAGTTAACCTTGACCGCCAAGCCATACAAAAGCTACAGTCTTTATTATCTAAGACTTTATTCGAAGTTGCAGTGGAATAGTCTCACTCCAGAGGAGGCCATAGGAATGAATTTCCTGAAAAGGTTTGGAATGTATCCCTGAGAAAGAGGCCTTAAACAGTCTCTGTTCTCAATTAACCCCTCGGAGAGCATCCTGAGCTGTTAGATTTATGCTATAGTGCGCTCTCAGGCGAGCAGTGCATGCTTGGAAAGAGGCAAAAAGTTGAGCCTTGTTCAGGATAAAGCGGTCCTTGTGTGTTCGGTGCAGATACAAAGCGCTTGCTCTCAGAGACGTGCACCTCTGGAGCCCATGCTGCATTTTTGCAGTCTGATGTCACTGGTTTTCTGTGGGCAAACACCACAAATTCCAGTTATAATTGATTGTTTGTTAATATTTATGTGCAATGATGCAGTCATGTGACCTGCTGATTCTGTTTTGTGTTTCAGGGTCTTGATGAGTTAAAGGTAGGTTTTATTTTCATCCATTTGTCTGATTAACTCCAATGGCAGTTTTTGAAAGTCTAACTTGTTGACTTTTTTTTAAAGTCGGCTTATACAGCCAGAGAATGCATCCTTGCTGAATAAAACTTAATTTCTTTTTTTAAAAAAGGCTAGCATACGCAGTGTCTTGGTTTTAAAAGAACACAGCATTAAATTGCTGCTCTTTTAAAATTTCTATTTATAAACGTATCTTGAAAAAGTAGCATGATTTCCACAAAAATATGAAGCAGCACAACTGTTTTTTCAACATTGACAAAAATAAATGTTTCTTGAGTGGCAAATCAGCATATTAGAATGATTTCTGAAGGATCTGGAGTAATGATGCTAAAAATTCAGCTTCTGATTGTAAAAATATTACACAATATTACATTTATTTTACTATTTTTACGTATGTTTTTGATAGCCCTTGGTGAACATAGGAGACCACATATGTCTGAATGGTGGTGTTCCTCCACATGTTGCTCTTATTTTGTTTACATTTTGACCTCTAGTCTTTTTCTCTTTGTCCAATCAGGTTCAGCTGGCAGAAAAGACAACCATGTTGAGCGAGGCCAGGCTAAAAGAGCAGGAATATCATGACAGGGTAAGTGAAGAGGTATACTAACAGAAAGACAGAGAGTTTAGCAGCGTGGGTGTCTGTACCGCTAAACCGGATGTGTTATTTTCCATGTAGCTAGCTATAAACCTTGTTGACAGTTTAACTAACTTTAACTAGCTTGCTCAGCAGGATTCTCTTGCAGTAGTTGACCTGAATGAGAAAACTGACCGTAGAAGATGACAGCGCTGAGAATGGCGAGCATGGCGAGCTTGTGTTTGCATGCTTGCAGGCCTAAGAAGTGTTTAGCACACAAAGACAATGTAGAAGGCAAAGAGAAAGAATGAGAGGAGCGTTTAGCAACCCGTCACATTCCCAGAGCTATTGCACCCCTTCAGCTGTGTAAAACCGAAATCAGATTAGATTCATTACACCGCACATCTGTTTACTCTTATTTCAACTTTACAAACAGTTACAGCAATGCTCATGCTGTTTCTCTCACCCCACACGAATGCAAACTCACACGAGGAGGTGATCACACTGGACATGCCTTTATTTTTATAACCTGGCTTCACCCTGGGCCATACGTTGTTGTTAATTTGAGGACTAGGGAAGTTACTCCAAAAAATGGCTAATTTTAAGGCTATGTCTACATTAATCTAGATGCATTTGAAAACAGCATTTTCATTTCAAAGCACTCTCCGTCCACATTAGTATTTCAAGCATTTTCCAAAAAAAAAGGTCCTTAAATCGTCAAACTGTGCATGCATAAAAAACGTAATTTAAAAACTCCAGATATAATAAAGTTCTTCATGCTGTTCTTCTGTCGTGATCATTTTATTAGCAAAATATCTCACCACTTATTGTTTGTTTGTTTGTTAGTTAGTTATTTAGATGGTTAGTTAGTTAGTTAAAGAGCAATTGCAAATTAATGTTCTGTCATCTTTGCAGGAATGAATGAAGGTTGTACAAAGTAGCATTTATCTTTAGCAACACTGAAAGTGAATAGCACAGAGCTGGCACACACCGGTATAAATCTGGGTACAATATGCATCACATGACGAAACACGCGTCATTGTTTTTGAATGCCTGATTGCATTTCTCGTTTTCTATTTTTTAAATTTTTAAAACCTATATGGATCAATAGACACCAGCTTAAAAGTGCAGTGTGTAATTTTTAGCGACATCTAGCGGTGAGGTTGTGAATTGCAACCGTCCACCGCTCACCCCTCCCGTTTGAAGCACATAGAGAAGCTACGGTGGCCAACACAGGACAAAAATGTCGTCGTCTGAGACAGCAGAGAGTAGCTAGCGCTCTGTAGAGCAGTTTGTCCGTTTAGGGCTACTGTAGAAACATGACGGCGCAAAATGGCGACTTCACTGTAAGGGGACCCGCGGTGTGTGTAGATAGAAATGGCTCATTCTAAGGTAATAAAAACATAACGGTTCATTATGTAAGGTCTTTATACACCACTGAAAACATAGTTACGTAGATTATATTGCATTTCTGTCAATAGATCCTCATAAATACTACACACTGCACCTTTAAGTTCACATCAAAGATCACTTTTACACTGTATTTATTTTCAATAACGGTATTTATTCTCCATTTATTTTCAGATTCATGCTCTGGAAGACAAAATAAGACGCTCCCATAAAAACACAGTGGTGACTCACCTGGGAAGCACATATAGAGGTACATAATCATAAACATTATCTATAAAGTTGACTTCTGAATGCTATTTCATCTGGGGGCAAGCAGAACAATGGTTCTAAAGCCAGCTGTTATCCAGATGTCATTTACTGTCTTATTTATCTGTTTGTAATATGAATTTGGGGGTTTTAGCTGCCTAGTGACTGTAAAATGCTTGTCAAGTATCTCCTGTAACTCCCAGAGGTTAATGAATGATGTGGCACACTGACCCTTGGCAGACAAACCTTCATTCTCACTGGCTCAGAGCGATCAGTCACCGCAGGAGAGCCGCGCTTTAACACCCTGCTATCAATCACGCACATATGCAGACCTTAAACATATGGGCAGCTAGAGGCCGGTGTTTTAGAGAAAGCTGCCCTTCCACAGCCCTTCCCTGCTGGTGTAATAAAGAGCTCATCTCTGAATCTAATGGTTTTCACAGACCGTGTTTCTCCCCAGTTCCCACAAATGACCCCTGATTCAGACTGTCGTCTCTAAGATCTGCAGCGTCTTTTATACTTGCAATAGAAGAGCAGGGTCAACATCAGCACCAAAATAACTTTAAAATCTTTAGTGTTTCAAAAGTTTGGGGTCAATTTTTTGAAAGAAAATAATAATTTTAGTCAACAAGGATGCATTAAATTGATCAAAAGTGACAGTAAAGACATTTATAATGTTATAAAAGATTTATATTTCAAATAAATGCTGTTCTTTTGAACTTTCTATTCATCAAAGAATCCTGGAAAAATATTTACCACAGTTTCCAGAAAAGTATGAAGCAGCACAACTGTTTTCAACACTGATAATAATCATAAATGTTTCTTGAGCATCAAATCATCATATCAGAATGATTTGTGAAGGATCATGTGACACTGAAGACTGGAGTAATGATGCTGAAAATTCAGCTTTGATCACAGGAATAAATTACATTTTAAAGTAAATTCACATAGAAAACAGTTATTTTAAATTGTAGTAATATTTCACAATATTTCTGTTTTTACTGTATTTTTTGATCAAATAAATGCAGTTTTGGTGAACATAAGAGTATTTTTTCAAAAACAATTTAAAAAAACTTACTGATCTCAATCAACTCTTAACATCATGAATTTTTTCAGAGCTTTTAATGCTTGTAATGCTTTCTGCAGTTACTGTATCTGCAAAATAAACATGAAATGCTGAATTTGTCCGAAAGCAGACACCTTAAAACATCTTCATTTTGGGAGTGTCTTATGAAACCTTAGAAAGCTGTAAGTGCCAAGGTTTTGAAACTGAGCTCTAATCATCATCTCTCCTCATAAACGATATTAAATATCCTAAATAAATTCCCAGATGATGATTTCCTTTGATATGCAACTAAACAAACCATCTGTTTATACACAAACAATCCCCGTCCATTTATCCTTCAGCTTATCTGTGTGGCCTCTACATTAAAGGGACAGTAGTTTATGAAGTCTGTTTGACCTTCTGACTGCCTCACGCTGCCATAAACGCTCATTCACAAGACACACACTGCCTCAGAAACTGCCCAGAGACGACCTGTTTTGTGTATAACTCTTTGATAGAGTATTGAAATGATTTATGGTGACTATTCATCGATTTCTATATTATTTATGGATTTTGTTGATTATCCAGTCAATAGTTTAAGCATGTGGTAACAGTTGTCGTAAACCAGGCCCTCTGTATTATTTTGGAGATGCGACCGATGTGGCTCGTGTTTCGTCCCTGTTAGCCCAGCTGGGCTGTCCTAAGGTCAGTCAGACAGATCAGGTTATTTATTAGCCCCTCATTTCTCCATGCTTCCTGATCAAAGGCCTGTTTGGGTTTCAGCGGCACCTTGAGTTCCAGCTCTCTCGATCAAGCTGTCTGTTCCTGGACGTTCAGCCACCCCAGTGTCTTAAGCACTGGTTAAATGGACTTTTCAGAGAGACACACGGCTCCTTCTGCTAATTGTCAGTCAATCATAGGTTTAATGAGGCAAGAAGGCTGTCGTAATACAAACAGATCACTGTGCCTTCTGTGCTGTTTGTGCATGCTAGATACTGTAATGCATATTTCAAAATTGGTTTCACTTGCTAATTGCTTAATCCTTACATCACTGCTATGAGACATTACTGAAGATTTACTGTACATCTGGGGTGCTTTGAATGCTTATGATGTGTTTACCACATGTGCACATTCTATTTAGCAAAAAACGTTCAAAAGTTTGGGGTTGGTAAGATATTTATTATTAAATGTTAAGCATGGAGGTTGTACTGACACGTGATTCTAAAGTTGTGGTGTTCTCGAAGGTATTTTACGTCATGTTTTCCATGGTATCAACAGGGCAGAAACCTGCCCACCCATCGGCGGCTTTATGACATGCTTTTTAAAAATACCTCAAGTTAGTTTTTGTTCATTCATGGCTTCAACGTCTCCTGTTACGTTTCTGCTCTCACTTCTTTATCCATTAAAAGCAGGGTGGAAAACGGAAAGGCCCCCACCTAGATTGAGCCAAAGCTTCTTGTATTTAACCACAATGCTGTCATTATAGTGTTTCCAGTGTTGCTGCGAGCTGGCACCCTTAACTACTGTGACTGGAAGTGAGGCGCGTCTAGCGCTCTGATTTACGGACTGATTATTGCCACGCAGAGGTCGCAGGGGTGTGTTTAATGAATGTATCGAGTGTATGAATGCATGCTTATCTTATTGATGTCAAAGCTGAGGAAAATTGTCCTCAATCACCAGTGCCGGTTCTGAAAGATTAACTCTTACTGATGCTCATTCTTCAGATTTGAAACCATTAAACCATCCTAGAATCAAGGCAAACAAGTTTTAAATGTAAAACTCTAGTTGAATTTGCTAGTTGCAACGCACACATTGTTTGATTTATCTGAACATGTTATATGGAAGCTTGTATTCGCTACAGAATAAAAACTAAAAAAGTTAACTGCGACTTTTTATCTCACAATTCTGACTGTTTTTCTTGTAATTGCGAGTTTAAATCTCGCAATTATAACTTTTTAAAAATATATAAACTCGCTATTGTGTTATAAAGTCAAAATTGCGTGATATAAAGTCTCAATTCTGACTCTTCTCAGAATTTCGTGATATAAACTCGCAGTTGTGTTATAAAGTCAGAATATCAGACTTTATATCTCTCAATTCTGACTTTTCTCAAATCACAAACTTCTGAGAAGAGAAGTCAGAATTTTGACTTTATATCCTACAATTCTGACTTTATTGTGAGTTTCTGACTTTAAAACTTTAAAAGTTTATATAGTCTTTTTTCATCAATTGCGTGTTATAAAGTCAGAATTTTGAGATATAAACTCGCAATAAAGTCAGAATTGTAGGATATAAAGTCAAAATTCTGACTTCTCTTCTCAGAAGTTTGTGATATATACTTGCAATTGTGTTATAAAGTCGCAATTCTGACTTTTTTTCTCGCAATTGTAAGTTTATATGGTCTTTTTTTCCTCATAATTTGACCATAACTAATAAATTGCGTGTTATAAAGTCGCAATTCTGAGAAAAGAAGTCAGAATTGTGAGATAAAAAGTCGCGATAACTTTTTTCTTTTTATTCAGTGGCGGAAACAAGCTTCCATAGTGTTACCCCATTCTTTACATTCTCTCTGACTCTGTTGGTTTAACTATTATAAGATCATGGTTGGTGTTGAGTGTTTGGAGGGTTTATAAGTTCGTCATCTGGCTGCTCTGGTTTTAATTACGGGCCTGATGGAGCAGTGTTCAGCAGATCTTGACTGAATAAGGGTTTTGTACAGGCCGTGCTTTAAAAACAGCGACTGTTTCATCTAACACTGAGCTTTAAGTCTCTAGTACTCATAGATAATGATTATGATGAATCTGCTGTTTGTTTGTCCCTACAGATATGTCACACAACAGCACGGACCCCTTCTCCGAGCCCACCGAATACGAGTACCTCAAGAAGGTCATGTTTGAGTACATGATGGGAAGAGAGACAAAGGTACATTTTGGGGGTTATTTTTACACTTTACGATGATGCAGTTTGGGGGAAGCCTAATATATATTTTTAAATATTAACTTTTTATTAACTTTAACATGACTTAAGAGCTAAAGTTAGGGATTGAGTTAGGGATCCATTCACTTACATGAGGATCAGTGTTGTTGTAGTTAACAAAAAAAAAAAGTTGTTAACGTTTTTGTTCATTGAAATAAAGCTGAAACATATATAAAAATTTAATGAAAAACTTAAATGAAAATTAACTGCCTTAAAATAAGTTTAAGTTGAAGTACTAAAATTAAATCACTAAAACAAAAATGGAAATAAAATAAAGCTAAATATAAAAAAATTTCAAAAATAAAAGCTAATTCAAAATATTAATAAATACTGTAATAGTATATAAGAACTTTTAAAATAACACTGATTTTTGTTAAACTTTGTGACTAATCGAGTCACCAATATTAATATTTATAAATGGTATTATTCTTACGTTTATTATTGCTACTTTTATTTATTTGTTTATTTAATTAATTATTTATTTTGGCATGTTTATGCATGTATGTCATCATTTATATACTATCCTTAGTGTTGAGTTTAGTTTCAAATAAACTACAGAAACATGTCACAATATTTTGAAGATTTTCTGTTAAATAACTGTATTTCTATTTCCGTCAGGAAGGCACATTGTACATTGATCATGTTAACACTGAATAAACATGTCCAAAAAAATAAATAACACGATTGAGGATGTCAAATTCCAGAATCCATTGATATATTTTTTTTTAACCATCTTTTGACATTTTGGTAATATCAAATAATATTTATCCAATATATTAAGGCATATAATGGGGACTGCATATGTAGGGCGACCCATTTGCTGATTATATGCTTCCATGTTGTAAAACTTACATTTTATCATATTGTTCTTTCCCACAATGCACAACGTTTTCCACAACATAATAATGCCATTTGTTAGAGGAAGGATGCAGTAAATAAGTGTAACGGGGAGTCCGGATGGAAGCCTATAAAATTATTCATTCCCATGAAAACTCCCAACAGCATAATTTTGTGTCCATTTGGCAGGACCCTAATGAGCGAAACTTGTCCGTTTAGCCAGGACTAATTAACAGCCCTGTTGATGCCGCCCTAAAGCCAGCGGGATTCCCCCTCGTTGCTAATAAACAGTCGGGTCCTTATGACATCACAACAGGCCTCCCTGTCAGAGAGGATGTCCGGCGGCTGACCCAGTGGCTCGTTCTCATCACATGACCCAGTAGCGCCTGCCATTTTAAGAGAGTTGCTCGGGGTAAACGGCTGTGCTGGTTTTGATTAGCGCTGTATACGGGCACATGAACGCTGGCAGATCTA
The DNA here is from genome assembly GCA_039654105.1 of Coreius guichenoti. Taxonomy (NCBI): domain Eukaryota; kingdom Metazoa; phylum Chordata; class Actinopteri; order Cypriniformes; family Gobionidae; genus Coreius; species Coreius guichenoti. The sequence goes on along the minus strand of CM077179.1, from coordinate 38,040,164 downwards.
TCTAGGGCTGATTACCCAGCAGGCTTGAGATAATGAGTTTTTTGTCTTTGCAAAATGTAATTGCTCACAGAACAGCAGCTCCGCTAAAGATGGAACTAAAACTAAAATTATAAAAGTTGTTTTCGTTAACTGAAATAAAGCTTACTTAAAGGGATAGTTCACCCAAAAATGAAAATTCTGTCATCAAGTTGTTCCAAACCTGTATGAATTTCTTTCTTCTGCTGAACACAAAAGTTTGACAAATATGGGTAACCAAACAGTTACAGCCCCACTGAAGTGCCTTTAAATGCACAGCGTTATTCAACGTGTTGACGTAATTTCCACTGAAACAGGAAGACAGGGCGGGACATATCGAACAGCCCCTCCCCTTTTTTTAAAATAGCCAATGGCTTTGAGTTTATATCACAGCTCGGCCAGAGCCATTGAGCTCAGTAAAGCCGCAGTTTCCTCCTAATCTCTAACCGTTTCTTCTCCTGATCTCCTCCATATCGCTTTAAAATATCATTCTGTGCAGAATTCAAACGGGTCCGATACGTTTTCTGGTCTGCGTCGACTCACTCGCTCGCTCTGTGCTAATGTGTCTCTAGACCGGAGCTGTGGCGGTTCACTGACACTAACGTGAAACCAGACTTCATTCGCCCCAATGGAAAGCATATTTACACTGTCTGATTGTTCCCCATCCCCTATATAGTGCACTATGTGCGGTTCACCATGTAGAAAATAGTAAATGTGTGTACAAGTGACCGATTTCAGCCGCAGCTTCTGCGTCTATTTATAATTTAGGGGGCGGGGCTTCAGATTCTACAGAGTATTTGATTGGACAGAAAATCTAATGAGAAGTGCAGTGATGTCATCAAAATCATTATATCTTCTAAATGCGAATTTTGTCATTGTTTTGGAGCACACAAGCTTATAGATAACAGTAAGACTGACACATTTTCATACTAAAAGCCAAAAAACATCAGTTTTGATTTCATGGGGACTTTAATGGACCCCATTGACTTCCATAGTATGGGGGGAAAAAATACTATGGAAGTCAATGGGGCCCGTCAACTGTTTGGTTACCGAAAAAAAAAAAGTGTATGTATGTGTGTGTGTATATATATATATATATAAAAAAAACGGGTAACATGACTGATGAACAAATATAATTTTAAGCTGCCGTTTCTTGCTCTTAACACAGTGTAACATTAGATGCTTGGATTTGAAGATCATTACAGTTTCCTTTTGTTGCATTTTGTTTCTTCAGACAATGGCTAAAGTTATAACATCCATGCTGAAGTTTCCTCCGGACCAGGCGCAGAAGGTTCTGGAGCGTGAGGATTCCCGTGTGATGGTGAGTGTGTTTAGTACTGTTGTAGTCAAGACCACCTAATCCGAGACCAAGACCAGTGTGTGTTGAGACCAAGACAAGACCAAGACCAGACCAGCACTCCTTAAATTCATAGAGATCCACATTACCACCTGAGAAATGACTTATAACTTATAATAAATGACTTATAATAAATATAATTAGAATAAGACACTATATAGAGCTGTTACCAATCAAATTAAATCATTAACAACAAAATTCATCTTTGCACTGCAGTGGTAGAACAGAAGATGCATCTGAATTGGTAAATTGCAAATGCATAAATAATGTTGAGGATAATGTTTTAAAAAAAAAAAAAAACGAATGTTTGTTAAAGCAATATCATGTTTGCAGTCATGCTCAAATTTGTGAAAACAACTCTCTTGCTCTTGTGATATTGGTTAATTATATCACGTTATAAATCCAGATCTCGTACAAGAACTTTTTGCAACAATATCTTGAATTTTATGAGCATTTGTATTAATTTTTGGTGACATTTTTGACACAATCCCTAATTAATTTCTGAATCGGCACAATCAATAAATCAAATTAGAAATAAGTTATTGATTGCATCTGAAGCAGTAGGTTTTACATCCAATCACATTAATGATGTTAATAAATAAATCAGGCAATGCACTAGCAATTTAGTAATATCCCAGCAGTTGTGGTCTTGACCGGTCTTGAAACTAAATCCTGAGCCGTCTTAGTCTGAGACCAAGACAAGACCGAGTTCAAATGTGGTCGAGACCAAGACCGGTCTCGAGTACTACAACACTAGTGTTTAGTATGCCGAAGCAGCTGCGAGTTTAAATGTAACCTTCAAAGCCTCTCCGTAGCCCTCCATATGTTAACAAACGGACTGAAACTGGTATCCCAGATGTGTGCACTGATGTTCTGTCTGCATGTGCAGCAAGGGAGCCGATCAATTGCTAAATGAAGCACATATGTGTGTCTTATCAAATACTTTATGGTTTGTTATCAGGTTTCTGCAGCGTGTTCACAGTGTTTCCTTTCCAATGTTCCATAAATTGATATAGTATCATTATTTCATTACTCCAGCTGTTAAGCCATTTGTTACTTCTTTGCTTCTTGTGAAACCACTCGCTCAGGAACTTATAGTTCTGTAACGATTTTTTAATAGCCGATAGACTTTAGTTTACACTGCCATTCAAAAGAGTTGATGATGTTTTTAAACCAAGGCTGCATTTATTTGATCAAAAACACAGTGAAAAACTGTAATATTGTGAAATATTGCAATTTAAAAGAACTGTTTTCTATGTGAATATATAGTAAAGTGTAATTTATTCCTGTGATTAAAGCTGAATTTTCAGCATCATTACTCCAGTCTTCAGTGTCACATGATCCTTCACAAATCATTCTGATATGATGATTTGATGCTCAAGAAACATTTATGATTATTATCAATGTTGAAAACAGTTGTGCTGCTTAATATTTTTTGTGGAAACCTTGAAACCAGTGAATAGAAAGATTTATTTGAAATCTTTTGTAACATTATAAATGTCTTTACTGTCACTTTTGATCAGTTTAATGTATCCTTGCTGAATAAAAAAATTAATTTATTAAAAAATATATATTACTGACCCCAAACTTTTGAATGGCAGTGTTCATCACAGCCTTGAATCATGATTTTCTACTTGCTATTTTTGTATTTTAAATATGTATCTACTAAAAGTTTGATTATAGAAGCATAGCAACACCCTGGCAACCACCTACTGTAAACACAAAAGCACCGGAGCATTTTTTTTTCTGCGCTCTTTCTGTATTGTAGTTTTTGGCTGTTCATTTTAATGCATGTCCCTGCAGCAAATATTTGAAGTCACTGTGCTTCTGTTCCCCATCTGTGTGTTTTACAGCCTTGGCTCCGGTAAGGTGGAACCAGAACCGTGCCTGAACCTGCCTGACAAGACCACCGATTCTCCTGCTGCTGCTGCTGAGGGATGCTACTGACATGAAAGAGCCCGGCCTACTTATCTACGTGTGTGCGTGTGTGTGTGTGTGTGTGTGTGTGTGTGTGTGTGTGTGTGTGTGTGTGTGTGTGTGTGTGTGTGTGTGTGCGCGTACGGTTACTGGTACAAGGGAACTAGGTTAGATTAAGAAACTGAGAGAATGGAAAGAATATTCTTAAATTTGTAGCTTGCCAGAAAATAATTTATTACATGGATTTTTCTTGCTTTCTTTTTTCTTTTTTTTTAGGGTAGACATTCTTTTTATTTTAAAGCTGCATTTGTATGATTTGAAGACTTGTGCAATAAGTTTAATTGTAAGTTTCAGTTTGGTTGATTCTATTTTTCATGAATCGTTTAGTTTGTATTCTTCTTTTTCTCTGTTTTAAGGTAAGATGAAATGACCCTTTAACTATCTATCTGCACAGCACATGTACTATATAATGACACAGGCTCATAGTATGCTGATTGTTTACTATGCTTTTTCTGTTTGTTTGTTTTTGTAACTTAATACTGTATTTTCGGGGAAACTGACTAATTAGAACCATGCTTCATATTGTAAATAATCATTGATGGAAAAAAAGGCTATAAATCTCTGTCATTGGGGCACTTTGAGGTGGTTAATAAATTTTAAGACAACTAATAAAATTTTATTTACACTACACTCAAATGCTCTTTGCTCTGCATACAGAAGGTCTTGGAACAATTGCTATGTTGACGTTGTCAGGTAACCATCGTCTTTATTCTTACTGTAATATTTATAATCACTGTCGGCCAAATGTGCAAGGAATATCATGGTACTGAACGATTACCATATTCATATAGTACCGGTCAAAAGTTTGGAAACATTACTATTTTTACTTTTTTTAAAAGTCTCTTGTGCTCATCAAGCCTGCATTTATTTGATCAAAATATTATTACAATTTAAAATAATGGTTTTCTATTTTAATGATGCAAAGCTGAATTTTCAGCATCATTTCTCCAGTCTTCAGTGTCACATGATCCTTCAGAAATCATTCTAATATGATGATTTGATACTTTTTGGAACCTGTGATGCTTTTTTTCAGGATTCATTGATGAATATAAAGTGTAAAAGAACAGCATTTATTCAAAATAGAAATCTTTTCTAACAATATAAATATTTTACTTTTTATCAATTTAACACATCCTTGCTAAATAAAAGTTTTGATTTCTTTCAAAAAAAGAAAGAAAACAAATTACTGAGCCCAAACTTTTGAACGGTAGTGTAAATTGTTACAAAGATTTCTATTTTAATTAAAGTGTTCTTTTTTTTTTCTTTTTTTTTACTTTTTATTTATCAAAGAATCCTGAAAAAAGTATCACAGGTTATAAAAATATACTAAGCAGCACAACTGTTTCCAACATTGATGATAAATCATCATATCAGAATGATTTCTGAAGGATCATGTGACCCTGAAGACTGGAGTGATAATGCTAAAAATTCAGCTTTGCATCATTAAAATAGAAAACTATTATTTTAAATTGTAATAATATTTTGATCAAATAAATGCAGGCTTGATATGCATGAGACTTTTTTTCAAAAACATTAGAAATAGTATGTTTACAAAATTTTGACCGTTACTGTATACCATGATATTAACAAAAAATCCATTACCAGCATTTTTAGTCAGCATTCAGATTTGTGACCCTGGACCACAAAACCAGTCATAAGTCGTACGGGTGTATTTGTGGCAATAGCCAACAGTATATTGTATGGGTCAAAATTATCAATTTTTCTTTTATGCCAAAAATCATTAGGATATTAAGTAAAGATCATGTTCCATGAAGATATTTTGTAAATTCCCTACCATAAATATATCAAAAATGTATTATTAGTAGTAATATGTGTTGCTAAGGACTTTATTTGGACAACTTTAAAGGCGATTTTCTCAATATTTAGATTTTTTTGCACCCTCAGATTCCAGATTTTCAAATAGTTGTATCTCGGCCAAATATCCTATCCTAACAAACCATACATCAATGGAAAGTTTATTTATTCAGCTTTTTATTAAAAAAATGACTCTATGACTGGTTTTGTGGTCCAGGGTCACATTTGTTCCTGAGAACAAGCAAATTTGCATGTATAAAAAATATATGTAGTATGCGATATGTTACCATGTTAAATACTATGCAAAAGCATGCAAAACTTCATTGCAAATGAGTATAATGTACTCCAGTAATGAGCTGCAGTACTGAGAGCTGCCGACAGGGGGACGCAGCACCGCGCGCTCTGCTGCAGCTGTAACGTGAGATGTGATGCTCGTGCGCGTCAGCTCGCGCGCAACACTCTTTAACTTCAGAGAAACTCTAGAGACGCAACAGAAGGGAAGAGCCGCGCAATGAGACCGCTATTCTAACCTCAACCTCCGATTCACACACTTAAATCCTGTTCGCATGCGTTTAGTTCCCAAGTTAGGAAAAGGAAATAGTCTAAATGTAGTTTTTTCTTTCATTTGTGAGACTCTATACACAGATTTAATTGCTTTTATAAAGTTCTCATGATATTGGCTTCAGCACTGAGGATGCGAAACAGAATGACGGAACTTTCTACACGGAAAAGAAGCACTTTGGATGTGTTTGTGTATCTGGGTTTTGTTTCCTTGGCTTATTCCTTCAACATTGACTTGCAACATCCCGTTGTGTTTCGGGGACCAAATGCGACGTTTTTTGGATATTCAGTCCTGGAGCACGTCCATGACAACACACGCTGGTGAGTACATGATCAGAGACCGAATACACATCAGTTATTATGGGTCTTTCTTTTAGGTGTTTTGCAGTATGCGAAATTGTACGGTGATTTTAAAGGAACTTTTTAAGTCCGTTGAGGTGTGTCAACTTCTACCACAGTAAGCCAAAGGTCAACTGTCTTAAAGAGGTCATTAAAAAACAAAATGTTAATATAAATCTATAATTAAGTAGGCCTATAATAAACAATTACAGTACTTCTGCCGTTAATTTCCTAACGGACGCGCTGGAGCGCTCTTCGGTTGCCATGGATACCTCCTCAGGCAAACGTCACTCACTTCTTCATCAGTTGCGCCAGGTAAAAATAAACGCTTAATAACTTTCTTTTAAGTTAACTTTTTTGGTCACTGTTCTTAATGTTATATTAATAGATTATATGTAGGCCTACTTTAACAGACCCCTAGCCGTGTTGTGTATGAAAAGTCGATGAATATCATAAATATGTAATAAAATGAGAAATAATAAGTAACCTAAATAAAAGTACACACTTTTTGTCGCGGTCTTCCGTTGCTGTCCGTTACGAATATACGTTAACGTCGTTTTAGCGCCAGGTGAAATTCAAATCATTTACGTTTTCTGTATAAACGGTCTTGTTTATTTTGCTTTATCTTGGTTTTTGGGTTGTCAAGGTGGCTCCAAATTTATGTGGACCCTTAAATGGATAGTTCATCCAAAAAATGAAAATTCTGTATGAATTTCTTTCTTCTCCTGAACACAAAAGAAGATATTTTGAAGAATGTCGGTAACCAACAGTTGATGGTTGACTTCCATAGTTTTTTTTTTACATAACCAATGTAATTTTTTTTTTGCATAGGTTACTATGGAAGTCAATGGGGACCATCAGCTGTTTGGTTACCGACAATCTTCAAAATATCTTCTTTCGTGTGTGTGTGTGTGTGTGTGTGTGTGTGTGTTCAACAGAAGAAAGAAACTCATACAGGTTTGAAACAACTTGAGGGCGAGTAAATGATGACAGAATTTTCATTTTTGGGTGAACTATCCCTTCATACTTACATGTGTGAATTTTATTGCATTAGGTGATTTGAACCAATTTCATCAATAAAATTGACTTTCAAAGCGGGTTGATTAAAAGTAAAAATGTTGATGCATTTGAGGGAGAATGACACTTGGTTTGATGTTTTGTTGTAATATATTTACTGATCACAAGCAGCACCACAAAACAATCACACTTAAGTACATTACATTCTTTAGCATTAACAGCTATTATTGAAAATACACCATAACATGAGCACTGTAAAGCACTTTGCATGTTTGCCCTGACTTTTACAACCCACTCTTGCCAATACATTTCAAACATGCAGCTTTTTTTATTATCTTGTGACTGTACAGACACTGGCCAGTGCGCAAATCATTGCCTTTTGCTTCAGTGGAGATGATGTAGTGCTTACATCACTGAATTATAGAGCCAAACCATGACACAATAACAAGGCGAAACCACCTCCAGTCCTAATTCACTTATTAGGCATCCTTATTATTCATCCATGACACTTAGAGACAAAAAACAGACCTACAAAGAATATCAGTTTTATGTTTTCTTTTACAATGACCAAAAACGGTATAAATAGACTGTTTTATCCTCCTGAGGTTGTGTGTATCTGTGTTTTGTTGACTGTGTGTTTCTCCTCCTGATGTTTGTAGGATTGTGGTTGGGGCTCCCAGAGCAAACTCGTCTTTCAGTAGTTCAGTTCAGTCACCCGGAGCCGTGTACAAGTGCCGGATCCACAACAACCCAGAGCAACGCTGCACTGAGATCGACCTCGGCAGAGGTGTGTATCTCTCTCACATCATCTCTCACGACCACATCCCAAACTCACACTGACCAGCAGAAGAACAGCAGAATACAGTCACGAAAAAAAAAAAAAAACTAAAATCCGCTATTAGTATGGATATACAGTATATATAATACAGTTAATATCACCACATAACGAATTAATAACTTTTTAATGAAAATTGATTAATGACAACCTACTATACGTAAGTATATCCAACGTTACTCAGATAGTTACAGACAGCACAATCACATTAAGTGTTATATACTACAGCATATCTCAACTACTTGAAAAATGTAAACTATATTAGCCAAGTACATCCTACTTTACCTGCATACATACAGTATACTTAAGTAAAGCAAACTACTTATGTTAACAAAATAAGAGGGATCATACAAAATGCATGTTATTTTTTTATTTAGTACTGTCCTGAATAAGATATTTTACATAAAAGATGTTTACATATAGTCCACAAGACAAAAAAATTGCTGAATTTATTAAAATGACCCCGTTCAAAAGTTTACATACCCTTGACTATTAATACTGTGTGTCGTTCCCTGGATGATCCACGGCGTTTTTTTTTGTTTTGTGATGGTTGTTCTTGAGTCCCTTGTTTGAGCAGTTAAACTGACCAGTGTTCTTCAGAAAAATCCTTCAGGTCCTGCAAATTCTTCAGTTTTCCAGCATCTTTTGCATATTTGAACCCTCTCCAGCAGTGACTGTATGATTCTGAGAGCCATCTTTTCACACTGAGGACGACTGAGGGACTCAAACACAACTATTAAAAAAGGTTCAAACATTCACTGACGCTCCAGAAGGAAACACGATACATTAAGAGCCGGGGGGTGAAAACGTTTTGAATTTGAAGACCAAGGTAAATTGTACTTAATTTGTCTTCCAGGAAACATGTAAGTATCTTCTGTTGCCTCTGAAGGGCAGTACTAAATGAAAAAAATGATATTTAAACAAAATAAGAAAAATCTTCATCCTGTTCAAAAGTTTTCACCCCCCGGCTCTTAATGTATCATGTTTCCTTCTGGAGCATCAGTGAATGTTTGAACCTTTTTTAATAGTTGTGTTTGAGTCCCTCAGTCGTCCTCAGTGTGAAAAGATGGCTCTCAGAATCATATAGTCACTGCTGGAGAGGGTTCAAATATGCAAAAGATGCTGGAAAACTGAAGAATTTGCAGGACCTGAAGGATTTTTCTGAAGAACACTGGTCCGTTTAACTGCTCAGGACAAACAAGAGACTCAAGAACAACCATCACACACACACACACACAGCCGTGGATCATCCAGGGAACGACACACAGTATTGAGAATCAAGGGTACATAAACTTTTGACCGAGGTCATTTTAATAAATTCAGCTATTTTTTTGTCTTGTGGACTATATGTAAACATTTTTATGTGAAATATATTATTCAGGACAGTAGTAAATAAAAAATAACATGCATTTTGTATGATCCCTCTTATTTTGTTAAAATTATTCACATTTTCACCGATTCTGCAAGGGGTTCACAAGCACCACTGTATACTATATAGCATATCTCAACTGCTTGATTGCTTGTATCGTCACAAAATGTTAACTATATTATCGCCCAGCTCTAATATGCTAAATGTGACAATGAGGCATGAAGATATTAAGATATTATGATCATTAACATAATGATTTTTTTGTAAAGCTGCTTTGAAACAATGTGTATCATTAAAAAAAGCACTATACAAATAAATTTGACTTGACTAATACTTTTTCTAGAATGTTGAAGAATTTAGAAGAGCGTGTATAATAGAACGATATGCTTTGAAACTTGTAAAAAGGGAAGTGAAACAGTGTTTCTGTGTGAGTGTCAAGTGTGCTTGTGTTTGACAGCACCAGCTCAAATGTAAAACAGTTAGAAGATGCCATCTGTGCAGTCAAATCACCGAGTACAATGTTTTCCATGGGAAGTTTAACCCAAACTACTATACCACTGAAATTGCTCATAAAGTTAAACATGGAATTTGGACCAGTCAATATTTGAAAACCTGCCTGGGCGAATGTTTTAGCAGCCTTGTTTTCATCACCTTTAATAACTGTTCACAGTTATAATCAAAAACAGGACTGTTATTTTATCCTGTTGTTTTCGCACTCCCCGTGTTATACTAACAGACATTTTCAGCACTGATAGTGTTAGATTTACACTTTTCCTTTTGCAAACATGCATCATACCAGGAGTTTGTTTATGTGATGGACAGCAGTATCTTAAAAGCTTTTTCCTTTTGAACATTATTAATATTACTGTGTGAAATCAGTTAAAATGTCTGTAGCATTTTCAGTCTGGCTCCTGAAGTATTTTGATAGAAATGATGAATGGTTTGGCTAATATTTTCCGAGCGGCCGTGCCAAGGATCCAATGTGTAGAAATCTCTTGAAGCTCTGAGTTCTTTTCTTGTGGTGGAGAGATGAGAGCGGTTTATGTGGCTTCAATGCGCACACTCCTGCTTACGCTAGGTCTTACTGATAGAACACACATGAGCAAATGAGGCGTGTCAGCGGGCCTGGGGCCCCAGCTTTGAGTTTACATGAATCATATGGGATAAAGGCCTCAGAGGCCCCCCTCGAGATATATCGCTACTGATATGAGGGAAACTAATGTCAGTTAAAAAGGACCTATTATCCCTTTTTACAAAGTATTGATTTTGTTATTGGGCTCTACTAGAATAGGTTTTCATGCATGAATGTTAGGGATGTGACAGTGAGGATATTTTCCCACCGGTTAGTTGACTTATGACAACACCGGTAATACCGGTATCATCGGCGGGGACTCATTTGAAAGCGGAAGTAAAATGCGCATGTCCGCACATGCTTTCATAACGGTGCGGAGCAGAGCGAGTGTTTTCAATTAGTTCCTATGGAAGTTGAGCTTCCATAGGAATGAACTGAAAACGCTCGCTCTGCTCTGCTCGCTCCGCGCCAGTGGACACGCACCGTTATGAATGTCCGTACGGCTGTGCTCATTTCACTTTCGCTTTCAAATTAGCGATTTAAAAGCCCCCGCCGGTGATACCAATGTTGTCACAAGTCGATAAACCGGTGGGAAAATATCCTCACCGTCACATCCCTAACATTCATGCATGAAATCTGACTGGTCTGTGCTGCGACTATCGTTTGGCTCACACTTTATTAAGCAGACATGTTCCGTTTTTAATTGTAGTGTCTGTTCTCTAACTGAACTAAATGATTTTATTACTATAAAAAAATCAAAATGACGGTGGGGCTGGTCCTGCGGTGGGCAAGTGATGTAACCGGTGTTGCGGCTAAACACCTTCAACACCGACTATCGCAGCAAGCCTAATGAATGTTCAAAAAACACATTATTTTTCTCATATTTGACATTGTCATATTTGACAGCACCTCTCTTCCCAGTCTGTCAGTAACGCTCCGTTTAGTTCCTATCTCTATGAAGCCCCTCCTTCCGAAAAGCACAGTGTGCTCTGTTTGGTCTGCTGGACCAGTATGTTGTGATTGGTCAACTACTTGGGAAATGTCAAGTCCCTTACCATAACCGCGAGTTTCAACACTACTAACTAACTAACTCAACCAGGCTCTGCCCCTTTATTTTTCATACACCTTGAGTGGGAATTATTTAATTGAGGAATATTGTGACGTGTAGACTAAAATGGAGGCGAGTTCAGAAACAGTGACACTGATATTGAGAATAACTCGCTGAAGGGACTTTGTAACTTTGCAGACCTTATTCATGTCAATGTAAAAAAGCATCAGGTCCTCTTTAAAGGAATAGTTCACCTAAAAATTGCTCGCTCTCATGGCGTTCTTAGCTTATGTGACTTTATTACTTCTGTGGAACAAAAACATTCTGCTAAACATAATTGATAAACTTTACACAGTCATTGAACAAAACTAAATCAACACTGAACTGACTGAATAATGACACTGTCGTCTTTATTTAAAGATGCTTTACAGCAAAATTGAATTATGTTTGCATCACTGATTGCTATTTCCTGTTTGTCATTATAAAGCTGCTTTGAAACAATCTGTATTGTATAAAGCACTATATAAAAAAGGTGAATAAGTACGTCATTTTTTATGTTCCACGAAAGAAGGAAATGACTTGTGGGTGAGTAAATTGTGGCAGATTTATTTTTCTATTTTTAGTGAACTATTTCTTTAAATCTTGTTAAAGGTTCATTATGAATATCTGTTGTCAATTTATGAAGAATGTTTTGTGACTTGTGAACAGGGGTCAGACGATATTGCAGTGCCATGACTAGACATTTACTCATCTGCTTGGAGACACAAAACAATTTATTGGCTCCGAAATGGTCTTGATCTTGATAATTGCAAGCATATTTTGTGCAATTCTTTAGCCGTATACTGAAGATCTTTTCTCCTATTTTTACAACAATCATTGAAGTTCATTACTGGTAAAGTGAAATGCGTTCCAACTGACCTCAGTTGTTATGGGAGGTAATTCTCCACTTTCTAGAATGTCTATTAGCTTCATCAAATACAGTAATTATGATATTTCCTTCTAAGCAACACAGCCCATTGAAAGACATATCCAGGAAGAGCAATTACGATCTTTATTTAGAGTAATAGAGTCAGTTAATTGTCTGTGTGATGAGGGTTTATTGCACTGAACGAGGTATTGTATAGTGTACTGTGTACTGTAATAATAGTTCTGACTAAGTTCCAAGCAGCAGATCCTTTAAGTCCTGTAAGTTGCGAGGTGGGGCCTCCATGGATCGGACTTGTTAGTTCAGCACATCCCACAGATGCTCGATTGGATTGAGATCTGGGGAATTTGGAGGCCAAGTCAACACCTCAAACTCCTCAAACCATTCCTGAAGCATTTTTGCTTTGTGGCAGGGCGCATTATCCTGCTGAAAGAGTCCACAGCCACCAGGGAATACCGTTTCCATAAAAGGGTGTACATGGTCTGCAACAATGCTTAGGTAGGTGTTACGTGTCAAAGTAACATCCACATGCATGGCAGGACCCAAGGTTTCCCAGCAGAACATTGCCCAAAGCATCACACCGCCTCCGCCGGCTTGCCTTCTTCCCATAGTGCATCCTGGTGCCATGTGTTCCCCATGTAAGCCACGCACACGCACCCGGCCATCCAAAGAAAACGTGATTCATCAGACCAGGCCACCTTCTTCCATTGCTCCGTGGTCCAGTTCTGATGCTCACGTGCCCACTGTTGGCGCTTTTGCCGGTGGACAGGGGTCAGCATGGGCACCCTGACTGGTCTGCGGCTATGCTGCCCCATACGCAACAAACTGCGATGCACTGTGTATTCTGACACCTTTCTATCAGAACCAGCATTAACTTCTTGAGCTACAGTAGCTCGTCTGTTTGATCGGACCACACGGGCCAGCCTTTACTCCCCATGTGCATCAGTGTGCCTTGGCCGCCCATGACCCTGTCGCCGGTTCACCACTGTTCCTTACTTGGACCACTTTTGATAGATACTGACCACTGCAGACCGGGAACACCCCACAAGAGCTGCAGTTTTGGAGATGCTCTGACCCAGTCGTCTAGCCTAGTGATGCGCGGGTCTGCTTTTTTTCCAACCCACGGGTCCCACTTTTATGAAATTATTTGGCCCGCCCCAGCCCGCCCCGCACCACTGTATCTATTTTTACAACCCGCCCCGCCCCACACCCGCGACCATTAAATAGACATACTAGGCATTGTAATGTAAATGAAAACAGCCTTTATTTCAGCCTGAAAGTGCTTGGAAACATCGCCCTGTAAACTGGCAACAACATACGATTATGAATATGAACCATTAATCAGGTCATATTAATAACAAGATAATGATAAACATTTTCAACATTTACAAAGCAGCGTTTGTATTCTTCTAATAGGCTTAACAATTTTTGATTTCAGATTTGTATAGGCCAACAGTTTACAGCCTATGCTACATAACCACTGAACTTTTGTTTTATTTAACACACGGAAATGTTCATTTAGCGTTTTTACGTTCGCTGTGCAAAAAAAGAATGGCATCCACTGTACCGGGGTTTAATCTATTTCGCCTAGACTCCAGCACCCGGCCAGCAGAGCTGAATGTGCGCTCGCTTGATACACTTGTGGAAAATCATTTTTGACACCTTGGCAAGCACAGGAAAGGCGATTGACTGCGACTGCCAGAAGCTTAGAATGTCCACTCCGTCCCAGAAGAACTGGCCCTCAATGTAGCGCTGAAGCTCGTCTCTCTCGGCAACTTCTTCACTATCATCCTCCCACTCACTAAACTCATCTCTTTTTCTTTTGACTCGCTCGGCTTCGTAAACTAATAATAAAATACAATATTTAAACTTTTAAACATACATTAGACCACTGTAGCTAAAACGCAAGACCCAGGTCTATAGGCCTATCTATTTGCTGGTGCTACTCACCTCGAGGCATCAGTTCTAGCTCCCTCACACTTGCTGGAGGTGTAAGCGGCACACTGTCAAATTCCCTGACAAGTCTTCTGGCCTGGTCGTACACAGCGTTTCTCTCCTCCGCTTGAAGCATCTTCAGGGACTTAAAACGGGGACAAAGAAACGTTCCAAGCTTGTGGGTGACGCTGATAGACATTTTCTCGTTTAGCAGCTGCGTTGCCTGTGCCCGAATATAAACCATGTACTCCGGATCACCGTATTGGGGCTTGCAGTGTTTCTTCAGTTTAAAAAACCAAAGCATGACCAGCTGAATAGTTGGATACGTATCACCCTCCATCTCTTCACTCGCAGTTTTAAAAGGCAACAAAAACTCAGTTCCTGTGTTTACCACATCAAGCTGAATGCCATCCATTCTGTGGAGCTGATCTTTCTCCTGCAAGGCCTGTTGGATTTCACGGTACTGTTTACTGACTGACTGCATCATCGCAACTTTACTATTCCATCGGGTTTCGCATTCCTGTGTAACGGTGTGTGGGAGCTGTACTACAGTGCCGGATTTTTTCAGGTATGTCACAAAGCTTTTGCACTTTGCAATGATATCTCTCACGTCGCGCATGTATGTTGGCGTGTTCTCTTTTACATCAAATGTGTGTTTGAGAACGATGTTAATGACATGGGCTGTGCACGGCATCCACTTGTAGCTGCGAAGGGCAGCTTTTATGTTTGCGCCCTGGTCACTTACAAACATTACTTTTGATATGCGAGCAGCTTCAATACCAAAGTCGTGCAGCGCCTTAATAATTTGCTTGTGGATGTTGTGTGCTGTCTTTTTGAGAGTAGAGTCAAATTCAGCTGTGCTTATGACACGGCTCTCCAATTTCCAGTCGTCATTAATGAAGTGACCAGAAAACGCTGTGTATGCTCGTTTGTTGAACTCATCAGTCCACATGTCAGTGGTAATAGCTATGCCACAATCCAGAGCTTTATTTATCTTCTTTGAGAGGATTTCTTTTTTTTCTTGCGAGGTCGCTTTTGCTCTGTCGCAAACAGTTTGCCTGTGAGGGAGTACACTGCTGGCATCCACACGTCCGTAACGTGAACCAATGTTAATTAGACACTGGGCTACGGTATGAAATCCATCTCCAGATACTATGTCGAAGGGCCGCAGATCTCGACAGCACAATTCAACACAAGCGTCTGTGACCTTGATATGTGCTTGTACTTTATTTTTGAGGAAAGCGGTAATATTTCGAGATGTGTCACTGTCGTCCTTTTTCTTAGACCCCCCACAAATATGTCTTGACATGCTGGAAGTGCCCGTTTTGTGGCTCTCGTGTTTGTATATTTTTTCACACGAGTTGCTCT
This sequence comes from Coreius guichenoti, assembly GCA_039654105.1. Taxonomy (NCBI): domain Eukaryota; kingdom Metazoa; phylum Chordata; class Actinopteri; order Cypriniformes; family Gobionidae; genus Coreius; species Coreius guichenoti. The sequence goes on along the minus strand of CM077179.1, from coordinate 38,024,531 downwards.
TCACGTAGCCAATACTGCTGTTGTCTCCTGCTGCAACTATTTCTGAGAACCGGTCCCAAACATTAGATTTAGCAGCCTGACCTTTTTTTCTTTTAATTATGTAAATTCCCAACCTCAATTTCTCCCGCACCTCGTCTTCCATCTTCACTTTTATTTCTCCGTTTTTGTTGTCGTGGCTGGCGGCGGGAGCTGCTTGGCGCACCGCTTTCGTGACATGTCATGTGACGCCAAAGTTACGTTGCTACGGCCTTCGTATTGTAACCTTATCAAAGAACCTAATAAAATATGAAAATAGATATTCCCAAATATGTAATATAGGCTATAGGGAATTGCACGCAACATACATGGATTTTTTTAAAATTTTGTTTTTAATGACCCGCCCCGCAAATAAAGTGACAATTTCTTTCCCCGCCCCAACTCGACCCGCGGGTTACCCGTGGGGTCTGCGGGTTATGAGACGACCTGCGGGTTATGAGACAACCCGCGCATCACTAGCCATCACAATTTGGCCCTTGTCAAACTTGCTCAAATCCTTACGCTTGCCCATTTTTCCTGCTTCTAACACATCAACTTTGAGGACAAAATGTTCACTTGCTGCCCAATATATTCCACCCACTAACAGGTGCCGTGATGAAGAGATAATCAGTGTTATTCACTTCACCTGTCAGTGAATGTTATGCCTGATCGGTGTATGTATAATGCATTATAAAGTTATTCATAATGTACGTTGTAATGCATGCATTATATCTTTTCATAAATAATTGTAACCAAAATTAAAATGCATTATAATATTTGCAGATTCCTTATTATGTCTGAAATTGGTTGTTTGTCATGTATAGTTTCAAAAGGTGTGTTCAATGAATAGATAAGTATTATAATCTTTGCATACAGTTATTCATGAAATCATACAATGCAAAGGTGCATTAGAAGGCATAATTAATGCATTGTAAATACTTTTATAATGCATTATATACAAAGGCGTTAAGTAAAGTGTTACCATACCAATATGGTTTTGGAGGTTTCTAAAATGTTGGTAGAGGCACAATTTTTACATTGATAGATTTTTAGATTGTTTACTTTTCATACAGTAGTGCAAATTGTACAGAAAATGTGTCTAATGTAGTTTTAATTGTGTTTAGTATTGCATTACTAGCTAAGCAACATGCTAAATCCAACTATTGGACTGAGCTATTATTGGCAGTAATTTTGATCCCACAGTGTTAAAAAGATCCTCACCTGACTAAATCTCTGTTGACCAACCCTCAAGCTTAGCTAACCGTGACGATCAAAGCAGAGATAGCGTGTGCATTTGTTTTCTTTCAGTTACCAGTTAACCAAACAGCACACTCCGGCCTCTCGCCCTGTCAAGATCTCCTCCTACTTCTCTTTAGAGAGAAGGCCATCCCCTCGCTGTGCAGTTCACAACCAGAAGAACGCAGCATTCAGGACCCACACAGATGAGAAAACAAACACGTCTGTTACGGAGATGGCCGGGGGAACCGGGGGTCGGTGATTTGATGAGATGTTTATAGTCCGAGGAGCATTCCTCGCACCCTCTCATTTGAAGTAACAGCCAAGGTTTTTAAGAAGGGAATTCTTCTCGCGGTTTTCCTACAGTGTTGACCCCATAAAATATATCTGTGTTCGATGAGTAGTGTTTTTTGGATGGTGCTTCGCTGCTAATTGCTGAAAATAGTGTTTCGTCTATATCCCAAGCAAACTTCATCTTGGTTTTTGACAGTTTGTATTTTCCTCCTAACTTGAGATCTGGCGGTCGTCTTTGTGTGCTTTGGATGCTTCACAGCTTTAGGGACAAAAGCATTAACTTCAAACACCTCAAACAAGACGTGACTAGAACCATTTGTCCCACCTTTGACAAGCTGCTGTTTAGGAGGTAAAGGGTTGTTTCCTGACAAGATTTCATGTAATAGCTGCTAAAAAGATTAGCTTATGAACTTCCACCCTAGACAAAAACCTGCCTAGTCGACAATGGTCATACATTACCATTCAAACTTTTGGGTTCAGTAAGATTCTTATAAGTAAGTTTTACTCAGCAAGGATTCATTAAATTGATCAAAAGTGACAGTAAAGACATTTATAATGTTATAAAACAGTTCTATTTCAAATGAATCCTGTTCTTTTAAACTTTCTATTCATCAAAGAATTCAGAAAAAAATGCAATTTCCACAAAAATATGAAGCGGCACACAACTGATAATAATCAGAAATGTTTCTTGAGCAGCAAATCATCATATTAGAATGATTTCTGAAGGATCATGTGACACTGAAGACTGGAGTAATGATGCTGAAAATTCAGCTTTGATCACAGGAATAAATTACATTTTAACATATATTCACATAGAAAACAGTTATTTTAAATTGTAATAATATTTCACAATATTACTGTTTTTCTGTAATTTTGATTAAATTAATGCAGCCTTTCAAAAACATTTTATTTTTTGCTTATTACATTTTTTTTGTTGCTATACGTCAAATTCTTTTGCAATAAATTACGTGTTGAGTCTTGCATGTTTGACACTTGTAGGGTGTTACAATTCACTTTTGTGAAGTTCCAAGACAGTTAGGATGTTGTCTTTGTACACTGTAAAAACAATTATGGTGATTTTTAACAGTAAAAGACGTAAAAATGCTACTGTAAAAACCTGTTAATTGGTTAACACACTAAGTTTCCTTACTATATATGGTGAATAACTGTAATCTAACCTTGCATTTATAAGGTATTATAAAATACTGTTAAATTTACAGTTTTTGGAAGTGAAAAAGAACAAGTCATCATATAATTTACAGTGAAAAACCGTAAATTGAGATTCCCAGAATTCACTACTTGACACTTCCCATTGAAATAATTGTTTCTTCTTAGTCAGTTATGTACATTAGGGTTTTATTTTACATTTAATGTATTTCAATTAATGTTTATTGTATTATTTTAGTGCCGTGTGTTGCCATGATGGTGTTTTATGTTGTGTGAATGACACTGTGCACCATCTATATATTAGTATTTACTTCAGCTTGTGGAAAAGCTGCTTGTGATGAGCTTTGATTCATCATGTGTCTTTCTCACCACCTGTTTTTGGTGGTTGTCAGTGTATTATAAAGGTACAAAACAGATATTAGTACTTCAGTAGGTTGGTATATTAACGTTATATACTAGTTAAATAAATACGTTTTTTTTATGTTAAATCTGTAAAACCTAAAATGTTGCTACTGTATTTTTTTACAGTTAAGTTCTGGCAACCACAGCTGCCGTTTTTTTTACCGTAAATTTCACATATTTTTTTTACAGTGTCACTGCAAAACTACTCACTAGGTTTTGGGCTGGTGTGAAGTTTTTTTTTTTTGGGTAATGCATTGCTTCATTTATTCATACCAAAACAGTGTGGGAGTAGAACAGACATTCGAGTTCAATTGGGCATTTCTCAGTCTAAGTCTAAAAGTCTCTGAGCCGATGCTGTCAGTCTGCTGAGAAGGAAGAGAAAATAACCAGAGCCAAAGAAAACAGCCGCAGTCCCGGGAGCCATCACTCTTTCTCCTGCGGACAGTCACAGTTTGCCCCTCAGAGGGCCGCTGTAGCTCAACGCTCATAGATAAACATTAAAGTCGACCCTTATGCTTAGATAAACTCCCTGCAGGAATAACACGCCTGTGCTCATAAATCCACCATTTTTTGTACAGTAAAAATCCCAAAATAGACAATAGAATACCTCTAAAATAGGACGTCTGATTCAAGAAGCTGATATCTCATGGTTCATATTTTCCAAGGTCACCAGTGTTAGTTTTGTCATTTTTATTCCTAACATTTTGAGGTAAATGAACTGTTATCATGCTTTAGTTTTTTTAAAAGTCTTACATTTTAGTAAACAGACTGGGATGCGTTTCCCAAAAGCAAGCCTTAGTAGCCTAAGAAATGGTCTCTACAGTCTTCTTAGTCTTGCTTGACAGTTATTAAATTGAACATTGAATTAAATAATGACATTATTTTCTTTTTAGAGCTGCTTTATAGATTAATTGTTTCATAATTGAACTTTGCAACATTGAAAGTTATTGAAATTAATTGAATTGACATTGAACTCAATTGAGCTGAATATTGTCTTCTGTAGAGTTGCTTATAGCTGAAATTGAATTTGTTTCATAAATGATTAATTTTATAGCATTAGCACTGTTGTTTTCCTGTTTATTACTGTGAAGCTGCTTTGAAATAATCTGTGTTGTATATAGTGCTATGTAAATGACTTCACTTGACTTTATACCATGGTACTGAATGATTACCGAATTCATGCACCATTATATTTAAATGACAATGGTGTCTTTTTGTATACCTTGGTACTTTTTTGTAGTATAGTATGCACAACATCCTTCAATAGTCTAGATGTGTTTTGCATGGTGTTGATTATCATTTAAGGAAACCAAAGTGTAGGTGGTTATTTGCTCCTTTCTGCTACTGTGTTGTGGGATTGGAGCTTAATTTGGTCAGTAGAGATACTGGGCCCTATTTTAACGATCTGAGCGCATGGTCTGAAGCGCATGGCGCAGATGCACTTAGGGCGTGTCCGAATCCACTTTTGCTAGTGTAACGACAGGAAAAACAGTCGGTGCGCCAGACGCATGGTCTAAAAGGGTTGTCCCTAGTCTCTTAATGAGTCATGGGTGTGTTTTGGGCGTAACGTGCAATAAACCATCAGAGTATCATCTCCCATTCCCTTTAAAAGCCAGTTGCACTCACACCATGACGGATTCGCTATTTACATGGTGGAATTTGCGAGCGGAAAGACAACGCTTCTCCAGAGAGGAATCCTTTTATTTTTAATATTTGGCATGTGTGTGTGCTGCTGCACGTCCCTGTGTGTGTAATAAGCAGAGTGTACACGCGTTGTGCACCGCCTATAGGCTCATATTACTAACACGCCCTTTAACACAAAAAATACTGTGCTATTGACTTTAGACCAGGTTTTTGTTGGTCAATGGCGCAGTTGTTTTCAGTTCCTCAAAATAGCAACGCTCCAACAATGCCCTGAACACACCTGGTTTTCAGACCAGTACGCCCATGGGCGAACAGATGGGCGCCAGTGCATTTGCTATTTAAACAACGTGACGCTGGACGTGAAAATGATAACTGCGTCAGGCTGAATTATATGATATTGTACACGGGTCCGGGTGTATGATAGGGCCCAATGTGTTTGCTTACGTTTTCCTGAAATATAATGTCTAGACTTTTTAATTCCCAAGTCGAGAAGTTGCCCACCAGCATTGTGAGCATTGGAATGAGTTCATACACTTTATATATTCATATTTGATACACATGAGTTTCAAATATTTTGTGTTGTACTCATCTTACTAACACTAACTCTTTTGTTCCGTCTGCAGCAGTATTGTCTGTATTTAAGCATATTAAACTGTCTCAAACATTGACTGTCTGACTTTTGTTTCAGGCTGTCTGGTCTCAGTGTGGTTTTATTGTGTTTCTCTTTGCAGACAGAGATGTTTGTTTCTCTGTTGGCGACAGTAACGTTCTCATTCTGTACTCTAGGAAATAAGCAGAGGGAGTCCTGTGGGAAGACATGTCAAGGCGACAGGAACAACGAGTGGATGGGGGTCAGTCTGGCTCGACAGGACAAAACCAACGGCAAAATTCTGGTATGTTCCGTTTAAACACAGAAAACAACCATTGTTTTCCAACTGTGACTCTAAATTCTGATTGGATGAGTTGTGTTTGAAACAATGCAGAGATGACATATTTTTGTAGGCCAGCCCGGAAGTTATCATCACCCTGGTTTCCTCCACAAAAAGCCAGTGGTATTTCTAGTATTTTGGATTATTGCTGAAAATAAGCTCTGTGACCAAAAAAAGTTCATGATTCTGACACATTTTGTTAAACGAGAAAAATCTTAACAAATGAACACAACTTTTATGAATTGTAAAGCCTAAATACAATCGCATTCAGGCATTTATCCCCAAAAAAATCCCTTGGAATGAAACAGAAGTGCAAAAATATTTAGTTTCTGGGTTTTAGGACTCATTCTTGCAGCACTATTGCCTTAATATTGTACAGAATAGGAACTTTGAGGAAGAAGATTAGAAAGGAAACCTGTTCAAAGTTTAATGAAACATGAGGATGAAAGACTCAAGCGTTAAACAGGTAATTATGGTCAAAATGGTCCAGATTTAACGTGAGTGATGTTGTTCATGAATGAGTAGGAAATTGATGCTTTTCGCCATTGTGGGTTTTGTTTGAGTACAATAGACTGTTTTTAGTAATAATAATCTCAAACATGCTTTACTTTATTCGTTTTTTCTTAACAACCTTTAACGACTGAATTTTCAACCATCTCAGCAGTTGTTTAATACAAACCACATCGAGTTGTAAAACATGGGCAGAAACTGAAGCCATCATTGTTACAAATATCTTTCACGACAACCGCATTGTTAAAACTCCAGCTGTTCCGTACATCAAGAGAAAGCAAGAACGGAGCTGAGCGTTTGAAGTGAGGGCCATTTTATCATGATGACAAACTGGAGCTCGAGAATAGACGCTCTAACTGGACAAACAAGTCAAACAAGTCTGTTGGGTTTCTAGGTTTCTTCAGGCTTGAATTGTGTCGTGGTGGTCCGATTCGAGGTCAGACTCCTCGTTAGTTACGTCTTATCTTCAGCACCCTGTCGTGGGGTTCACTGGGTTTTGATGGGCGTCTTATAGGAAGGCAGGATCAGGGTGGTCTGACAGAGGAAAGGACACTTACAGCACTGATATGTTCAAATCAAAGAGGTTGAGGGAGAGATGGCATGTTATAGTGGTAGCTGTAATGATGGTAATTTGGTTGGTAGATTAGTATTTACAAGTCAGGACCGGATTAAACATATGTGCATTCAGGCTTGTGCCCAAGAGAACCAAGTGCAAGAGAGACACCAACACAATCAAGGTTGTATAAACGTTTTTAATTGGCAGGAGATGTGGCACAGCAACCAAAGACGTGGCGTAACTCATGCAATCAGATTTTAGAGCTGAAACTTTGTTTTATGAGATGCAGGCAGGGTGACATTGAGTTTTTTTATCTTTTGATTGCACCATAAACTCAATATGCACACTACCATTTGGGGTCTGTTTAATTTTTTTAAAGAAATTAAGGCTTTTATTCAGCTAGGAGACATTAAAATAATCAAAAGTGATAATAAAGACATTTATAATGTTAATGCTGTTCTTTTGAACGTTCCATTTATCAAATAATCCCGAAAAAAATACATTTTCCACAAAACTATTAAGCAGCAACTGTTGTCAACATTGATAATAATAAGAAATGTTTCTTCAAAACAGCATATTAGAGTAATTCTTAAATTCTAATATTATTTCACAGTATTGCCGTTTTTACTGTATTTGTAATAAATGTAGCCTTTAAAAACATTAAGTCTTATCAACCCCAAACATTTGAATGCTAATCTAAGTGATTAGTCAAATGTGCTTTGCATAAAATATATTTTTGCATACAAAATATATTTTATTTATAACCTGAAAGCACTTCGACAGGTTCTTTATAGATGCATATGCATGTGTTTACAGTGTGTGTCCCACCGCAACAAATAGCTGCATTTGAAGGGAGTCACGTTTACATGTGAGGCATGTAAGAGAGCTGTTGGGCAGATGTGGTGGCCTTAACTCAGCCAATCAGCTCTCAGCATGAGCAGAAACATGATTAGCCCGTGATCCACGGTGACTCAGACCCGCTGAAGAAAAAGCACATCTCAGACTAGTCTCTGATTTAGTTAAGCATTACGTGTTTCATTACATCTGTCCTGTGTGTTTCCCAATGCCGGCTGCCAAGGAATACGTTGGAGTTTGTTCCTTTGGTTGTCATTAGAAAGGCTGAGGCTGTTTTATTGACATTCAGCTTAGATGGTTATCAAATGTGGATCGTTTTGAGTTTGGATGATAGTGAAAGCGCTGCCAGCACAGTAGAGCTCTGACACAGACTAGCAGTGTTTCTCAACACAACAAACTACTGCCAGATAGTCATCTGATATTGTGTGTGAGCATTTGTATGAATCAGTGTGGCTGTAATATCTTTAACTTGGTTGTTTATCTCAATGGACTGTTTTAGAGCTGTTGTGGCATTTCCATCATGGAGAAACAGGAAGCTGAACTGTGTTTTGGAGGGAATTTGGTTTCTCCACAATCCTGAGCTTTTCGACAAGGGATTTGACTCGAAATGAAACAGGGACTGTATTAATGAGCAAAACAGAAAGGGTTTAGATTGTTGATGGCAGGGGTTTGCGTGATCATTTCCATGTTGTTGTTGTTTATAATGTTAAAGTTGTTAGTAGTGTTTGCTAAGACAAGTATCACTGTTTCTATTTCTCATACAAACACCAGTATTAGACTTTGCAGTATGAACAGTTTGTGCTACGGACATGAATATTAATGCACATTTTAGAAAGCAAAATGTGTGTCATGACATGACAAATACACTATATTGCCAAAGGTATTGGGACACCCCTCCAAATCATTGAATTCAGGTGTTCCAATCACTTCCGTGGCCACAGGTGTATAAAATCAAGCACTAGGCATGCAGACGCTTCTACAAACATTTGTGAAAGAATGGGTCGCTCTCAGGAGCTCAGTGAATTCAAGCGTGGTACCGTGATAGGTTGCCACCTGAGCAATAAGTCCATTCGTGAAATTTCCTCACTACTAAATATTCTATATTAGTGTTATTATAACAAAGTGGAAGCAATTGAGAACAACAGCAACTCAGCGGGGTCAGAACATGCTGAGGGTCACAGTGCGCAGAAGTCGCCAACTTTCTGCAGAGTCAATAGCTACAGACCTTCATGTGGCCTTCAGATTAGCTCAAGAACAGTGCGTAGAGAGCTTCATGGAATGGGTTTCCATGGCCAAGCAGCTCATCCAAGCCTTACATCACCAAGTGCAATGCAAAGCGTGGGATGCAGTGGTGTAAAGCACGCCACCACTGGACTCTAGAGCAGTGGAGACGTGTTCTCTGGACTGACCAATCACGCTTCTCTGTCTGGCAATACGATGGACGAGTCTGGGTTTGGCAGTTGCCAGGAGAACGGTACTTGCCTGACTGCATTGTGCCAAGTGTAAAGTTTGGTGGAGGGGGGATTATGGTGTGGGGTTGTTTTTCAGGGGTTGGGCTTGGCCCCTTAGTTCCAGTGAAAGGAACTCTTAATGCTTCAGCATACCAAGACATTTTGGACAATTTCATGCTCCCAACTTTGTGGGAACAGTTTGGGGATGGCCTCTTCCTGTTCCAACATGACTGCGCACCAGTGCACAAAGCAAGGTCCGTAAAGACATGGATGAGCGAGTTTGGTGTGGAGGAACTTGACTGGCCTGCACAGAGTCCTGACCTTAACCTGATAGAACACCTTTGGGATGAATTAGAGCGGAGACTGCGAGCCAGGTCTTCTCGTCCAACATCAGTGCCTGACCTCACAAATGCGCTTCTAGAAGAATGGTCAAAAATTCCCATAAACACACTCCTAAACCTTGTGGAAAGCCTTCCCAGAAGAGTTGAAGCTGTTATAGCTGCAAAGGGTGGGCCAACTCCATATTAAACCCTACAGATTAAGAATGGGATATCATTAAAGTTCATATAAATGTGCAAATGTGCATATAAAGGCAGGCGTCCCAAAACTTTTGGCAATATAGTGTGTGTTAAAATAGAAAACAGTTATTTTAAATTGTAATAATATTTCACAATATTGCTGTTTTTACTGTGTTTTTGATCAAATCAATGCTGCCTTGGTGAGCGTACGAAATTAAAACATAAATGTTTCATTAAACACAAAAGGAAGAAGTTTCTTATATCTCCAAGGCAGCATTTATATATCTATATGTGTCTGTGTGTTTTTTACTTTGAAATATACTAGTATGTAGGCCTAATAGTGTTTCCTATGAGATAATTAAGTCAAGATCACCATAAAAAATCTGTTATGTTAGGATCATGAGGAAAATTAAGCCAAAATCAGGCGGATATTAAGAAAAAATATAAAAAGCATGGACTCTTAGGGATTCTATAACAATCCTAAGCTTACATAACACTTTAACACTATTCTTCCTTGCAAGAACTTCCTTTAGGCATTTCCTTCAGGAAATGCAACTACTTTAGTTACTGTCCTCTGTCGATGACCTTTTTGCTTTGTCTTTGTCTGTTTTCTCTCTCAGAGTCTCTCTGCTCTCTGGCTGGCTTCACAGCCTTGAGCGCTTCTGTTGTTCCAGAGATCAGAGATGTTTGAATGAAGATGTTCAGCTTTCTAAAACTAACAACCCCCTCTAAGTGGACATATTAGATCCACAGCCGTGGCCAGCTGGTTTTGTCTCAGAAGTTAATTTGGCACTGGAATAAAGAGAAGAAGCTTTGTCTGTGTATCCTGTTTGTTTCTTGGTGCAATTACAATGCTGCTGCTGATGATGATGCAAATGTGTGTGCTATATACACACCTCAGTCATGGTAGACACAATATTTAATTAGATGAGGCTATAAGGGATGTAGAGTCTGGTCAATGGGTCAAGCTAGGAGGTCAAATTAAATATGCTGTCTACACTGACTAACTAGTCTCTCATCCCTCACCTTTTTCTTTTATTGTCTGCAGGCCTGCGCTCACCGCTGGAAGAATGTATACTATGAATCGGAGTATATTCTTCCCCACGGCTACTGCTCCATCATCCCAGCCACTCTGCAGGGCAAATCAGAGCCTCTCATACCGTGTTATGAAGGTACGACCACTTTAACTCTCCTCAAAAGTCATTTTTATATATATATATATATATATATATATATATTCTACTATAGTATTTAATAATATTTAGAATTAGATTTTATTTTTATATTTTCAGTTTTCTTTCAATTTCAGTTTTAAAGTTCTAGTAATTTTGTTGTTTTTTTCCCCCCGTTTTATTAGTAGTTGTTGTTGTTGTTGTTGTTTAATAATTCTATTTAGCCATAATTGATTTTTTTATTTATTATTTCAGGTTTAGTTTTAGTAATTTTGTTATGTACTTTTGTCAGTTTTGACAAGTTTTGGCCATTTCCTGATAAACTGGCGATAAATATCACTAAGAAAAATGGAAGTTGATGCAGTAGGAGAAGCCGCTGTATAGCCTATATAATAATTTTCATATATGATATATTATTCCTCAGAGGGCGCAGACGAAACACAATAAACACGGTCATGTTAACTTGCTTTCTGAGGCAGATGCTGTTGTTTGAAAACGCAGTCATGTAAGACAATTCTTGGAGGTAATTATACCTAACCACTTTGACGACAGACTTTGCTCAGGCATTTCAGAATGACTAAAACAGAGTTTCAGATGCTATGCAATGAGATCAGTCGCTGGTTAGGTTAGTCCAGTTATGCTGTCCCATCGCAAAGTCGATGGAATTTATTCGGTAAATGTGTTTCTATCGTAGTTTATGCACATGTTTTCTTATTGGATTAAAAATTTTTCGACTCAGTTGAGACTCGGTTGAAAATGATGCACATTTTGGCATTTCCATCCAGAGTTTTTTTTTTACACGATATCCCAAATGCGCATAAAAATATGTGGATGGAAACATAGCTAGTGATAGTATTGTCCTGTTATTTAGCAATGAGAGTAAACATCGCTATTACTATTACGAATAATACTTAAGGTTAGCCATTTGAGCAAACCTCTAACCCCAAGTATTGCCATAATTGTACCACAGTTCAATTAATGTAGAAGCAGGTCATCTAAATGAGCGTAAACTCTGAAACCGCTGATTCTCAGTGTGGTCAGAGCCGCTTCCATGGGGCGCCATAAATGGACTAAAGTGAAGCGAACTATGTGAGAGAGATTGAAAATGATCTTGCTTATTTACTCTACATGCCAGTTGAAATTGTTCAGTTCAGTTGTGATACGGTGATGCATTGCAATGTGTATGAATCTTGGATATGTATGACAATGCATATTGTGTCGTGAGATAGCTGGTGATAACCAGCCCTATTGTAGTTCTTCATCAAGCCCAGCAAACACCCAACTGAAGCAGGCTGCAGCAATGATGGCCAAGTCTGAGCCTTGAACCCTCAGAACAAGTTGGAAAGATGACATTGTTTATTGTGGCACATGTTTTCAACGGGCTTCACAATGAGTTATGGCGCCCTGAACCTCCTCCAAAACCTCAGAGTGATGTTGTCTGGCATCAGAGCGCTGGCACCTCCAGAATCAAATAGAAGCAGCACATTTCCAGACTCTGCTGGAGAGAAATATGACCAAGGGCGCAGCACCTGGGAGTTTGGAGGACACATTCAGGGTTATGCAGATTAAATATTTGACTTTTTGCACATCAAGCTAAGAGATGGATTAGAATTTATTCAGCAAACATTATGGCCAGGATGCATGTCCAAAAAACATGTCACCATGTTACCAAATCCAAAAAACACAATACCATGATACAATTTTTGATACTTTTTTTGTGAGTGAAAGCTGTTATATATACCCATGAGAGATCACAATACGTGCTTGTTAAAGAAAGTGGTCAGGTTTCATCACTTTATCAGATTTACCTGACTTTGTGGCATAATATTATGTACCACAGAATTTCAAATCTCCCTATTTATTTATTTTTTTATTTAAAGAATTAAAAGAATGTTCCAGGTTCATCATTTTACCAGATTTACCTGAATTTGTGGCATTATAATAAGTACAACAAAAAAATTAACTTTCCCTCTTTTTATTTTTTTTATTTTTATTTTAATTCTTAATTTAAATTTTTTATTCATTTAAAAAAAATTCACAGTTATTTTCATTAAAATACTTTTGCTTCATGTCAGTTTTCTTTTTTCATTTCACCCAAAAGTGTTTAGTCTTTTTATGACAAGAGAAACATTGCATATAAATATGCACAGATCAGGTCAGTAAGCAATCTTCTCACACTAACCTCACATTAACATGCATTATTTTTAATCTTGAGGCTATACTTTCAAAATAGCATATATTTTATACGGCAGTGCAGTGCTTTACCCCACCACCAATTTTCCTTATTTTTAAATACTGAGAAACAAGTCATCATTTTTTTCTGTGTTAATCGGCAGCTTGCCACAGATGCGCAGAAATGAACTTCTATTGAACCTGGAGCGTTTCTTTAAGGGTGCCAATCAACAGCCGTCAATATCAAAACTGGCTTGCGCTTGCTGTTTATCACTCCCCCCATCGTGTATTATACATTTGACAGATGTTATTGTAGTATATTAAATTCATCGCTTCCATCAGCATTGAATTTCATCATCCCAGTAGGATTCCTCGTATTTTACAAGATGTTTTGATTTGCTGCGGAAAGAGCGAGGGAGGGTGCACGAATTCTTGATCTGAATTTGTTTCCGTGTTCAGCTCCTGATTTATTTATTTCCTTCCATATCTTTTCCTGAATCCAATGAGTTAGTATTGGGGGCCTTCTATGTGTGTGCAGTGCATTATGGGGAGATCCAAGCCCAATATTTTCTGTAACCGGAGAGCACAGCAATCCCTCCGTCCACGCTTTTGTTGAACGCGGTGCTGTTAGGTCGTTCTCAGTCTGTCTCTCGGCCCCCAGATTCCTCTTGGATGGAGTTGGGACTTTGACTAACTCCATATGGAATGTCGGAAGAACTCCAGTAAATGCTGGCTCAGACTTGCAGCGAAATAATTTGTGGTCTGTTGTTTTTTTCCTTCCTCTGTCTCTCTCTCCCCCTACTCACTCTCATAGACCATAAGAAGACCTATGGGGAAGAACATGGCTCATGCCAAGCCGGGATCGCAGGCGTTTTCACTGAGGTCAGTAGAAGTACGAGCTTGTTTTCACGTGTGGTGCTCAGACTACATGATTACATGTATGAACACAGACATATAATAGAGTGTAATTAATATATACGTATTCACTCTCCAGGGTCTTAAAGGGATAGTTCACCCAAAGATGTCTGCAATTATTCACTCACCTTCATGTCGTTCCAAACCTGTATGATGTTCTTTCTACCTTGGAACACAAATGAAGATGTTTAGCAGAATTCCCAATCTATTATTTTCCATCTGTGGCTATCAAGATCAATAAAAGTAGTCTGTACAGCTTGATGTACATCTGAATATTTTCAACATGCATCTGAATATGCGTGTTGAATGAGAATGAGAGTCCTGTAGGATGGGAATCAGGGTTAACTATAGCCATTATATGTTACCTGTGCTGACAAAATGAGTCACAATGAGCACATTTTCAAAAATGAGTTATTGTTATTGTCACATTCTCTATTAAAAAAAAAAACTTCAAAATGATGTATGATTTGTTTGAATCGGACAAAAATTGACTGAGCTACACCTATTTGAAGTTGATAGAGTCAGCAAAGTTAATTATGAGAAAAATCGAGTTAAAGTTTTCTGAAGGTTCCAAAACAAATCACCTAGCAACCATACCTTAAAATCCCTGCTAATAACACCAAATTTGGCACACACCAAGTCAAAACCCATATCTATAGAAAAAATATATATTCAACTTTTTTCCATGATACCACAATTGTTGAATTAACATTAATGAGACAGACAGCCTATATATTAAGACCTACTGTACCGCACGGATCTAATATAATGTTACACATCAGATGTTTTTCCCCAACAGTTAACCAAACATTCACTTAAGACATAACACATGATGTTTGCTTGAATACTCGCCAAGACAGATATTTTAAGTACTGTAATTCTGTGTATGTGTGTATATCGGATCACACGCTGTCTGAGGCGTCTTTGTGCGCACGCGTCGGATCTGTCAATCAGCGCGAGTGAGATTTTTTTCATGGACAAAGGAAAGGTTCTCCTTTCTAAAAAAATGTACAAATAAAGATAATTTTAGATGTTTAATTGCTATTTGGAGCATTGGGATCGCTAGACGAGGGCTTAATGAACTCATTTTTGTGTGAATCTCAAAATCGACCAAAATCAACATTTTTCACTTGTTTTGACTGTAGCTCAAAATTATCCCGTGCACATTCCAACTCCTTTTGCCAGTACTGGTCACATATGAAAACTTAAAATATAATGCACAAGTCATATGAACTACTTAGTCCTTTTTTGAACCTCTAGTCACTAATATGCCTTTATTGTATGAAAAAGAGCAGTAAGAACTTATTGTTTTCGTCCATTGGAAGAAAGAAATTAATTCACAGTAAACGATGATACAATTTTAAAATTTTTGTGTGTGTGAACTATCCCTTTAAGAGGAAGGTTGCATCCAGACCTTGGCTTGGCAGGCCCGTTAGCCTCTGTTTAACAGATCTCTGCAAGAATTTGAACATAATTCAAATTGTTTGTGTGCAATACACACGTTTGCATGAAGGCTGCGAGTTGTTTGTCCACTTGCCCTTGGTTTTGCACCAAAAATTGACCATTTCAGTGTTTTGTATGAAGCGCAGCCAACCTGTTAATGTGCAATCCAGGCTTTGGAAACAATGTTTGGATCAGATATGAGAACACAGGCTGACAGATGTGATGCCCAACAGTTCATCAATATCATCACTCACTCTCTGACCCTCTTCACTTTGTTTTTCTTAAACAAGAACAAAATATGACTGGAAACTAAACTCCCTAGAGGTTCTGATTACTGAGGTGTTATTCATTTATCAGACTGTGTGTTTTAAAGGTTGCTGAGTTCACTAGATTTTGGAACAGAGCTATTGTTGTCTTGAAGATGACCAGATCAGATTATTCACAGAGGAATCTAAAAGGTTTGACCCATAGAAGAATGGCATCTGCATCGGCTGCTTTGTAGTTTGGGTGGTAATGGCAGTTTCTCATTTGGAAGAATGTCTTAAGTGACCATCTAGATCTTAAGTGGCTAAAACAGATGTCTAAAAGTCCTTGATTGAATGCTGTCGGCTCAACTGGAGGTGGTGTTTTAACATGTTTGGCAGGACTGACCAAGTCAAACAGCATTTGTGTGTTTTTTAGCAGTCAAGCATTGTGAAATGGAAAAAGCAGTGGAGAGCGTCCATTTGTGGCTTGATGGAACCCAAAACAACTGCGTAAAGACCCCGTTTCTTCTGTCATTCGAGGGATATTCCATGTGCCCAAGCTTTTATATTTGAATCCCCACAGATAATGGGTGTCGGAAAAAGGGAAAATGTTTTTTCCACCAAAGATTCAAAGCTAAACATTTATGCCAAATTGTACATTTTTTTAAATGTATATGTCGATTATAGCACAACAGGGACCACCCACCTTTTCAGTGGCTTTGGTTCCACAAGTATTTTTCCATTCCATTTTCTTCATAGAGATTTTTCAAGGGTTCTAAGCATTGCCAATTAAACCATATACATCTATATATTCTATAAATCTAATATTATATTATATTATGTTTAGGGCTGTCGATTTAACGCATCAACTTAATTAGTTATGGGAAAAAATAACGCGTTAAAATCATAGACTGTAAAAAATATGGACGTAGTGTCCGTGACGTCACCCGTAGGTTTCCGAAGAGCATTTTTGAAGCCTGAAACCTGGCCGTTGCCATCTTGGCAGCACGTCACCGCGCGTCACTCCCGGATGACTGAAAATGGACAAAGAGGCGGGACGTGTTGCTGAAACCACGCCCACCTAGCTCGATCATAGTGGCAATCCACCTGTCACTCAAGTGGCCACGCCCTTAATTATGCTGAACTTTAAGGCTTAATATAATTTAAACGGATGAATTATAAAAAAATTCACCCCCTTCACAATTGTCATGAAGGGCAAAATTAGCTATATAGACTAAAACCACTTTGTACCAGGCTGTAAACATATTTTTTTCTGCTGTCAAGTTGGGCATTTTAACATGGGGGAGATACAGATTTGACTCCCTTTTGGAGCCTGTCTCTAGCAGCCAGTCGATGAATTGCAGTTTAAGTCACTTCCGTGTTGGTTTCAAGAGAGACCGCGGGAGTTTGCCGCTTGGTTAAAATTAACGCTTTTAATGCAGTTCTGTCATCATTTACTCACCCTTAATGGCCGTTGAAGCCTAAATGTTTGTGTGTAATAAATTCTATATTGAATCAAATATAATATTTCTTTCTAAAGATACTTTTTATAATGTCTATTTGATGCTTTTCTCATTTAACACAGTAATGACTTTACATGATCTTTTGGGGGTAATTTTCAGCCAAATGTGATGTGTGATTAATTTGCGATTAATTAATTGCCGCATCATGTAATTAATTAGATTCAAAATATTAATCACTTGACAGCCCTAATTATATTATATTATATTATATTATATTATATTATATTATTAGAAATTTCAAATATATGCAATAAATAAATAAAAATATTTAGATAATATTTAGATTAAAAAAAAACAGAATTTTCGAATTGTTGGATTTCTTTTCTGGATTTTAGTATTGATGTCAGGAATTAAACAATTATTTTTTTAACCAAGTATATGCTTAACAACCTTACATTGTAGATCTGTCCTGAAACATTTGTACAGTATCCCAAAAAATACATTTCTCTATGGAGAAACAGAATGAGATGTTTGCTTCTCACCCTACTGTTGTGCTCCATTGCGGCTATCATGTAAAACAAAGCGACGTCTTATTTGGAGTGTGACAATGTGGAGCAATTAAAACAGTTCAAAGGCTTGAGTTCTCCTCCAGCTTAAAGTCCATTGAGTGATCAAAGTGAAGAACAACAGCTGCCCTTTCAGCTCACAGTTGGGTTACCAGCAGATAATACAACATGGTTTGTGGCTTTCGGTTGACCAAAGCCTCACCAACAGCTCTGTGTTTTTCTCCTATAATTTGAAATGTAACTATTTTCAGCTGTAAGGAAATGTGCTGAAGCCTGTTGAAAAATTGGTGTCTTTATGAACGGATCTCCATGTGCTTTATATATTGTTTTCTAGGAGCTGGTTGTCATGGGTGCACCTGGTTCTTACTACTGGACCGGAACAGTCAAAGTATTTAACATGACATCCAATACTCACTACAACCTTAATCAAGATGACCTGAGCCCTCAAAGATACAGTTACCTCGGTAATTCCTGCTTTGATGTTAATAACTTCTTCAATATTGCATCCTGTAGTCAGTCCATCACAGATCTGTGTTTTTTAGGGTATGCTGTGACTGCTGGACACTTTTCCTCTCCAAATACCATAGATGTGGCAGCTGGTGCACCTCAAGACAGTGGTGGTGGAAAAGTGGGTGGTTTTCACTTGGTTTCTTGCCGTGTTCAGAAATTGCATCATCGCTTCCAGGTTCTGTTTACATTACACCAACTTTGACATTATGTAACCACGTTGTCATCCATATTTTAGGTTTACATTTTCAGAATTGAGGGAACATCTCTTGTGAAGACCTTTCAAGCCTCAGGGAAAATGGTGGGTATAATGTTCAGGTTTTCTAATTATTTACAACCGTAATTTATTCCAAATGTAAGATGTTTATTTAATCATCCAGAGCTATTTAAAGAAATAGTTATTTTAGTTTCTGTGCAACACAGAAAGAAATGTTTTGAAGAGTTTGTATAAATGCATGTGCTGGTCAGGAGCTGTGGAGATCCTAAAAGGACAAAAACATAATTTTTAAACCCTTTAAAAACCGTAACCCTTTAAAGCCTGTATCAGATTTGATATGCAAATTTCTTATGCCTCTAAATTATCAATATGATCAAAACTTTGGTTAAAATCAAATCTTACTACATGTCATCTGCCCTCTGATTGATAGTTTACTTTTGATACTTGATACTTTTTTAGCAAGTAAAAGTCCTTTTAGTATAATTGTAAATGTCCACCTTCAGCTCGTGGCTCACGTCTTTTTGCAGTGAAATCTTTTTTAAAAAAGTGTTAAAATATGAATATCATATGATACATCAGGCATCATTGTATTGCATTGCATCGTTTTTCCCCCCACAATAAAAAGAGCTTTGTTCATAAAACTAAGCATTTAAATATTATCTTACTAAGACATTATTAGGAGATATAGTGATAACTGATATTTATATGTACTTTATGTAAGTAGTCTGCTATACTGATATAAAGATCGCATTAATTTACATTACAAGTTATCAGAATTTCATCTTACTTTTGGCCATATAAATATGAGCAACTGCACCAAATTGCATATCTTGCTCAGTTTGAGCCTCTGAATGATATTGTGATTAGCTTCACTATATCATATTAGCCATAAAAGCCTCAATATGACACTCAACAAAAACACATATGCCAACTTGCTTCTTATATTCTGTCTATATGTGTTTTACAGGGTTAATGTAGTGCATATGACTCTATGTCTCAAGTTTGGTGTAAGAAAAAGGACAAAAATTGACATTGTTAGTGGAAAACCAGCTCTCAGATCTCATGTATCTTCATGTTGCTACAGTATGTTCAAATATGGGGCAGCGTAGCTAAATCATAGCTTGACTTTCTTCCAAAGGGAACAGTATGAGGTAATGCATCTTATGGAGGTGTATGTGCCCTGTGCATGGCGTTGTAACCTGACCCGTTTGCTCTTGGCTCGGCTTGGTTTCAGATGGGCTCTTACTTTGGCTCCTCATTGTGTGCAGTTGACCTAAACGCGGACGGACTGTCGGACTTGCTGGTGGGAGCACCCATGCACAGCGAGATCCGGGATGAAGGCCAGGTTTCTGTTTACCTCAGCAGTGGTAATGTGAGTTCACCATGCCTTACATACAGTATGTGTTACTTATTAATTATGCCAATATTTGTCATAAACGACACTGAAATGCCTTTAAGGTTGGTACTCTAATGCCTTAAAGTTGCATTGTGCTTGAAGTGATCAAGTTTTTAATTCTAAGGTAAATATGTTAAATGTTTTGAACATAAGCAAAGTTTTGTTTTTCCTGTTTGTTCAGGGAGTAATGGAGGAAGTTGCGATACTGAACGGTGACAATGCATACAACGCTCATTTTGGAGAGTGTATCACGTCTCTTGGGGACATTGATGACGACGGCTACCAAGGTCAGTGTCCAAAGTCAGCTTGAGCTCAAAATGATCACACATCAGAGCAGTGTATGAGCTTCAACATAAAGGAATATTCTGGGTTAAATGTATCAAATTAAAGTTTGGAGTCTGTAAAATTATTTTTTTGAAATAAATTAATATTTTTATTCAGCAAGGATGCATTAAATTGATCAAAAGTGACAGTAAAGACATTTATAATGTTACGAAAGATTCAAATAAATACTGCTCATTTGAACTTGAATCCTGAATTTTCTTTTTATATTTGTCTACATTGATAACAATAAGAAATGCTTCTTGAGTGGCAAATCATCATATTAGAATGATTTCTGAAGGATCATGTGACTCTGAAGACTGGAGTAATGATGATAAATTCAGCTTTGATCACAGGAATAAATTACTTAAAATATATTACAATAGAAAACAGTTATTTTAAATTGTAATAATATTTCACAATATTTCAGTTTTTACTGTATTTTTGATCAAATAAATGTAGCCTTGGTGAGCATAAGAGACTTAAGAGATAAGTGTGTTACTGTACACATATGTTTAACCTGGTATATTCCTCTAAATTCAAATTACCACAGAAGCAAATTTGACAAAAATCATATTTCCACTGTACTGGAGACAGACAGACATTGTTTGTCAAGTAACTGGAAAAGATATTTTGATGTGAAGCAGATTCAAACCTCAGATATCTCCTCTGTGACCAGTGTTCTCACTCTTGATTTTCCTGGCACCCCGCAATCCAGTCGGGGGCTTTTCTTGGCATCTGGTTTTGCTCTTTACCTGATGCATTGCTTGATTGTAGCTTCATTTTCTGCATGTCGCCTTTTTTTGTAATTTTAGAACGGACTGTCCTCATAACTGTTACTGAAAGTGTTTAGGGAGACTGACCATCACATAATAAAAGACCAAACACAGATCTATTCATAGGGAAACAAGATGGTAAGAAATTAGAGCTTATGAAGCTAATTCAAATGGCCTGAGGACTATCTGAGAAGTGGAGACAGATGTGTCAGATTAAACAGGAAGTGAATCTTTCCGCTGTGGGACAGGGGGGTTGGCAGCACTTTAAAACAAGAATCTGATTTAAACAATCAAGCATCCTAGTAAAAATGTACATGTGTATTGAGAAGCATCTGTGATTAACTTTTTTAGGGGTCAGTGTGGTAGTAAATTGACCTTTAGGAGGCTGTAACCGTAAAGAGGTTACATGAGGTTAACCTGTTTCCATTTGACCTGCCTCTTACTGGGTATAGATTTACATCAGCATGTGAAACAGGGGAGTCTGTACCCTAATAAAGATTTCTATTGCAAATAAATGCTGCTCTCCAAGGATCAGCATTCTCACCTAAAACTGATCGGGCAGACCAAACCGTAAGTTGTATAGACTTGAAACTTTGAGGGCTGATAGTACTCACACCATCTACAACGTCACCAAGGCTCGCCCCGATTGGCCTGACGGGGGCACTACAGTTACTCATAACTCCTAAACCGTTAGGCATAGGCTCAAGTGTCTTATATAGTTGGAATCCCTGGCTCAAGACGGACAAAATCTTCACATTTTTCACACGTGTAAAGGATTGTATACCACGCGATTTTTGGCACACGCCGAATATTCATTCATACCGCATGGTAGAACTCCTCATTCTGAGCAACTAGGACCGCCGCTGTCAATCAAATTGTTTGTTAAATATCGGAAATTATTTCAAAAACCAACTTTCGCGAACTAGTCCTAGGTTTTTGGCTCAACCTCGATATAACCACTGCGGCACAATTTTTGGGACTCTATAGGTCAATAATTATCAAAAAAAATTACATTTGGCCTTTTGGTAGCTATAGCTGGGTCATTTATAAACTTCACAAAAATAGGTGAGAACATGCGACATATGATTCTAAACAAGCATGCAAACTTTTATGGAGATCGGTCCATAGGTGGCACTATAACTGTTAAAAAGCTTTAAAAAAACATTTATTTCCTATGGTAAATTGCCTGTATTGGATGTAAATGCTCTTTTCCATCTATGATCTAAGTGGTTACATGCTTGCTAAATAAAACCTTTTTACGCATTGGCTTAAAGGCCTTAAAGTGCTTGAGCCCCGATAATTGCTGCTCACAGCTATATTTCACTATATTTCTGTTTTTACTGTATTTTTGATCAAATAAATGCAGCCTTGGTGAACATAAGAAATATATTTCGAAAGCATAAAAAAACTCTTACCAAACCCAAACCCTGAATGCTAATTATATAAAGGTCTTGCAAGTAAATAAGCCAGTAAATTGTGTCAGTCTCAGGTGCCAAAAAAACATCTCGGGCTATAAATATAGATATTAATGGCTGGTGCTTTTTTTGCAGTTATAAAAATGTTTTTTGTGATCAAAATTCTTATTGTTTCAGAATTTCAGCGTATACGAAACATGCCATGAAAACTGTCCACCTTAATGCAAAGCAGTTATAAAAATGTTAAGCTCAGCACATTTAAAATATGTGTTAGTGAAGTGTGTTACTGCTGTTGTTCATGCACAAGGTTTTTTTTTAATGAGTTTCAGACCTTTTAAAGGCTCTCAAAAACATGTAAGTGTCCATTAAGTGATTTAGCAGAGCGTCTTTCTAACAGAGATGGGCTTAAAGCAAACAGTCATTTATTGGGGTCCTGACACACACAAATCCACTCCCAGCGTTTCTATTCCAGTCGTTGGTCTCTGGCAGGCTCCCTTGAGCCGGCTACAAACTATGCTGTTTTTTCTAACGTTTACGATTGTTGCTCGTCAGACTGTACGTAATGACCCCAATAAGATCTTAAGTAAAAGCCAAGGCAGACGCTACGGCCACTGTATATTATGTCAGGCTGTCTGTCTCAGCTAGAGCAAAACTCAAATTGTAGAGTTTGTCCTACGACAAAAGAAATGTTTTAAAATCTCTGACATTTAGATGACGAAATCATGGTAGTGCGATTCCTGTTTCTCCCTTGTTTCCATCTTCCTCATTGACGTCTTTGCTTTTGTTTTGTGCTGTAGATGTTGCGATTGGAGCCCCTAAAGAGGATGACTATGGAGGAGCTGTTTACATCTACCATGGCGATGCCACAGGAATAGTTAACAAGTACTCAATGGTAATCAGTCACATAAGTGATTTGCTCAACTGTCTGTATTACTTATTGAAAATTAGTATCTATATTTTTAGTTTTTTCTTTTCTTTTATTTGTTTTAATTTATTTTAGTTTTTTGTTTGATTTTGCATTTTATTTTATTTTATTATTTTTATTTTAATTATGTTGGCTTGACAAAGCCAACAAACTGACTTTCCGACTTTTCGTTAAATGGACGATCAAAATTACAAAAAGTCCCATAGACTTTCATTGACAGGGTCAAAACTTTTATACAATAACTCTGAGTATTTAAGCTTCATCCACTATGTATCTATCACTGGCAAAGCCTAGCAACTAGCTTAGGACATGCTAGTAATGTGTTAATTCATGCTAGCAAAATGCTAGTTCAAGTTAGAAACGTGCTAAACATGTTAGCAACATGTTAATTCATGTTAGCAGAATGTTAAAACATGCTAGCGACATGCTAATACAACAACATGCTAAAACATGTTAGCAGCATGTTAATTAATGCTAACATGTTAACAATATGCTAATTCATCCTAGCAACATGCTAATTCATGCTAGCAACATGCTAGTAAATTTTTTTTACTTTTTCTGGAAAAAAACCCTTCAAACCTCAAGCTGTTCAAAGTTATTTTAAACTTTCAGACTTGGATTTGTCAAGCCAACATCAAAGTTTGTCATCAAACTTTACTGAGCTAGTTTTATTTTGTCAGCTTTCAACATTATACAGTATTCCATTAGTTTTGTTTTGATTGTTTTTATTATGGTGCTATTGAGCTTGATTGGTGACCGTTTTAAAATTAATCCGATAGATTGATTTAGTTGGATGTGCGTCACTTGTTTTATTGAGAAACCTAATAGCTCATGCAGTTTAACAGTGATTGATGGGTAACAAATAGGTCCAGATGGAATCCACTGGCTGATTTTGTGGAAAAATGCCTTAAATGGAGCTGAGAGTGCTACTCGGATATTGGTAGCTGAAAGAATAATCAAATTAGCCACAATATTTAATAAATGAACACCCAAGGGAAAGGAAATGTGTATAACTTTGTGGCATTTTTAAAATCTCTTGATGTTTTATTAATGTTTTTTTTTCTGTGTGCGTGTTAATTCAGATGTTATGAAACATCTCTGATTGGTTGATGTGATTTTCTCTCTCTCACCTTGATCGTATACAGAGATTGTCTGGGCGAAGCATCAACCCCACCCTCCAAATGTTCGGCCAGTCAATTTCCGGCAATGTGGACATGGATGGAAACGGATATCCAGGTTTGGCTTTACTTTAGACACTTGGCTAGTTCTGCTCGAATGAACATTGAGAATGTTCCGAATTAACTAGATCAAAACCAACCGCATTCAGTGAGAAACCATGACGAGTGCCAGACCACTTACATTGGCCTTTTGCGATCTCTGCGTAAAGATGGGAAACATGTAACATTTTTACCGAACTTCAGTGAGTTTATTCCATTCTGGAAACCTCTAAGTATTAAACTTCAATGTGTAACTCATGACATGAATGATTCATCAGATCGTGTGATTTGTCCAATGCTGTGAAAGCTGCTGTAAAAATGGCCAAAAGATGATATGCATCTTTTTTGCATCCACAGAAGAATCTGGTCGGGATTAATTATATGATGGAGAGTGTTCCATGCTGCGCTAATCCGAGGAATGTAGATTAAGTGTTTGCTTAATTTTCTTAACCGCTTTTTGACACGTTCTGTCTGCTCGGCCGAGCTCATAGTGCTGTGGCCAGCAAGCATTTTGTTTACAGCATTCCACAGCGGACACTCAAACAGAGACGAAAGAGAATATCAACAAAGAAGGCTTCATATTTTATTAAAAAAGAAACACTTCTGTGTTATATACTGTATATCAGTAAGCATGTGCAATACTTAAAGAGAAAATGTTGTTTTACATTAGAGTTTACTAATTTGTAGTGACCAACCATCATGCATGTGTTATTTTAGTATTGTTTATGTACCATTATTTATTCATATTTTATACTGAGCTTTTTCAAGTTTTAAGAATTTTATGTGCTTTTGTCATTTTTATAAAAAAAATTATATATATTTTTTTAATATTACTATCCTTTTTTTCCCCCAGTTTTTGTTTTAGTACTACAGTTGCCTACAGTACCAAGGCAACATTTCAAATTTTTCATCTAATATTTATATTTCTCAGTATCTCAGAGAATACCTCAAAGATACATCTTTGTACCTTATCAGCTCATAAAGTGTGTATATTAAGACCTTACATGTATACATTAATATTAAAAATTCAATTTTTGCACATCTTTTCTAAGTGTAGCATCATGAGGTTTCTGGCACAATGCGACACCAGGTGCAACGCAAGTGTTTTTTTTGCCCGACGCAGTTATCATTTTCACGTCCAGCACCACGTTGTTTAAATGGCAAATGCACTGGCGTCCATCTGTTCGCCCATGGGCGTGCTGGTCTGAAAATGAGGTGTGTTCAGGCACATTGTTGGCGCGTTGTTATTTTGAAGAACTGAAAACGACTGCACCATTGACTTTAGACCAGGTTTTTGTTGGTCAATGGCGCAGTCATTTTCAGTATTTTTTGTGTTATTGAAAGGGTGTGTTAGTAATATGCGCCTATAGGCGGGTGCACAATGCGTGTACACTCTGCTTATTACACACACAGGGATGCGCAGCAGCACACACACATTTTTAAATATTAAAAATAAAAGGATTCCTCTTTGGAGAAGCATTCAGTCTTTCCACTCGCAAATTCCACCATGTAAATAGCGAATCCGCTGTGGTGCGAGCACAACTGGCTTTTAAAGGGAATGACCAGACCCACATGGAATCTGCGCGCGCAGACTTCCGCAGAAAATTGTGAGGGGTAGTAGGCTGCGCTTATTGATGTGATATTTTTTTTTTTTTTTGTGAGAGAGTGATATTTGAAAATGTCTAAAAAAAATTGACCGTGGAGGAGTTAAGGAAACGTCACTTGTCTGCAAAAAATACTTATTTATACCTATTAAAAATAGTTCATTTATTTACTTCGGTAGGTATTTATTTATTTATTTTGCTCTATTGTTGAATATGAAATTGTTTATTTAATGATTTGTGTACAATACATTTGATAAAGTAATATTTTCTGTGTCTTTTAGTGGATGTACTATAATAGAGATCTAGCTTTGTTTAAAAAACAAGTTGTTCTATATGGATTTGTATTGTAAACCTTAAAAAAAAGTTAAGAAGTGAATATTTTATATTTTATTTGTAATGTTTTCAGTTCCAATATTCTTAGATCTTTTTAACACATTTAAAACCATTCCGCATAATTCCGCAGATTTTTCAAAAAATTCAGCGTAGAAATCACAAAAAAAGTCCACAGATTCCATGTGGCCCTGCCCATGACTCATTAAGAGACTAGGTACAACCCTTTTAGACCATGCGCCTGGCGCGCCAACCGTTTTTTCCGTCATTAAACTAGCAAAAGTGGATTCGGACACACCCTAAGTGCACCTGCGCCATGAGCTTCAGACCATGCACTCAGATTGTTAAAATAGGGCCCTAAATCATTCCTGACCTTCCAGAAAAACATTTTTGTTTGTCTGTTTTCGTCCATATCAGATTTGACGATAGGGGCGTTCATGGCTGACAGTGTGGTTTTGTTTAGGTAAGTTGTGCACCTCTGATCCTGCAAATGCTTCTAATTACACCAATTCCTAGTTAGTGATCTCTGATAACCATGCCATCTATTCTGGTGTAGCTTTGAACTTTCTTTGCTGTTGCGTGTGGCAGATCCAGGCCGGTGATCTCTGTGGACGTCTCCATCTTTTTGCCTGTCTCAATAAACATCACAATACCGCAGTGTCATGAGGGACCACAGCATCTCAACTGCTTCAATGTCACCATCTGCATGAGCTTTCGAGGAAAACATGTACCTGGCCACATAGGTGAGTCACTATATATTAGTTTTTGGGAGTGTTTTTGGAATTTTATTTTATTTTATTTTATTATTTATT
Organism: Coreius guichenoti; assembly: GCA_039654105.1. Taxonomy (NCBI): domain Eukaryota; kingdom Metazoa; phylum Chordata; class Actinopteri; order Cypriniformes; family Gobionidae; genus Coreius; species Coreius guichenoti. The sequence continues at coordinate 37,997,458 of CM077179.1, read as the reverse complement.
GCATTGCATGCATTGCATTTTATTGCATTTTATTTGATTGGATTTCATTGTATGTTTTTTTATTGCATTGCATGTTATTGCATTACATTTTATTGCATTGCATTTTAATTCATTTTATAGCATTTTTATAATTTTATATTTATTCATTTATTATTTAATATTTTATTTAATTGTTATTATTTGTATTTTATTTTACACACTACTAGACCCATAGCTAGATGCTCTTGACAAACAGGAATTCACTATGAATCACTTTTGGCTCTCACATAATGTTACTGATATCACCAAATACAGTTTTAAAATTGCTAAAAAAAAAATACTTTTTTTCATTAAATCTAGTTATTTTGTTTCTGATATTTTGTGTTTGCTTAACTGGTCAAGACGGACTCCATACAGCTACGGGATTCTATGAGAATGACCTCTTGATCAACCTTTGGGTGTGGCCACTGCTTGCTGAGTGGGTGTGGCCTTATGGGAGATGGAGTATATAAAGGGGGTGTTACATAATGGGGGGTTTCTGGGAAGTACAGAGCACTAGTGTTAGCTCCACATGGCACTCGCATTGGAAAGTGCACCTTGTGTCTGGGTAACGCCCTGGTTCTAAGTAGGCCGGAGTGAGCTCATAGTGCGCTCACAGCTGGATGTATTCAAAGAACAATCCCCTGCATTGGTCCAGGAGTCCCTTCCTGCTCTTCATTAGAGTAACGCCCTGTGAGACTAGCAGAGAAAAAATAGCTCTTATTCACCGTCAGGACTGGAGCAAAGGTCAATTACACATTTGACCTCATCACAAAAACTGTCCAGAAATTCATCAAGTTCCTACAGTCCCTCTCATGGCAATGGAAAGAAAGCAGCTATTTCTGGGGTCGTGTCCAAGAGTTCTGTGCTTTTGATCAATTTCTGGGTTTTGGAAAAGCCTGTAGGTGTAAATAGATGAATCTCACCAAGAGATGTCTGGATCGTATTTCCTCCTAAAACAAAAAGAAAAAAAAAGAATATTATTTTGCATAAAGAACCTTAAACTTACTTTTAGTCATTTAGTCAAGTTAATTTTTGTGACATTGTATTGATGACAATTCAGCACATTTCATCTCAATTCTTATTTCTTTAATGCAAAAAATATATTTGAATTGTATAGTATCATTTTAAGTACACATCACAATGTATTTGTTGTAATAAATTAAATGCGTTAATAAAAAAAAATCACTGTATAACAGTAATGAGAATGAGATTGTATTTGTATTACAGTAATGAAAATTTGGGAAGAAATGTGCTCATTTGTCATTAAATATTTATTTTTGTTTTATTTTATTTATTATTTTATTTTATTGATCAGTACAATTTGAACCATATTTTTCCTTCATGTCTCAGACTGCCAGAAATTAATCAAAAACATTTAACTCTTGGACGTGGCTCCAGAAATGTTCTTGTACTGTTTTCCCTCATTTCCACAACTTTGACAGTGGGAACTTGACATCTTACTTTGTTTTTAAATCTAAAATCGCTCTGGAATGCTTCTGATAGTGAGTGTTTAAACACAGACCATGTTTGAGAGATATTTACACTTTGTTGTCTATTTTTCTCCTCAGAGTTGCTGTACAATCTAACAGCAGATGCAGATAAGAGACACAATGGTCTGCCGGCCCGGGTGTATTTTGGAAACGGTGTTGAGCAGACAGGTGCTGTAAGTCAGCGTTTCAGCCTGGAAATCAACCGACAGCAGTGCCATCAGTACACATCCTTTGTAAGGGTGAGTGTTCCTCAAAGATATCCCAGCATACCTCATGTTCCACTGGATCAGGTTCAAGGGATTTGTCCTGTCAATATGAAATCAAAATTTACCCTTTTTACTTCCGTGATGTACATTCCTGGTGTTATTGTGCATTCATCCTTGTTATCCCAACAAATAAAATTTGTCTTTTTAGTCTTTCATCAAAAGTTATCCAAATAGCTGTTTAGTTGATTTTTAGGCTGCTGTTTTAACCCTGTGAAGGCTACTGTTTTATATTTGATATACGGAAATTTCTAAGGCCTCTAAATGATCAACATGATCAAAGCTTTGCTGAAAAACCTGTTGTGCACAATCATGCCTTCTGCCCTCTGATTGATAGTTTATACTTTGATAGCAAGTTTTAGTAAAATTGTAAACGTACACCTTCAGCTCGTGGTTCACGTGTCTTTGTGCTGCGAAATCTTCACTGATTTTTATGAAGTAAACATAAGAATAACTTGTATGTTGTTAGTAATATTGAAGCAACTTGAAGGTTTACTTGATTGATTGTACAACTGATTGTAAAACGAAGCATTTAAATATCATCTTACTAAGACATATTATTGGTAAATATAGAGTGACGACTGATATTTATATGCATTTCTTATATATATATTTTGTCTAAAAAGTTCAATAAGCTATTTCCGAAAATTAGATTTTACAGGGTTAAGTTATGCAGCCTTTCTGTAATCTCACCAATAGTTAAAGTAGAAATTTTAATGCTGATTATTGTCAATTATGGGTCACAATTTAGTTTAGGGTCCAGTTCTCACTATTAACTATGACTTTTGCCTCAATAAACTCCTAATTACTGCTTATTAATAGTTAGTAAAGTTAAGTTTAGGTATTGGGTAGGATTAAGGGATCTAGAATATGGTCATGCAGAATAAGGCGTTAATATGTTCTTTATAGTGTATAAATACTAATAAACAGCAAATATCCTAGTAATATGCATGCTAATAAGCAACTAGTTTAATAGTGAGAATTGGACCCTAAACTAAAGTGTTGTCCAATTATGATATGTAATGCTCACTTTTTGAAATGCATTCAATTCCTGATTTAAAACTTTTAAATAAAGTCCCAGCCTACTTTATTTCATCGGGAAATGCATGACATTGTGAAAGTAAAATGGGTTGTGAATGCCATTTCATGTTGACTACATGTGTCCGGATGTATCAGCACCGCAGAATTCATGCTGGTCCATGTGATGTTGTTTGCACTTGTCCTCGACTGACCCGGTGTCTTTTCTCTCCCATGACCTGTGCTGCAAACAGCCCTGTGCTGGAGGTCAAGCCATGTTGTGCTGAACTTTATTTCACTCTGTCAACATGCACCAAATACATCCATGTGCATTTTTCTGTAACTGCTTCGATGGTGATTTTTGTTGGTTTTTATTTGTTGCTGGTTGGAGGATAAAACAAGCTATGCTTCCAATGGAAATTTGAAAACAGTGTGATTTCACACCTGCACATTAAAGAAATAGTTAGCATGGCAATTTTGACTGTCAAGCTCGTAAAAATTAAACTTAAAAATGACTTGTGTGCTGTATTCTGAAGCTATACGATAGATTTGTGTGAGGAAACGACCAAATTGTGTTGCTATTTACTGCAGTCTTGCCTTCAAAGGACTTCAGATATCCATGTCTTTGGTGCCGAGGTTAAAGCTCTGATTAAATCATGTAGGAGCTTGTGTGGTTTAATTCAAAGGAGAATTTCACTAAGTGACCTATAATAAAGTCTCGCTATCAAAATTAAATGCCCACCATCAGGTGACAAACAACTACCTTTGAAATGCAGCATACTTAATAAGAGACCTTGTTTTGCGAGTCGGCCGTGAGACAGTCGTCATTGTGACCGCACAGTTAGGCTCTTGTTGTCTGTGTGCTGGTAATAGGCTGCAATCACAGCGTTCAGTCACTCCACACAACGTCAGTATCCTCAGGGCGCCGCGTCCGTGGAGCTGCAGCTCTGACAAGGAGGCCCACACAGAGCCTGTAAATTTCACTTGCACTGCTTTATGAGACACTGCAGGCCACGTCTCCATAGGGGAGCTTCTTACAGGAAGGGTTTGCCCCATACCATGCTCCTGTTTTTGCTTTATACGAAACAGCGCATGATGCAAATATGTTTTAACCAACAACATTAAGCCTGTGACAATAGAGTTTGCTGACCAAGTCTTCTTACGTTTACTTCCATTTGCAGCTGTAAAACAGCTACAAACTCAAGCTCCTCCCACATTTCTCTTTAAAAATTCTCATTTTACACTTCTAATTTGTGACCATTTGCGTTCGTCAATGCTTCTGCTTCTGCGTTCGTCAATACGTCATGCGTCGGGACAGAGGTCATCGCTTCGCTTCAGAAGGCCTTTATTAACCCCCTGGAGTGATTTCATGCATTCTGACTTATTTACACTGTTAAAGAGTTGGATTCTCATGCTAAACATGGCCAAAATTTCAAAAAATAAGTTTGATGAGTATTTCTGTGCCAAATACACTCCAGGATTCAAACAAGTTTCGTAAAGTTTTTTTCGAGTATGGCCCTTTATGAAGTCATAAAGGGCAGAATTCCTTGTATCGGCACTTCTCCCAGACATGCGCGTGCGCACATCAACCAGAACTAGAGCAAGAGTGTCAACAGCGAGCTTCGTTCGGGTTACGGGAGCCGTCGGCAGCGCTGTCATTTTGTTTTTAGACCACGAAATCAACAACGTCACTAAAGAAGTGTGTTTTTGGTTGTGAGGGAAAGATAACCATGTTCAAATAACCCAGCGTTAAGGAAACAGTGGATGCAGTTTGTTTTTCCGGAGTTCTGCAAGTGTGTTTGTTTGTTCCAGGTCATGAGTCCAAACCGCAGGCGGTGAGTGAAACTGCATCAAATGTGTGTGTTTTGTTGGCAATCGACGCATAAGTGCATATAATGTGAACAACATGAATGTATAGTGAATAGAAAGTTATCCAGGGATAATGCCATGATGTATTGTGTGTGTGTGTGTGTGTGTGTGTGTGTCATAGGTGTGTGCGTGCTCGTGTCTCTTTAGTTCCGCCCACTGCACGCCTTCACGAGTTTAAAACCTGTCTTTTATAAATATGATAAAACTAAAGACTCTTCGGACATATGAAGGATGCAATACTACTCTATAGGTACTCAAGATTAACACGAGATTGGCAGAAACTGTGTGTGTTATGTACCCTTTAATATAACTCCGATTGTGTTTTGCTGAAAGAAGAAAGTCGTATACACCTGGGTTGGTTTGAGGGTGAGTAAATTATGGGTGAAATACATTTTTGGGTGAAATAACCCTTTAAATGTCTTTGACTTTAAAGTAGCTGCTAACAAATACACATGAATGTAGCTGTGCTGTAGCGAAGGGGAGACGTAATGCATCTTAATATTTCATCTTGTTTGTAGACACTGCAGATTTGTTGCTGCATCTGTCATTGTGTTTGTACTTTCAATCAAACACCGTACAATCTCTTCTCAAGGCCTAAAACAACCATAGAGAGCTGCTTGTTTATTGTACATTTTTAGTCTATGAGTCAATGTGGTTTATTTTAAATGTTTTGAAGAAACTCTTCGGGACTAGGGAATCACAGATAGAGGGTTATCTGTTTTAATGGCTGATTAATGAGTGAGATTTGTAACGTAATGCCTTGAAAACTCGTCCTTGTGTTCTGGGTGGGCAGGCAGATCACCATGCCATCTCACTGGGTGATCCTTAATGGATCAAGCAGCTTAAACACACTTCATCTAAAGTAAAGAGACTCATTTGTCTTGAAGGCCACACTTGTCTCGGTAGATTTGACTTGAATCCTGTCTGTCAGTGGAGAAACTTTATAAATTACAGTCTAAATGTCCCACAAAGAAGGGTTTACAAGTGTTTCCATCCAGGTTGATATTTAATAGTTCCATGTGGAGAAAACTGTTATCTCCTCCGTTATCTTCTGGTATATGTTGGTGCTTGCTAAAGCCCTACTACTACTGCTCATGTTAGACTTTGGTGTGTATCCCACAGTACTTTGGCATCATGACGGCGAGTTTTGCATGGGCAAACACCAGTCACGTTTCCTGTATTATATTCAGCGTTATAATTATATTCAGCGTTATAATAACGTTGTATTATATTCCAAAGTACATAGTATACATGGCAAGAGTATAATCAAAGCAAACACTTTCAACTTAGTCTGAAGTAAACTGACCTTGTTAGCGCAGCTTTGAATTAACCTGTCAGCCGTATGTAAGTGAGATGTAATTTTATTGCACAGTATTCTTTGTGCATTTGTGAGAAGTGTTTGCGTTAGCAGGGCTGCTCTGTTTAAAGTTTGTGTAAGAAAAGTATCTGTGTCTATGACGTGTCTTAAGATTGTTTAAACTGATCATGCCAGGCATGGCTTTAGTGGAGTTATATTATGGATATTGTCAGGCTGTTTTTATGTGCACTCGATGGTATAATAGAGCGAAGGAGTTGTACATTTCAAAAGTTTGAGGTCTGTAAGATTTTTTATTTTAATTGTTTTTGAAAACAGTCTCTTATGCCTACCAAGACGGCATTTATTTGATTAACATGCAGTAAAAAAAAGTGTAATATTATTACAATTTAAAATGACTATTTGTTTTGAATATATTGTAAAATGTAATTTATTCCTGTGATCAAAGCTGAATTTTCAGCATCATTACTCCAGTCTTCAGTGTCACATGATCCTCCAGAAATCATTCTAATATTATAATTTGCTACCCAAGAAACATTTATGATTATCAATGTTGAAGACATTTGTGCTGCTTCATATTTTTGTGGAAACTGTGGTGCAGTTTTTTAGGATTCTTTGATGAATAGAAAGAACTGCATTTATTTGAAATGTCACTGACGTTTTACTGTCGCTTTTGATAAATGTAATAGTGAATAGTGAAAAGTATTCATTTCTTTCAAAAAAGGACTTTACTATAAATAGTCAATCCAAAATGATGCAGATAAAAATCTACTGATTCACTCTATAGTGAATTCCCATAATTATAAGCCTTGGATCGCTTTGTCAAACAACACTCAAATATGTTCCAAAACATGAGTGTGTTTATTCAGTCGGCGAGTTTAAAAGCAGCACAAATCCCCCGTCATCAAGCGTGATTTGGCTGCTGTCCCGAGGGCCAGGTCTGCACGGCTCTCCTCTCATTTATCCGGGTGTTAGTGTCTCCCCGCATGAAGCCAGGACCCCCACTCACTAGCTGAGGTATGCTAATGGAAACCAGCTGGCTCTCCGCCGGGTGCTCTGTAGGGAACCTTCACTAACTCTCACATGGTGAAAACACTGTATCCCACTATGATGAGTAACGTCACAACGGCCCGGGGAGCTGTTGTTGTGTCAACTGGAGCTCTTGTTCTGGCCTCCCAGTGACATTGAGCTGGTTTCAGTACGTGAACACGTTCAGACTCACTTCACTATATATTGCAGGAGAACATTTGGACGAACCTTCATCTTGATTTAAGAGATATCTGCATAGTGTTTTTCTTTGTTAACCTTGGTTTCTGAGCAAAGTAAATACCTGCTGATTTAGGTTAGTCGAGGCCAATGAATGTGATATTTGCATTAGCTGATCTTACTTTGGTCTTAGTTTTGTTCTCGCAAGTTTTGTGAAATAGACCTTGAAATTGGATTTGGCATTTGATTGATTTTTAAGTCTTTATTGAATTCTTATTCATCGCCACATGACCGGGCCATTAGGATTCAGTTGCGTGAACGACAGCGATATAGGGCCCTATCATACACCCGGCGCAATGCGACGGCAGGCGTGGCGCAAGTGTTTTTTTGTTATATTCAGCCCAACGCAGTTATCATTTTCACGTCCAGCACCACATTGTTTAAATAGCAAATGCACTCGCGCCCATCTGTTCACCCATGGGCGTGCTGGTCTGAAAACCAGGTGTGTTCAGGAGCATTGTTGACGCGTTGCTATTTTGAGGGACTGAAAACGACTGCGCCATTGACCAACAAAAACCTGGTCTAAAGTCAATAGCGCAGTATTTTTAAAGGGTGACGTACACTCTGCTTATTACGCACACAGGGACGCGCAGCAGCACACAAACATTTTTAAATATTAAAAATGAAAGGATTCCTCTCTGGAGAAACGTTCAGTCTTTCCGCTCGCAAATTCCGCCATGGTGCAAACGCAACTGGCTTTTAAAGGGAATGGGAGATGAGACTCTGATTAGTTTATTGCACGTTACGCCCAAAACACACCCATGCATTAAGAGACTAGGTACAACCCTTTTAGACCATGCGCCTGGCGCGCTGACCACTTTTCCCATCGTTAAACTAGCAAAAGTGGATTCAGTCACGGCCTAAGTGCATCTGTGCCATGCGCTTCAGACCATGCACTCAGATTGTTAAAATAGGGCCCATAAAGTGTCCAATCACAGTCCGTTTTGTTTTTAAGTGCTGTTTAGAGGTGAGTTCATTTGAAAAATCTGATTATTTTATTTGAATATTATTGGAATCTTTTCTTATTTAGCATAACTACTATACTATGAATATGGTTCCTTCTCATAACTAAAAAGAGAGAGAGATTATCCTACTGCTTATAAAACATTCACTACATAGCTTAAAGGGTTAATTCACCCAAAAATGAAAATAAATTGCCATAGCTCTCTAACAGAGTTCATTGTAAAGCATTATCTATTGTGAAGGGTCATATTCATTATGGTTGTTTATTCTAAGGAAATACCGTGTCTATTAATGGGTAAAGCTAGAGTAACGTCTTCAGCTAGTCAGCTTGAGATCCTTTTCTATTTAATCTGGTTATTTTTCTGAAAGGGTTAGTTCACCCAAAAATGAAAATTAGCCAATGATTTACTCACCCTCAAGTCATCCTAGGTGTATATGACATTCTTCTTTCAGACGAATACAATCTGAGTTATATTTAAAAAGTCCTGGCTAATCCAAGCTTTATAATGGCAGTGATTGTTGCTCTGTTTTTGAAGTCCATAAAAGTGTATCTGTCTGTCATATAACGTGCTCCACGCGGCTCTGGGGGGTTAATAAAGGCCTTCTGAAGCGAATCGATGTTTAAAATGCTTACGCTACGTCTGACGAGTGTAACTGGTGTGCAATGTCGTCAGACATGGCGTAAGCATTTTGAAATGCGAGAGGAACAACACATCCCGTAAGTTGAATACGGAAGGTGATCGGCTGGAAGCTAGTTAATTTACTTTATAAAGTTTTAAATATGGATATTTTTCTTACACAAACGCATCGATTCGCTTCAGAAGGCCTTTATTAACCCCCCGGAGCCATGTGGAACACGTTATATGACAGACAGATACACTTTTATGGACTTCAAAAACAGAGCAACAATCACTGCCATTATAAAGCTTGGATTAGCCAGGACTTTTTTAATATAACTCTGATTTTATTCGTCTGAAAGAAGAATGTCATATACACCTAGGATGACTTGAGGGTGAGTAAATCATTGGCTAATTTTCATTTTTGGGTGAACTAACCCTTTCAGAAAAATAACCCGATTAAATAGAAAAGGATCTCAAGCTGACTAGCTGAAGACGTTACTCTAGCTTTACCCATTAATAGACACGGTATTTCCTTAGAATAAACAACCATAATGAATATGACCCTTCACAATAGATAATGCTTTACAATGAACTCTGTTAGAGAGCTATGCCAATTTATCTGTTCAATAAAATACCTTACTCACCTGTTGTTGAGTAAGAAAAACAGCATCTCTGTCGCTTTTACAACATTTCAAATCCCTCAGTTCTCGCCACCTCTGAAAAGCCAAATCCATGTTGATTCTTGTTTTATTACGAGCTCTGTCACATTCTCTTTTCGCAAACAGACTCTCCTCTCTTCAGTATTTTTTTTTTTTTGATTCCCTATCTATCCTATGCAACTTAATGGTTTATCACCCTTTAAAATAGATTTAAAATGGTTTATCAATATAATTTTTATGCATATTATAAATATGAATATACTAGTGTTAATTTCATTAATGAAAATATGACGAAAAATGTTTGTTGACGACCTTTTTTTCCATGACTAAGACGAGGCGAAGACGAGATGACACAAACAGCTTTAAACGATAACTGTGACTAAAACAACACGCAATATCGTTGACGAAAAAAGACGAGACTAAAATGTAGTTTAAAAAAAAAAAACTTGACCAAAATCACTCTTTGTCTTTGTCGGGGAAAAAAGAGGAGCGTTCATGCTTGCGGTTGCCAGATTTCATTCATTTAAATTCCCCAATCAGAGCTTTTCTGTTAAAAGAACACATATTCTATCCGGTGTAGAATGTTTGTTAAGAGTGTTTAAAATATATTTAAAACAATATATATAATTATTTTATTATACATTATATTTATATTGTCTAAGTACAAGACTAGCTTCAAAGTGGCCAAGTAAATATGTTGAACTGTAGTTATAGAATTTTGTTTATCTTTATTCTATTTTTTCCCCAAACAGGCACAGCCGACACCATTTCCTGTTTAGTGATGTGCATTGCAGCACAATCCAGAATTAGTTGCGATTTAATTAGATGATATTTGACCTGCAGGACGTGCGTTTAATTGAACCTATTCTGCTTTACCAAAGGTTGCTGTGGTTGGTTTGACACAAGCGTTCCTGTGCACACTGAGGTTAGAAAAACTTTGTAAAACCCCTGCATGAAGCCAAAGCAAACAAGCATCTACAAGGGCTTCTCAAAATTCTAGTAAATAGTCTAGTTATAATTTCCCTCCACAGGAATAGGAGGCATTACGTAACGGATTCATGTTGATCATTTTAAACATGTTTCTATTGGCACAGTTTATGGAATATCATACCAGACTGCCAGATGTTCTTTGCTTGGTTATTTTTAGCCAAATAAACTGCATATGTGGTGCACTAGCACCTGAGAGCAAGCAATGAAGCATTTTTTTTTGTTGTTTTTTGATTATGATGGATGTTGGAGTTTGTGGATGAACTTTTAGCGTTGAGTGGAAGATTCGGCTGGTTTCTTGTCTTACCATTGCCACCCTCATGCTAACCATTCACTTCATCATCTCATGTCATTTTCACAATCCAATGGGGGGGTTTTTCTTGGCACTCCATGCACAATGGGTCGAAAAACTGCTTGGGTGGATTTTCCGTATTGCATACAGGGATCAGGGCAGGTTTAAATGTCCATGCTGAATGATGAGGCATTAGAGGAATCAACACTCAAATGAGCAGAACCAGATGCAAGGGACAAATCTATTTCCTGTGTTATTGTGGCATCCACACACAGTGTTTTCTCTTGTAGAAAGGAAATGGCAGTGTGTTTTCTGGACTGTAAGACTAGATGTGGGTCACCCTGGATCCCAGTGCAATAAATAGGCCTAAAGGTACCTCATATTGATTCAGTTTTTTCCTCATAGCAAGTCTATGTATAAATAGCTTAGCATCGTTTATCACATATGCATTTACATTCCATCATCTTGTGCCATAGATATCACTCGTTCAGCAATAGCAAACCCATTAGTCACGGTCCCACATGAGATAGGCTTGGGATTTGTAGCACACGCTCTATGGAGAAGCTAAAGGCTGTCAGATTCCTTTAGCTGTCTGGTTGTTGTATGGCATGTCTCTCACAGTTCTCTTTACCGTGTTTACATAAATACCTCAAATCCTGCAAGGCTTTACTGATGTATGTGGCCTCTGTGGCAATGTAAGGAGCACACTGAGGGAGCAAGTGAGGATTGCAATCAATAGCATATCAAACACAGCCCATTTTAAAGTGTTATTCTCCTGCTCAACATACAACTCTGACACAGTTAAGCTCTTAACACTCACCAGTTTATACTGCACTGGCATGGTGATAGAGAAACTTGAAAGTAAGTTACATATACTGCTTGTAAAGTTGTGGCATAAGCTCCGTTCAGAAAACATGCTGTCTACTGCCTACATCATAGGCAGCTGTTTTAGGCTTCATCCTAATTCAAATTGAACCTCAAAAGTGACATGCAAGCATGTTGCTAAGAAGATGATATGATACTCTAAGCATGAAATAAACAGCACACACTCGTGCATATTGTAATTAAAATGATCTGTTTTATCTTTCATTGTTGAATGAATGATATATACACTACTGTTCATAAGTCTGGGGTCATTATGATTTTTTTAAGTTTTTGAAAGAAGTCTCTTATGCTTACCAAGGCTGCATTTATTTGATCAAAAATACAGTAAAAACAGTAATATTGTGAAATATTTTTACAATTTAAAATAACTGTTTTCTATTTGAATATATTTTAAACTGTAATTTATTCCTGTGATCAAAGGTGAATTTTCAGCATCATTACTCCAGTCTTCAGTGTCACATGATCCTTCAGAAATCATTCTAATATGCAGATTTGCTGCTCAAGAAACATTTATGATTATTATCAGTTGAAAACAGTTTTGTGGACTGTTCTAAATTTTTTCAAGATTCTTTTAAAGTTGAAAAGAACAGAATTTATTTGAAATAAATATTTTATAACATAAATGTCACTTTTGATCAATTTACTGCATGCTTGCTGATTAAAAGTATTACAAATCTTTTGAACGCTTTTTATTTATTTATAACATTTCTCTAAACTATTTCAGTTATTTTGGATTATTTTTCCCCCAATCTAATTACCTTATTTGTCTAGGATACATGTGATGCTGTGTAAATTAGGCCTAAATTAGTTTTCTTTGAAGGCAGCCCTGTTCAAAACCACATCAGAAGCATGTCTGAAATGCCTAAAAGTGCTGTCTAGGTAGGTTGCTCACTAGGATTTGGAACAGAGCTAAGTGTCACACAACCCTGATACTATTTCTCATACATGCACATACTGTGTCAGATCCTGCAGTGCTGATTTGATGGTATTCATAGTACTGACCCGGTGAGAGGACTAGGCCGTTTGCCACACTACCGGCTTTGTGTTGCCACATATAACAGTCCCGCATAACGCTGCAATTCCTCCAATGCCATTCCACGGGCTTCATTTACACCCAGCCAAGAAAGCTGATACAATGAATCCGCACGGCAGGAAGGTAATCATATCCAGCTGTCTCCCATTAAACACGTTCACGACTCCAGCATCTATTTATAAAACATGGTGATGGAAAAATATTAGAATGCAAGAAACCCACAATATCGACAATAAATGTTGTGGAAAGAGCTCGGAAACAGCCGAAATGGGGGAAAACTTTATATGAAATAGCCAAGCGTCTATTTAGTTGCTTGCTGAATTCAGGGAAAGTAGATGGCATGGTGTTGGAGGGTTGTGTCATGCAGCTGAATGAATGTTTAAACAGGCCAGTGTTCCTTTACTCTTTTGATTTTTTACTGAACATCTTAATGTGAATTTTCAGATTGCACAAGTGATTATATATATACACCGATCAGGCATAACATTGTGAGGTGAAGTGAATAACACTGATTATCTCTTCATCACGGCACCTGTTAGTGGGTGGGATATATTAGGCAGCAAGTGAACATTTTGTCCTCAAAGTTGATGTGTTGGAAGCAGGAAAAATGGGCAAGCGTAAGGATTTGAGCGAATTTGACAAGGGCCAAATTGTGATGGCTAGACGACTTGGTCAGAGCATCTCCAAAACTGCAGCTCTTGTGGGGTGTTCCCGGTCTGCAGTGGTCAGTATCTATCAAAAGTGCTCCAAGGAAGGAACAGTGGTGAACCGGCGACAGGGTCATGGGCGGCCAAGGCTCATTGATGCACGTGGGGAGCGAAGGCTGGCCCGTGTGGTCCGATCAAACAGACGAGCTACTGTAGCTCAAATTGCTCAAGAAGTTAATGCTGGTTCTGATAGAAAGGTGTCAGAATACACAGTGCATCACAGTTTGTTGCGTATGAGGCTGCATAGCCGCAGACCAGTCAGGGTTCCCATGCTGACCCCTGTCCACCGCCGAAAGCGCCAACAGTGGGCACGTGAGCATCAGAACTGGACCACGGAGCAATGGAAGAAGGTGGCCCGGTCTGATGAATCACGTTTTCTTTTACATCACGTGGATGGCCGGGTGCGTGTGCATCACTTGTATACAAATCTGCATCACGCAGTCGCTGCAGATTTGTCGGCTGCACATTCATGATGCAAATCTCCCATTCCAGCACATCCCAAAGCTGCTCTATTGGATTGAGATCTGGTGACTGTGGAGGCCGTTTGAGTTTAGTGAACTCATTGTCATGTTCAAGAAACCAGTTTGAGATGATTTGAGCTTTGTGACGTGCGTTTTCCTGCCATCAGAAGATGAGAACACTGTGGTCATAAAGGGATGGACATGGTCATCAACAATACTCAGGTAGACTGTGGTGTTTAAACTATGCTCAATTAGTACTAAGTGGCCAAAAGTGTGCCAAGAAAATATGTAACACACCATTACACCTCCAGCAGCCTGAACCGCTGATACAAGGCAGATAGATCCATGCTTTCAGGTTGTTTACGCCAAATTCTGACCCGACCATCTGAATGTCGCAGCAGAAATCGAGACTCATCAGACCAGGCAACGTTTTTCCAATCTAATATTATCCAGTTTTGATGAGCCCGTGTGAATTGTAGCCTCAGTTTCTGTTCTTCTGGTCATTTTCCTCCGACCTCTGGCATCAACAAGACATTTTAGCCCGCAGAACTGCCGCTCACTGGATATTTTCTCTTTTTCGGACCATTCTCAGTAAACCCTAGAGATGGTTGTGTGTGAAAATCCCAGTAGATCAGCAGTTTGTGAAATACTCAGACCAGCCCGTCTGGAAACAACAACCATGCCATGTTCAAAGTCACTTAAATCACCTTTCTTCCCCATTCTGATGCTCTCAGTTTACATAGTTGCTGCCATGTGATTGGCTGATTAGATATTTGCCTTAACAACAAGCAGTTGAACAGTTTTAACTATAAGTGGTGAGGATATGTGTATGTATGTATGTATGAATGAGTTGGCTCATTTCGTCAACCACACAAGATACTGTTAAATTTGTTTTTCTGTTCCCTAAAGCAGGACTTTAGAGGGTTTTATTTATATGGTCTGATGACATGCTGTTATGTGTGTGGTGTTTTACACCTGACTTCTCTCTAGTGATTGTTAAACAACAGTCACACTAGTGACTCGCTCAACCTCATCCACACCCTGGTTGTTGCTGGAACTGTGTCTGTTTTCCTATTGGAGCGCGGTGGTGGACTGCCTTCGGTGCGTGGAGCTCAAACATATCAAGTATAACAGTTTTTTTACAAGAGCTGAAGCATCTCTTGGCCCACGCGCAGTAGATTTAAAGATTGTGTCCAGGCTGCACCGATTAGAACAATAGACCCAGAATAACTGCACGGTAAAAGTGGACCAGTTTTATGAGCCCTGATCTCATCAGACGGAGGAAGCATCTGTCGCTGCCGTCCTGATCGTTCAGGATGGAGCTGATGTTCACAGAGCTGCTTCAGCAGGATCATACAGGGAGATAAAACTAATAGAATCTCTGGTGTTGAACAGAAAACATGCAGTTTAATCTATGAACATTCACTGGACATTTGAAGTTATGCATTGATATTTCAGCCAAATAGAAGAGTCAACTCTTAATTTTTGTCACAATATTGTAAATGCAAAATAACTTTCTTATTTCCTAGATGATCACTATGGAAGCTTGTTTTCCGCCACTGAATAAAAAAATAAAATAGGTAATTGCGACTTTTTATCACAATTCTGACTTTATATCTCGCAATTCTGACTTTATATCTCGCAATTGCGCGTTTATATCTTGCAATTCTAAGAAAAAATGTCAGAATTGCGAGATGTAAACACAATTGTGAGATAAAAAATCGCAATTATCTTTTAAAATGTTTTATTCTGTAGCGGAAACAAGCTTCCATAGATCACTAGATGCTACTTGCTTTTTAATTTTTTGTAGTTGCATAATGTGTAGTTTTACATGTTATTTTTTAAAGATAGGATATAGGGTTTTATTATAAATGGAATATAAATGACAGCTGGAAGTCCATCCCTCACCAATAGGAAGTCCTCTAACCTTTTGTGTTGTTGTTATTCATGTGTTTTTCTTAATAGAACTGGGAGCAAACATCAAATCTCTGGCAAAAACAGAAGCATAAATTATTTTAGGCTCCTGTCAGTTTTAATAAATGCATTGTAGATAACTACTGCCATTAAGTCATATGGATATGATCTAATGCCTCACAGTGACTGAATGCTAGAAAAGCAGGAGGTCACACCGCAAAAAAAGACTGTTTTCTTTAGCGTTTTTGTCTTGTTTTCCAGTACAAATATCTAAACATCCTTAAATCAAGATACACTTACCAGAGAAGCAAAATTACATAAGATAACAAGTAAATAATTAGGTGACTTTACACTTAAAACAATAAAAAAATATCTGCCAGTGGTGCCAGAAAAATAAACTTGTTTTCCCTTTAAATTAAAGGGGGGGTATCACACACAGTTTCTGTCAATCTCATGTCAATCTTGAGTACCTATAGAGTAGTATTGCATCCTTCATATCTCCGAAAAGTCTTTAGTTTTATCATATTTATAAAAGACAGATACGCTGTACAGAGTCTTTCCGAATAAAACCGAGCGACTGGAGGCGTATCGTGTGGGCGGAGCTAAAGAGTCACGAGCGTGCGCAGCTATTGCGTTGAGAGTGTCTAAAAGGCTCCATTGATAAATTAACTATACGTTCATGTTGTTTACTTGATGTGCACTTACTCGCCGATAGCCAACAACACACAGACATTTGAAGCAGTTTTACTCACCGTCTGCGGTTCCAACGCATGACCATGAACCTTTATCGTTGGGACCGCTCCATCTTTCAGCATTAGACGATCTGCAAATCCGGAGTTGAACTGGGCCTTGTTTATAAAACAATCATCGCCGAAATGCAGGGAACAAACAAAAACACTTGCGCAACTCCATTGCTGCTCCGGAAAAGCAAACTCCATCCACTGTCCCCTTAACGCTGGGTTCTTTGGGAAGCTGAACAGGGTTGTCCTGCCCTGACAACCAAAAACACACTTCTTTGGTGACATTGTTGATTTTGTGAAGTCCTGTGACCTGTGCAGCGCAGCCGACGACTTCCCTAAAGTCGAGCAAAGCGCGTTGATGGGCATGCTTTTGCTCTCTCGCTCTGGTCGACGTGTGCGCGCGCGCCCTTCCGGGAGAAGTGCCCGTACAAGGAAATTCCGCCCTTGTTGACGTCACAGGCCCATACTCAAAAAAAACTTTCCGAAACTTGTGAGAAACCGGAAGTATTTTTGGCACAGAAATACTCCATCAAATGTCCAACTTATTTTTTGAAACTTTTAACGGTGTAAAAAACTCAGAATGCATGAAATAGCATTACACCCCCACTTTGTCTATTTTTCTGACACCACTGGCAGATGTTTTCTTGTTTTAAGCATAAACTCATAAACTAAGCATTATTTTGATCATTCTTTCAGAAAACAAGAGTTAATATCTTAAGTAATTTTGCTTCTCATGTAAATGTATCTTGATTTAAGAACACTTAGATAGTTGTCCAGGAAAACCAGACAAAATGCAACATTTTTGCAGTGCAGCTTCTTAAAATACTTGATTTTTATACTTGCAAGATCTTATAGTGTTCTTGAACTGGTTTTGGGGGAATAACTTTGTGATGGAAGCCATATTTCCCGGCAGCCAGCATCCCTAACTCGCATTACAACTCCATAAAAGGAACTAACCCCAATCCTAACTTCATGACTTGTGCTTCTCGGGTGCGTATAGTGCTGGCGGGACTTTCACAGGAGTGCTCCGTTTTCAGCCAGATAAGGTGACGGCTGCAAGCCGGAGCAGAGAGTGGGACGGATGATTGAAGGAGGAATAGCTTGGAATTCTGGGAATGAGTAGCAGGAGTAAAGGATTTTGTTGGCTCTCCCTACACTTACCCTTGACATGACCCACCTGCTCACTAAGTGAGTGGAACTTAAGGGCATGTAAGTTATTCAAGGCATCGACAGATAGCAGCAGAGAGGACATATAAAGCAATGGAAATATTACTGTACATGTCAAGGCAAAAGGGATTGAGTCGTTGCTCTTCCGAATGAAAAGACACTGCTGGATGTCCTGCTAAATACCAGTGTATTTTTGCACAGTGGAAAGATTTCCAGGCAGTTTAATTTTTGGTGAAGTGTTAAGAGCGTGTGTGTATCTTGGCCTGATTTCTCCACAAGCATTTGATGAATGCTTTGTTCTTACTCTCATAACAAGTCTTTTTTGTTCTTTGCACAAAGCCTGTCAAGAGCATGTGCAGGTCACTTCACCACAAAATCAAGAGGAAAAAAAAAATAGAAATATTATATTTAGCATATAAAAAAAAAAAATGAAGTATGTTTTTCAGATAATAAAGTGTTTTTTTTATTGTGACTTTTTTCCCCTGGCAATTAAGCATATTTCCCACCAAATTATCTTTTCTGTAATATTTCCCAGCATTGTAATTTTGAGTTTATTCTTTTTTCAATATTTATATATATACAGTGGGGAGAACAAGTATTTGATACACTGCCGATTTTGCAGGTTTTACAAAGCATGTAGAGGTCTGTAATTTTTATCATAGGTACACTTCAACTGTGAGAGACGGAATCTAAAAACAAATCCAGAAAATCACATTGTATGATTTTTAAATAATTAATTTGCATTTTATTGCATGACATAAGTATTTGATCATCTACCAACCAGTAAGAATTCTGGCTCTCACAGACCTGTTAGTTTTTCTTTAAGAAGCCCTCCTGTTCTCCACTCATTACCTGTATTAACTGCACCTGTTTGAACTCGTTACCTGTATAAAAGACACCTGTCCACACACTCAATCAAACAGACTCCAACCTCTCCACAATGGCCAAGACCAGAGAGCTGTGTAAGGACATCAGGGATAAAATTGTAGACCTGCACAAGGCTGGGATGGGCTACAGGACAATAGGCAAGCAGCTTGGTGAGAAGGCAACAACTGTTGGCGCAATTATTAGAAAAGTTCAAGATGACGGTCAATCTCCCTCGGTCTGGGGCACCATGCAAGATCTCACCTTGTGGGGCATCAATGATCATGAGGAAGGTGAGGGATCAGCCCAGAACTACACGGCAGGACCTGGTCAATGACCTGAAGAGAGCTGGGACCACAGTCTCAAAGAAAACCATTAGTAACACACTACGCCGTCATGGATTAAAATCCTGCAGCGCACGCAAGGTCCCCCTGCTCAAGCCAGCCGATGTCCAGGCCCATCTGAAGTTTGCCAATGACCATCTGGATGATCCAGAGGAGGAATGGGAGAAGGTCATGTGGTCTGATGAGACAAAAATAGAGCTTTTTGGTCTAAACTCCACTCGCCGTGTTTGGAGGAAGAAGAAGGATGAGTACAACCCCAAGAACACCATCCCAACCGTGAAGCATGGAGGTGGAAACATCATTCTTTGGGGATGCTTTTCTGCAAAGGGGACAGGACGACTGCACCGTATTGAGGGGAGGATGGATGGGGCCATGTATCACGAGATCTTGGCCAACAACCTCCTTCCCTCAGTAAGAGCATTGAAGATGGGTCGTGGCTGGGTCTTCCAGCATGACAACGACCCGAAACACACAGCCAGGGCAACTAAGGAGTGGCTCCGTAAGAAGCATCTCAAGGTCCTGGAGTGGCCTAGCCAGTCTCCAGACCTGAACCCAATAGAAAAATTTTTGGAGGGAGCTGAAAGTCCGTATTGCCCAGCGACAGCCCCGAAACCTGAAGGATCTGGAGAAGTGCACCTATGATAAAAATTACAGACTTCTGCATGCTTTGTAAGTGGGCAAACCTGCAAAATCGGCAGTGTATCAAATACTTGTTCTCCCCACTGTATATATTGAGAAAAAAAGAAGATAATTCAAATACATTACTTTTATTGTGGTAGATGAAAACAATGACTAGACTAAACGTGTCTTTAGATGTCACGAAAATGATTTTTCAAATAATTGAACATAAGCCAATAACTGGCCAATCACAATAATTTTCTTTTACAAAATTTACAAAAAAAGTTTGTCAGTCTGCTATGGGTCAAGGGGCATGATGAATTATTTGGCCATTTTTTTAAATTGTTAATCATGCTAAATCATGTTGACATCTCTAAAAATCTGGTCCACAACCAGGCTTTATTTATGCATTTGGCGGATGCTGTTATCCAAAGCGACTTACATTGTATTCAAGTTACACATACGATCAAGTCAAGTCAAGTCAAGTCACCTTTATTTATATAGCGCTTTTTACAATGCCAATTGTTTCAAAGCAGCTTCACAGTGTTAACAGGAAAATAATGCAACAGAATTTGATTCGCCTGTACATCTGTTCTGGAGAAAACGTTGATGTTATCCAGCTCATTTCAATTATCATATAGTGACCATGCGGGCAGATCAGTAATTTAGTTGAAAATTTATTTGAATATTTAGTTTAAAATTTTAGTGTGTGATCAGTCCTTGCTTTCCCTGGGAATCGAACCCATGACATTGGCATTGCTAGTGTCTTGTGCAACTGTTATATGCAAAATGTAATTTCCTTTTCCCCCCTTGTCTTTAATTTTGAGGTCAAATGTTCCTGACAGGTTTCGTGAGATTCACCCCTTAATTTGTTGATCGATGTTCCTTAGTGCTGGATGAACAATGATTTTTTTTTTTTTTATTGTTCAGAGAGAAAATGTTTTCCATGTGCCCATTTACACCACGGGAGCATGGCACCTCCATTCCAGCTTTATAAATCCCAGCTGTGTTTTCAACTGAGGGTCACATGATAAATGCCTTTTACATTATGTACGCCAGCCCATAAAAGTTCACTGTAATTGATTTTTACAAGGACATTGTTCCAGTATTTCATCCACTTATGAGTCATTGAGTATTATATTATATTATTTCGTACTGTACATTTGCTTGTTTTTTTTCTGTGAGTTATGCAATTTTATGGATGCATGGAATATGCAAGGTCATGTGACAACTATGTAGCATTTGAAACATGTATTGGTGCATATTCTGTATGTGTTGTACAGTATATACAGTGTATATATTCTGCCACATAGCCAGTGTGTTATCAATTAGCTAGAAGTGCATTGTGGGTGTTGTGTGTGCTGTATAGCATACAGTAAGGGAAAAGCAGTTAATGTGGAGGGATTCTGCATACTAACCACAGATGGAATAAGTTTCCAGCCAGCTGAAGTGATGGGCGTCCCATATGGTCTCACTCCAGTGTGTGTTAACCTTCGTCATCTCATGGGAAAATTTCAGCAGTTCTCAGGGGGGTTAATAGGGAGGCTCGGAAACTATTTGTCCCTGTGATAACTCCTGCAGTTTGGGGAAACAAGCCGAAATTGTATCTGCCTTGACATTACAACATTTCAAAAGAAAAGCTCTGTTTAGAAACCTAATGACCTGCCTAAATAGACAGCATATAAAGGCATCATACTCACTCTCCCAACTTCGTTCCAAGTTTGTTCCTAAAGGTATGGAGTGTAATTATGGTGTTTTCTAAGATTTCTAATCCCAGAATGCATTGCAACAACAAACCAAAACTTTCAAGCATTTGTTATGCATTTTATGTGTGTGTATGCATTTTATATATTCAGGTAGGATACTAGTTAGCAGAGCTGTTTACACTAGGTTTTGGAACACAGCAAACGAGTGACAAAAATTGCAGCAAGCAGACGCATATTGTGAAACGAAGCAATGCTTTCTCTTTAAAGAGAATTTGGTATAAAGTGTCATTTATCAAGAGAAAGGTTGAAGTAGAAGATATAGGTCATATTTAGATGCAAATGAATAAATGCTCAGAGATGCTACATTGCTGGCGTGAAATTTTGCATTTTGTCACTTGTGCATTTTATATCCACGGAGCAATGGAAGAAGGTGGTCTGGTCTGATGAATCATGTTTTCTTTTACATCACGTGGATGGCCGGGTGCGTGTGCGTCGCTTACCTGGGGAACACATGGCACCAGGATGCACTATGGGAAGAAGGCAAGCCAGCGGAGGCAGTGTGATGCTTTGGACAATGTTCTGTTCAATGTTCTTGGGTCCTCCCATCCATGTGGATGGTGCTTTGACATGTACCACCTACCTAAGCATTGTTGCAGACCATGTACACCCTTTCATGGAAACGGTATTCCCTGGTGGCTGTGGACTCTGTCAGCAGGATAATGTGACCTGCCACAAAGCAAAAATAGTTCAGGAATGGTTTGAGGAGCACAACGAGTTTGAGGTGTTGACTTGGCCTCCAAATTCCCCAGATCTCAATCCAATCGAGCATCTGTGGGATGTGCTGAACAAACAAGTCCGATCCATGGAGGCCCCACCTCACAACTTACAGGACTTAAAGGATCTGCTACTAACATCTTGGTGCCAGATACCACAGCACACCTTCAGGGGTCTAGTGGAGTCCATGCCTTGACGGGTCAGGGCTGTTTTGGTAGCAAAAGGGGGACCAACACAATATTAGGATCATATTGTTATGCCTGATCAGTGTATTACTACTATTAGGGAAAGCGTTTTCTCCCATGTAGAAGTCTATTTATCATCCCATCTCAATGTTGTTTTTGTTAACTGAAACTATTAAAATGAAGCATAATTTTTTTTATAAATATTGGATGAAAAATTTGAACTTAAAAAACAAACGAAAATGAGAAATGCTGCCTTGGCAATTAATTGAAATAAATAAGTTGAAGATTAAGTTAAAAATAGCAAACTAAAACTAGGAAATAGGTATATTAAAATAATAATTACAATAATAATAATAACACTATAATAATAATACTATGACCATCTATGCTTATTTTTAGGGGTGTAATGGTACATGTATTCGTCCCAAACCGTCACGGTTCGGTGCATACAGTCAGATGACACACTCCAATCTAGAAGGGGCCACACGCACAGTAATGCACATCCGCCACAACAGAAAAGAGCAGAAGAAGAAGAGACGATCTATGCACCAACCCAAAACGAGTTCAGATGACTACTTGCTAGTAACCTGTACGCTGAAATTTATTTCCACAAACTTAACAGAAAGGAAACTGGGGTGGCAGAAACCGGCATCCCGTTTGTTTTCTTTATTTTACTAAAGCACAATGATTTGTTTTTGTTGTGAGTGTACACTTTACAGTTTCGAATGATGTCTTGTGATCTGTATGACCTTAATGTTTAGTATTTTAAGTCGTTTCCACTGTTATAATGAGACAAAATCATTTGGCATTGTGCCGATTTGTGTCATGGAAGTCTCACTACTACAGTCCAGTGAGGAAATATGCATATCCTGGAAATGGGAAGTTTCACTCACTGTCTCCTCGTGGAAAGGTGAAGTAGGCTCAGATGTAGATGGCACTTTTTCTCCTTCTCGCGCATCTTTCCGTGATTTCTTGAAAAAGCGTAATATTGAACTTTTGTGCATCCGCCATTGTCACCACATTAATGAACTAATCTCTAGCTAGTTGTGACCAAATACCAAATACTCTTGCAAGAGTGCATTATGTTTACTGCTTAGTGCTTAATACACTAAAGGAGGTTGTACTGTACCAACTACCTAAATGCCGCTAGGTGGAACTGTAATTTGCACTGCTGTCTGACTCCAAAACCAAGATACGTACCGAAACGTGACTTCTGTGTACGGTTACACCTTTATTATTTATATATCTAGAAGCATTGTTTTTACTTCTGCCTGTGACTATCAGAACAGACCTGTTATGGGTTGACACACCAGTTGAGAACCACTGAACTAAACCACATCATGTCTCTCTCCACACAGTATAATTATGATCTGTTAGACATCATCAGGCTTTCTTTTCTTTGGCCCATTTTTCAGCTGTTGGAGAGCTGCAAGTTTGATTTGTTTATGAAACAAGGCATTTCTGTACATGGACTAACACTTCAGGAATGAGTGTCTGTGATTTATCATCAGTTTCAGATGAGCCCATGGACTTTGGAGGGAGATCTGAGAAATATCTCCACGCTCAGGCTTTGCTCGGTTCGTGTCCGGTTCATTCCGGCTTTTAGTGCAGGAATCAAATGCAGATTCACCTGCTCAGCTCCAGCGAACGTGTTCTGGAGATATTAACTAATCTTTCACGTTAATTTGTAGTTTTCCACAGACTAAGTGATTTATCTTGAACTATGCAACCTACACAGTTGGCGTGTTGTCTAAATCTGTTTGATCTGACACTCTAATAAGTTAATCTCATTTGCAAACACATGCAGCACATAAACATGGTTATATTATTAATTTCCATGCCCTGAATATTGTTCCCTTTTTTTCCTGTATCTTATAATTGGTTCCATATGGGATGTTGTTGTCTTGAACAATGTCTGTCAGGGACAATATTACTAGAGGATTTGACGTTGTTGTACTATAGCTCACCTTGTTGAAGTATCCAATGGGGGGATCATGTTCAGATGGGTTCAGATGAGTATGAATGAAATATATGAGGGCTTTTATACAGGAAGTACTTCAGGTTTCACTTATTCATCACTTGCAAGAAATAAAATGGCTTTGGAAAATGTAGGTTACATGATGACCTTGGGTCATAGTAATGTTTTGGCATGGATAGCAACTTTGGTAAATAAAAATAATGATAACTATATTACATTTTTCAAAGAATGTTAGTTGTATGCATGTGAAAAACTATCATGTTGGAGTTGCATACATTATTGTGTGATCACTTTGTTAAACATATAATGTGGGATAGATCGCATGCTGAAGTTTAATAGTTTTTCAATTATGAGTAATAGTATTAGTAATGTTTTTTATACATCTTTGGAATTGAAGTACATGTATTGCTGAAGTTCATATTTTAGCATAACTCTAAATACATGCGTCTTGCATGCATCTGGCCTTAAAAGGGAATCCTAGAGCAGAGCGTAAATTAATAGCAGGAACTGTGAGTTTAGCTCCGAGGGTCTTGATCTCGATAAAGCCCTGGTTTGTGCACTGTGTGCATGTATTTAATAACTCTTGGAACGATCTGGTGGAAGCCACGTGAGCGCGGGCAGCTCAGATCCTCTCGGCCAATCACGATCGCCGCTACTCAGATGACATCATCCCTTCTGCCTTCCCTGAAGAATAGAAAGTGGTTCAGTTCAGCTGCCCTGCTTATCTTAAAGATAAACTGACAAGTTTTCTGTATCAAAGTTTCTGGCTCTGCAAATCTTCTCATATTGGCACATAACTGAAGAACTAACGCCATTAAATACAAATTACATTCTTAAGAGCATTGCATGATATCAGCCTCCCTGTTTCTGCCCACAGATTTGAAGTGTGTCAAAGATTGTCAGAAAAAAAAGGGTTTTACAGCCTGAAGTCATTGGAGAAGCTTTTTACATTTCTCAAAGATGTTTTACTTTCCAATGAACTCTTTAAAACAAGAACTTTACTTTAGAAGTAAAATTGCTTAAAGTCAGGGTAGGTGATTTGCTTCAAAAAAATGTTTTGTTATGCTGGTTAAAAGTCTCTTCACGTCCCGATAGCAATCACTAAGTTTAAGGTTCAGTGTGTAGTATTTATGAGGATCTATTGACAGAAATGCAATATAATCTACATAACTATGTTTTCAGTGGTGTATAAAGACCTTACATAATGAACCGTTATGTATTTATTACCTTAGAATGAGCCATTTCTATCTACACACACCGCGGGTCCCCTTACAGTGAAGTCGTCATTTCGTGCCGCCATGTTTCTACAGTAGCCTTAAACGGACAAACTTCTCTACAGAGCGCTAGTCACTCTCTGCTGTCTCAGACGACGACATCTTTGTCCTGTGTCGGCCACCGTAGCTTCTCTATGTGCTTCGAAAGGGAGGGGTGAGCGGTGGACGGTTGCAATTCACAACCTCACCGCTAGATGTCGCTAAAATTTACATAGTGCACCTTTAAAGGGTTAGTTCACCCAAAAATGAAAATTCTGTCATTAATTACTTATGTCGTTCGACACCCGTAAGACCTTTGTTCATCTTCGTAACACAAATAAAGATATTTTTGTTGAAATCCGATGGCTCAGAAAGGTCACCATTGGCAGCAATGACATTTCCTCTCTCAAGACCTACAAAAGGTACTAAAGACGTCGTTAAAAAGTCCATCTCACTACAGTGGTTCTACAATAATTTTATGAAGTGACAAGAATAGTTTTTGTGTGCAAAAAAAATCAAAATAACGACTTTATTCAACTTTATTCTTGTCTTCCTTGTGGGCCTCTGACGTGAACTCACGAAGCACCACGACACGAGAATATGACGTAGAGCCGGCGTTCGGGCATCCAGGAAATGCACACTTTAGCGCAATTTTGAGCACTACGCCAAGACCTAAAGCACAATCAATGTAGAATTCAACAGTTTAGACTAGAATAAAGACAAGAATAAAGTTGAATAAAGTCGTTATTTAGATTTTTTTCTTGCACACAAAAACTATTCTCGTCGCTTCATAAAATTATTGTAGATCCACTGTAGTGATATGGACTTTTTAACAACGTCTTTAGTACCTTTTATGGGTCTTGAGAGAGGAAATGTCATTGCTGCCAATGGTGACCTTTTCTGAGCCATCAGATTTCAACAAAAATATCTTTATTTGTGTTACGAAGATGAACGAAGGTCTTACGGGTGTCGAACGACATGAGGGTAAGTAATTAATGACAGAATTTTCATTTTTGGGTGAACTAACCCTTTAAGTGGTCTAAATGCATTTATATGTATTCATATCATCTTTGGAAGGCGTAGGACCATAAAATGTTCGTCCAATCATAGACCTCGTTCCGAGGGCTACGATAGGATGTCCTACCTGCCTGTCAACATATGTTTTCACATCATCAAGCGTTTCATGCTATGCAGAGACAGACATCCGTCACCGAGCATCGCAACCAAAACAGCAGCCGCCTTTTACAGTTCCTCCTGAACCAAAACTACCAGCTTATGCTGCGTTCACGCCATAACTACTGTAATTTGGAAGAGATGAAAACCCGTGACGTTATACTCGCAGACTCTGTGTTTGAATGGACTATCATCGGCTAAATGAATCTGCAGCAGTCAGGTGGTACAGGTCAGTGCCCTGTAAGTTGTTTATGTTCATTATTAATGTAATGTTATGTGCTTTGAGACATGAGGTAGTTTACCGCCGCCTCTCGTGACGCTTTTGTTTGCCCCCTGCTCCCTGCTGCATGCGTTCATGTGTTTTGAAGGTGGCGTGGCTTTGTAGAGCACTCTGAACGGATCTCATGCGTTCAAAGCTAGCTCGCTATTGCTAGCCTCTCTGAAAATCGCCTACCCTACCTTGAAGATTTTAAAACTTCTTGTATGTATGTTGTTGAATATATTGTTGAATATTTAATGAATTAAGTTTCACTTTCTTACTCCATTGGTCATTTTTTAAGCATAAATCTAACAACACAACTTCACAATGAGGTAAGAAAAAATAAACACAATTTAAGATATTCTACTATATTTTCTGCAATTTTATTTCTCAATTAAATAAATTACTGTTTGGAGTCAGTAAGATTTTTTCTTAATGAAATGAATACTTTTATTCAGCTAGGATGCATTTAATTAATCAAAAGTGACAGTAAAGACATTTATGTTACAAAAGATTTCTATTTCAAATAAATGCTGTTCTTTTGAACTTTCTATTCATCAAAGAAAGTTTCTTGAGCAGCAAATCATCATATTAGAATGATTTCTGAAGGATCGTGTGACACTGAAGACTGGAGTAATGATGCTGAAAATTCAGCTTTGATCACAGAAATAAATTATATTTTACATTTATGCATTTGCATTTGGCAGACGCTTTTATCCAAAGCGACTTACATTGCATTCAAGGTACACATTTTACGTTTTTGTCAGTTCTTGCTTTCCCTGGGAATCGAAACCATGACCTTGAGTCATGACAAGATGAAAAAGAAATTATTTTTCACAACCCATAGCAAGACTCCTACTGCATTTTATTTAGATATTTAGAACAAGCTTCAACCACTTATAATGACATTCAACACATTTTTTTTTCTGATGATCATCAAGATGTCTTTGTGTGAAACTCTAAACAAGCTCTTATCATTCAATCAGCACTATTTTTCACCACTGTCTCCATGTTCAAAAGCATGAGGTCAGACTCAATGATCCTCAGATGAGAGATTATTGCTCTGGTGAGTTTGGGAATGGACAGCATCCAACCCTGCATAAATTAGACACTGTATTTCCTGCACTCGCGGCTATAGAGGTTTTTTTAATCATACTTTACTACAAGGGTGCTAAATGGCAGCGTCAGATTGCATTCAGTAACACATAATTACCAAACACTGTCTCTTTGAGTCTATCATGCTTGTTTGGTAACACTTTTAAGACCTGATAAAAAGTATGGTATCATTATCATTAATGGTATCAAACGTATATCAAAACACCACTAATTACTAGCAGCGCCCCCAAATAATTATCCATTATGATGTTTATTACATTTGGTGCTTGGTTTGGCAAGATGACAGCACATAGATACAGCAGCCAGTTATTTATTATTCATACAAGTTTTCAGTAGCGTTGAATGATTACTAATATAAATGCACAGTAACATGAACACTGTAGCCTAAAGTGTGACCATCGTTTCGATTTATTACTGTCGTTAAAAAAGGCTATTATGACTTGCGAATCCGCCTGTGGGAAGCCATTCTGTAGTGCTGTCTCTTTCCGTGAAAGCCTTTACTGTGCCAAATGGAAACAATGTAAGGAAACAGATGACACTTCAGCCGTTCGTCTTGTACAATGAAGCCCTGTGGCGACTGACTGACCTGCTTGGCTCAAGTCTGTCAATGTGTGTCAGCGGCATGTAAGGAACAGTTGTTTGGGTCCCTTCAGATACCACCCACCCAATTAAAAGCATGAGGTCGGTCCTGAGGCCTGCTTTCTTCTGCTATAAATACATGTAGTTTATGATGGAGCAAAGGATGAAGTTTGGGGGGGCTGGGAAAGGAGGAAGCAGAAGGCAAAAGGGGACATTAATAATGATGATAAAAGCTAGTAAAAGCCCGGGCCAAGGTTCAGATATGACCTCTACTACTTCCTTATGTGCAGGAGGTGCTTGTTCCTGTTGTGTCTCCTCTGTGAGGTTTTGCAGTGGCAACTTTACTAGAGTGGGAAGCCGGTCCGTCTTCTACTCTTATACTCCCATAAGTCTCAACTTTGCCATTGTCTGGTTTTTCAAAACAGTCCTTAAGCAGCCTACAAGTGTCAGTATTGTAAGTTTGAGTTAGCTGCACATGAATGGCAGTGATGACAGAGATGCATATATTATATATACGTTGCATATATAATATTGTTATATGTGATCCATGCTGGCAAAATGAGTCACAATGAGCAACTTTTCAAAAATTAGTTATTACAATGAGTCATTCTCTATTAAAAAACCTTCAAAATGATGTATGATTTGTTAGAATTAGACAAAAATGACTGAGCTTAGACCTGTTTGAAGTCGATAGAGTCAGCAAAATCAGTTTTGAGAAAAATCGAGTTAAAGTTTTCTGAAAGCTCCAAAGCAAAATCACCAGCAGCCATACCTTAATATCCCTGGTAATAACACCAAATTTGGCACACACCAAGTCAACAAATATCTATAAGAAAAATATATATTCAACTTTTTTTCCATGATACCACAATTGTTGGATTAACATTAATGAGACAGACAGCCTATATATTAAGACCTACTGTACCACACGGATCTAATATAATGTTATACATCAGATGTTTTTCCCCAACAGTTAACCAAAACGTTAATAGATATTTTGAAATACTGTAATTCTGTGTATGTGTGTATATCGGGATTGCGCGCTGTCTGAGGCATCTTTGTGCGCACGCATCGGATCTGTCAGTCAGCGCAAGTAAGATTGTTTTATTTAGCATGAGTTTGAAAATCACACTCATGCCATCGAGAATTTGCAATAAATATTCACAAAGTTTGAATGCTGCACTTTAAAACGATACCGAACTTGTGCTGAAGAGAAGCGCCAGTCAAACAGAAGCGAGCAGAGAAAAACGGAGAAGCTACAGTATGAAAGATTTATGAAGTTACAAATCTCAGAAAACATACAAATAAAGATACTTTTAGATGTTTAATTGCTATTTGGAGCATTGGGATCACTAGACGATGGCTTAATGAACTAATTTTTGTGAAAACCTCAAATTCAACCAAAATTGACATTTTTCACTTGTTTTGCCTGTAGCTCGTAATCAGCCCATGCGCATTCCCACACATTTTGCCAGCTCAGGTCACATATATTAACTAAATGCATGTTTGTCTTTTTAATATTTATTTTTCTTGTTACTTTTCAAATGGACCAATCTGAAAAACGCCATTTATATATTGTTTGTTTGTTACAGTATATTTCAATGGTCCACTTTAGACATTCTACTAAATATGAGTAACTTTGCAACTATATGTCAACTAACTCTCCTAACTCTCATCAGAGTATTAGTAGACTGTAATAGACTGTTAGTAGAATAACTTGACATGTAGTTGCTTATAGCAAAGACATGCGCATTAGCTTTGTCCAGGCTGAAAAATGCAGTTTTATGTCATGATTTGAGTGTTTAGAAACAAAATTTATGAGACAGTTGTTGTCAGATTTCATTGGTGATTTCAAATATGAAATTTGATCGTAAGCTTGGTGAACAGTTTTGGAGAATTTGATGTTTCCCCATTCAAAGAGATAGGAGCTGCACTTGCATGCCCGAGAGGCGTTTCAAAGATGGCCGCCGAGTGAAATGACTTGTCTTAAAGGGACTTTGCTTATAGTTAGTATAATGTCATCAAAATAAAGTGTTAGCAGATATTATGCAGTATTAATTGTGATTGAAATGAAAGCTTGGCAAATATTTTTGGCCTTTACCTGTTTAGGTTGATAGGAGCTGAACTTGACTAGTAAATTGTTGCCCATAAGCGTCATTAAATTCAGGGATCCTTCCAAGTGAACTGAAAAGCACTTTGATAAAATTTCAAACCAGAACATAGAGGTTCTGATCAGTCCAGATAAGTTGGACTGTTTGAAAATAAAGTACTTGAAACTCCACAGACTCGCTATTGGACTGGTGATTATATTTTACTATAGCACATTGATTATCGTAAATGAAGTTGGTATACACTTGTTTTATTGGAGAACAAGAGGTCATTCATGCTCTCAATTCACATATGTCCCAATGAAAGTGGCACATAGACTGTTCCCGATCTTTACTGCTCCCCTGAGTGGGGGTCATTGGTCGGACAGATCACAGGGCCCATTTGATACGCACTGCTTTAATCCCATCTGGGACCTGAGGAGAGCACCAGCTCTTTACACAACACTGAGCTTTATGTTGTCCGTTTTACGACTCAAGCGTATTACTGTAACAAAACCCTCTCTCTCTGGACGCCAAAGGGCACATGAGAGGCCCTCAGCTGATGAGTGAGGAGGCTTTCACCAAGGCTCAGGTGATTCAATGGTTAATCTAGGGTTTATCACACAAGCTTTGATTCTACAGATTCTTTGATTAATATACCTAAATCTCAAGCACAAAGCAGTTTTTTTTGTCAGTAACAGCATCTCTTACTTTAGTTTTTTGTGTACTTTTTTATTAGCTTTTATTTGTATAATTTCAGTTTTCATTTTAATAACACCTTTAGTAAGGTTAGCAGCATCAGGGTTACCATCTAGCAAGATCTTTGCATGTCCGTTCAGTCCACTACCGATGCCACTGTTTTAGTAGAGGCATCTACTTGGTCTTAAATTGTGTTTCGTGTACATGTAACATGTTACATGTAGTTACTGTAGTAATAACGATAAAATATGCATAATTACATGCAACTAACCCTAAACCAACCCCTAATCCTAACCCTAACCCTATAGTAAGTACATGTAGTTAATTATTATTACTTAGTACTTAAATGTACTGTATACTTACATTGTAACACGGACCCCTTAAAATAAAGTGCTAGCCATAGTTAGCAAAGCAAAGCCATAGTTTGTTTTCTTGTGGCCAAACTATAATATAGAAATGTGATGATTATTATTGCTTATATCAAAGGAAGGCAAAAAGGCCAAAATGTTCAATCTTAAAGGACTAGTTCACCAAAAAAAGATACTTCTGTAATCATTTACTCATCCTTATGTCATTCCGAACTTGTATGGCTTACTTTCTTTTGTGGACAAATGAAGAAATTATATGCAAACACTGTAAAAAAAATAATAATTCAAAAAATGTCTTCATTTTCTTTAAAGTTGTAAATAAAACAAAGAATATTGGAGTAAATTTTACAAGAAAATGCTATTTCAGTATTTCTACTTCAAAATTTCACATTTAATTAATTTCTTTGTAATTAATTGTGAAAAATTGTTTCTACACCACATTTTTTTCATTGTATTTTAAATTTTTAACTCACTGTTTTTGTCTTTTTTCACTCTCGGAAGGAACAGCTTGAAAAACTTTTATTTAAAACTAATTTATTTATTTCCAATTTTGAGCTACAAAATAGTATATGAAACATTTTTGGTGTGATTTATTGGTAAATTCTTACATGTTATCGAAATGATAGTTTGGCAAACACAGTCATACAGGTTTGAAATTGGTGAGTAAATGATCACAGAATTTTCATATTTGTGTGAACTATTCCTTAATTCTGTCATCTATAATAAACACGTACGCCCCATTTGATGGTGTAAATAAGTCTAGTGGAGGCTAAAAACCTGTCCAGTCCACCACCACACCTCTCTTTCCTGCATTAACTCTATCAGCATGTGAAGGTGCAGGTCGGCTGGACACCAGGACAGGATGTGCGCTATCTATTTTATCATGATGTGTTAAAACATCGGCCTGATTCAGCGCCACTGAGGAAGAGGATGGGTGGGTGGACAAACAGAAAGCATGTGATAAAACTAATGGGACGAAAGAAAGAGAAGTGGAGGGGTGCTCAGTAGGCACAGTTTGCGTTTCTATCGTGGTGGTAGAGATGAAAGCCGAAGCGATCAAGGCTCGTCACAGGCCTGAGTGATGTTTAATAGTCGGGAGGAGAAGAGGGCACGGGAGAGGTCTGCTTTTCCCATGTCCCGCCCTCTTTAGTCTCATCTAACAAGGATGTCGAGGTTTGATCCTGTTCAGTCTTTCATTCGACTGTTTCCAAGTCGTGTGCCAAAGGAAACACTCCTCGGGCTGTGGCTCATATTGCCAAAATAAGGGAAGATGAAGTGTGTTGGGCCAGGGCAGTGCCAGCTTTTTCCAAATGTTCATCCGATAGCTTTTGGTGGCTCTTTTATGGCACACAGTTCACTTGACCGAGCCAACAAGAGCTTTGAGGAGCTTTGCAAAGAGCTTCGGCTATAAAGCTTTTCACCGCAAATATGATTTTAGCCCGTGCAAAGCCAGTTACACGGCCACCGATTGGGTGAGCTACTTGTCATATGGGCCATTCATCTAAACTTTTATCACTCTGTGCTTTTATTTTGAAACATTAGTGGATGTGATGTGCTGTCGGTCTACTCAAAGGAAAAGTGTGATTTTTTGCTTCAGTATCAGGAGTTGCAAAAATAACCAGATTTTTAACTTTCACAGTGTTTGTTGTGGCACATTTCAGGGTTAACTAAAACTAAAACCATAAAAACATTTTCATAACTTATTTTATTTCAGCTAGTTGACAAGGAAACAGTTCTCATTTAGTTTAGTTTAAGTAGTTTTATTTTATGTACACAAAAAAATGTAAGCCTTTTTTTAAGATTTACGCAGTTCAATTAATAGTAAAATTCCATCAAATTTAATTGAATAATACACATTTTAATTGAATAATTGTTCAAATATTTAATTAAAATGTGTAAGGATTATTCCATTCAATTTAATGAGACATTTTAAAAAGCAATAAAACTAATAGAAATGACAAACACAAAAAATAATTAAAAAAAATATTAACAAAAACTTTAATAGTAAATCAATGATGCTGACACATTTCAGCTTTTAAAGATTTTAAGTTTTTTTTATTGTTCATGTCACATTTTCCCATTTTTGTGCTTTTCAACAGAAAGAAGTGAAGGATGTGTTTGCCGCCATCGTGTTTGAGGCAGCATACAGTTTAGGAAAACACGTTGTGGATGGATATCAGGACCGCGACCTTCCCTCTCTGACTCCTATTCTACGCTGGAAAAAAGGAGAGAAGATCGCCACAAAGAACGAGGTTTGAATCCTTCAGCTTTCACTGCACATAAATAATCCATTTTAAACAGGATAGCACTGAAGATGAAGATAACCTTTAGGAATTAATGTCAGGGCCGATAGCCTTGCGAGCAGCGCGTCGAACATATAGTATAACTGCACCTCCGGCGACCCGAGTTAGATTCCCAGCTCGTCTTTTGCCGATCCTGTTCCCCTGTGCATCAAATACTTTCTCTTCAAATCCACTAAAACCCAGCCTCAGCCCATTCAGAAATACCCGTTCGTTGGAAGAAACCGCTAAACGCCACTTGCCTTTGTCAGCAAAATCCTCTAAGTCCACAGAAACCAATCAGAAGACATGAATCGAATCATATGATTTCAAGATGAATGATGGTGTGCATATGAGTCGGCTTTCGATTGCCAAGCTGCAAGTTTTTATCATGTTTTTCCATT
This sequence comes from Coreius guichenoti, assembly GCA_039654105.1. Taxonomy (NCBI): domain Eukaryota; kingdom Metazoa; phylum Chordata; class Actinopteri; order Cypriniformes; family Gobionidae; genus Coreius; species Coreius guichenoti. The sequence continues at coordinate 37,963,103 of CM077179.1, read as the reverse complement.
GTTACAGTGGCAATGACAGGATTTCACGAGTAGCAAACACAACAGTGTTCCTTCCTTGTGCTGCCGTAAAAACTCTTGACAGAAATGAACGTGGCAGTCACTTGCATCACAGCTCCCCCTACTGTGTGGATCAGTTTCTTCACATTTTGAATTCTGCTTTCATCATTTGCAATGTTTCCAGTTGCATCTTTAGTGATTTTGCAACTGTTTACTATGTCGTGTTGTCTAAAGAGGTGGACTTAGAGGTTTTTGCAACAACAAAAAAAGCACACAGACTTAGATGGTTTTGCAGAAAAAGACTGTTAGATTTGTTAAATACCAATAAATTGACTAAAGTGACATTTTTGAAAATAAGGCATTTCAATAACTGACTAAAACTGCTATTAAAGTGAAATGACTAAACCTAAACATAGGAGCCTGATAAAAAAAAAAAAAGCTAATTTAAAAGAAAACATGTCAGATGGTTTTTGCATCTGAACTCTTCATATTTTGGCCCGGTTTCACAGACAGGGCTTAGATTAAGCCAGGATTAGGCCTTACTTCAAATTAGGGCATTTGGGTATCTTTAAAAAACACAATATGTAAGATTTTTGTTTTCAAATATCCAAAAACCACTAGAACAATGTTATATATTTTGTTGACTTGTGTACTTACATTATCCCAAATATTTCCAAGAATGTTTAAATCCAGAGAAATAAGCTATTTTAACCAGGACACGGACCGTGTGGCGCCCATCAATGACATCATACCCGCGTTACCTTCGATTTTTATTTTTTTTATTTTTTTGTAGAAACCATGGAAACGACGACGTTTAAAGACGCTTTAATATATGATGTGTTTTATTAGACAGGTGAGCAACTGTTTGGATACATTCATTGACAGAAAACTAATCATTATACAGCTCAACACAGTTAGTCTTATTGTTTAAATCTGGTTTTCTAGATTTACCGCGAGTACCATGTTTTACCATGCCTAATATCGATCTAGCTTACTGCAGTGTGCAACAAGTGTCTCATAGTAGCCACCGAGCGAACGCACAAAGTAGCATTATAACATAACTTTCAACACACTCAAATGTATCTAATATGATCAACAGCGCTGCGTTACCCCACATACGCATGAGCGGAAGAAGCGGAAGTGGCAACTGTGGCATAATAAAAGCTCAGCAAAATCAAGCTACGCCTTTGTTTTGAATAAGCGACCTCTAGCGTTGAAAAATTACATATTGTGCCTTTAATCAGAGTTTCTGTCCTAATCAGCCAAGACGATTTCTGGTTGCTTTTTTGAACATGATCTTCCAAGAGCACTGATATGTAGATCATGTAGATCATGCACAAAAAGACCACGAATGTGTGTTAAGAAAGTAAAATATCACATCAAATAAAGTATGTTCTGATTGCCCGTGATTTTGATTTATACAAATAAAAATCACGTGACACTGGAAACATATCACACCTGGTTCGAACACTTATAAAACCTTACGTATATATTGCTCGTTTTAACATTTTAACATATTTACAGTGATTTTATATAGAAGATTATTCTAATTTACTCTAAGACTGTTACTCACCTCGTGCTCATTGCCATTGGCATCACCCAGCCGCTCCGAATGCCAGAAATTACCCTCTTCTCTAGTTATAAATGTGGTTTTAGTTAGCGCTCAGTAATGGCTGTTGACTCTTTGTGAGTGGAATGTGGATTAAAAAGATTAATGAATTTATTTGCCAACAACCCACTTCATAACCCACCCTCCTGTTAGTTGACATGCTTTTCCCTCTGAGCTTGAGGAAACACGGCGCTGGCATCTTTCAGCACGGCAGGAATCCATTATGAATCCGTGTCCACCAGTTTGTCTGTAGCGCTAAAGCAAAGGTGTTGATGTCAAAATCTGTCCAACATGAACACACGGCACTTTCTTGTTCATCACGCTTGAAACTGCTACTCATACTAGAGCTTTTTCAAGTCTTGCACAACAGCACCCTCTAGTATTTGCTTCCCATCTCAGGTTATACTGAGAGTTAAGTTGTGTAAACATCCTGTGCTTTGTTTGACTCTTCACAGACGTGGTTTGAGAAGAACTGTCTGTCAGAGGACTGTGCCGCTGACCTGAGGCTTCATGGGAAACTGCTGCTTTCTGGGTAAAGCCCCTGGTCTTCTCCTCTCGAGGTTCTGCGCAGCGGCTCTTTTCAGTTCATTTACGTCATTAGGGTTGAGTCGCTGTGGGTGTGGACGCACGCTTGGCTCTCACCAGCCCATGACATCATTCATTAGACTGTCTTAAGGAAGTCCTAGTGTGGTTCTGAATGATCTGGACCTGGTTTCTCTGTAGTTTCCTTAAACGCTGAACCTTCACTGTTTAAAGAGCAGATGGGAATTCACTACTTACTGCATGTACTAGAGCTAGTAATTGAAAACATATTTTACTGTAATGACTACAAAACAGGCATTTAAGTTCTATGCTCAATGTATCAGATATATATTTGTTGAAGAAAGATTAAGTCTATTTTAGGACCTATTGTAAATTTTTTTCCATTACAATATCTTCATTATTCAAATACATTTAGATATTTTACATTTATTTATATTTCTAATTATTAGTGCACTGTAAAAACTGATTTTGTTGGTTTAACTTTAAAAAAAAGTAAGTGACCTGGTTGGAGTTCATTGAAACTAAAAATGGGAGGTAATACAAAGAGACCTCAAAATATTATGTTATCTTAACAATCTATGTTGATTTGACAAAAGAAAAAAGTCATTAGACTCGCATTACAGTAATAGTAATTTTTTGTTATTTAAACCATTAAATATAGAAATACAGTGATATACACTGTATATATTGTTAGATTAAAGATTAAAATAATATTTTGTACAATCCAGTCATTAGAATTTGCAGATAAAATGTGCTTAATTGTCATGAAAATATTGTCACAATGCAAAGAATATTAATTACTAAATCATCAAAAACACAAAGGCGTTATAAGAAATACTACATGCAGTAAATACTTATAGATTAAAATAATAATACAATATTTGTTTACATAATCCAGTACCGAGAATTTGCAAATATATTTGTCAAGAAAATATTGTCACAATGCAAAAAATATTAATTGTACTAAAATGGCTTTTCATGGCTCTTTTTTTTCATTTAACTCATCAAAACACAAAGGCATTACAAGAAATACTACAGTGATATATACAGTAAATACTTAAAATAATAATACAATAATTCTTTTCACAGTATGGTAATGAGAAGTTGCAGATAAACTTGTAATGAAAATATTGTCACAGTATTAATTGTACTAAAATAGGCTTAATTTTTTTCTTAAATGCAAAATTTAATTTCTCATTTTGTTTGATTTTGGGGTAAAGTATGACCCAGAAATATCTTTAACACTTTTCCTGAGATTATCCTTGTCCCACTTGTTTTCTCTTTTGTTTCTCTCATTTCTCAGGCGTTACGTCAGTTCTCATCTGGCTCTTGGTGGAGTGAGAAATGTGTCATTAAATTTAACCATCTCTAATGCTGGAGACGACGCCTATGACACCAACATCTACTTCAACTTCTCCAGAGAGGTTCACTACATCAACTTCTTACAAAGAGTAAGTCTGATATATTGCCATTCGTTTTTTCTAAACCAGACTTTTAACTATTGACGTACAGTCTGGTCCAGTTTGCAGCTTATTCTTATCAAGAACTGAGTGACATGTAAAGTGACGCACTATTATTAACATGACACAGGTGTTAGTAAACCTGAATTGCTTCAAACTAAACTCCCCAATGTTTTTCATGGTAGCAGCCTGGTAAACACCAATTTGTTTCCCAGAAAACCTACTGAAGATTGCGTAAAGCCAGCCAGTTATACTAAAGTTTGACGTTTGCAGAGCTCTTGCCATTCTTGTTTGTAATACACACCAGGCGGCATATGGGTGTGCCATGAACTAGATGCCAAATACTGACATATAGGTTACATGGAAAATGTGACAAGTTTGAATCTTCTTTTTAAGTATATGTGGTCATCATATCCATGATTTAAAGGGACAGAATGAAAAAAAGAGTAGAATATGGAGAGATAGGCGTTCAGTCAGCAGAGGAAGTAGTGGAAACAGGAGGAAGTGCACAGTTACTGATGAGAGCACTTGCAGCTGGTCAGTGTATCGTTATCTCAGGCTTCTAGAACGTCTTACACTGAAATCTCTGTTACAGCTCCCTCAAGGTCTGTTTCCCCTGCTGAAAAGCATTCTGTGTTATCAGTAGCATGAGCAAGAACATTTCTTCCTTTAGTTTGACAATAAAGGAGAGACTCTTTAAGATTGCTAAACGGACCTCTTTGATGAACTCAACCCTCTCAAGAGGCAAACATGCAGCAGAATTGCATTAATTTTAAGGGATAATACACCGATCAGGCATAATGTTATGACCAATATTGTGTTGATCCCCCTTTTGCTGCCAAAACAGCCCTGACCCGTCGAGGCATGGACTCCACTAGACCCCTGAAGGTGCACTGTGGTATCTGGTACCAAGATGTTAGCAGCAGATCCTTTAAGTCCTGTAAGTTGCGAGGTGGGCCCTCCATGGATCGGACTTGTTTGTTCAGCACAGATGCGCGATTGGATTGAGATCTGGGGAATTTGGAGGCCAAGTCAACACCTCAAACTCGTTATTGTGCTCCTCAAACCATTCCTGAGCCATTTTTGCTTTGTGGCAGGTCACATTATCCTGCTGAAAGAGGCCACAGCCACCAGGGAATACCGTTTCCATGAAAGGGTGTACATGGTCTGCAACAATGCTTAGGTAGGTGGTACGTGTCAAAGTAACATCCACATGGATGGCAGGACCCAAGGTTTCCCAGCAGAACATTCCCCAAAGCATCACACTGCCTCCGCCGGCTTGCCTTCTTCCCATAGTGCATCCTGGTGCCATGTGTTCCCCAGGTTCCCCAGCATTAACTTCTTGAGAAATTTGAGCTACAGTAGCTCGTCTGTTTGATCGGACCACACGGGCCAGCCTTCGCTCCCCACGTGCATCAATGAGCCTTGGCCGCCCATGACCCTGTCGCCGGTTCACCACTGTTCCTTCCTTGGAGCACTTTTGATAGATACTGACCACTGCAGACCGGGAACACCCCACAAGAGCTGCAGTTTTGGAGATTCTCTGACCCAGTCGTCTAGCCATTCACTCATTCATTCACTTTCAATGCATGGAAAAGGGCAGCATGAACACAAAACATCTCCTTTTATGATCCACAGAAGTTAAAAAGTCATACTGGTTTGGAAAGGTGAATAATTGGTGAAGAAGGTGAAGTCTTAATCAGGTGAAGAATTGCAAATAATTTACATTTGGTCTAGCCTTAATGGATTATTTAGTAATTTGTCCATCATTTGTTTTCTTCTCCTTCTACATTCCAAAATCCTTCTAAATTAATTCTGTCATCTTCAACTTAAACATAAATTTGTTTTTGAAGCACTCAGATTTCACTGTATATATCCTTGTGTTTTGACACAGATGGAGCGCTTAACATTGTTTAACAGTTTTAAATTTCATTTTGATCGTTTTTTTGCAGTGCAAACCAGCTTTCTCCCTTTTCTGAGAATAATTGGTCATGACTGTTGAATAGGATGCATGAGGGGGTCCAGGTGGAAGTGTATTGTGAGAAGACACAGTGGCCATGCTTTGTTTGCTGTTCTAGTACTGTACCCGCAGCAGGACCCCTCTAATTATGCCAACGCTGCGAGAAGTCGTCTGTGTTGATGTGACCCGTCTACACGCGGCGGAGGTCAGGCCAGATCGTCTCCCTCAGGCCACTTCAGCTTTCCGTCATGCCGAGTGTGAACTTGCGTTCGTCTCTTGTTTTATAGTAGGTCCTGTTGCCCCTGTGTTTGTCTTGCAACCCAAACCATCTGCAACAGTGAATTGGTTTCAGAAGCTCTATCGCCTCATTCAGGTGGCCCCGGGGCCCCTCTTGAGAAGAAACACACTCACTGTAATTAGATAAACGGCGGATTGTCCTTTTATTAGATTGTGGCAGGTGAAGCTAAGACCTTTAAATTGGTGTCTCAGAAACAACTCGATTTATTTTAGTGTTACTGAAGCGCTAAATGACGAGGCCTAGAAAGAGTAAAACAATCTGGCTGGATATGAAGTTTATTTTAGAGACTCAGCCAATACATACATCATTTGAGATTTGTTAATGTTTCAGTTTAATAACACACAGACCAGAGAGTAGGGACTTAATACAAACACCTCCTTCCTTCCTGTATACCATGGTGGAATACAATTACTGAAACAGTAGTGAAGAAAACACTGGACAGATTTAGAAAAGAGGCATTTAAGTGGCATTCAAGCCCACCTTCCACACACACACAAAAAGAAAAAAAAAATTCAGTTAAAAAAAATTTTGATAAAATTTTGAAAATGAGACTGTGCCACTTTGTGGCTGTGAAACACTACAATATTGTTAAAAGGTTTGGGGTTAGTAAGATTTTATGAAGAAATTAAAGCTGCAAGCAGCGATGAGAGGGCCCTCGCACACGGGAGCACCGCCACCCGGTGGCCTCAGGAAAACAGTGAATAGTGGGCGACATGCATTTAAGCCGGTAAATATAGGAGAAATATGGCAAAGTCACTACAATGTGCCACATTTCCTGCTGCCAGCAGGTGGCGCTTTGACTGTAACTGAATATTGGCATGTAGTTGTCTTCAGGCCAGGACTATTATTAAACGTGTGAAGTTTGGGGCAGATCAGACATTGTATGCCTGAGTTACAACAACTTCCTGTTTTGTGGTGTTAATCGCATACGTTAGCACTTAGCCATGAGTTGTATGATTAAATGTGTTTCTAGCATATTTGGTACTTCATGGCATATTTAAATGAGTTTCTGGGAGTGAATTACAGTGTAACGCATGCCATTTCCTGTTGCCAGCAGGTGGCGCTATGACTAACTGAATATTGACATGTAGATGTCATCAGGCCAGGACTATTATCAAACATGTTTGGGGCAGATCAGACATTGTATGCCTGAGTTACTTCCTCTTTCATGGCGAAACATCAGATTTTGTCAGGCCGCGACGGACACGCCCTCCAGCGAAAACTGAAGATCTTCACAATTTAACATCACCAAGACCTTAAGATTAGACTGACCAAATATGATGTTGTTCTGGTTGAATCTCAATGAGGAGTTAATCACAGTGTAAAGCATGACATTTCCTGTTGCCTGCAGGTGGCGCTATGACTGTCACTGAATATTGGCGTGTAGATGTCTTCAGGTCCGTACTCTTATCAAACATATTAAGTTTGGGGCAGGTTGGACATTGTATGCCCGAGTTACAACAACTTTCTGTTTCATGGTGAAACATCGAACTTTGTCAGGCCGCCACAGACACGCCCTCCAGGGAAAACTCAAGATCTTCACAATTTAACGTCGCAAAGGCCTTTCGATTAGACTGTGCAAATATGATGATGATCTGATTAAATCTCCAGGAGGAGTTCGTTAAAGTACAACGTCTGGAAATGGCAAAAAATATGTTTATTTATCGAGGATACATTAAATTAAAGTTGAGAGTAAAGACATCAATAATGTTACAAAAGATTATAAGTACAAATAAGTGCTGCTCTTTTGAACTTTCTATTTATCAAAGAATCCTGAAAAAAAGTATCACGATTTCCATAAAAATATTAAGCAGCACAACTGTTTTCAACATTAATAATAATTAGAAATCTTTTGGTAACACTTTAGTATGGGGAACACATATTCACTATTAACTATGACTTTTGCCTCAATAAACTCCTAATTACTGCTTATTAATAGTTAGTAAGGTAGTTGTTAAGTTTAGATATTGGGTAGGATTAAGGGATGTAGAATATGGTCATGCAGAATAAGGCATTAACGTGCTTTATAAGTGCTAATAAACAGCTAATATACTAGTAATATGCATGCTAATAAGCAGCTAGCTCATAGCGAGAATTGAACCCTATAATAAAGTGTTACCAATGTTTCTTAAGTGGTAAATCAGCATGTTAAGGGTCATGTGACACACAGTGCTGAAAATTCAACTTTGCATCACAGGAATAAATTACATTTTAAAATATATTCAAACTGTTATTTTAAATTGTAATAATATTTCATTATATTTCTGTTCTTGCTGTATTTTTGATCAAATAAATGCCGCCTTGGTGAGCATAAATCTTACAGACCCCAAACTTCTGAATGGTAGTGTATAATATATGGTGGCTGGATGATTTTCACATTGTTTCGAAAAAAAAACTCTAGACTACAATATCCAGTTCTCAAACGTCTTGTGAATAAATGTTTACTATATGTTATATGGCCTTATTTCAGTGTCTTAAAATGTTTGTTTTTTCAATAACCAGGCATAAATGTTTTTTTCACGTTTCTCTAAAATACAAACATATGCATACATGTTGCTCACATATTATTGTAGCCCAGTTTGTGCTAAATACAGTCAAAGTCCCTTTAAGACAAGTCATTTCACTCGGCGGCCATCTTTGAAACACCCCTTGGGCATGCAAGTGCAGCTCCTATCTCTTTAAATGGGGAAACATCAAGTTCACCAAAACTGTTTGCCAAGCTTACGATTAAATTTCATATTTGAAATCACCAATGAAATCTGACAACAACTGTCTCATAAATTTTGTTTCTAAACGCTCGAATCATGACAAAAAAAACTGCATTTTTCAGCCTGGACAAAGCTAATGCGCATGCGCTGTCCTAAACACGCGTCTCAGAACACTGCCTGTTTCTATAGCAACCGGAGCTTCTAACGGCAGCTGCAGTGAGGCGATGACTTTACTAATCAACCATTGGCTCCTCATTTAGAAGGCGGGGCTTATTCACCATATTGGGCGTTGCACTTTCTCCCATTCATAAGTAATCGGAGTGCACCGTCTTCCTCTATATAAAGTCTTCGATAAAGTATAATGAGACTTTAGCCTGATGGGTAAACACATGCACCTCCCTGCTGCCCTCCCTTCTGCGTAGGAGCACCAACTGTTTGTTTGGCGACGCTTCGCAGTTTAGCAAATAGAGGTCATTCTTGAACTCGAGTTGTCCTGGGGTTTTCCTGTTAGTGCTTTAGAGGACGTTGTGTCAGAGAGTTGCTTATTTAAGTCGACTTGATAAAGACAAAGGGTACTTCTCCTCACTGGGGCCAGACTGCAGAAAAAGTGCTGAGCAAAGGGAGACGACTCTATAAATAATGTTGAACGATTCTCGCCACATATCGTATGTGAGGGATCTTATACCACATTTATTTATTTATTTATTTATTTATTTATTTATATGTATGTAAATGAAAAGAGGGACAGAACATTGTCAACTCAAATATAAAATTGTAGCATTTTGAGTCTGATATATTAATGGGAAAAGTACAACTGAGCACACTTAATGTTTGTTAACGTGAATGTAATCAGGTATTTGTTAATCTGGCTTAGAAGTCTAGAAAAACAAATCGGTTTTGATAAACTGTAAACATGATCATTTTTGGGCACAAATGGAGCCTGTGTAGATATTTGTGTGGAAAAATATTAGTGAACACATGCAGAACAAATTTTATTATGTTCAGGGTTAAGAATGCATTGCTATCATTCTAATATCTTTTCAAGATTCACCCACAGTTGTTTATAATCAATATTTCTGATTATTATCAATGTTGAAAACAGCTGTGCCATGCGCTTAATATTTTTTGTGGAATCTGTGATACACTTTGTTCAGGATTCTTTGATGAAATGAAAGTTCAAAAGAACAGCATTTATTTGAAATAGAAATCTTTTGAAACATAAATGTCTTTTCTGTTATTTTTGATCAATTTAATGCATCCTTGCTTTTGAACAGTAGTGTACATTGGATTGTATCAGACACATGTGAATATCTGTGCCTAATAATGTTTTGGGGAACTAGGGTAGCTGAACTACAGAAGAAATGTAAAAATGCATGATCTGGTGCGGATATGGACCACAGACCGCAAATTGTGCACCACTGAGTGCTCTTGAACTCAGAAATGATTAACGGGCCACATTTAGTCCGTAGGCCACCATTGAGGTGCCCTGCTGTACATTAGCAATACTCAAAGCTCGGGAAACAAGGGTGTTAGCGTAAACGCTCCAAACGAGTGCAAAACGTGAGGCCAAAGCCTCAAACTTTCTTCCCCAGAGAGTCACCAAGTGCATGAAAAATTAGTTTTGCAAACTCCCAGCCTTTCCTGCCCCCCCCCCCCCCCCCCCCATCTACTCTTGACTATTTATTGATGTATTTTCTCCGGCAGCAGCTCTTGTTATTGCTGCAGCCTTGCTAAGAATAGCTCCAATATAAACTCAAGAATGGGGAGCACGTGCAAGACCTCACGTGGAACTGAAGATCCCAGAGTTAAGCGCTCATCCTCTGCATTGTTCCAGCAGTGTGAGGCCGTCTGGTTTGTCATTGGCCCTGATAGATTCCTGAAGGCTCTTGTGTTTTTTTTACGCTCTCAGCTCTGTAAAATGACAGCTTGGTGAACTCTTACTGTAGGAACACTCACTCCTCACGGGGTCGAATCTCAGCTGTTTACAAAAACCAGCCGGTGCCTCTGCTGTGTTTAGAAAAAGCTCTCAACTCTCACTGGTGATTGTCCCTGTTGCTGTTCTCCTAGTGTACAATGCATGTGACAGTACAGTTATTTATAAGTTAGTCAAGTCACATTTATTTATATCACACTTTATATAATAGATTGTTTCAAAGAATCTTCACGAAAATAATAGTATTAATGTTGTAAAATGCATCAGTTATGAAACAATTTCACCTTATTTCAGCTGTAAAGCAGCTCTACAGAACTGTCATTATTCAGCTCAATTCAGTTCAGTGTTGATTTAAAAGAACACTCCACTTTTGTTGAAAATAGGCTCATTTTCCAACTCCCCTAGAGTTAAACAGTTGAGTTTTACCATTTTTGAATCCATTCAGCCGATCTTCGGATCTGGCGGTAGAACTTTTAGCATAGCTTAGCATAGATCATTGAATCTGATTAGACCGTTAGCATCTCGCTCAAAAATGACCAAATACTTTCGATATTTTTCCTAATTAAAACTTGACTCTTCTGTAGTTACATTGTGTACTAAGACTGACGGAAAATTAAAAGTTGCGATTTTCTCGATGTAACTACAGAAGAGTCAAGTTTTAAATAGGAAAAATATCGAAAGTCTTTGGTCATTTGTTTGCAAAGTTCATCAGTTGAATGAATGACATGAACTATTTTTATAGCTGTGAAGCAGCTCTACAAAAGACAATAGTGTCATTATTCAGCTCAAGTCAGTTCAGTGTTGATTCAGTTCAGTTCAATAAGAGTCGATGTTGCAAAGTTAGGGATATTATTTAGCTCAATTCAGTTCACATTTTGTTCTCATCCCATAGTGTCAGTGCAGTTAAATCACTAATATTACTGAATATTAATTGTTTTAAAGGGGTCAGAACTGCATTGTTTTATTGTTTTATAATGTTTCCTGTGGTGCACTTATAATGTTAGTATGATTTTTACAGCAATAATTGTCATAATTTAGAAATAAAAGGCATTTTTTCCTATCCTGATTTTAGTCCTCTGATTTGAATGCTCTGTTTGAAGGGGCGTGTCTGCTGTGAGACTTCAGTGTAAACGCCCACTGCTGTGATTGGCTGCTGTGAGACTTCAATGTAAACTCCCACTGCTGTGATTGGCTGCTGTGAGACTTCAGTGTAAACGCCCACTGCTGTGATTGGCTGACATCTTTGCATATGAAATAGCTGAGTATTACATGTGGGACTCTCTCAAACTTTTAGCACGTTTTTACTATTACAGCTCTCAAGGTTAACTAATTGTGAAAAGTGTTGATTATAGCGTTATATTTAGATATTTAGATTGCAGTGAAAAGTTGCAGTGATGAGCATTGTAGCCGATCACAGACATGTTGAGCGTATGAATGCAGTGATCTCATCATTGCATATTTCTGCACACTAACGAATGTTTTCATCATAACTAACAGTGCAAACACAATGTAAATAAGAGATTCGTTGATTATTACAGGAGTTTTGGCGCGGGGAGTCCAGTCACTGATAAACTCACGCTGTTTGATTGACAGCTCCAGCGATTGCAAAAATAGACAAAGAACATCTGACTGTACACGAATCATTACATATCAGAAATCACTGGTCACAGATCAGGCATTATAATTAATGGTTACTTACATGTTGTGGCATTACTGTTGAATCCGTAAAAGTCTGTTTGCAAAGCCTGCGCAGAAATTGTGACTGATTTACCAAAGAATCCACAGTGAAATGTACTGAATACAAATAAATAATGCTCCACTGAGACATTCACATTGTTGAAAATAAATAAAATAACCACATTCGTAGCATTAGGATCCTTTGGAAGGTAATTTTATTTGTAGTCCATCCTGTATTGCTCTTCTTTCCTCGTCATCTCACTAACACGCCAGTGGGCGGGGCCAAAGTTGTGATGATGAAGTAGGCGTTGATCTTCTTCTGCAGAGGCAGTCTTTCACAGATTCCATAATAAGTTGTTGGGCTTAGTAACAATAAAAGCTGTTTTTGGACTAACAAGGAAGTTTTCAGTTCTGTAACTTACAGGATATTCTTATACTATGATGACCTCTTATATGTCAAAAGCTCAAGGAAATTTTGATTTCTCAGTTCATGACCCCTTTAAACCCTAAAAAGTTTTTTAGTGTTTTATATTATCTTTATTGTATTATATTAAGTTATATTAACCATGTATATGTTATCCTGTCCCAAGACTGACTTCAAACTTTGCCCAAGGCTTTGTGCACAATATCCATCTCATAGCAAGTTCCTTTCACAACACTTTTCCAGTATCCACATTTGCGAGACACATTTCGTACAGTTGCAGATGATGCAACAAATTTTGAAACTTGTCTGAAACCAGTTGGCACGTGTGTGCACTGCTTGAAATTGCAAGAGAAAAGGTTAAACATAAAAATTATTTTATGTTTAACTGCAGTTTCTGCAGAAGTAAATTGGAGATCTAAACATAATTGTAATGCATATTGAATCCAGCTTGCAAGAGATTATTTTTCTCAACTGTAAAGCATGTGCATGCCTTCTGACAGTTTGTCTGGCAATCAGTGATTTTTTGGGGTTTCTTTTGAATATAATATTTTTTAGGCATTGCGGTTGGTGAGACTTTCTGCTGGGGTCCCTACAAATTAGTACAGCTTTTGAAGGGTTTGACTGGTTATTCTCACTGTCATTTGGTGTTTTCTCTGTCTGTTTTGGCTCCAGGAAGAAAAGGGCATTTCCTGTGTGCTGGTAGAGCTGGACTTCCTCAAGTGCAGCGTTGGATTTCCTTTCATGAGGGCACAAACCAAGGTAGTATGACAGGAGCATCAGTTTAACAGCTTAATGATTTACGTGGTGAACTTGTTAAGTATAGCCCAATTCCATTTAACCTTGTAGTTTTAACCTTTTTTTTTTCAGTACCATCTATCTGTGCTTTTTGACACGAGTCATCTATCTGGTGAAAATGAGACACTGCTATTTTTAGTACATGCTAGAAGGTGAGCAGTCTTGATTTAATGAACTTTAAAAAAAAAACAAGGTTTATTTCTGTGATTAAAAAACACATGGTTCACATCATCAGTCCACATTAGTGAATGTCATGATGTTTATTTTTGAAACAACTAGATAGATTAGACATTTGGACTTTTCCCTATTTGGCTATTTTGTGAGAAATTAAGTGGTTTTGCTTGATATTGAAGTCGTGATATTAATCTAATGCTGGCCAGATGTGTTTTCTTTGCTCAGAGATGTGCATTACACACTAAGTGGTAAAGACTAGCTCTCTGTGAGGCAAATAGAACTCTCATAATGCACATTTAGCCATCTTACAGTGGAGACTTAATCAATTACACTGTATATATAACCTTGCTCAAAACACATGGCATGTTAGTATCAATACTACTGTTAAACATTTGGGATTGGTGAGATTTGTTTTATGTTTTTGAAAGAAGTCTATTATGCTCTTCAAGGCTGCATTTCATGAAAATACAAAAAATTTGCAGCATCAGGATTTTTCAGGATTCGTAGATGAATATAAAATTCAAAAGAACAGCATTTACTTGAAATAAAAATCTTTTGTAACATTATAAATGTCACTTTTGATCAATTTAATGCATCCTTGCTGAATAAAAGAAAAAAAAATCTTACTTACCCCAAACTAAATTACTGTATATATGAGCAACATCACACTAGTAGGAGTGCGATATGGCTCTATATCAGTTGTTTCTTATTTATTTACACTATTGTGCCGTCAAACTGTTGTATAAACGCAAAATCACACTAGTAGTCATGTGATATGGCTCTATATCAGCGTGGCTGTGATTCGTTCAATGAAGCGACTCAGCGTTCCTTCGTTACTAGTTCTAAAGTGACGTTTTCAAATTAGTAACGAGGCTTGGACTCAACTGTTAAACTGCCAATTTGAGATTTGAATCTGTGGGGAAGGAAGTAGTTCTGCACAAAAGAGGGTTTTTAAGACACCACTTTTGCCGTAGAACTGTTGTATAAATGCAGTATCACATTTGTAGTCGTGCGATATGACTTTATCTCAGCACGGCTGAGATTTCCTACGGCAGAATATATATATATATATATATATATACATGTTCAATATTATTGTTCTTTTTTTCTTAGTGCCAATCCAGAACATGATAGCACACTTCATGATAACACACTGGAGTTGTCCATACCGCTAGTACATGAGGTGGACACAGCAATCACAGGGTAAGATTTACACTTCATGAGCTTAAAGAAAAAGTTTACCCAAAATTGAAAATTCTGTCATTATTTATTCACCCTCATGTTGTTCAAAACCTGTATGACTTTCTTTCTTCTGTGACTTTTTGCTATTTTAACATGAGGGTAAGTACATGATATAAGAGTTTCTTTTCATTGTTTTTGGTAGCCTATTCTTGTAAAAGCTTTGTAGTCCATCACACTGATAACACCAGAGACATATGTGGTCCGCTCAGTATTTGCTTCTTATGTGCACATTTCTTTTTTTGGCTCCTGTTTCTTTGCGGCGCTGGAGTATTTCAAAGTTAAAGGCTCACAGACACTTCACAGAGATTAATGAGACTTAAATACACAACATGTTCTACAGCAAGATGTGCAGCCTGATAATGAGAACGTCATCCCTGTAATGTTTTATATGAGCGCGCCAGAGACTACACTTTAATATATAAACATGAACTCCAGAGGTTAGACGCAAAACCAGATCAAAGTCTGTTTTATGTCATTTAGCACGTTAACTTCATATGTATTAGAAGCTTTTTGTAATCTGTTTATGAATATAAAGATTGTATTTAGTACACATAGACAAATCTACGCAATACTCCAGAGGTGGGGGATTCGAGTCACATGACTTGACTCGAGTCAGACTTAAGTCGCAAATTTTAGGACTTGAGACTTGCTTGACAAATATTAATAAAAGACTTGACTTTGACTTGATATTCATGACTTGAGACTTGACTCGGACTTGAGTTAAATGACTTGAAATAACTTGTCTTTTGTTTAATAAATATCTGTTTTTGAACGCACTACAACCTAACCACGTGACGCAGCAGGCAAGCAGAGAGAGCTAACGTAAGAGCACTAACAGTCGTGACTGAACATGGGAGGCGCTACGCCAAGAATAATTAAATTTGGGTACCAGGATTATGTGAATTTAAAGTTTCCATGGTAATCAGTCACTCACGGGTCACGGCACGCCCATGCTCACACCCGCGCTGTATCCATCATTTTCATACAAAGAGGTCGCGATGAGTTCAAAATGGCAACAAAAAAAAAAACCTCTTCACTATGAAAACGTCAAGCACTGTAAGTTGACATCTGGTATCCGAATTGTGATGCACAATGATGAATTACTCTGCCTATTTCTCTTGTTGAATAATTAGCCAGTTTTGCTGAAGACGCCTAGCTGTGAGTGTTTCGGCAGCATAGCGTTTTTGTGTGTGTGTGTGTGTGTGTGTGTGTGTGTGTGTGTGTGTGTGTGTGTGTGTGTGTGATATACGGAATATCCGCGGACGTGTTATTAGTATCTCAGTTCACAGATAGTTTATTTCTGTATTGTTTCTATATAAAAATGTCGATACAATGTAAAGTATTTGCTCTGGCTCTTGTTTTCAATCATTTTGCTCCGTTTTTATGCTTGTTGTTGTCATCTGTTGACAATGACATTGTACAAGCAAAATGTGGCGGTTGGTTAGTGTTGTATTTGTCCCGCCCCTCCTGGGGCCGTCCAATGTGGACGTCCAATCACAGCCGTCCACTGTGATTGGACGGCTGGGTTAAAAATCACTCCATCGTTTCGTTGTGTGTTCTGCATTGGAGCTGATTTTTGACAAATTATGTAACAAAAAGTAATTTTTATAGTCTCCCATTGATTGAATTTATATATAAAAAAAAAAAAAAAAAAAAAAAATGCTTAAATCCCCCCCAACACTGCACAAATGTAAAACATTTTAGTAAAACATTATTAAAGTGAGTAATATTACATTTATTAAAAAAATGTATTTACTAAAATTACAAAAATTAAAAAAAAATACATTACTATGTTACAGACTATTTCTCACACTAACATACAACCAGTATTATTCCAATTAATTTTTTTGTTTGTAGAGCTAGCAAATGTCAACCATCACATCAAGTCTCATGCCATTTTAGATGATTTTTTTTATTTTTTTTATTTCAGCAAACGTCATTTGGGGTCAAAAAGACCCAGATAGCTTACATAAATAGCATATTAAGCCAATTAAGCAAAAAGATATAAGATTAAAAATAAAACCGTCAATTAGACAAACGTCAGAAAAAAACTGGTATAACACTTGACATTCTGTCCCCCTCACTTTTGAAATGATGGCTACGCCCCTGTTTGGACATGTTAAGAGTTGATAAAAATCAATAATCCAAGGCACTCGAATATTATTGAAAAAATATAAAAAGCCTTTATTTCATCATGGCTTTAATATTTTAAAAACAGGTGACAAGTACTGCACACCTAAGCGTTGCGGCTAATGAGCCTTCGTCAGGGTGTGAGCCACAAACACAATCTGAGTTCTCTTAAGTTAATGAGTCATATAACAATCACCTAGTCACGCTGTACAGGACAAGCAGGAGAGAGAAAATTCAAATAATACAAAGAGAACGTATCTCACCCAATATATTGGACTAATTTCAGTTACATTTACATTTTAGGCTATGTAGTTTTAATTATTTATTTTTTATTTTTAGATTTGTATTGTATTAACAACTCAGCTGTATGTGGACACCTTTTGAGTAGAAATGCATATTGCAATTTGTTTGTTGCAAATAAAACTCCCATAGTCCATAACTACTATAGTTTTAACTTATTTTAATATATAAATTCAGTTAAATCATCAAACATTTGTATGACTTGCCAGTGACTTGCTTGACCCAACCTACAACTTGACTTGAATTGCTTGACATAAAGCAGTGACTTGACTTGACTTGCTTGATTCTCACAAAAATTGACTTGGACTTGCTTGAGACTTGAAGGTTAAGACTTGAGACTTACTTGTGACTTGCACATGTGTGACTTACTCCCACCTCTGCAATACTCTACTGGCATGGAGTATTTTCCAGGTGTTTGAACTATGAAAGCTGCAATGTTTTACCAAAATAAATAATTCTGACAGCAGCACACTTACATTATATCAAAGCTACCATCAGATTAATCACATTAAAGGGGCCCTAAGGTTTTGTTCCGGGAACGAACACGTCACAATATTCCTCATTTAAATAATTAATACGCAGAATAAAGGTTAGTTAGTTATTAGTGTGTTGAAACTCGTGGTTATGGTAAAGGGGCGGGACATTTCCCAAACACACTCGAAGCGGTTGACCAATCACAACACACTGATCCAGCCGACTAATCAGAGCACGCTGTGCTTTTCAGAAGGAGGGGCTTCATAGAGACAGGAACTAAACAGAGCGTTACTGACAGACTAGGAAGAGACGAGCTGCAACAATGGGGAATATAGGGAAAATAATGTGTTTTTTAGCATTCAAGCATGAAAACCTATTCTAGTAGCCCCCAAAAACAAAATCAAGACTTTGTAAAAGGGCATAATAGGTCCTCTTTAAGTGAAAGACATACTATTATAGCACAATGAAGGATTGCCATATATAACTGTGTGGTTGTTTCTGCAGTGTGGTCACCCCTACGTCTTTTGTGTATGGAAACTCAGTGGACCGATCACGCTTCCTTCAGCTGGAAGACATGGAGTGCAGCTTTCAGCCGCTCAACTTCACCTTTCAGGTATCCCATATGTTCACATGCTGTTCAGATGTGAAGTTTTTTCTGTACACTTTACTGTAGACTCTGGCTTTAATGTACAGTAAACCCTGACAGAGTGATCAGGACCCTGAAACAGCAGGGCGTTGTGTACTCTGAAGGGGTTTATTTAGTGATAATGACTGGTTAACTGTATGCTATCCCACTTACATGATTACTTCCCAAATAAATAAATAAAGATATGAAATATTGATTTGAGTTTAAATTAAAGCACTAGAGATATCAAGGGATCAATTGCCTTATAAAATGGTTAATTATACCCGCCCCCCCCACACATCCCCCACACACACACACACACACCACACTCCCCCCCCCCCCCTCTTTTTTTTCTCAGACTGTTAAGTTACTGATAATGTGTCTGATGCTCCCCCTTCCCTATTTGTTTGTTTGAATGGATGTTATCTTGTATCTAAAAGACATAAAGTTGGACACGGTTTTTAACATTGTAAATCTAAAAAAGATTTTATTTTAAAAGATAAAAAGAAGTTTTATTTTTTCATTTTCAGCTTTGCAGCAGCTCTACAGAGGACAATAGTGTCATTATTCAGCTCAATTTAGTTTAATGTGATTCAGTTTCTGGGTTTCTTCTAATACAACTGATGGCAAACTTTTTCTCTCTTCTGACCTAAATAATCAAGCTCTCAATATTTTTTCCACTTTTGTAAAGTCATAGCAGCACTATAATGGATTTTTTCTTTTGCTATTGTGTCAAATGGGAACAAAAAAAGTATATGTAACTTCTGTTCATGTTTACCCAACTATGACCCCTATACCCAACTTCCACTTCTGAAAACCCTGGAAATGTGAAAAGGGTCCAATTAGTATCATTATGCAAAATAATGTGACTTTAAAATGTCCAGTCCAGAACCATGCTGCATTATAATGAGCTTTAAATGAATATGAAGTGTACTATTTGCTGTGATTAATTAGCAGTTAGTTGTTGTGCTGAGCTTAAATCCGTTTCCCATGTGCTGTTTGTGTAGGTGATAAACAATGGGCCCAGCAGACTTCCAGGCTCCACGATGGACATCAGGATACCCAACCGCCTGGCTGGTAACGGACCAGATATGTTCCATATCATTGACACACAAGTGAGTTCCTGCCACTGATGCTCTTGTTTATTTAGCTAGACTTCTCAGAGTCATTTGTTTGTGCTGTAGGCTGTTCTTCCCAGGTATTTTGTGTCACACCACAGCATTGTTGATTTTTGATTGGTTGACCAAGTCTCAGAGGGTTTGAAAAATTTCCAATGCATTTCACCATGTTCTTTTTAAGCTTCTAAATACATCCATCCATTCATCCATCCATCCATCCATCCATCCATCCTTTCTTTCTTTCTTTCTTTCTTAATGGATGGTGTTAACTTATGAATTTGCACATGGTTTGTCCTAAAGCATATTAAAAACACCACATAGACATACACTCACCTAAAGGATTATTAGGAACACCATACTAATACTGTGTTTGACCCCCTTTCGCCTTCAGAACTGCCTTAATTCCACGTGGCATTGTTTCAACAAGGTGCTGAAAGCATTCTTTAGAAATGTTGGCCCATATTGATAGGATAGCATCTTGCAGTTGATGGAGATTTGTGGGATGCACATCCAGGGCACGAAGCTCCCGTTCCACCACATCCCAAAGATGCTCTATTGGGTTGAGATCTGGTGACTGTGGGGGCCATTTTAGTACAGTGAACTCATTGTCATGTTCAAGAAACCAATTTGAAATGATTCGAGCTTTGTGACATGGTGCATTATCCTGCTGGAAGTAGCCATCAGAGGATGGGTACATGGTGGTCATAAAGGGATGGACATGGTCAGAAACAATGCTCAGGTAGGCCGTGGCATTTAAACGATGCCCAATTGGCACTAAGGGGCCTAAAGTGTGCCAAGAAAACATCCCCCACACCATTACACCACCACCACCAGCCTGCACAGTGGTAACAAGGCATGATGGATCCATGTTCTCATTCTGTTTACGCCAAATTCTGACTCTACCATCTGAATGTCTCAACAGAAATCGAGACTCATCAGACCAGGCAACATTTTTCCAGTCTTCAACTGTCCAATTTTGGTGAGCTCGTGCAAATTGTAGCCTCTTTTTCCTATTTGTAGTGGAGATGAGTGGTACCCGGTGGGGTCTTCTGCTGTTGTAGCCCATCCGCCTCAAGGTTGTGCGTGTTGTGGCTTCACAAATGCTTTGCTGCATACCTCGGTTGTAACGAGTGGTTATTTCAGTCAAAGTTCCTCTTCTATCAGCTTGAATTAGTCGGCCCATTCTCCTCTGACCTCTAGCATCAACAAGGCATTTTCGCCCACAGGACTGCCGCATACTGGATGTTTTTCCCTTTTCACACCATTCTTTGTAAACTCTAGAAATGGTTGTGCGTGAAAATCCCAGTAACTGAGCAGATTGTGAAATACTCAGACCGGCCCGTCTGGCACCAACAACCATGCCACGCTCAAAATTGCTTAAATCACCTTTCTTTCCCATTCTGACATTCAGTTTGGAGTTCAGGAGATTGTCTTGACCAGGACCACACCCCTAAATGCATTGAAGCAACTGCCATGTGATTGGTTGATTAGATAATTGCATTAATGAGAAATTGAACAGGTGTTCCTAATAATCCTTTAGGTGAGTGTATAATCAACATTAAAAACTTGATTTTCACCACAGCGTGTACAGAGATGAGTTCATGTGGAGCAGGATTTATTGCAAACCAAGCCACTTGAATTAATGAAAATTAATGCAAATTGCATCATATTGGTTTGCAGTAATTTCATGGCCCCATCATAAATTATTGCTTACATATACAAACCCGATTCCAAAAAAGTTGGGACACTGTACAAATTGTGAATAAAAAAGGAATGCAATAATTTACAAATCTCATAAACTTATATTTTATTCACAATAGAATATAGATAACATATCAAATGTTGAAAGTGAGACATTTTGAAATGTCATGCCAAATATTGGCTCATTTTGGATTTCATGAGAGCTACACATTCCAAAAAAGTTGGGACAGGTAGCAATAAGAGGCCGGAAAAGTTAAATGTACATATAAGGAACAGCTGGAGGACCAATTTGCAACTTATTAGGTCAATTGGCAACATGATTGGGTATAAAAAGAGCCTCTTAGAGTGGCAGTGTCTCTCAGAAGTCAAGATGGGCAGAGGATCACCAATTCCCCCAATGCTGCGGCGAAAAATAGTGGAGCAATATCAGAAAGGAGTTTCTCAGAGAAAAATTGCAAAGAGTTTGAAGTTATCATCATCTACAGTGCATAATATCATCCAAAGATTCAGAGAATCTGGAACAATCTCTGTGCGTAAGGGTCAAGGCCGGAAAACCATACTGGATGCCCGTGATCTTCGGGCCCTTAGACGGCACTGCATCACATACAGGAATGCTACTGTAATGGAAATCACAACATGGGCTCAGGAATACTTCCAGAAAACATTGTCGGTGAACACAATCCACCGTGCCATTCGCCGTTGCCGGCTAAAACTCTATAGGTCAAAAAAGAAGCCATATCTAAACATGATCCAGAAGCGCAGGCGTTTTCTCTGGGCCAAGGCTCATTTAAAATGGACTGTGGCAAAGTGGAAAACTGTTCTGTGGTCAGACGAATCAAAATTTGAAGTTCTTTTTGGAAAACTGGGATGCCATGTCATCCGGACTAAAGAGGACAAAGACAACCCAAGTTGTTATCAGTGCTCAGTTCAGAAGCCTGCATCTCTGATGGTATGGGGTTGCATGAGTGCGTGTGGCATGGGCAGCTTACACATCTGGAAAGGCACCATCAATGCTGAAAGGTATATCCAAGTTCTAGAACAACATATGCTCCCATCCAGACGTCGTCTCTTTCAGGGAAGACCTTGCATTTTCCAACATGACAATGCCAGACCACATACTGCATCAATTACAACATCATGGCTGCGTAGAAGAAGGATCCGGGTACTGAAATGGCCAGCCTGCAGTCCAGATCTTTCACCCATAGAAAACATTTGGCGCATCATAAAGAGGAAGATGCGACAAAGAAGACCTAAGACGGTTGAGCAACTAGAAGCCTGTATTAGACAAGAATGGGACAACATTCCTATTCCTAAACTTGAGCAGCTTGTCTCCTCAGTCCCCAGACGTTTGCAGACTGTTATAAAAAGAAGAGGGGATGCCACACAGTGGTAAACATGGCCTTGTCCCAACTTTTTTGAGATGTGTTGATGCCATGAAATTTAAAATCAACTTATTTTTCCCTTAAAATGATACATTTTCTCAGTTTAAACATTTGATATGTCATCTATGTTGTTTTCTGAATAAAATATTGAAATTTGAAACTTCCACATCATTGCATTCTGTTTTTATTCACAATTTGTACAGTGTCCCAACTTTTTTGGAATCGGGTTTGTACACATTGCTTACATTTTGCCACATTATACGAATCGGTTACAGACATTTTTTGAATGATTTCGCAGACTTGATGAGGGTTAATTGGCTGTGTAAGTAAGTACTTTTAGGGAGCGTTTAAGGGACAAAAAAATCTTGGAAAATTTCTTGATGTAAATGTACATTTGACAATCATGGTATAAGTAGAGCAACTGATGCTGGATTGTTGCATTATGCCTATATTACATGCATTACATTTTCAATAATTCAGTGGTCCATTGTCAGTTATGCCTTACTTATATTACGTGTAAAACATTGTTTCTACTTAAGGTTAAGTATAAGATTACATCTACTGTATTTACCTTATAAAGTACTTCATAAATGCCACAACTGTTGCATGTTTGGAATTTTTCAGCTAAATATACAGAGCTAGGCTTTTGCTATATTGTATCTATAGAAATGAGGGTGGCGTGTTGATTATGTTCTTTACACATACAGCGCGGAGGGCCGAGAGAGTTTAGTGAGGTCAACATCCTCAGGCTTATAGTTAATTCAGAGGTGAGAGACGGGGTTTACTGAGCTGCCATGGATAGTGCCTAAGTTAGACTCACAATAAGCTTCATATCGAGGGTATTTCAATTCAAGACCAGCACCGCATTCAATGTTGATTTAACCCTTGCAGCGGCCATATTACTAGATCAGGGCAGGGATCAACCTGTTGACTGTGAATGGGAGGACGGGGGAGGTTTGTATCCCACCCTGTACGCCCCATATGGAATCACTTACGAGGGGATTAGATGGCTTGCACGAAGGGGTGGAATGGGACACTTGGGGAAAAGCTTCTGTTCACCCTGACTAACCTGTAGCACAGTGGCAGTGCCGGGTAACCTGACTCACAAAGGAGCGGACGTTCCCAGGCGCCCACACGGACAGCACAAACACTTGGCCTAATTAAAAATGCACACGTGGAGGAATTCCACTGTTTGCATGGCTGAAAACATATGGGGCATTTTTACATAAACAGCTTGGGCTGATCCCTCGACGCTGAGGAGATGTCTTAAATTAGAGGGGGTTACCTGACTACCTGTTCCAAAACCTAGAGCTGCCTATAGTTGTCTTCTGCCTTCCAAAGCCACAAACATACTTTAACCCTGCTTTTGTGTTCGGGTCAATTTGACCCGCATTTAAACTGCTTGAAACACGGGTTAAATTATTTATTCTTGAAATTTTGTGACTTTTTCACATTCAGGGTCATGAAATGTGCAAGTTGCGACACATACACTGTAAAAATGATTTTTGAAAGATCAAAAATAGCTGAGAGATTATTGGAGTATGTTTTATAAGAAAATATTATTTCAGTCTTTCTTCAAAATTTCATGTTTAATTCAATGTTACTTGCAATTTCTTTGTAATTTTTTGTGAAATTTTGTGAAAATTGTTTCTTCACCATTTTTTTCGGTGTAGATGTAGTGTAGTTTTGGAAAGGCTGCATAAATGGTGTGTCTGCGATGGTGTTAGGTGTCAAATTGACCCCCACTGGTTTCCATGCAATTCCAAAAATCAATACTTTAAAATACAGCAAAGACTTAGGTTAAAAAAATATGACTAAAATACGACTACAATTTGAAATATATATTATATAATTATTTGGATTTATTGTGACACCAACAGAGGACCTATTTTATTAACACAAGCAAATACTTGAATGCAAAAGTAAAGTACAGTGTTTTTTTTAACATACTTTAATGTGTGTTTTTGCATTTTAACTTGTGTAGCTAGAAAATGTTTGCATTCACATAATTGTATAGTGTATGTTTCTGGCCTGATTTTACTGCTGTTGTTTGGAATGACATTCGAAAACAAAATTCCAAAAATGTATCTACTGTATATACATACAATTCTCTGCAGTTTCCAGCTGAAATGAACTCTGTTTGTAGTAAAATACCAACAACTTTTAATCCTTTTCACACTAATTATGATTACAGTGGCAGAATATCTATTAATAAAGACTTAATTCTGCACAGTTTCTTGCATAATACTGTTGTGACCTCACAACACTTTTACCGTACATGATTTGTAAATTAATACATATTGATGTTTACATCACATAATCAGCACAGTATGTATGACTTTTCTAATGAAGTCAATGTTCAGTAGCTCACCTGGTACAGCACTGAGTCACAATAAAAGAGCTCAAAGAAGCAAGCTACATTTCCAAACTGTTGCGATACATAATAACATAATAAAATGTTGCCAGATTCATGTTCATCTGTTATGGACAGAACTAAATTTAGTGGCACTCACTGGACATTTCACTTTGAATATGTCGCAAACGTGCAAGAAGCAATATTTTGCAGACATGTCGCCAGTTTCCTTGGGTTGTATATTTCTTAAAGCGCTGTCTAGGGAGGCAAGTCACTAGGTTTTGAAACAGTACTGTTGTGAAATCAGCCCGTGAATGAATTACACACTGTAAAGTAGGCTCGTAAAAAGTCACACGTGAAACAGGCAGAGATCCTTTCCTTTGACTTGAGAGAAGACAATGTGAGGTCTTTAGATGCTTTACTCTATGGAGGTCTGACTGGAAAGGATGCGAATTAAAGGAAGAGGTGGAGTGTTCTCCCTGGGGCCAGAGGGGTGGAAGGGGCAGCGGGACATTAAATCACTCCAGATGGGACGCGCTGTCAGAGAAAGGCTTCTGAACACCCACTGGGATTGAACTTCCTTTCATTATCTGAATTGCTTAGCAGGTCTGAGCTTACTGGATGAATTATAATGTCAGCACATCAACTTTCAATAATCCGACCCAACCACTGGCAAATGAAAAGAATTTGATTTAAAATGTTTATGGACATATTCTATTGATGATGGCAGCAGTAATTCAACAGTAAACAAGTACAGTAGAGTGTGTTTAAGCTTCTGACGAACTCTTAGCAGGTTTATTATAGTTAACTAAGTAGTATATCAATGATACTAAAATAACACTGAGTGTGAGGTGTGCCCACAATGACTTTTATCTTGTTTCTGTTTGTTGCAGGTATCAGAAGGTCGAGGGAACTGCACGTGGCACAAGAACCCCAAACCCTGCACAATCCCACAGGACAAGGAGAGCATCTTCCACACCATTTTTGCCTTCTTCACCAAATCCGGAAGAAAAGTTCTGGTATGACAAAAGACTTATTGGGAATAGTTAAAAAAAAATGCATACTGTGTGAAAATGGCATCCAAATGCATTTAGCGCTTGGAAATAAGCCATATTTGCATATTTAATGTTGTTTGACAGCCCTTTTTGTAGACGCATATGCATTAGTGGATCACAGCATTTAATGCCCCCAAAAACACACTCCTCATTTCTCATCAGTTTTTGTGCTGAACGGGTGAATCTTTGATGGTATACTGTGTCAACAGGACTGCGACCGGCCTGGAAGAGCGTGTCTAACTATTTCCTGCAGTCTGGGCTCTCAGGCTAAAGAAGAGGCCATAAGTATAGATGTGCAAATACTACTGAACACTGAAATACTACAGAGGGTGAGTAACTGGCCTAATAATGACCTAATAATGTACAAAGTTATTGTAATGTCAATGCAAGTCATGTAAAGGAGATCCGATTAAAATGTTTAATGTTGCAGAACTGAATACTAAATTACTCATCAATTAAAGTAGTTAAACAGGCTACCCTTAGGCCCTGTTTATGCCTGGTATTAATATACGTTTTGGTCAATTGGATCACAAGTGGACGACTCTAAAGACAGGTGTAAACGGGGTCTAAAAGTTTTGAGCTTGTCCACTTTCGACCACTTCCAGAGGTAGTGGAAAACGCATTCGACTGGATTGCTTTCGTAGTGTGAATGCTCATGTGGTTGAACGTGTTCGAACAGCCCCTAAAAGTCCGCCTACTCTCCGCCTACTGACCTAATGTGTAAACATTATGGGAAGCGCAATAGCCAGACGGGATTAAACTTTGTCGGCTGAAGATCCAGGTTTGGTTTAAAGACGAAAAACGTACCAAGCACAATGTTCTCTCACCATTCCTGATTTCTAACACACACTCACAGCGTTCGGCTGGTCTTGCGGCTGTCAGAGCAAAAATGAAAGCTGATGCTCTCTGTGTTTTTCCATTGTCTCTGGGCACGGTCATATGTAAATTGCACGGGCTTATTTTGCCCATTAGATCGAAAGATCTGAAAAAACCCATACATTTACCTTCCCATAGACCCTCCCCTCAAAGAAATCAGGACAGAATTGGTTGAAAGTGGACAAAAGAGACGGATTAAAACACCAGGTGTAAACGAGAATGTGTCTGCCTCGTTTACTTGTGATCCGATCAACCAAAACACATCTTAATACCAGGTGTAAACAGGGCCTTAGTTAGCTAAAAGTAGTTAGCTACATGACAAACTACTAACAAGAAGTAGTTATTGAGGCTAATTATCAATGTAGCCTATATTTATTTATTACATTATGCGTTAATGCATTAAGCAAGAATGCATTAAGTTGATCAAAAGTGGCAGTAAAGACATTTATAATGTTACAAATATTTCCACTTCAAGTAAATGCTGTTCTTTTGAACTTTCTGTTCATCATAGAATCCTGAAAAACAAGAATCACAGAAAAAATATTAGGCAATTTTTTAACATTGATAATCAGAAATGTTTCTTGAGCAGCAAATCAGCATATTAGAATGATTTCTGAAGGATCATGTGACACTGAAGACTGAAAATTCAGCTTTACGTAAATATATATATATATATATACAACTAATAAAAACAGAAACAAACAGTACTAAACAGCAGTTTTTAACAAGATATTTTGCTATAAAAGTGGTAAT
Source organism: Coreius guichenoti (assembly GCA_039654105.1). Classification (NCBI taxonomy): domain Eukaryota; kingdom Metazoa; phylum Chordata; class Actinopteri; order Cypriniformes; family Gobionidae; genus Coreius; species Coreius guichenoti. The sequence goes on along the minus strand of CM077179.1, from coordinate 37,935,516 downwards.
GGGAATAATTGAGCAATGCCTTTATATTTATAAATTAGGCAGATGCGTTTTTGTGTCTGTCTGTAAATGTGTCTGTCTTTATGTGTGGTTTGCAGGACAGCTCCTCTGTGATCCAGTTTGTGACACGAGGTCACGTCCAGCTGGACAACAGGGCTGTGGAGGTCGCCACCGGACTTCCAGAGGAGATTTCTGTAAGTGATCAAATGGATGAATAATCCAATCCAACATTCAGGCATTTCTTGCCAAGCATATTTGTACCATTACTGTAAACTACACTCAGACTTGAGCTGACATGCTAGTGGTTTTCATTGTGCGCTTGAAACCGGTATGATTATTGTCTTTGAAACCGATCAGGACCCCTGATGCACGGAAGAGAATTAAATTGTCCGTTTGCATGATTCTGAGCTCATCAACTCATAGTAGCTGCTGAGATCTGGCTCGAGTTTGCTGTTCATATGAGATTAGGAGGCTTTTTTTACTCTACAGCTGTGCTCAAGAACAGAATACTGCAGACCTTGGCGTGCCGATTGATTGGAGGAGTATGGGACGGTGTTTCAGTGGAGCTGATGGTGTCTGGTGCCATGGCATCTCACTCAGCCCTGCATTCAGCTGATTGGGTTTCTGACCTGGTTTCAACCAGTGTAGTGGACAATTCCTAATAGGGCTGTTTAATAGGTCCGCGCCCCCTTTTATCCTCTGCACTTAGGAAATGCATCGGTCCCAGAGCAATCTGTTATTAAGTTGCACAAGACGGTCCCTCGGGCAAACGGTGGACATACAACTCTCATTTAGAAATTGCATTGGTATAAGCATTAATACCACACAGTCTTCTAACATGCTTCAAATGTATCATTTCCATCATGTTCACAGCCACCTAGACAAATTGGAAATGACAGATCGACTGTGAGCGCTAAACCTTTATATGCTACTGTATCTTTACTTTAGTTTTGACTCAGTCAGCTGAACTCGACAAATGCTTTAGATATATTTAGTGCAATATTTATATCTTACCCTTCAGTGTCCGTTGTTAGTCAAGAATAGAAATAATATAGTAATGTTTATCACCCAGAGGAAGATATTATTGCTCATTCATAGCTCAGGATGTGATTTGTTTAACTATCAACTTTACCTCAGAAGCAACTAAAAGACAAGAAATAAAAAATATATTGTACAGAAATGAGACTAATAGGTGTCATACAGTAAGAGTATAGAGCTATAAAATTAAGCTCAGATCATTTGATCTTAAAAGATTTTGATGAGAAATATTAGTTCACATTGAGATCTTTGACTTTTTATTGCTGAGGTTAGTATCTTGCAACGTTGTTATTAACCAAAACTAGTTTTGGTAATTGAAATAAAGCAGAAATAAATCAAAATATAAATATTTCAGATGCTCCTAAAATATTAGATGGAGGAAAATGTTTTGCATTCCCCTGAAAAAACTTTGCGTTCCCTCGTAAAAACGTTTGCGTTCCGCCAAGAAACTGACAAAGTTTCTCAAGGAAATGCAAAAAAAATTGCGAAAGAATGCAAAAGCATTGACTTGTTATTTTTCCTCCAATCTCATATATTTTTCCACCACCACCATGTCCCTAAAGGCTCTGTTTTAGATGAAAAACTTAAAATTAGAAATGTTGCATTGGCAACTAACTGAAATAAAGTTGTTAAAGTGCTAAAAAATACTCAAACTAATACTGAAATAAAAATAAAGCTAAACTGAAATGTTAAAAAAGTAATGAAAATGTAAAATATAAAAATAAAAGTATTATAAAAAAGTAAATAATGCTATAAAAAAACACTGGTATCTTGGCAAATCTGAGCACAGTTTGAGTTATGATCTCTTCTGAAACTCTAGAGGAGACACATGTGAGATAAATTTGTATTAATTTGTATCTTGTGGTTTAGAAGAAACAACTGAGATATTAAAGAGATCTCACTTGTGATTTCACCTGACTGCAAGCTGTGAATTGTGGTATTTTATTTCGGCCCTCATATTCAAGGAGTGAAATTGTGGCCAGAAGCTGAAGCGAGATTTATCTGGGCTGGCATCTCTCTCCAGACTGGGATTTTCTGCTAGCTTTTCATGCAACATTTACGTCCAGATCCACTGAGGGAACTGTTGATCTCTCGCTGTGTTTTTGTGGCAGTACATTATGGTTTCCAGAGGTGAAATTCTTTCACATTTAACGGTCAGCAAGCACGTATGCCATATAACACAAATAGTGCATAAAACTGTGTATGTATGTGTTTTGAGTATTATTTAGAAGGATAGCTCATCCTCAGACAATGATAAATGAAGTCCAGTTGTGAACAAATGATCTCTTACTGACATTCTACAATGATCTAGATTAATGAAAACCTTCACAGATGTGTGTTTGATTGATTTGTTGACTTGAAATCTCATTTCCCTTTGATTGAGTCAATGCCTAATATACTGTAGACTCAGCACAGACATTATAACATTCAGGAAATTACACAGTGATTCATAGAGTCTTTAAAATCAGATCTTTGGTCCCACTGAGAAATGACGATCTGTAATATGTTTATTTAACTGAGTGAGGTTATGATGGGCTCTGCTGAATGTTGTGTGTATGTTCACTCTCTTTGTGTCGTCCTGCAGCTGGTGTTTGAGGCCCTTCACAGTCAGGAGCCCAGGGGTTACGTGGTGGGATGGATCATCGCCATCAGCCTGCTGGTGGGAATCCTGATCTTCCTGCTGCTGGCTGTGCTGCTCTGGAAGGTACCGCATCAGACAACACATGTTCCTGGATCAACATCCTTGTTGGTTCTGGAGCAACATTCGGGGTTGCCGTTGGATTTAGGGGCTTGAATAACATTCTTATCAGCGTAGCATTTCTCTCTGATTTTAGGAGTAGGTTAGGATTAGATTTAGGGTTGGCAGGAGTGCAGGAAACATTTAACATGTTTAGATTTTTCACCACCCACACTTTTTGGGAAATAATCATATTTTTTGAGTTCTGGTCACTGTGGAAAGAAAGAAATAGGAGCCTTCCACATACTGTAAAACAGCGACTTTAACACCAAACATAAGCATTGTGTCGTGTCTAGGCGCAGATCCTGTATCTGGCCCGGATCCGGCTGACTACAGTAAACCTCGGGATAAACCGAGTACATTGGGTGTTATGGGAAGTGTTCCCGGTTCCAGCTGACCTAGTTTATGCAGCCTAACATTCATTTAACTGATTTGATAATGTTCTATGTGTATGCCAGGTTAAAGAGATGTGTTTAGTCTAGATTTAAACTGACAGAGTGTGTCTGTTTCCCGAACAATGCTAGGAAGACTGCTACAAAGTTTAGGTGCTAACTAGGAAAAGGATCTACCACCTGCAGTTGACGTTTAACGATGTTCAATAGGGAGCCAATGCAGTGTTGACAGAACCGGGCTAATATGGTCATACTTCCTGGTTCTAGTAAGAACTCTAGCTGCTGCGTTTTGGACCAGCTGGAGTTTGTTTATTAAGCGTGCAGGGCAACCACCCAGTAGAGCATTACAGTAATCTAGCCTTGAGGTCATGAATGCATGAACTAACTGTTCAGCAATTGGCACTGAGAGCATATGTCTTAATTTAGATATATTTTTAAGATGGAAGAATGCGGTTTTACAGATGCTAGAAACATGGATTTCAAATGAAAGATTGGTATCAAAGAGCACACCCAGGTTCATAACTGACGACGAAGACTTGACAGAGCAGCCATCAAGTGTTAAGGCCCGGTCACACCAAGGACGTTAACTATAAATATAATGGTAAAGATATAGTTCTAAATATCGTTCTCAATATTAAAGAATAGCAGAGTTCACACCACAGCTATAACGATAACGATATAGAGAAACGATATCATTGGAATCACTTTCAGAGCGATTTTATCCAGCTGATGAACGATAAAAACATTGTCAGCCAATCAGAATCCATCCTGCTGTTACGAGCTCAAGCATTTAAAGTGGCAGACTTTTATCTTTATAGTTATCGTTCTTGGTGTGAACAGGCCTTTAGACAGTATTCTAGGTTATATGCAATTTTTATACCAAAAATAAAAATGCAAAGGTTTGTTGTAAATTATATTTACATTTGATCATATTTGAAAAGATTTATAAAATGGTACAGTACCTGGCAAATGTCTGGAAACATTATGATTTTTAATGCTTTTGAAAGAAGTCTCTTCTGCTCACCAAGGCTACATTTATTTAATCAAAAATACAGTAAAAACAGTAATATTGTGAAATATTATTACTATTTAAAATAATTGTTTTCTATTTTAATCATTTTAAAAATAAAAAAAATAAAAAATAAAAACAAAAAAATGCAGAATTTGGGGGAAAAAATAAATCTTTTCATGGGGCCCTAAATTAAAAGGTAGCTTAAAAGGTAGTGGAGCTTACTTGTAAACAAACAAGTTATATTTGAGGTTTAACAAACATGTGGAATGCATTTCCTTCCCCATTAATAATAAAATATGATCATATTTTTGACCATATCGCCCAGCCTGACCAACCACTCACCACAGGACTGAATCTGGTAAACAGTAATCGACTACTGTTACTGCACACTTATCTGCTATATAGCAACTAATTAATATTCATGAGCCAGGATGAAAAGCTTTATGATTTGTGTACGCCACACTTTTCAGATCGTTCCTAAGGCCTTGAGGATTGAGTTCAACATTATCGACCTGTCATTTCCCTCTGTTTTTAGGGTCATGCTGGTATTTAAGAGTGATTTTTGACAGAAACATTATTCCAGAATCAACAGAGGATGGTGAACCATGCTAGGTTTCTTCCCTCATCGGTCCAACACACACAGACTTCCGGTCCAGATGAGCTTGTTTGCTTGTCATGTTCACTTTGTCTTTTCACATGAGACCCAGTACAAATCAAAAGCCTGAAATGGTTCCTGTTAGACAGCAGTTCTTGCAAAGTAAATGTCAGCAGAGAATGTGACCCATCAGGTCACAGTGTATTGAAAGAGTAGAACCACCTGCTCATGTGCAGCATCCCATTACAGTTAAATTAGCACCAGGCTGCTTTTAATATCCTCAGTCAAAAAAAGGGCACAGTAAAGCGGATGTGGATGAACTGTTTTTTGTTTGAAGTACAGTAACAGTTCTTAGATAGTTCATTAGTACATGCACATGAAATGAAACCTCAGTGAAATGATGCAGTACATAAATGATGTCTTAGATTATAATTAGTGCACTGATGATCTTGGTAGATCAGTTTGGAAATATACTTCCCTTATCCTACTAGACTTTGCGGGAGTCTTGTAGAGGGTCACATGTCCCACAGACCCTCATTCACACACTACTGTTGTTTTTCTTGGCCTGAGGGGTCAATAGAGAGCTTTAGACCGACCGTAAAGTGAACAAAACACAGCGCTGACAATAATTTACACATACACATAAGTGAATCGAACGGATTTCAAGGCTTCTCAAACAAGCCCTTCTTTTCTTTTCCACTCCATTACTTTCCAGCAGGAATACTAGAGCAAATCCTGGAATGTTGGTGTAGGGATACTTTCCCCCCCAAATCCCAAATCTGCCAAAATAAACCTCCTCAACAAGAGCAGCACATGTCCAGCTACTCCAGCTTCAGGAAATGCCTGGAGAGAGCCGAGGTCTGAATCAATAAACCGCATTCAAACAAAGACAAACCTGTTGAGTCACAGGAAGAGGAACAGCACATTTCCTGCGCTGACACGGTTCTTTACGGTAGCACTATCTGTGTCACCCATCCCACTATTTATCTGAATCCCACCCCGGACTATTGGCTCGAACTACACAAAGAGATAGTTCACCCAAAAATGACATCATCTACTCACTCTTGTCGTTCAGAACCCATGTGATTTTCTTTCTTCTGAGAAACACAAAGGAGTTTTCCTTTCCAATTAAAAGCACCATATTCTATGTATGTGTTACAACACTATACGTATATGTATATATATATATATAGGGGTTTAACATTCTCTGTGAAAAATCGAACCATACCGTTCGGCACGCACTTGCACCGTGGTTCATCTTACATCTGAAGACGCATCTATTTGATTTGTTAAAAATAACAACGTGTAAAACAGACAGACAGAGTTCAGCTAATCTATGTTTCTGTTGATAGATGCGCATTCTGGCTTCCCAATACATTACAGCAGCGATGATCCAAAAAAACATGGTCACTCTCTGTAAACTTTGTTCAATACGAGTGCCGTATGCTTGAATATGACCGGTCATTTATGCCGTCATCAGCTGGGTGCTGATTGTTGAGACCTGAACAGCACACATTGCTATCTGTGTTTAAACTAAAGTCATTTAAGCCTTGCCAATTTAAACATCCAAGAGCCAGAAGACTCGAATGAGAACTCGCGCTGTGAGAAGATTTGCGTGTGCACTCATCCGAATCGCGCACACGGAAACCCACGTCTCAGACAGCGTGCAAATATTGAGTTCTCTTTCAGGTCTTGCGCTTGAATGGACAAATTCACACAAAAATTATGTCAGCATGCCCAGCAGCTTGGCGAGTATCCTAGCAGACATAGGGCCAGATACTAACAGCTTGCGCCAATGCAAACCCTCTTTTGGCGTTAAAAAACTACTGTCAGGATTTGCAAAAGACACTCAGTGAAAAGGCGTGGACAGGGTTATTTTTGCGGCTGACCTTATTGCATATGCATTTGTAGGAGTTTCCCTTTCAGATGCAGTATTTATGGGTGGAGAGTATTTAAATGAATCCTGCGTCTTAAACCAGACGCTAACTGGTAGATTGTGTTGGTCATAATGGAAATGATCCGGCTGTATCTGTTTTCTTTCATTTGCGGGTCATCAGTAGATCACGCGCAGAACTTTCCACTCCCATCGGCACTTTTATGGGATTGCGCTCTCACGCTAATTTGCCCTATTTCATAAATCTGGCCTATAATCATGTATGTCTTAAGTGAACGTAAACAGTCTAGAAAGACAACGCATGTGTACAGTATCAATGTACTGGATCCGTGCATTATGTCTTAAAGTGACAGCAGCCTGATATTCCTGCTGTCTGTGTTTTTAATGTTATTCAAACAACAAAAGACAAGGAAATCACTCACTGCTCTAGATTGAATAGCTAGATTGAATAATAAGGATTCATCTGTAATTTATAGTCAAATATGCAATGTTATTTTCCATCTGATTACTTTATTCAATTTCTGTACCTGAATACTAATGCTAGAACTACCTGAAAAACCAGAAAAGCACTGTTTATTTCATTTGTATCTTTGCTCTATTGTATTTATTTGTGCTGTTGCTTGTAGTTAGATTATTTGTTCTTATTTTCATATTATATTATATTTAGATTACTTTGGTCTTCCAAAGTCATATCATAGCTTTTTGTGAGGAACAAAATGAAATATTTGATATTCATTAAAAATCTTCCCCTTTGCTATAGCTCATATTTTATTAGCATTTCAAAATATTCGGGTGTAAACATTCAATCCAGGCATTAATGACATCCAATACCATTGCTAATGTAAATTTATAGGATGTATAAATATTTTTGGATACCTATTGGGGTGTAACGGTACACAAAACTGACGGTTCGGTACATACCTCGGTTTTGAAGTCACGGTTCGGTACGGGTTCGGTACAGCAGGGGAGAGAAAACTAAATATAAAATTGCTTTTTTTATATTTTTATTAAACAGTGGTTTACTTGAACAAATGTCTGTCCTTAAATAAATTCAATTATAACTAAAAGTTTCTTAAAGATAAAAAAGCCCAAACTATTAGCCTAAATTCAATTGCTATTTATTTTTAGATATAATAATCAACACTCAAATAACATATTGTATGCAAACATGTAAACTTAACATTAGGCAGTTTTTGCATTAACTTCTAAATCTAATTATAAAATTATGTTTTTACTCCAATTCGTTGTTGAAATATAATCATTTATACACAGTGGCTGTCATTTTCATGACAGATTTATTTAAACATACATTAAATAATCAAGACATCACGAACAGGTTCAGTAGAATATAATGAATATATAGGCTAATATAGTGCATATATTTAGTGAAAGAGTTGATTTCTCTAGTGAACTAACAGCTGTGGACTCTGAATGACTTCTGAGGTGAATGTGATGCTACGTGACATTGTTTACAAGCCGTTTTATTGACGTCTTTCCGCCATTGAAACACTGGTTGAGCGATTACACGACATATGATACGTTTCAGTTGTAATGTATCCTCAACATACCTTCAGATGGTAATTCATGTTTATTCTTTGGCTGAAGCGATGATCGCGTTCACTCATGCGCCGCGCTCCCGCTTGCCTTGAACTGACGCGCATATACAGTGATCTGTCCCGTCAAATTAAAGAGCGTCAGAACGTCATTTATCGTTTGAATTTCGTGATAAAATGGACAGAATACTTAATATGTTCGTGTGGGAACTCGGATTTAAGTTCCGCGCATAAAACAAGCCTACTGTTAACCGTTAAAGATTGCATTCGGAACCGTTCGGTACACACGTGCACCATACCGGAAGCCCTGTACCGAAACGGTTCGGTACGAATACGTGTACCGTTACACCCCTAATACCTATATGATATGATAAAGCATTCCTCTTACAGTTTGATAATCATCAGGGATTTCATAATCAAACCGTATGTTGGGACAAGACCTTAAAAATGTGTGGTATTTTCATAGACTCTATTTAATTTTATTAAATACATATTTCCATTTCCATCCCCATACCTCTGGATTGCATTAGGTTGGGTGCATCAGATCTGCCAGTTAAAATAAGTAGTTGTCCTTCATTTTTCTACTATTGTTCAAAAGTTTGGGGTCGGTAATATTTTTAATATTTAAAAGTTTTATAGTCTCTTATGCTCACCAAGGCTGAGTTTATTTGATCAAATATACAGTAAAATTGTGAAATATTATTACAATTTAAAATTATTTTTTCTATTTAAATATACTGTAAAATGTAATTTATTCCTGTGATCAAAGCTGAATTTTCAGCATCATTACTCCAGTCTTCAGTGTCACATGATCCTCCAGAAATCATTCTAATATGAGGATTTGATGCTCAAAAAACATTTATGATTATTATCAATGTTGAAAACAGTTGTGCTGCTTCATATTTTTGTGGAAACAGTGATACATTTTTCCAGGATTATTGGAATAGAAAATTCAAAAGAAGAGCATTTATTTAAAATAGAAATCTTTTGTAACATTATAAATGTTTTTAATGTTTCTTTTGATCAGTTTAATGCATCCTTGCTGAATAACAGTATTTTTAACACTATTGAAAGGTATTGTATTAGCATGATCAGATGGGTTTTTCTTGGGAAATGGGGTGTAATTTTGTCAGCGAGCGTCTGTACATCTGGCCACTATCACACCCTGAATGCTGACAATTATTTTTGTGTTTTGCAGATGGGATTCTTCAGGAGGCATTACAGAGAGATCATAGAGGCAGAAAAGAACAGGAAGGACAGCGATGAAAGCTGGGATTGGGTCCAGAAGAGCCAATGAGAGCATGGATTGGGTTCAGAAAATCCAATAAGCTGCTACCTTCATCACGGCTCTCTCCTAAAACCCTCCAGCCTTCCATATGTGGAAGAAAAGAATATTCTCCAGATTTTTCGGAGGTTTGACACTTTTTTTCATTGATGGTGATCTAGCTGACGTTTCGATGTGACCGCGTGGCCTGCCAGAAAAGACTCGCAGTGGAATTCCATTGATCCCAATGGGACAGGCCTCTTGAAGAGACGGAAAGAGAGACTTCCTGAAACGGAATGTGGATATCGTGTCAATACTAGCAGACAATTGCAACCCTCAGGGCGCTGTTGAAAAGCAAAAATCTATTTTTTATAAAATGTATTCCATACTGTATAGAAGAGAGCTTCAAGAGTTGTTTTTAAAGCACTGATGACTGACACACGCCAAAGAAATGATGTTATTCCTTCACAGTGTTTTCAGATGAAGGGGAGACCTTGAAGACGGATTGTATCCCCTCAAGTTTTCATTTACAGACAATACAAAGCAAACATTTGTGTCCGTCATTCAGACAACTCTTGAGCTACTAAATGTCATGAACAAATGAGAATGACAGAAGACTGCTCGAGTTGTTCATTTCAGTCCAGTTGTGCTAAAAACAGTAAGAGAAAAGCATATATGTTCTCAGCTCAAACACGTTTTGTTCATTATATGTGAAATTCACAGCTTAGAGCATTGTTTGTACTGCACTGGATATTGACCCCACTGAAAGATGCATGTTATTCCAAAGGAAAAGTCTTCATAATCTTTCACCAAAATATATGAACTTTCTCTGACTTTTTATGTCTTATTTTCCAACCACTTGTCAAATAGAAACTTTTCACTATCTAATGATTCTTGATAGGTGCTATCAAATCCCACTCTACAAATTCTCCTCACTGAATCCTTTTTCATTCACAAATGTCGCAATTCATAGTTTTCACGTGACGTCACATCCTTATAGGAACGCCCACCTGGAGGGCACAACAAGGCTTTCCTCCGCTGCCCGCCAGTCATTTTTACCAGGTTTGTAGTAAGTACTAATGTAGGAAGACAGTGATATTAAAAGACTAAATTCATGCACCTTATTGAGGATGCATACTATGTACAGGCAAGCAGATTAACAGAATATAAATGCAACTCATTAAGCATTTTATCCATCGAAAACCATTATAAAGATATTCTGGGCTCATCTGCTCGCCTGTATATAGTATGCATCATCAAAAAGGTTTAAACTGAATTTGATCTTTTAATATCACTGTTTTAGTACATTAAGGCACTTTAAGGGCGGGTTGCACCAATAAGGATTGAGCATTCTATGTAGCCGTTTATAAAGACAGTTGACATTTTACAAGTTTATTTTCTTTATTGGCAAGAGCTCCTATTGTCAGAGAGAGAGTTTCTGGTGGTCAATAAAAAAGGAAATGGAATATTAACATTGTTGCTGTTTAATTTGCGAATCCATCATGGCGGAGAAAATTAATCGTATGTTTTAATCACAGGTTAGAATTGTAATCCCTGATTTGTTGATCTGTGTTTAAAATTAAGAGGTGCAACACAACTCGATTAAAAAAAAAAATCCTTGATTAGCGTTAAATTTTGCTTAATTTAATCCCTACTGGTGCAAGTGTTTTTCACGTTAAGTGTTTTACAACGTTCCGCTGTTTTTAGTGACTGAAATACTGCATATGGATCAGAAGTGCCCAAAATCTTGTTCACATATTTTTGTTTTCGAGATGGAAAATAGACAGGCTTGTGCTGTAGTTCTATGGCTGTTTTGCCCTCCAGGGCTCCGCAACAGTCATGTGACTGAAAACTATGAATTAGTTGACTTAAAGGGATAGTTCACCCAAAAAAAAAATTACCCCATGATTTACTCGCCCTCAACCCATCCTATGTGTATATGACTTTCTTCTTTCAGACGAATACAATCAGAGTTATATTAAAACATGCCCTGGCTAATGCAAGCTTTATAATGGCAGTGAATGGCAGCCCAAAATTTGAAGGCCAAAAAAGTGCATCCATCCATTATAAAAGTACTCCACACGGCTCCAGGGGGTTAATAAAGGCCTTCTGAAGTGAATCGATGGGTTTGTGTAAGAAAAATATCCATATTTAACATGTTATAAAGTAAAATATCTAGCTTCCGGCGGACTGCCTTTCGTATTCAACTGGCGGAAAAAGCGTAACTGGCGTGACGATGACGTCGGACGTAGCGTAAGCGTTTTGAACCGCGAGAGACATTACACTTTCTTCGTAAGTTGAATACAGAAGGCGGTCCGCCAGAAGCTAGATATTTTACTTTATAAAGTTTTAAATATGGATATTTTTCTTACACAAACCCATCAATTTGCTTCAGAAGGCCTTTATTAACCCCCCGGAGCCGTGTGGAGCACTTTTATGATGGATGGATGCACTTTTTGGGGCTTCAAATTTTGGGCTGCCATTCACTGCCATTATAAAGCTTGGAAGAGCCAGGACATTTTTTAATATAACTCGGATTGTATTCGTCTGAAAGAAGAATGTCACATACACCAGGTTAAAAAACCTGCATACTGACGACTTGAGGGTGAGTAAATTATGGGATAATTTTAATTTTTGGGTGAACTAACCCTTTAAGATCTCAAGACAAAAACAAGTCATGAATTACAATTCTACTGCAAGTATAAGAACACTTAAGTTTGCCAAATATTCTACAAAAATTCTGTGTTATTCTTCTACAGTCGACCTAACACCATACAGTGTGTGTCTCCTGCATTCTAACAAATCCCATGACAAGTTTTTTGACGTTCAAAGTCAGACTGCATAGGCACATGTAGGACCTGCAGTGTGTAATGGCCTAAAAATAGGTGGGAATGTGCAGTACTTCATCACTGGGCATAAAATTGTACTTTGGAGCTTAAGGGAACAGCTTGTTTTAAGTCAACATTTTGGACTTCACTCAGAGCGCAGCCCTTTACATGAGCTGCTCGCTGTCAGACTTTACATCCATTCTGCCTTTAACCGCTCGAACAGAGCAGAAACGCCACAGAGCCAAAACAAGTTGTTAATGTAGAGATTTTAAAATATCTCATCTGAAAAACAAAAATGGGGCTGATGTTGTTTTAGACGTTCGTTGAACTTGGTTGCTTGTTTTGTTAAATTTTTTCATTTCCCTCTCATTTTAGAGGGTTAGTTTGATAATAAACATTTCTCTGATGTTTACCAAATTATCAATAGTTTTGCAATTGGATGTTAAATGATCTCTGGAAGATTTTCAAAATATATATATATCTGGCATGGCAAAAACACGTCTGCATTTCATGTCCGGCCCAACACCAGGTTCTTGCATTGGTGTGTTTCAGAGAGACACATACTTGACATTGTAAGTGTGTAACATAACTGTGAGTGTTGTTGCCATTATCACATATTTTGAGCATTTTAGAATAAACTACTGTCACTGAATTTCAGTTTTATAGATGTATTGAGAAATATGTTTGTTGTACAAGCTCAAGCTGTATATTTATCTACTGAAACTGCCATTTTAAAATTAAAAATCACAAACAGATGTTTTGTCTCTGTTTCGTTCGGTGCCACCCAGAATATTTAGTGTTTCTTGTAGCGCTGAGGCCCTCTAGTGTAAAACTATCGTACTGTTTACACTTTACTGCAGTGTTCAATGTCTACTATTTCGTGTTAGTATGTGACCAATTATACAATGATATGCTTTAAAAAGTATTATGCTTGAGTATGAATTTAGCAAGTGGCATCTGGTTATCATCTCAAAAATGTGTTTTAAAATGGTTCTTTTGAATTTTAGGCCAATTGTGTTTAAATCAATGTTTACCAATGCAATCAAATGATGAGTCAGGATGTTAAAAATCACAGTTTATATAGAATGGTTCATTCATACTGAAAATGGATGGAAATTCATTGTATTCTGGGATACAGAATTACATTTTTTTTTTTTTTATTATATTCACTCTAAAAATATCTTCCCATATTTTTGTCCATATCTTAGGGTCAGATATGGACAAACCTAACCATTGGTTTATTTTTTTAATTAAATTTTTTAACCCAGCGGTTGGGTTTTGTCCATATCTGACCCTAACATGGGTTGAAACAGTCCAGAATTTTTAGAGTGTTAGAAGGATTGTTACATGCATATTACTAGGATATTGGCTGTTTATTAGTACTTATAAAGCACATATTAATATCTTATTCTGCATGACCATATTCTACATCCCTTAATCCTACCCAATACCTGAATTTACTAACCTACCTATCTAACTAACTATTAATAAGCAGTAATTGGGAGTAATTAGTATGTATGTGTATATATATATATATATACACACACACACTACCAGTGAAAAGTTTGGACACACTTTCCCATCAAAGAGAATGGGAAAGTGTGTCCAAACTGTTGACTGGTAGTGTGTGTGTATATATATATATATATATATATATATATATATATATAGTGATGGTTGGAATTACGTTTGCATCAAAATCAGCAAAGTACTCAAATTGTTCTCAGCGTCTGTCCAAAAGTTTAGACATTTAAACAAATTAAATTGCACAGAAATATGTTTTAATATTCTGAATGAAAGTATTGTTTTTTTATTTTACTGGTTATACAATTACACTAGCTCTTTATCTCACTTTGTAATTAGTTTGGGATGAATTACTTTGGTTACCATGGAACATCTGAGAGCCAAACACACAGTGCTGCCCCACCGCAGATGCACTGCATTATTTATTAGCTCATTCACTGTGTGACAGGCTGAGCACCTGCATGGAGCTACAACACCAGCAGGTATGTTTATTTTAATATATCCATTAGCAAAGAAGAAACAATCAGTATCTGAAATTGTTTGAACTTACATCCCAATCTCAGAGTAGCACATGTAATGTTTTTCACCCCAGGTAATGCATTCACACAGATTGACATGTATTCCATTAAAGTGCTTATTTCTTGTGCTACAGGAATGACATCTATACTGGAGGATGGCTTGATAAAAACGAGCTCAATAGAGCAGGTTGTGGCCCCCCTGTCCAGTCACCTGTGTCACCTCATCCTGCTGTGCGGGAGCGAGACAGAACTGGACGAATTCGTCCGGCTGGAAGCTGCAGCTAAAGCGGTGGCCAAAGCATCCAAAAACATGGCAGCTGTAGCAACAAGGTCAGTTGCATGCATTTTTTTTCTGACAGGGTAGCAGGTGAAGCATATAAATATGTGCATTACAAAAATTACCTTTATAAAAAATAAATTTCCTTCAGGAAATCTTCCACCTGAACAGTTAAAACTGCCAACAGGGTCTCATCATTATATCTCATCAGTACTCACCAGTATATATTGTTGACAAAAGTGCTTTGATGATTAAAGAAAAAAGTGCTTGGGCAGCATCATGCTAAAGTGGGGGAATTAGGTGGTAATATTATGTTTTTTTTTTTTTTTAAAAATCATGATGTTACTATAGTACATACACATATAAAAAGAACATCCATACCATGTGTGGAAAAAAAAAACTAGGAAATACAATGCTACTTTTTTGTACCGTGGTATACTGGGAGGATTCATGTTATACCTCATCCTTGCATTTAGGCTAGTGGCAGATACTGAAGATGAGATCCTGAAAATGGAGATGGATCCACTTGTGGAATCGCTGACTGTTTCGGGTCAACACGTGCTCTTGGCCACCCAAAAGCTCAGCATACAACCAGAGGTCATAGAGCACAGAGAAGAACTCATCGAAGCCACTCAAAATGTGCTGTTAGGTGTGGTCAAGGTAATGCATCTTTTGTGCTGTGAAGAAAAATAACTGTATGCGGAAATTAGAGTTATGGGTCGTGTACTGTACTGTGTGTAGGCTTATATCGGGTTCTCAGCTCTAGCCCTCAGTGTTCACTTTCTTTTGTCCACTGTAGAGTTTAACTCGATCAAACTCACCTGTCTGTAACTTTCTAGTAATCCTGAAGACCTTGGGTGTGTTCAAAATCGCCCCCATACCCTTAAATAGGGCACTATTTGAGGGGACAGCCATTTGTAGTGGTGTCTGAAACCATAGTGGACATTATCGAGTGCACTCATTCAATCTCACAATGCACCGCAATAACGAGTGTACAACTGATGTATGCTCAACGGCTAGAGAATACCCATAATGCACTGTGAGAGTCACGCGCCGAATGAATTCCCGCGTCTGACCAGAAGATGGCGCCCGAAGCTGAATCATCCATTCATCCATTTTCCAAACCGCTAGTCCAAAGTGGGTACAGCGTAATATCATACAGGTATACATTCCTTTTTAATTGATTATTAAATTGTTTAATTAAGGTTTATAGTTTCCATGACAGAGTTATAAATCTTTTCATTTCACTGGAGTTGCCAGTTTGCCAAGTTTCAAATAATTATTAAAGGGGTCATGAACTGCGTTGTTTTATTGTTTTATGATGTTTCCTGGGGTGCACTTATAATGTTAGAATGCTTTTTACATCAAAAATTGTCATAATTTAGAAATAAAAGGCATTTTTCCTACCCTGATTTTAGCCCTCTGGTTTGAACGCTCTGTTTTAAGGGGCGTGTCTGCTGTGAGACTTCAGTGTAAACGCCCACTGCTGTGATTGGCTGCTGTAAGACTTCAGTGTAAACGCCCACTGCTGTGATTGGCTGCTGTGAGACTTCAGTGTAAACGCCCACTGCTGTGATTGGCTAACGTCTTTCCATTTGAAATAGCTAAGTATTACTCTCTCTTTTAGCGCGTTTTTACTATTACAGCTCTCATGGTTACCTAATTGTGAAAAGTGTTGCATTACATTCAGATCTATGGCATTATATTCAGATCTATGGCATTATATTCAGATCTATGGCATTATATTTAGATCTATGGCATTATATTAAGATCATAGCATGAAAGGTTGCAGTGATGATCATTGTAGCCGATCACAGACATGTTGAGCGCATGAAAGCAGTGATCTCGTCATTGCAACTCAGTTTCTGCACACTAACGAATGCTTTCATCTTCACTAACAGTGCAAACGTGATATAGTTAAGAGATTCATTGAATAAAACGGGAGTCACTGATAAACGCGTCATTGATAAACTCGCTGTTTGATTGACAGCTCCAGCGCGCGATTGCAAAGGGAGCTTTCTTTGATCGCTTTTTTTAAATAGAATTTATAGAATTGAATCACCGTTAAATAACAGATTATTTTCATCCTACTAAGAGAAACAACTCAAGTTGACCTTTAGTCACTGGTTTGATTTACTGACACACAGACAAAGAACATCTGACTGTACATGAATCATTATTTCAGATCAGGCATTAGAATGAACACAGTTACTCATGTTGCATTACTGTCGAGCCCAGGCACTGCACAGTATTTTGTAATCATCAACGACATGTTTATTGCTTGGTAGCTCGATCTGGTTTAACACCACGTAGGCCTATGTTACTTAGGCTACCTAATCTATTGCATGTCATGTGTGAATCGGTGGGCGGGGCTAAACAGGCAGTGATGAAGTAGGCGTTGATCTTCTTCTGCAGAGGCGGTGCTTGCCTCCCTTTGACGTCATAGATCCCCACTTTGAAAAACCTGTCGTTTGCTGGGCCTGGTGTCAATAAAAGCTTTTATTGGACTAACAAGGAAGTTTTCAGTTCTGAAACTTACAGGATATTCTTATAGTATGATGACCTCTTATATGTCAAAAGCTCAAGGAAAATTTGATTTCTCAGTTCATGACCCCTTTCAAGAACAAACTACGCAAAAGCAGCAACCCTTCCGGCGCTGTTCTCACTGTCCATATGCTATACCCATTTCTCGCTGTTCTTCCGGCGAATTCACTCACTCGCTTTTATTCACTCCCTCAAGTGGACTATATGTGACCCTGGACCACAAAACCAGTCATAAGTCACACGGGGTTTATTTGTGGCAATAGCCAACAATACATTGTATGGGTCAAAATTATCCTTTTTTTAATGCCAAAAATCATTAGGATATTAAGGAAAGATCATGTTCCATGAAGATATTTTGTAAATTTCCTACCATAAATATATCAAAAATGTATTATTAGTAGTAATATGCATTGCTAATGACTTCATTTGAACAACTTTAAAGGCGATTTTCTCACTATTTAGATTTTTTTGCACCCTCAGATTGCAGATTTTGCCAAACATTGCCAATTGTTGTCCTAATCTAACAAACCATACGTCAATGGAAAGCTTATTTATTCAGATTTCAGATGATGTATAAATCATCAAAAAATGACTGGTTTTGTGGTCCAGGGTCACTTATTAGTGACTGAGCATATAGGGGGGATTTCGCCCTTAGGGGACACAGCCCTTGTTTAGCATATTCAGGTGTGTTTGATTAGGGATAGAGCTAAACTCTGCAGGAAAGTGAACCTTGAGGGCCAGAGTTGAGAACCCTAGCCTACATGTTTGTGTCCAGATGGTAATTCTTATTCTGTGAAATGACCTGCAAAATTCACATGTGGCATTCATATGCTGTGTTTCGAAATCGCCCCCTATACCCTCATTCACTATTCCCTACATTACTCCACTAATATAGTCCACTTGAATGAGTGAAGGAAAACGAGTGAGTGAATTTCGGGCACTGAGTGCGCCGGAAGGGCTGTCGCTTTTGCATAGTTTGTGCCTGCTGTTTAATAATTATTTAAAACGTAGCAAACTGGCAGCTCCAGTAGTAATGAAAAGATTTATCTTGAACTCTGCCATGGAAACTAGCATATATAAATCTTAATTAAACAATTTAATAATCAATTAAAAAGGAATCTATACCTGTATGATATAACGCTGTAGCCACATTGGACCAGCGGTTTGGAAAATGGATGGATGGATGGATGATTCATCTGAAAACGCCATCTTCGTTATGGATGAATGTGCATTATGGGTAATCTCTAGCCAGTGAAAGTACAACGGTTGTACACTCATTATTGCGGTGCATTGAATGAGTGCACTTAGTAACGTCCACTATGGTTTTGGACAGCACTATAAATGGCTGTCTCCTCAATTAGTGCCCTATTTAAGGGTATAGGGGGTGATTTCAGACACAGCCATAGTTTATTTAGAGTTGTGCTGCAACCCTACCCGTAAATCTATCCCTAACCCTTAAAACATGAACCTGTTAGAAAAATCTAATCTTTTGAGTTTTGCAGAAAAACTTACCATCTAGACACAATCGGTTTACATGATTTAAAATGAATTTGTTTTTGAACTCTAGATCCTTCTAGTTGAAGATGATGCAACTGTAAGGAAGATCACTGCAGCTGCTGACTGGCTTTTGCAGAGTCTTTCTCAAGTTGGAGCTGCAGCGAACATCTCGTCCTTATTGCAAGCATTTCAGGTATACTCAAAGGCAATGCTGCTTCTTCACAACTTAGTGGTGGAAAGAATTCAGGAACTGCGTGATGGCAAACAGCAAGAGCATTTGAGGGCTTCTCTCGAAACCCTGAAAAAATGTGTTTCCATGTTGCACACTGCCATGTACACGACCATCAAACATCCACACAGCGAGGAGGCCCAGGGTGCAAAGCAGTACATCTTAAACCAGGTGGATACAACTGTAAATGGCATCATAAGCACACTTAACAGCAACTATGAACCAGCTTCCACTGGTTCATGTGGATACTACACGGAAATACAGAACAAGATACTAAGACTGCTGTCTGACCCTGCTTCTGTTAAAGATGGTGGTTTTGATGTTATGCTTCGTGACCTTGTGTTCCACAGCATGGCGGTAGCAAACACGTCTCGGAGGGATATTCAGTTTGAGGTTGTTGCACACTCCAAGCAAGTCCTTCAGCACTGGTCAGAGATGTCACAACAAATGAAATGTTGTGATGATCAACAGCTTGCAAAATCCTGTGCTTCCCTATTGGAGCAAATCCACAAACTTGAAGATGCTGTGGTAAAAGCCACCCAGTTGCAAGTAATTAACATATCTGTCACAAGTTCAACTCCCTTGGAACAGTTGGTGCACACCGTAGGCTATATTTCCCAGGATGAGCAAGATGGCGATAAGTTGGATGTGGAAACACTTCGGGTGCAATTGGGATCCTTCACGGCTCATGCTGACAAAATATCAGAGGTGGCTGGCTTCATCTCAGCATTGGCGTGCGATGAAAAGAGTCTTGAGGGTGTAGAGAACTCGAGGGGGTGCATTATGAGACTTAAACAAGCAATTGCAACACTTGTACAAAGTTTTGAGGAAGACCAGGTGCGTTCAGGTGAAGCTCTGGAAAAACTAAAAGAGATGCATCAGAGATGGTCAGAGGAGATGGAGCAGCTCTTGCATGCTTGTAGTAGCATTATAAACGTGAAGGACTTTGTCTGTCTTGCTTTGCAGGAGATGGAGAGCAACTTCAAGGGGTGCATTGAGGCACATAAAGATGAGGAAGCACAGTTTCTCACAAAACAGGCAAGCCTGCTCATTGGCCATATGAGCTTGGTTATCCAGCTTGTGAGAAGACACGTCAGTAAGAGTGACAATCCAATTTACCGTAACGGACTTCTGGTTCTGATAAAGCAAGCGGAAGGATCTGCTGCTGAGGTAACAAGCTGTGTCACTGATTTATATTCTAATACCAGTCTTAGCAATGAGGCTTTCTCATTGCTCTCTACTAGTGTCTCAACAGCTTTAAAACACTTTGACATTCTACGTGAAGGACTTGATGGTTTGCAGCATCCACATCTTCTCAGCCCACTGCGGGAGGGGGCCCGCCAGTCTGCTGGGACTGTACCATGTGCTACGCCCATTTCAGAACATGAAAGATCAACTGCAGATTCTGATAAAACATCTTCAGTGCAAAGTTCCACCAGTGACGAAAGTCCATGTCAGCTTGAAGATGGTTTGGAGAATCAGGCTGTTCAAATGGACCATGATGTTCCAGTCAAAGAAGAAGCATGGATTGCACCAGTCGTGGAATCTAAAGCTGTTGTACATCTCCATAATATTGAGTTGTTGCCTCTTTTGTGTGAAGTTGTCTGCATGACCAAAGGTAAAGATGTAGAGGCTCTCAACATGGCTTGCACTGGAGTTCTAGGACTCTCAAACAGCTATGCCCAAGCTACAAGAGAAGCCAGCAGTGTCATAGACACAGCCGACAATGAGGAAGTGGAAAGTCTGCGGTCCAAACTTGTGTCATTGACACCCTTGCTAGTTCAGACTGCGCAGGAAACAGCCATGCGTTCAGCCATGGGTACAGATAGCATTTATAAGCACAGTACGCAATTCTCTGACCTCATTAAAAATGCCCGTAAGATACTGCTTCCAGTGGCTGGGATGTGGTACCATGCTGTATACGCCATGTTCCAAAACTATGTTCCAAATATGTTGCAGTCCATCACACAGGAACTCACTGAGGTCATGTGTTTATGTGCAGATGCCGTGCAACTTGTGACATCAGCTGATATAAAGATGATGGGAGGGTGTCATGAGAGTATAGGGTCTTTGCAGAGCAAGCTTCAAAAAGCTCAAACCAACACCAAAAATCTCACAGACATAGTGGGTTCAAGACCAACTCGAACTGATGAGCTTGATGGTCTCTGCATGCTTTGGGCCTTGTCTGTTCAAGTACTGTTGAACTCATTGGATAAGATGTTGGGAACAGCTACAACTGATGGTAAAGGGCACCTAATTACACATCAAATGACACCCAAGAAATGGTTGGCAGTGATGTCCGAGAACTCACTTCGTATACAAGAAGCTGCAAGATTGTCTTCTCTGAACTGTCGAGGCAGCTATAAGGTAAAGCTACTAGGAGAGCTACAAGAAGACGTGAAGACACTTACGGACTCCTACCTACAGGCTGCCGAAGGGGTTAGTACGGTGTCCCTTTCAAGTGTCCTAATGCTGGCAAAGTCTGAGCTGCTTCAGAGACAGCTTCAGATTAAAATGAAAGCACTCTCTTGTCTTTTGAGCAAAGTTAACCAAGATTATGTGACGGCCATTCAAGACACTATTGCTTTGGCATGCTCAGTCCAAACAAAAGACATGGAAACTGAAGCTAAACTGGCACAGTTTGAAAGTGCTGCAGAATTGCTCATGCAGAATGTTAAAAGCGCTACAGAGTCCATCGAGGACTGTTTCAACTTCATTAGAGACCCAAAGGAAAGGTCCAATCTGAGATTCATTAATGACCACTTGGCATTTCAGATGTCAGACATTGTGAGTAGAGCCAGATTAATAGCAGAGACGCAAACTCTTGGAGACACTCTCACTCTTGATATTCAGTCACAGTGCTGGTCAGCAAAGGCACATTACCTTGTTGAAGAACTCAGTAAAGTAGATGGGATTCTTGTGGTCACAAAGGAACAGATCAAGTGTGGTTTGCTGGGCAAAGAGCCTAGTGGATTTGTAATGTCCCGGACACAAAAGGCAACACTACATCCTATATCCACAAATACTCAAGGTCCTATTAAAAGCAAACCGAGTACCAGTGTCCTAGATGAGTCCATTGAGGAACCAAATAAGGTAACAACATTGTTGATGAATCATGTTATCATAGATGAATGCCCAGACAGCAACATAGTGGGCCGACAATATGTTGCTGTCTGGGTGGACAACATTTTAGACTAAGCCATGTAAAATATCATTTATTTACCCCAGGAAGCGACATCACAGAGGAGCCCAAGAGGTCCTGTGTTCACCATAGTAGACACAACTCTCTCTTACACATCTCTCTTTCTCAAATGGGAGACTGAGAAGTGGGATGACAAGGGTAACCAGATTGTCAAGGTGACGAAAGAAATGGCAGATAAACTCTATCACATGGCCCAGTACCTAAAGAAGAAAGGCCCAATCCAGGTCAGAGACTTTTAAAGTTTTGTTTTGCACAAAGATTATGTTCATCCGGCCCACATCTGGTACACATGGAATCCACACGTACCAGATCTGGGCCGACACTATGTTGCTGTCTGGGATCCCATATTGACACAAGTTTGTTTCACCTGTAGACTAAAGATGCTTTTGTAACATCTGCAAAAGATCTCATCTCAAGTGGCCAGTCGATCACCCAGTTTGTGCGTGTCATAGCGGACCACTGTTTGGACAAGCATTGCACAGATGAGCTCTGTGTCATTGCAGAGCAGATTCTTACCATTTCCAACCAACTTACCATCATTTCTAGGTGAGACATAATCAAAAGCATATTTATCTCCCAACAATTCTGGTTGAAGGTCTTTCTTCCCTACATCACTGACACATTCAATCTTGTTCAAACGACAATATTACCAATAAATTAAACGTGCAAAAATCTCATGTGACCCAAGGGGTGCATGGTGTCTCTCCAGTGTTAATGCAGTTACTCCTGGGTGCAAATCCTCAGACGAGATCCTGGTGAAGAACGCACAGAATCTACTCCAGACAGTTATCCAAGGAGTACGAGCTGCAGAGACTGCTTGCATCAGGGTAAGAGAAGTTGAAAAAGCTTTCCTTCAACAACTTGGGAAAATAAGATTGTGAAAGGAGTAAAGAAAGGTTCACTGTGGTGAACAGACGAGGCAAAAAGGAAACCAAAGCCTGGTGCATAACACCAGGGAATGAGTAAAAAGTAGAGGTGTCCATCTTCTCTTGTATGCTATTTGGCAAGATCAACATTGGTGTTTTCAATTTTAAATGGCTCTTTCTGGTTTTACAGGGTTTGAAACAACCTGAGCCAAACTCTGAAGCAGCGAAGGCAGCGGCGTTCTGTTTCCAGTGGAAAAAGAGTCTCCTTATCCACCGAGCTCAAGAACAGCTCAACCCTGAAACAGATGATTTGGGACTACGTAGGACCTCCCAGCATTCAGCGGCTCCCAGCCTCGCTCCACCCATCAATGTGTTAGATAATTACAAATGAGTAAACAAACATGAAATAAATGCCTGTGACTTGGTTTTATTCTGAGGTTATTGTATAGTGAGAAAGTCGACGAAGTATATCACATTCATCTTTCTTTTTTTTGCCTTATGCACCAATGTAAAAAAAAAAAAAAGCTGCACACAATTTGCTTCATGATTTTCAAAAATATTTATTCACAGGCCATAAAAATAACAATATGTGGGAAATGCATACCCAAAATGTGCACAATGCAAAGATGAAACATTTTCAATATCACATTATGCGTGTCTAAGTAGAAATTGCATGCCTGCAGTTTCACATTTATAAATCATTTACTGTAATACTTCTTAAAAAAAAAAAAAAACAATGTGTAGAAAAAAGACAAATACAAAAAACATATGAACTTCTATTCCTGAAATATTCCTGTATACACATTCAATAATTTTGAGGATTGTGATCTTATATTAGCATTGCATTTAATTGGTCTTTTTCAACTCAATGCCTAATTTTTTTATATTATGTTTCAATTACACACATTTTTGGTGCTAGTTTTCAGCATACATGTATTAGAAGCATGGTAAATTATTTTATCAGATGATATCAGGTGTGCAAGTTGTACTTAGAAACAGATGATGATGTGGCATTGAAACCATTTTGTTTTTGCACTGAGCACTTTTATGGCCTCTGAATAAACATTCTTAATTTTTTTCTCAAAAGTAATTATAAAGTACAATGAATAAAATGCATTAGGCAGAAGTCTACAACAATGACTGAAGTCAATACTGGCATCAGAATCACACAATTCCTTTTTATTTTATTTTAGACAATGAATTTTAAAAAAGGAGGAAAGTGACTGCTGTATTTAAATTCCCTTACTAGCATTTCAGTCAAGGGTAAAAGAACACAAAAGCAATTCAGCCTTTTCTGTGGAAAAACATACAAATACAATAAAAATATCTACACAAAAAAAAAACAATGACAATAAAAAAGATGAAAAATGCCTCGTGTTAAAAAGAAAACCATTTACAATAGAGATTTTCTGAAAGGAATCTCATACGTTAACTTTTTTCATCACCAAAATCACAACTGTACCTTTGATGGATGCACATTTGAGATAAATGAGACATAGAAGTCTTGCTATATTACAGTGTTTATATATGCTTTGCATGTAATTGTGATAAATACTGTGTGACTTTAGCAAAAATTTATATTTTTAATATATTTATGCATTGCACAGCACTACAAATATGAATACTATAAGCCACACATCCCTTTTAACCTTCTCTAGCAACTTGTGTCACTGATATTACACATACATACACACCTGTTCAGCACTCATGTGTCCATATGCCAGATACAAATATACTTAAAATGCTTCTGAGCAAATTGCTGACACAAATCTAATGAGAATCTATGAACGCACAAGCGGCAAAGAAAAAATATCTCTGCTTAGACCGTAATGCAGCAGTGAAGAATATATGTACAAACAAATATAAATAAATAGAAAAGCTTCATGTACATGCAGGGTGAATACAAAGAACAGATGTACAGAATACAGTAAATGTGTGCTATATTACTGACAGAATGGTGAAGCTGTAGGGTCAAAGGTTTTAAAGACGTCCCTCAGGGGCCTGTCTTTCTTCTTACTGTCTTTGTCGTCCTCGTCCTCCTGCAGAGTCCCACCGGCAGAGCCCACAGGTCTGTTCTGCCGCGGGTCAGTGTAAGCAGGCCGTATCAGTCCTGCTAGTGCCTGGATGGGCAAGTTGTGCACAGCGGGAGCTGGCGCTCGGATTGGAGAGCACGGAGACACTGGCATTATAGTAGGCACCGGAGGAGGAGGAGGATTTGACGTACAGCCACTTGTGTTGCTCTCAGAGTCATCAACTGGACTTTTTTCATCTTTTTCCATCCCCGTTCCCTGTGACGGCGAGGCATGTGGTGGAGAGCTTTGGAGCTTCGCAGAAGGCTTTAGGATACTTGACTTTTTAGGGTGCTCCTCGCTTTCACGTTTCGGGGAGAGTAAGCTGTGATTGCGTGGATCATATAAACTAATCCCGCCTAACAGCGTGGTTGGGCTATCAAGACCCGCACCTATGGAAGATGCCAGACGGGGAGCATATGGAGGCAACTTCTCCGAATCAGGCTTAGCGGAAGCGGCAACCGGTTGGTTTGAGGATCCACGCAGTAGCCGTGGATCTCCTCCTCCAGACGGACTCTCCCTCACACCGGGTAGCTTGGAGTCCAGGCTGCCAGACCGGCTGATTCTGGGATCAAGAGTCTTGTGAGTACGTGGGTCCGGATGGTGATGGCGAGAATCTACCGTCCTACCGGGAGGGCTGCCGAGTCGAACAACTCCCTCCTTGAAGCGGGCGGCTGCAAGTCGTGGATCGGGAGGAGACAGAGTTGCTGATGGAGGGTGATCCGGTGGGGAGGAAAGGCTACGGTTTAGTTGAGCATCTGCTATTAAAGGAGGGAGCGGCAGGTTTATGGAGTGCTCCTGTTTGGGAACCAACAGAGGAATGAGGTCCTCTGGAGCCCAAACCACGGTTTGAGCAAAGGCCGGACGCTGGAGGAGAATATCCACCCGGATGTGACTGAACTGCTTGATTTGACAGCGGGGGTCTCGCAGCGTGGCTCCAGGACTGGGATCCAATGGGATCAAAGCTGCTCTTTCCCTCAGCTCTCTCTCAAACTCCTCATCATCCTCTCCAGTGGGCGGTTTGTGGGACGTGGAGGGGTTTGGGTGGCGATGAGGATCAGGTTTGGAAGCATCCATGGGTTTCATCTTGCGTGGGTCTCTGACAAGCCTGGGATCGCCGACACCATCTCCTGAGTCTTTCCTGGGGTCTGGGGGTCGCTGGCGGGGGTCAGCTTTTATCCGAGGATCGCTGGGCAAAGCTCGCTCCTTTTGGAGTCTAGGGTCGGCTGGCGCCATGCTAGGCTGGTTTTTCAGCATTTCATTCTGTTTCTTTAGAGAATTAAGGATGGCTGTTACGCTACTGCCCTCTTCCTCGTCACTGGAGTACCAATTAGGGGTTTCATCTAATAAACAGAAATAATATTAGAATATGAACTTTCAAACCAGAACCAAGAATCAACCAATATTAACACAGTTCTATAAATTAACCCAACTTAAATGAATTTTGAGGCCTAAATACAATTGCCAGAATTAGAAAGTTAAAGTTAGGCTATAAACAAACACTTTCGCATGACTTCACCGTCACCACCAAGCTTCCGATAACTCTTTCAATGAGTATGTTTATATGCACACTCATAATGCATTAAACTTTACCTCATGTAAACACAATACTTTGGCTACGTTCAGACTGCAGGCAAATGTGGCCCAAATCCAATTTTTTTTGCTCACATGTGACTCAGATCTGTTTTCGTCATGACAGTGTGAACGGCACAAACCACATGGAATCTGATCTTTTCCATTCTGATTTGTGCCACTTCTATTTGTGGTACTATTCTGATACACGTCAGATGTTTTAAATGCGACCTCAGTCTGAACATCAATCAGAACTCGTGCGGCTTTTACGTCACTCTAGGGCAAGATTCGTCACAATTCTGCTCTCATGGGAGTCACTTCAAAGATTTTACATACCTGAAGTTATCAAGACAGCTACGAAAGGTTGTCATTTGAAGGACAGTGATCTTTCAGAGCTCATAAGTATTACAGTGACAGCAAAACATGAGGGCTTGTATCATAAATGTTTAAAAACTCGTCGACGTCTTTAAATCTTTCTTTTGCACATGCGGGTCAGTTCAGGACCATGATCTGTTCACACTGGAATTGATATTGGCCACATTTAAAACAACAATGTGAACAGCTATACAAAAAAATCTGATCTGAGCAATAAATCGGAATTGAGCACTAAGGCTTCCAGTGTGAACGTAGATCAAACTAATGCGATTAAGCTCTTAAATCGCATTATTACCACTCTGACCAAATTGCGCATGTGCTCGGACGTACACGGATGCCTTCATGAATGAACATTATCACAGAGTTTTCCCTCTACTCCGAATCACTATACTCTGTCAACAACTTCCAGCACAGTGCTCCTTATCTTCATTCAGAGACAGTGCGAAGAACGCAACGGCAGCGTAGGAAACCCCAGTTACAGCGCTATTGCTATGTTCATCACGGCGCAGAATAATATCCAATACATCCATAGAAATGTGTTTTGCATTTGATGCAAGTAGATTAAAACAGTTGCCAGTAATTTGCCTACTGTATGTGAGTTTATCATTTGTGCTTTGGGAGATGCAAATAATGGCGGTAAAAATAACCATACTTCTTAGCGAATAATCAGAGTAATGAAAATTGCAAATAGGACTGAAGAGGTTTGCTCGTGTCATCTTACTGAAATGATTGCATTACTGGTGCACATCTAAACGTAGTCATTCTTTATTTAAAATCAACAAGTTGAAAAGTTTAAGAGTAGTTTGTAAGAATGTGAGTATAAACACAACTAGGCTGTAAAAGTGGACTAGAGAGTAGATGAGTTTTCCTGTTCATCATGATGATGTTTAATTTCCCTGACAACCTCTGTAGTCCCATTTAGCCACTTGTTAGCAACTGAAGACACGTAAAAAGATATACAATAAAGCGTCAAAATATCTTGAGCTTCTGTTAACCACAGACCTTATTTTAGACATTTAACCAAAAACCCATTGACTTCACGACGATGGAACCAGAAGTAAAAAAACTAACTATTTTCCCATTTCCAGAACTCATTCCTGCAGCACGCCATTGTTCAAGGTTAAAGCAATATTGTTTCAAAATGTTTATTTTTCAACATCCCTCTCTAACCTTTCTCTCTGTTGGGAGGTGCAGACCCTTGTCCCTCGTCCCTATGAGAGTCAGAGTCTTGCTTGTTCTGGTTAAGATGTAAAAGCAAAACCTTCTGTACAGCTGGCAGGAAGTCCTGCATCCCACTGGAATCATTATTACCATGTGGCTTGGAGTCCTGGATGGGTCCCTCATCTGTAGGTACAACAGAGAAAAGGGCATCACTACTAGACTCGTATCTCATAAATATCAAGCTTTAGAAGCATCTATTAATGGAACATTTTGAATGATAAATGAAGACCTACCCCCTTGGGCCAGAGACTGGCTACTAAACAAATTCTTGAAGAACTCGGAGGGCATCTGGCCCATGTTTTGGAAAGGCATTTTCATTTGCATGTCAGACACAGGTTGAAATGGAGCCCCCTGGTGATTCACTGGAGGATGGTTCATGTGCTGCATGTTGCCGTGGAAAGCAGGGGGCTGACCAGGAGGTGGCATTGGAGGGCACTGACCAAAGCCTTGGGGTGGAGGTTGGCCTGGGGGGCTTTGGGGCATTCCTGGGCCTGTGAATGGTAGGGGTGGGCTCCTTATGGAGCCTGGATGAGGGGGATGGGAAGGATTGGGAGGAGAAGACATCATATTGCCAGCCTGCATATCCTCAGGGCTACTGCCAAACTGCGGACCACCTTGAAACTGTCCAGCAGGGGGAGATGCACTGTTGTAGAAATTGGGCCTGCAATAAAAACAACAGTGAAATACAATACAAGTGAGTGCCCAAATAAAATAGCAAGATATAAAGTCATAACTAGAGTGATGACGGTATTTCAGTGACACTCATTTGGACTACTGGGGGAGGTTTCTATCATTTTGAATAGGTAATCCATACATGCCAACAAAGACTCTCAATTTTTAAGTAGTTTGATTTGCAAAAAAATAGGTGGGAATCCACTAATTATTATGACTTCATGAAAAAATATGGAAAAGGCAATGCTAAATGCTAAAACTGGTTAT
This sequence comes from Coreius guichenoti, assembly GCA_039654105.1. Lineage (NCBI taxonomy): Eukaryota > Metazoa > Chordata > Actinopteri > Cypriniformes > Gobionidae > Coreius > Coreius guichenoti. The sequence goes on along the minus strand of CM077179.1, from coordinate 37,906,372 downwards.
ATAACATGCAAACAGACCAAACTTGACCAAACATTCTGGATGTAAACAGAGTTTAGAGGATTCAGTCAATCAATGCCAAAAGTACCTTAGAGCAATCTTCTGTGCCAAGTCCACAGTAGGCTGAACTTTGATCTCAAACAGAGAGGGGATCTTCTTGCCTCCATCCGGGGGACTTCCAGGCCCAGGGGTGGGTAACAATCCAACTCCGGGAGGGGGTTTAGGCAGTGGGGCAATTCCTTGTTTTCTCAGATCTTCTAACTCCATCTCATCTTCATTGACAGTTTCCTCATCTGTATTTAGGATCTAAAATGTGCAACATCAATCAGGTTTCCATTGCATGCTTTATTCATTGGATGTGACATAAAATATTTCCAAGAGTAAAAAAAAAAAAAAAAAACTAGATATGAGATTGATATTTCCATACCTGTGGCTGGTGGCATAAATTGCTTGGACTACTCTTACAAGTTAGTCATCTAATTGTTTTCTGTCAGTTACATAAAAAAGTAAATTGGTCTAATTTGAATCTGAAAAGTAAGACCCCTCATTGGTCAGACTAGTTCTTAAGACACAGTCTTAACATATTGGCTATGTTTACGCATCTGGCCACTGGACTGCATATAAAGTGCTAAAAACACATAACTGTGAGCCTGAAACTGGACAGTTGCTGAGAACACATTTCTATTACCATTGCATAACTGAGCAAGGCACATTATCCCAAGTTTCTTAAAAGGTCTCAGGTATCTGTGTATTTTAAACGTGCATAAAGTGCATGTATTTGTACGGGAAACTGACAGTTAAGTCACACGTTAGCCCATACCTTGTCCAGAAGTTCCTTGGTAACATCGGTTAAAGGCTCATGGGAAAACTTGCAGTTGTCTCCTTGATAACACTTTGCTCCGGTGTGAAAGAACTTGCAAGGATACTCACATACACTTTAGGGTTAAGGTCCAAAACAAGGAATAAATATAGCAGCAAGCAGCAATTAAAGGGACAAGAACAAAGAAGGAACGATATGTCATGGCAGCATGGCTGGGAGCATCAGACCAACTGCAGCAATGATTAAGACATATTAAGATGATTTAAGGCAAACTGGCTAAAAATAAATAAATAAATACTTTCACTAGTAATATGATTTAATGGTGTATCATGTTCAAACAATAGGTGGCGCTGTGACCAAACTGATGTGGTGTGGGGTGACAATGACAAATGCAAAGGTTGGTGTCAATATAATAAAGCATTGCAGAGATACAGCCTCAGATTTGTTTTGGCATCATGCCATCAACTTTGTTGATGGGGTATATAAAACCGGTTTCGTCTATCGACACGAAATTCATAACTTTTTGCCGACATGGTCTGAGTCGAATTTGGTAAAAATCGGACAAGCGGTTTTTAAAGAAAATCAAAATGGCGAACAGGAAGTTCGGCCAACTACGGCGAAATTGTTATCTATGTTCTCGGCATGACCTCTCGGCATGAATCCACTAAGCTATTAACATTTTTGGAAATTTTATTATAACTTTTGACCACAAGGTGGTGCTGTCTTGAATCTTTTTGACCACCTTTAGGGCATGGCGCTAATGATACTTACCGAGTTTTGTAACGATACATCAATGCGTTTGTAAAATATAGCATTTTACGACGAAATTCAAAACGGCCAACGCCCAAAATCTGATATTTGGCCGAACCGTTCAGAAGTTAAGCAAAAAGAGCCATTTTTCATATCTCCTGACCACTAAGTGGCTCTGCACCGAAACTGTGCAGGTACCCTCAGGTCATGGTTGTCATAACACACACCAAGTTTGGTCAGAATACGCCAAAGCATTGAGGAGATATAACCTCACATTCATTTTGGCGTGCTCTTCGTCTAATTCTTTTGAGCGTTATTCGAGAACAGTTTGACGAATCAACTTGAATTCCATAACTTTTTGGTCTGAAGATGTTCTGGTTCAATTTTGTTTCTAGCCCTTATGGTTCAAACGTTATTAGCATAAATGTAAGTGACACTTTTTCCAAGTAAGTGACCACAATTCCTGTGGTTAATGTTCAGACTGTCCTCTATCTGTGTGCCAAATTGTATAACTTTCCAGCAAGAGGTTCTATGGGCTGCCATAGACTCATGCGCGAAAGAAGAAGCGGAAGAATAATAATAAGTAGAAAACGAACGATTACAATAGGTGCCTACGCACCTTTGGTGCTTGACATAAAGATTATCTATCACAGTTAATCTGTAAAAAACTCTTCCAAGAAATGTTTTGAAAGGATATTGTGCATGTATATACAGATATCTCCTTTGGTACAGTATCCCTGGACATAAAATTTGCACAGTTCTTTCTTCTTCTCTGGAACAACATTATCATGTTCAAACTTGCACTGGTCCCCCTGTGAAGCAATATGAATAAAAGATCTTGAAGCATGTACAAACGCTTGACAAATATTAACAAAACGTAATGTTTAACCATGTTTGCGTAATGGATTTGTAGTTTTGTAATAAGCTTACTTTGATGCATCGACCCTCAAGGAAATATTTACAAATGTGCCTCCCATTGTGTTCAACCGTATGTTGGTTAATGAATTCCTGGCTCATGATTGGACGCTTCTTCTGGAAACTGGGCGGACCTTTAGATTCCTGCTATCAGACATATGACGACATATAAGTGCCCTGAGATCTTACTGGTGATGGCCCAATCAAAAATGAGAAATTCTCACCCCATCTCCTCCACCCTGCTCTCCTCCTCGACCACGGCCTCGGCCCCAGTTCTTGCCCTTCTGTTTCTTATTTTTGTTAAGCATTCCTCGCCCCCTGCCAATGGCACCGCGACCTCTACCACGCTGCCCACCAACTATATAACAAGTAAAAGAAAAAGACAAGAGATAAACAGATGATTGTGGGTTCAGTCTGTTGGGTCTTCAAATGAATTCCTATGCAGACCTCTATAATATTTTGAAGTAAACAAACATACACTGCTGTTGTTGTTTTTGTTGTCCCTTCATAATTGGTCTCTTGGCCTGATCTTTAGGTGGCCCTCCTCTGCCATGACCAGTTGACTCTTTAGCATGTCTGTATTTAGACAACTCCTCTGAGAAATCGTCCTCATCATCATAGTCATACTTTTCTTCACTGTAGTCACTGTATTTGTCCAGATCGCTGTTCTTATGCTGCATTGATCTCTGTGGTTTTACAGGTTCATTTTCCCGCTGGGCATCATAGGTAGAAAGGGAAATTAATTGAGCGGGATGATGCTGAAATTTTAAAGGATTAGTTCACTTCAAAATGAACATTTCCTGATAATTTATTCACACCCATGTCATCCAAGATGTTCATGTCTTTCTTTCTTCAGTTGAAAAGAAATTAAGTTTTTTGAGGAAAACATTCCAGGATTTTTCTCCACATAATGGACTTCAATGGCAACCAATGGGCTGAAGGTCCAAATCAATGCAGTTTCAAAGGGCTTCAGAGGCTCTGCACTGGGTCGTTACTTCCACCTACGTCACGGATGTGACCTTTCCGCCGTGATGACGTCATACGTCGTGAAGAAGCACAACAACGTAGTCGAGCATTTGTGGTTAAAAAGTATATACTTGTTTGTTTTTTTTTGAAAATGGTTTTGCTAGATAAGACCCTATTCCTCAGCTGGGATCGTGCAGAGCCTCTGAAGCCCTTCCTTTGAAACTGCATTGATTAGGACCTTCAACCCGTTGGTTGCCATTGAAGTCCATTATGTGGAGAAAAATCCTGGAATGTTTTCCTCAAAAAACGTAATTTCTTTTCGACTGAAGAAAGAAAGACATGAACATCTTGGATGACGTGGGGGTGAGTAAATTATCAGGAAATTTTCATTTTGAAGTGAACTAATCTTTAAACACAGTACCCAAAACCCTGAACTCACCTGTGCCAACTCTCCGTCATGGTCACGATATGTCCCTTTGCTCTTCTTGCTCTTAGGTCTTTCTTGACGCTCATGCTCTGAGTCATAGCTGTCCGAGCTGGAGCCACTGGATGGAGAGTGATGCTGAATTGGAAAACATTGGAGAAAAAAAAAGCATTAAAGAAAAAAAGTAAAAACAAACGACAGTAGCACAAAATAACGCAATGATTACCTTTTGTCGGTCTCGTCTCCTCCTCTTCGACCGCCGCTTTTCTTTAATTTTCCTGTGTCGCTTTCGGGAATGCCGGTGTGACTTTTCATCTTTTTCTCTCTCTTTCACCTTCTCTTTGTCTTTCTCAGCCTCTTCAGACTCTTCCTTAGTTTCCTTCACTTCTTCTATGCTAATTCCTTCATCATCTATTTCTCCATCCTCCAATTCACCATCCTCCCTGTATGAAAATGTTTAAGAATTTCATTAACAAAAACGATCAAGCCAGTGAAATAGCTAAATATTCTAAGCAGAACTCAGTATCCAATGGTGTTTGATAAGGCAAGCAACACTTCTATTATTGTGTATACTCAGTTAGGAATTTGTTATGAAGTATTAAAGAATTGGGCCAAAAAGCATCCACCCACAATGCTCTAGCAACCACAAAGAACATCCTAGAAACTGCATAGTAATGCACTAGCAAACACCCACAGTATTGTATCGTTGAGTTGTGCATGGACAAACAACACTCAGATTTTCTTCATTACATATAAAATTCTAGTAAATCTTCTCTACAAAAAAAAAATTGAAGTAAAAATAACTAAAAAGAATAGAACAGACAAAATAAGCATCTGTTATATTCTGAAGATCATAGGCTGGATATGAAGTCGTCTTTTTTTTTTGATATGTTTAAAATTAAATAAGTCTTTTGGATAATTCTTGTCACATAATCATGGGGTATAAACTTTCCTCTTAAACGCCCAATGCAATATGAATGGCAAACTCTTATTGGATTAAAACCAAAATAGACGTGAATGTTTGTTTTGCCAGTTGTCAAATTCCCAACAGTTTCTCAGCGTTAACGTCTGAAGTGAGAACAAGGACACGATAACACTGAGGCTCTGAAGGTCACTCAGTTTTAGACAAAGTAGGCCATGACACTGTAGAAAGAATCTTTACACGTCTGGGTATTACAGCTAAATAAATGGCCTTTACACACAGTGACTTAGCATGGAACATGCAAAAGAAGACACTGGTCCCTTAGTGTGTTTAAAATCACACAATGTTTCTACATGTTTGTAAATGGGAAGATGTGGTCACTATGTTTGTGAGATTAGTGGTTTGATGACAAACTTGGTGTCTTCTGTGTTGAACTGGAGGGCAAAAACAAGGGGAAATGGAAGCAAAACTCACTGATTACAATAATGAAAGTATCACATTGCACTTCTTCAATATTAAACATATGACCAATGAACTCATGGCCCAATTTATACTGAAACTAAATGCATATAATGCATATACAGAGGTGCTACATTGCTGTAAAAAGCGGCATGGTTTGGATTTGCAATGAGACGTTTTTGCATGTGGATGCTGTCAAAACCAAGCCAGCAATCTCTTTATTCAATAATGCATGCTATATCACTTTTGGCCATATTTGCAACTGAAGTGCAACTATATTAATAGGATATAAACGCATCTGAATCAGGGGCAGAAATTATTCAGGAATCAGGACAAAAAAGCCTCCAAAAATGACCTACATAATTGGGGGCAAAAAAAATGTATCTGTTACATAACTTAATATTTTATTCTAAGCCGATCTAGACAATAAATTGATTCAACATCATTTATGCCAGTGACAATTGACAAAAATGGGAAACAGTGTGTTATGATGAATAACACAACCGTGATGATGAATCACGCACAGTAAGACCAGAAAATGCATGAAAGAAAATACATTTTGGCCAATTCCAGATTCACATAAACTTCCTCTTAAAATGCCCATTGCAACATGAATGGTGCAGCAAACTATTATTGGATTATAACCAATTGGGATGGGAATGTTTGTTTCAATGAACTGATTCAATATAATTTCTGACAATGAAATTTGACAAATATGGACAACACGCAGTGTGATGTTATAAACATTGTGATGATGAATCGTGCTCATTAAGATCAGGAATGCATAAATAGGGTCAATTTGTCCCAATGTCAAGGTAACAATGGACAGACTCTGTCAACCTGACCTGGTTGACAATTACAACAGCTCAACGCATGGCTTACAAATCCCTACAAGACATGTTTTCCTTTCCCAGGTGGGCGGGGCGTTCCGATGGAACGTGAGTGGGCGGGGCTCCATACGCATCTATTTACATATTCAACAGCCTTGAAACGACTTATTAACATTACTGTAATAATAACCAGCCTTCTACAAAACCCAAATGTCCTTCAAAATCAGCTAAATAAGCGCAAACCAAGTGGGGAAAGCGGTGAAAACTGACAAAGATGAGCAGTGTCACTTGCTGTCCTCTGTAACAGATATTAAAATGAAAGTGCATGCAGGAAAATATGAGCACTACTTAGTGAACTGGGGGAAAGGCCTGTCCAAAAACGAAAACGAAGACTTGACGTTGAGAAAAAAAAAAAAAAAACAAGATAGGTGCCAAAAGATTCACATTCACACACATGAACCTGCACAGTGAAGCATTTGCAGATAAGAACATGTTTACTCGACCTTTCTTCCCCTGTCAGCTCACAGTCTGTCATGTTTTTGTCAAGTACGGGGCTTGGGGGACTGGAGAAGAGGCTCACAAAAGCCATGATGGTTGTAAACGCAACTGGCCCTTCTCCGCAACCAGAGTTAGGAGCATCAGTCACTCGTTGGCTGAAGGTTTTGATATACTGACAGTCTGGAGAAAAACTCACGGTTTACACGTCTCAACAACACATGAGACGCTTAACAAACATTATATCCGGTCTCATGTTTAACGCTGTCTCAACACAGCTTTGATACCCTCTGCTTTGTTTATGTCCCCGGCGGTTTCACAGATGACCTGGTGCGAGACTGCAGACGCAGAATATTGTGTTTATAATCGAAGGCTTTTTCGGGATCTTCCACAGACATGGCGCCCGCAACACTTTTCGTGAAAATGGCTCCGAGGATCTTGCAGAAGCTAGTGGTCCCGCCCAATTTGTGATCGGAGCCAATCACTGGCCATTCCGCCGTCGCGAAGCTGCGTTGTCTTGCTCTACTACTGGTTGAAGCACTGGCGCCTAAGTGCGAGGGCAATTTTCTGTTGATCTATTGGTTGGGGAAGATGCCAATCATTTTGTTCACCGTACATGTTAGGATGACGCACTATTTATATTCTGATGTTTATGACTGTCTGTTTTATCCTTTTATTTAATCAACAATTAATTTACTAAATCATTCCAATATACTTAGCCCTCTGTACATGTTTTGGAATTTAATAAACAAGAAAACAAATAAAGACTTTAAAGACAATATTTAATACGACGTGAAACAGATGTAGCAACAAGTAAACAAGACAAGGCTAAAAAGATTTAAGGAATAAATCACATTGCTAAAGCAATACCAAAGTACTATATACAGCATTTGCCATAAATAACCTGTTTATTGTGTGCAAGTGAATGATTGCTAGTGAGGCTAATTCCTAGCTAATTACAACACTGTGAAGTATGTTAGACTATGCAAAATAAACAAGTAGTAATAGCTACAATATAGTTCTACTACATTTATAAACTTTTTACACAGTGATCAACAATATCAAGCATCACAACGTAGTAGCATATCTCTTGCATAAACTTTTATTGCCTATAGAGATACAGAAATTATGTGTATACTATGTTTGTGATTCAATTCTATAGAATTATTATACACATATGAAAATAAAGTATTTGTCTGTGGCCAAAAAAATTATAAGGTTTGGAGTCACACTCGGCTTACATATTTTATGTTTCCTGAGACATATTCATATTCAAAGATAAAGATGTTTCTGATCCGTCACTTGTGTCCTCAGGTGGTTTTGTTGTGTGTTGCTTTTTCCATATAGTAAATAGTAGAGTTAGGAACACCGGCAATGCAAATCCGAGAAAAAAAGCAGCCATTGCCCAAAGCACATGTTTTGTGATTTGTGATTTCTCCTCTGAAACAAAGAGACAGAGCAAATCATTAAAGTTTTTTACATAATTTAACATTATGCTCATATGAATTATTTATGCCCTTGTCCGTCACTTACCATAGGTTTTCCTCAATATACCATCCAGGCTTAAGTGTTCAATCTCACAGGTAACACCGTGAGCACTCATTTTAATAAGGCTAAGATAGGAGGTCATCTGAAATGTGCCATCTCTGTGAGGGAGTATTCCAGTACTTGATACACCAAAATAGACCGGCCTTCCTTTTTGAGTCCAACGCACTCGGATGACATTCGGATAGAAGCCATGCACAACACATTTAAGATATTTCTGATCCTGTTCTCCTCCAGAAGATAAAAGCACTGCTGGTTTTGCTACATTGAAGGGGGGAAAAACAAGTAACAGTTTACACAAATGTATGAAATTGTCTTGATATATCATCAGGTGCCTGTGAAAAAACACATTCAAAAACACAAAAACCACTGTAGCACTGTGTTATTAAAAATTAAAAAAAAAAAAAAAAAAAAAATCTAACGTCTTTGTTTATTAGAAATCTGGCAATGAGGGATGCTTTGTTTATATTTACCTGCCCTGGATAGAGAATTGTTGGACTTTAGGAAGACAGTTTTCACAGCCGAGCACACCATCTTTAGTCTTTCTTCTTTCCTCTTAATGTATTCTATATGCTTTCTCTCTTCTTCTAACATTTTACCAGGTTCACTGGTAGCAATCACAGCTTTCTTCACCAAATCCACATGCATGATGTCTTTGCCATCATACCCATAGCTCCATGTATGGTCTATTTGCCCTTGACTGTTGAATGCACACTCAATGAACTGCTGGTATGCATGTTCTTCTAAAGGAAAACAAGTAATGTAACATCAACATTTTTATTGTCAATTATTTCAAATGAAAATATGCACAGAACATTGATACTGGTTAATTCTCAGGAAACGGTATAATGGTTCTAATATAATGGTTTAATCTTTCTGACATATTTGGAGGAATTACATCTGTTGGAACACAAGGTTATAACATAGGCATGCTGCTAAAAAACCTACTGGCCACCAGATGTCACCATCCTCAGATTATTGCCTTGTTTACTTCCCTTCACAAATGCATTGCACATGAATCCAAATTCAGCATCGAAATGAAGTTTCCTATATTCTATTTCTGCACAGTGCAGTAGCCTATTGACAACTAAACAACTAAAAGACCCAATAAAACTGATGCAAGAGCAAGTAAATTGTGCTTTATTTACATACACATCTATAAAATATATTGGTAAAGGGTAATCCTCTAAGGACAGTCCTACCTGCACCAAGGATGATTTCAAAAAAAGCTACAATGAGGAGAAAAGCCAGCATTTTGCTCTGGAACAGTCCTCATCTGCATTACTTAAAATGTGAAAGCGAAAAAACAAACCTATCCTCTAAAAATATACCACAGGAAAAACAAAAGTGAAAGTGTATACAGTAGGGGAAAACCGGTGCGATGAACCATAGGACCACCTTTTATAGACAACAGAACAACAGCAAAGAATTACTGATGTTTAGATCTTTAAAGACGAGTCTTTAAATGGTAGACATGGAAATATTAACTGTCCGTGCATCTGTGTTAACTCTTCTGCTGCTGTATCCACAGATCATCACAATGTGGACAGGTAAATGATTCATAACGTTTTATTTTATTTTTTACTCTCAGACTATGCAATCTTTGTATTCATATTAGTTCTATATGTTTTTAAAAAATGTTTATAGGTCTACCATGTTTGATCAAAAATTTGACTCAAGATTGACAATAAATCAAAAATATCCAGAAAAATGTATACAAATGAAACCATGGAGTAAAAAGTGATAAACTATTTTCTTACACCATGTTTGTGTATAGGTAAAACATTTTTTTTTTAAATCTGCAAAGTGAATAAATCAAGCGTAGCGTTAGTTCTGGCAGGTCACGTCAGTCAAGCTCGCATCAGCTGACTTTCAGCTGATCCACGTCTACCTATAGGAATATGACACCTATCCCTATATAAGGTCCATTCAGTATTAGGTGTGTTCATCTTGAAGTGGCGCTGCGCAGACGATCAGTGTATGATATCAAAGTAGGGACCCTGGTTCAAATCCCACTCGGACCGGTTACATTTGGTGCCGTGACCCGGATAAGAGTGAGGTTTAGGGGGGTGAGTGTAACGGACGTAGACCAGTAAGATCTGTGCATGTAAATCTCACTCCCCTGGCCTCAAGAGGCACACTAACGGCTGTGGTCTTCAGCGTCCTTGTTAGCACACCTGCCTCCCACGCTGGAAACCCCGGTTCGAATCCTGCTCGGACCAGTTACATTTGGTGCCGTGACCGGGATGGGAGTGAGGTTTAGGGGGGTGAGTGTAACGGACGTAGGCCAGTAAGAACTGTGCATGTAAACCTCACTCCCCTGGCCTCAAAAGGCGCTCTAGCAACTGATGCTATCAGCTGCGGTCTTTAGCGTCCTTGTTAGCACGTCCGCCTCCCACGCCAGAGACCCCGGTTCGAATTCCCACTCGGACCTGGCCTCAAGAGGCACACTAACGGCTGTGGTCTTCAGCGTCCTTGTTAGCACGCCTGCCTCCCACGCCGGAGACCCCGGTTCGAATCCTGCTTGGACCGGTTACATTTGGTGCCATGACCGGAATGGGAGTGAGGTTTAGGGGGGTGAGTGTAAGAGCTGTGTGTGTAAACCGAACTCCCCTGGCCTCAAGAGGCGCTCTAGCGATTGACGCTAGCGGCTGCGGGCTTTAGCATCCTTGTGAGCGTGCCCACCTCCCAAGCCGGAGACCCCAGTTCGAATCCCGCTAGGAGCAGGCCAAGTAGGACCAGTTACAGTTGCTCAGGAGCTAATGCTGCTTTCACGTGCAATCGGAATTATCGTAAATACGAGTTTCCTAGTTAAAAATTGGACATGAACGCCCTCTCAAGTCATATTTACTACTGGGAAGTTCGGAGATAATTTTGATAGCCGGGTTGCCGAAATAAGCAGGCCACAAACTTTAAACAAGGCGAGGGGAGAAAGATAGCTACTGTGAATGGTATTCTTTATTCGTTTTTTCCACAACCACTACATCGCCTTGTTTTGTCCTTAAAGGGATAGTTCATCCAAAAATGAAATTCTGTCATCATTTACTCACCCTCAAGTTGTTCCAAACCTGTATACATTTCTTTGTTCTGCTGAACACAAAGGAAGATATTTTAAAGAAAGTTTGTAACCAGGCTGCTTTGGGGCACCATTGACTTCCATGGTAGAAAAAAAAATAAAAAATACTATAGAGGTGCCCCAGAACTGTTCAGTTTCCCACATTCTTCAAAATATCTTCCTTTGTGTTCAACAGAACAAAGAAATTTATACAGGTTTGGAACAACTTGAGGGTGAGTAAATGATGACAGAATTGTCATTTTTGGGTGATTTATCCCTGTAAAGAGAGAGAGAGAGCGAGAAACATACTCCAATAACACTCCTTGCATGAATAACAGAAACAAATTATTAATATATCCTTGGATGTAACAGTAGTGCATATTTACATATATGAATAATAATTTTTTAAATCATATTGTATGTATTATACACTGCGAAAATAGCCTGTGTTTGACCAAAATTCCAGAATCGCCAGCAAGCTGACTGTAACCAGTCCTACTTGACCCGCTCCGAGCGGAATTTGAATCGGAGTTTCCGGTGTGGGAGGCGGGCGTGTTAATAAGGACACTAAAGGCCACAGCCACCAGCGTCAGGTGCTAGCACGCCTCTTGAGGTCAGGGGAGTGAGGTTTACATGCACAGCTCTAACCGACCTGCTCCGTTACACTCACCCCCATAAACCTCACTCCCATCCAGGTCAGGGCACCAAATGTAACCAGTCCTACTTGATCCGCTCCAAGTGGAATTCAAACCAGGGTCTCTGGCATGGGATGCGGGTGTGTTAATAAGGACACTAAAGACCACAGCCACCAGCGTCAGGTGCTAGTGCACCTCTTGAGGTCAGGGAAGTGAGGTTTACATGCACAGCTCTAACTGGCCTACGTCTGTTACACTCACCCCCCTAAATCGCACTCACACCCGGGTCACGGCACCAAATGTAACCGTTCCTACTCGACTCGCTCCGAGAGGGATTCAAACCGGGGTCTCCAGCGCAGAAAGTGGGTGCTAACAAGGATTCTAAAGACCACAGCTGCTAGCGTCAGGTGCTCTTGAGATCAAGGGAGTGAGGTTTACATGCACAGCTCCTACTGGCCTATGTCCGGTACACTCACCCCCCTAAACCTCACTCCCATCTGGGCCATGGCACCAAATATAACCAGTCCTACTCGACCTGCTCCGAGAGTCTCCGGCGTGGAAGGCGGGCGCTAACAAGATAGCGTGGTGATGTTGAATGTTTATATGGTTGTCAATGAATGGGACGCTAAATAAACCTGTTATCCTCCATGGTTCCTGTTCTTTCTGACAGCAAAGCACTTGAATGCGATGAGCTTGTAATCACGACTTAAAAAATGGGAAGAAGGAAATTTCTGATAGCATGTGAAGACAGAATATTTACCCTCCTCCATCCCCAGCTCCTCCTCTCGTCCGGTCAGGACTTGGCCTTCATCTACGAATCAGACTGTCATTTATCTTGATTTATGTTGTTGTTACATTAAAATATTGTCATTATGAACATGAATGATATCTGCAATTCATTCATGTTGGTTTTGTTTGGGGTTATCGCTGCTCTCCCTGCTCTTATCTATGCTATAGGCTGCATGAATGGGCATGAGTTCTTGCCCAGAACAGAACCATACCGCCAATCCAGACTGTATGCTACTTGTCAGTCATCTTTGACGATAGTGGTCCTGACATTAATGCATATTTATTAAAAAAAACAAAAAACAAAAAAAAACTGACCTAATTTCTCTTTTTTTTAGACTACCATACAGTAAATGTCCTGGCCTATACTCGCATGATGGGAAACGGGTCCATGGATCAGGCAGTTGTTGTTTTGGTGAATGACAGCATATTTGCATACTTTGACCACGAAAATAAAACATTTGCCCTACGTCCCAGTGCAAGCGCCGGGTTTTCTGTTTTAGAGAAGCGTGACAGCATTTTCTGCCTGGGCGAGGTGACAAAGGGATTCTATCGACAAGCTGAATACCTGGACAAACTCAAAGAGGAAACAAACTCATCAAAGCCACTTTTGGGTAAATCTGATCATCATCACTTACAAGTAATTTGCTTCTGTTTTGCAATACGAGTTAGTCACTGTCATTAATCTAATACTGTTTGTCCACAGTACGACCTTCAGTCAATGTGTATACTGAGTTTCCTGAGGAAGAAGGAAAAGCAAATGTTCTTTACTGCTATGCCACTGGGTTTTACCCTGGAGACATTGAAATAAACTTTCATCTAAATGGCCATAAATCCATTGTGAAGGTAGAGACCTCTGACTTAATGTACGGCAAAGACTGGACCTTCAGAGTGTACAAGTACATTACTATCACCCCGCAGACTGGAGACGAGTACACATGTGAAGTGACACACAGTGGTACGGCTGAACCCACAATGAAAGTGTGGAGTGAGTTTATTCCCTTTTTCATTTATGAAGAAATATAAATTGCATTTTAAAAAGTGATACATTGCCAAAATCAGTAACACCTGCTCTTTTCTCAAGGGCCTGAATTTTCAGCATCCACATCACATCTGTACTGGGCTTATTCACTACCTCTCGGGATCCTGTTGGGCATCATGACATCTGTCCTGATTTTAAGAAGAAAACATCGACCTCAATTATAATGATGCTTTGAAAAACTGCAGTATATATGTGCATGCATCTGTGAAATTTCTGGCTTATATACAGTAGATGAGCACAATAGTAACCTAATCAATCAGAGGATCTTTAAATTATTTATTTCATGTTTAATCAGTAAATCAGTGTTTGCATACTTCAGTGTCCTTTAGTCATTATAAAATAAAATAAAGAATATATATATATTTGCTGTGCAAGACCCACCCTGAACACCCGATGGCAGCAAAACCCCTAAAATCTGTCTTTCAATAAATTCTATAAATTCAACTTCACTACCTTTAAAATTTTAAAAGATTTAGGAGACAAACGAGATCAGATGTAATACATAGGTTTTATGTCTGTATGTGCACAGTATCACTGTTATAGTTCACATAGTGACATATAATGCATAGATGAATGCGGGAATCCACGCATCGGTTCAACTGAATCATTTAAAAGAATCGATCCAAAAGAACAAATCTCGATTCAGACACCACGACTCCTCAGGCGCTCAGTGGAGTCTTCATGAGGAGAACAGGAGCATCTTTACTCACGTCTGCAACCGTTTATCAAACACTTCCTCTCAGGCTTGGTTCAGTGACTGTAAGACTGCACAGTTTGGAGCCGTAAACACACCTGAGGATTAAAAACAACCGACACAAGAAGACAATTCTGCTGTTTTACAGAGACTCGGATACAGGAGGATGAATTTATCATACACAGTTTTTCTCCTGCTAAACGTCTTATCACTGTATGACTGTAATGATGCAACTCAAGTAAGTATAGCTACTCGTATATTAAATTAATAATTAGATTAATATTTATATAACACAATTATAATTTATTTTTATAATATTTATATTAATATATAAATATAGCCTAGTATGTAATGTTGCAAAAATGTAGGTAACGATACGCAATCTCAAATACTAACATTTGACAAGGCATGTACTGTATTTAGGGTGAATTGAGGTTGATTAGGACACTTTGCCATTGAGATGACTGAGAAAAAGTGTCCCAATCAACCTCAATTCACCCCTACATTTATCTGAATGCACATTGCATGATGTTTTAGCTATCAAAAATAACAATGTTAATTTACAGAGGCCCCAAAAGCATTTTGACACTTTAGTCACACTTGAAAACATAAACAAAATATCAAGTTCTGCAACAGTAACTTTACTTTCCTTCATCATTTTTTGCTCAATGCCTTGAAATGTTATTTTATTGAGATAATTGAAAACATTTTGTCCAACAACTTGTATATTCTCAAATGTCAGGGTGGCACAACTGCAAACATGGCTCTTTTACTATGAATTGACAAGGTAATAACATGATAATGCATCATCCAGAGGAGCCCAGCTATCCTTGTGGCGGAGTGAAAAGGTTTGTGTATCTCTCTCAAATACTGATAAAAATTGTTCATTTCAAGTATGGGTAGGTTGGTACACTTTCCATGTCAGGTGGTACAACTACAGTATATACATATAACTATTTGGTTGTACTGCCTGACATAAAAACAGTCAAAAAATGAATTTAAACACTTTGAAATGTTATTTAACAACTGAAACATTGTTCATGTTTCATTGTTCAGTTTTGAAATGATTTTTAAAAACACCTTTTTGAAGCTTTATGTGTCAATGACCCATTTACAATAAATAAGTCTAATGTAATGACATTCAGACATTTTAAGTCTGACTTGAGTGTTTTTGGAGCCAGTATAGGAGACAATCAAAGTTATATCATTAAATATGTCAGATGCATTTTTGTGTTTGATCCAGATTAGCACAGTCTTTATTTACTATGGCAAATGCTTAGTGAAATTTAAAGCCAATACATTTCCTCTCTCCCCTAACGAGGCTGTATTTAACTGCCATGAATAACATACAGGAGACCAGCCTTTTGGACAGAGGTCGTAGAGACATCTGCCTAACAGCTTTTTGTACAACTGCCATCGAGCTGCTGAAGAGAGAAAGAGAGTATTAGACGCTTACATGTGGTTCCTGGAGAGGACCTTAGAGGTTGCCCACTGACCGAATACACGGCCCAAATGCATCTGGGACAACATCGCTTCTGATAAATTGTTGCTGGAGTAATATTTGTGTTTCTAAGGGAACTTGGTTGTGTGCTGGCACACTGATGAGCTGCTAAATGCTGGCCTGAGCTTTCATGTCATGCCCCACAGGAGTCCCCATGACATCACCCACAACATCTGGCCTTGATAATTCATGTGTGCCATTTTTCATTTTCATGCAAAGCTAATGTTTAGTGGGAATGTTCCTTGCGATCGTTTTAGATGTCCAATATCTCCTCCATATGAGCTTGTGTTCTGTAATTTAGGGATAACTGCTTGCCATCAAATTGTAACCAGGTGTTCGGATGGTTTCTCAACTCGTGCACTTTTGTGCCTCAGGGTTGCATGGATAAGCACCGAGTGATGGGCATCCTGCGTCAAATGGAGAAGTTTCTTAAAGGACAGGAGGTCCGATTCACCGAAGGGCTTCGGATTATGAAATCCAAACTTACCAACCTTCAAAACTCATTGTCCAAGTTCCCACAAGCAGACCAGTCATCATGTAAGTAACACATGGCATATTCATATATCTCTGAAATAAGTATTTTTTAAATGTACATGTTTATTCTGACTTACTGATTCCACGAGGAGCAGGTGTGTGTCATTTAGGCATCTGGAGTTGCTGCCGTCATATACCTCGACTCGAGGGCACCGTAAAACATACATCAAAGCTGTATATGAAAGATGTAAACCTGCAGGCTGCTTCAGGATTTGAGGCCAGCGTTAAAACTAGAAGTAAAAATATCAGAAATTTTTTTTGGTAACATATATATAAATAAATATTAGATAAAACACGTACTAAAAATATGTAAGCTGCCCTAAATTGGAAGATGAATAGGGTAGATGGTATATTTAATTTGACATCTATAAAAAACGAGGCACTGAGAGGTATATGTACAGACTGTTCAATAGGCTGCACGTACTTCAGCATTCATAATTCAACTGGGAAAAAAGCATTTTCAGTGCACAAAAAACTCTAGGGTTTTGAACATTACACCTGACCTGGAACATCAAACCTGTTGAACAGACTGACAGCTTTAAATTCAAGGTAAAGTGTGTAAATTCTGCACCTCTAGAATTACAAAAATATTGTTCTCAGACAGGTTTCTTTCCTGCCATTGGTTGAGTCAAGCATCGGGATGCAAACAGAGAAATGTTATGATAGTTCCACAGAGTCAATCTACAAATGGTCCACTTACAGACATCATGCATGCATGACATCAGAACCTGGAAGACTAATTCGCCGCTGGTTCCTTTGAGATTTTCCTATGGGGTTTTATAACGGGGTTTTCAATTTATGAGTAAAATAAAGCCTGTGGTAAACATAACTTGACGATACTTGAGCGTTTTGCTCTACAACGTAAAATGCACACACTCACACTCCAAACGTGTTTGTATAGTTACTTATTAGAAACATACGTTTTTAAAATAAAAATAACAGCTTTAAAATTTTTGTTTTCAATATGGGTGTGTGGAATTTACATTGTAGAGCAAAACATTCAAGTATCGTCAAGTAATGTTTACCACAGACCTTATTTTACTCATAAATTGAAAACCCACATTATAAAACCCCATAGGAAAATCTCAAGGGAACCAGCGAATTAGTCTTCCGTGTTCTGACGTCACGCCTGCTACACTCTATTAAGCTAGGATAGAAAAAAACATTTTAACATAGAAAAAATGACGCACTTGCAGCTTTAAAGGGTTAGTTTACCCTAAAATGAAAAACTCTGTCATTAATTACTCACCCTCATGTCGTTCCAAACCCATAAGACTTTCGTTCATCTTCGGAACACAAATCCTCCATTGACAGCTACGCAACTACCACTTTGACGCTTCAAAAAGTTCATAAAGAGATTGTAAAACGAATCCATATGAATTGAGCCGTTTAGTCCAAATTTTCTGAAGAGACTCGATCGCTTTATATGATGAAAAGATTGAATTTAGGCTTTTATTCACATATAAACATTCATCAACTTACACATCAGTTACAGGTAAACGGAAGCTCAAGCATGTTCGCTTGACATGTGAGAACCAATGAGGTTCATTCTTGTGTTACGCAGCACGTTTGAGCTTCAGCAAGAACCAATGAGGTTCATTCTCGTGTTACGCAGCACGTTTGAGCTTCAGCAAGAACCAATGAGGTTCATTCTTGTGTTACGCAGCACGTTTGAGCTTCAGCAAGAACCAGTGAGGTTCATTCTCGTGTTACGCAGCACGTTTGAGCTTCAGCAAGAACCAATGAGGTTCATTCTCGTGTTACGCAGCACGTTTGAGCTTCAGCAAGAACCAATGAGGTTCATTCTTGTGTTACGCAGCACGTTTGAGCTTCAGCAAGAACCAATGAGGTTCATTCTCGTGTTACGCAGCACGTTTGAGCTTCAGCAAGAACCAATGAGGTTCATTCTTGTGTTACGCAGCACGTTTGAGCTTCAGCAAGAACCAATGAGGTTCATTCTTGTGTTACGCAGCACGTTTGAGCTTCAGCAAGAACCAATGAGGTTCATTCTCGTGTTACGCAGCACGTTTGAGCTTCAGCAAGAACCAATGAGGTTCATTCTCGTGTTACGCAGCACGTTTGAGCTTCAGCAAGAACCAGTGAGGTTCATTTTTGTGTTACGCAGCACGTTTGAGCTTCAGCAAGAACCAATGAGGTTCATTCTCGTGTTACGCAGCACGTTTGAGCTTCAGCAAGAACCAATGAGGTTCATTCTCGTGTTACGCAGCACGTTTGAGCTTCAGCAAGAACCAATGAGGTTAATTCTCGTGTTACGCAGCACGTTTGAGCTTCAGCAAGAACCAATGAGGTTCATTCTCGTGTTACGCAGCACGTTTGAGCTTCAGCAAGAACCAGTGAGGTTCATTCTTGTGTTACGCAGCACGTTTGAGCTTCAGCAAGAACCAATGAGGTTTGTTCTTGCGCATCAAGCTGGTTCAGTTGAGCTTCTGTTTATGTTTGCTGATCAATGTTTATATGTGGATAAAAGCCTAAATTCAATCTGTTCATCATATAAAGCGATCGAGTCTCTTCAAAAAATTTTACGATCTCTTTATGAACTTTTTGAAGCGTCAAAGTGGTAGTTGCGTAGCTGTCAACGGAAGGACAGAAATCTCTCAGATTTCATCAAAAAGATCTTCATTTGTGTTCCGAAGATGAACGAAGGTCTTACGGGTTTGGAACGACATGAGGGTGAGTAATTAATGACAGAATATTTAACTTTAAATATGTTTTCCGACTAAAGCCTTGTATTGGAATGAGGTGTTTTAATCAGGAAAATTAATGAGTTACACTGAAGGGTCTTTGACTTCACAGTCAAACATTTCCCCATGCAAATGTGTTTTTTGAACGAAAGAGCGTGCTTTAGTTGGCGATAAAAGTATTCAGTCAATAAAAAAAAAAAATTGTTTTTGGACAGTAATTCTGACATAGAGGATTTATTAATCCTAATAAACGAGTTGAAATGCCGCAGAATTCCAACAAATCTAAGATCTCTCGAAATCTATTTGTATTTTATAAGCATGAAATGACTTCCTTCCTTCAATTGAGTGGTCTGGCTGGTTCTTCAGGTTTGGAAAGGAGTCCAAGGTCTCGATTACTCTCAGTACTCTACGGATGATGTGAATGGGTCGGATGTGAGGCTGTGTCATTTGGCCCATGCTGATGCACATTTCATGAACCGGTGTTGGCGGCAGGCATCATCAAGAATTACTTTGGCGTTTGTAGAAGCCAGTGCTTGACAGGACAAAATTAAGTAGATTCTGTGACAAACTACTGATCATCTACTAAATTGCTGCGCTGATGTGAAAGGATTGTGCATTTTTCTTATTCCCCAATGTGCAAAAAACTATTTTAAAAACATGCTCACTGTTACTTGGAATTTTTTTTTTTACTCCCAGTGTCCTGTTTTTCGTAACATTAATAAATCCAACATGCATTAGTTGTTTCCTTTCACATATTACATAAGAAATAGCATTTGCAATTTTAAATGTGACTGAATTTACGGAAAATGCATAATGGTATTAACATGCTTTTTTAAATGATACAACGGTAATGACAAAGTCTAAAACCAACAGCATATTTTACTTCCATATTGTGACATATTTTGGAATGAAACAGAATATTCAGAAAAAAAATGTAGGGCAGGTTTGAGTTCTGTGTTATTTTAGTTTCATTGAGATAGATACAATTAGTTTACTCTTAGCTATTTTTTGTTTTGTTTTAAATAAAAATGTTTATATAGTTTTTATAAACTTTTTTCAGTTTTAGGTATTTCAGTACAATGAAACAAAATAAGTATGTTTTTTAGATGTTTTTATATTTGTATTTTTTATGATTTTGGTTTTAGTTAACTATAATAACCCTGGCTTTGATGATTTGAAGTTGTTTCAGAAGCATTTTGATGCACAAAAGCAAACTTTTTTGTGTGCGTGAATTGTGCACAATAAGACCAACTTTTTTTAAGAGTCAACTTTGATTTTTATATTTACTTCAATAAGGCATAAACAACATACAAGCACCAGCTCTTGTTTTTCTGCATGGTCCATGTGGTATTGTTCACGTATTCGTAAGCTGTCTGTATGAAATGAGGCATTTCCCATGCATCTTTTCCCATGACAGTTCCCAACATCCAGTAATATGTGCCTGCCTTCAGGCAAAATATCTCAACATTTTTCAGCATGCGTGACTTCTGTCCCTCATGTAACCCTTCTCTGACATTCCTCCTCACCTCCCCCTCTCTTTATGTCTCTTTCTCCTGTTTTTTCATCTCTAGCCCAGTTCTCATGCCCACCTCTGGTGGCTCCGGCCCACGGCAGGAAGTTTGGCTCAAAGTACCTGGTGGGTCATGAGGTCCATTTCACATGTTCTCAGGGTTATCGCTTGATGGGGCCGGGGACACGCGTGTGCCAGGAGAACGGCACCTGGAGTGGAGTTGGTGTTGTCTGTAAAGGTGGGTCAAAAAGTGTCAAGTAAATAGTGCATCATACACTGTTAATCATGGAAGCTCAACACAAGTGAACATCACTACTGGACTATCCAGAGATGACCCAGAGAACTTGACCTGAAAACGATTGAGGACCCCTGCAACAGAAAATTATGTTTTAAATGATTATAGATTAGAAACTCAAAAATCAGATAAAGCAGCATGTATCATCATTACACACACACTATATTGCCAAAAGTTTTGGGACACGTGTCTTTACATGCACATGAACTTTAATGACATCCCATTCTTAATCCGTAGGGTTTAATATGGAGTTGATCCACCCTTTGCAGCTATAACAGCTTCAACTCTTCTGGGAAGGCTTTCCACAAGGTTTAGGAGTGTGTTTATGGGAATTTTTGGCCATTCTTCTAGAAGCGCATGTGTGAGGTCAGGCACTGATGTTGGACGAGAAGGCCTGTCTCGCAGTCTCCGCTATAATTCATCCCAAAGGTGTTCTATCGGGTTGAGGTCAGGACTCTGTGCAGGCCAGTCAAGTTCCTCCACACCAAACTCACTCATCCATGTCTTTATGGACCTTGCTTCGTGCACTGGTGCGCAGTCATGTTGGAATAGCAAGAGGCCATCCCCAAACTGTTCCCACAAAGTTGGGAGCATGAAATTGTCCAAAATGTCTTGGTATGCTGAAGCATTAAGAGTTCCTTTCACTGGAACTAAGGGGCCAAGCCCAACCCCTGAAAAACAACCCCACACCATAATCCCCCCTCCACCAAACTTTACACTTGGCACAATGCAGTCAGGCAAGTACTGTTCTCCTGGCAACCGCCAAACCCAGACTCGTCCATCGGATTGCCAGACAGAGAAGCGTGATTGGTCACTCCAGAGAACACGTCTCACAGCTCTAGAGTCCAGTGGCGGCGTGCTTTACACCACTGCATCCCACGCTTTGCATTGCACTTGGTGATGTAAGGCTTGGATGAGCTGCTCGGCCATGGAAACCCATTCCATGAAGCTCTCTACGCACTGTTCTTGAGCTAATCTGAAGGCCACATTAAGTTTGGAGGTCTGTAGCTATTGACTCTGCAGAAAGTTGGCGACTTCTGCGCACTGTGACCCTCAGCATGCGTTGACCCCGCTCTGTGGTTTTACGTGGCCTACCACTTCGTGGCTGAGTTGCTGTTGTTCCCAATTGCTTCCACTTCCAACAACAGTTGACCGTGGAATATTTAGCAGTGATGAAATTTCACAAATGGACTTATTGCACAGGTGGCAACCTCACGGGACCACGCTTGAATTCACTGAGCTCCTGAGAACGACCCATTCTTTCACGTCTGCATGCCTAGTGCTTGATTTTATACACCTGTGGCCATGGAAGTGATTGGATAACCTGAATTCAATGATTTGGAGGGGTGTCCCAATACTTTTGGCAATATAGTGTACCTCACACATTCTCTGCTATGTAACAGCTATGCACCATGTAACTATATCTGTGTTATTGAGCAGAATTCCTGGACTAAGACACACATTTTATTGTTGTATTGTGAGCTGGGTAATCTGAAATCCCATTGAGAGTGACACTACTGAGATAGCGCCTGAATACCTGTGCTTGTGAAAGAAACTGACTGTGAACACCACAGCTAGCAAAACGAACACTACACACACAGGCACAGAGATAAGGAGTGGGTAAAGAAAGAGAGGCATTCTTCGCTTCTGAGCTGCACTGAATGAAGCGCTCGCTAAAGAAGCATTAAGTGTCCCGAAACGCAGCAAAACACCTGTACTTGCATTCCTGGTGCGTCTCAATGCCTTCATGCTTCGGGTTCAACTCAGCTGGCCGGGCTACTGTAAAAAGAGCCAGATTCATAGGTCAAGTTTCAGCTCGGACTGCAAATACACTACCACACAAAAGTTTGGACACACTTGACTGAACTCGTGTTTCTCGTGATCTTAAAAACGTTTGACCTAGAGGCTTCTGCTTGAACTTAATTTTGTAGACAAACAAAGTTACAATAAAGTTAACATGAACTAACAATGAACAGTCGTATTTGTATTAACCAAAGTTAACAAAGATTAATAAATACTGTAATATTGCTCATTGCTAGTTAATGTAAAATTGCTAGTAAATTATTGTAAAGTGTTAGCTACAAGAATTGTATCTACAAATTTCTTATAAACTAAAACTAAGACAACATTTTAATTATTTTAATAACATTTTTAATGGATGGAGGAGGTCGTATGGGAATTACTAAAAAAATAAATGAATAAATGAAAAAATAAAAGAGTTTTCACACAAACAAAATGAAAAGGTCCAGATGCCTAATGAGAATTTGTGCCTAATGAGAAATTATTTGTCATGAAAAATGTTAAATAATTTAATTTAATATATAATATATTATTTAATAATTATTATTTAAAAAAAAAAATATATATATATATATATATATATTTAAAATAAATAAATAATAATAATAATAAAAACAAAAACAAAAAATATATGTATATATATATATATATATATATATATATTTACACACAGTACCGGTCAAAAGTTACTATTTTTAATGTTTTTGAAAGAAGTCATCAAGCCTGCATTTATTTGATCAAAAATACAGAAAAAACTGTAATATTGTGAAATATTATTACAATTTAAAATAACGGTTTTCTATTTTAATATACTACATGAATTGTATCTACATATTTCTTATAAACTAAAACTAAGACAACATTTTAATTATTTTAATAACATTTTTAATGGATGGAGGAGGTGGTATGGGAATTACTAAAAAAATAAATGAATAAATGAAAAAATAAAAGAGTTTTCACACAAACAAAATGAAAAGGTCCAGATGCCTAATGAGAATTTGTGCCTAATGAGAAATTATTTGTCATGAAAAATGTTAAATAATTTAATTTAATATATAATATATTATTTAATAATTATTATTTAAAAAAAAAAAAATATATATATATATATATATATATATATATATATATATATATATTTAAAATAAATAAATAATAATAATAATAATAATAATAAAAAAAAATATATATATATATATATATATATATTTACACACAGTACCGGTCAAAAGTTACTATTTTTAATTTTTTTGAAAGAAGTCATCAAGCCTGCATTTATTTGATCAAAAATACAGAAAAAACTGTAATATTGTGAAATATTATTACAATTTAAAATAACGGTTTTCTATTTTAATATACTCTAAAATATCACTTATACCTGTGATCAAAGCTGAATTTTCAGCATCATTACTCCAGTCTTCAGTGTCACATGATCCTTCAGAAATCATTCTAATATGATGATTTATTATCAGTGCAGGAAGTTGTGCTGTTTTATCATTTTTTATAACCGGTGACACTTTTTCAGGATTCTTTGATGAATAAAAAGTTTAAAAAAGAGCAGCATTTGTTTAAAATAGAAATCTTTTGTAACAATATACACTACTGTTCAAAAGTTTATATATCTTCAAATTAGTGTTATTGTTAACTACAACTATTAAAAATGAACTTGAAAAGTTTGAAAATTGTAAATGTTGCCTTGAAATAAAACAAGTTTAAGTTAAGTACTAAAATGAAATCAAATAAAAAGAAATACTGTAAACAATATTTTTGCTTCATCTCACCTGTTTTATTTTTGACTCTGAAGTGGAAACAGGCTTCCATAAGATCACACAGTTCCTCCTTCAATAGTGTTTAAAAGCATCCCAGGATGCACCTCATGAGCAGAACTGGAATCTAAACAAGCATAAGAGTTTTCATGTTTTGCTCACTAAATCATTCCCATACTTCCATTTGGGGTATTTCATCGTTTTTATACTTGACCACTCTAAAATGAGAAAATATTCTTAATAGAGAATGAATAGATGTGTCGAGCTTTAGACTGGTAGTCTGTGTTTTGTGTGTAAAGTCTCAGTGGGCAAAGGTTAAGCTCCTGCACACATCTCATTAAGCGGGCCCATGCTCTGATAGCACACAACTATGCTAAGCATGCTATTGATGACTTCCTTTAATATCTCTGCTGGCAGCATTCAGGACATTCCAAGTGGTACAGTGGGACGGGACGTGCGTGCCGCAGTGTGTTTGAAAGGGGCGTGTGTTTGAGAAGAGTTTGGGTTTGAAAGGCAGCACAGACAGTGTAATGTCTATATTTCTGCAGGTGGGTGTAAGCGAGTCTATTTTGAGAGTTTTGCTTCCGAAAGCACCTCTCAGAGTGGATGAAAAAACATCAATATGTTCATAAGGAGTTTTGAAATAGTTTGGGGACTGAAGTAAAGCTTTTACATCTGCAAATTCTCGTGTTTAAGTCTCCTGGGAAAGAAAATAAACAGGAGAAGGATTGTGAGCGTTGTTGTCGAAGAAAAATTCCTTTTGCCGGAGTCAGAACTTTAGATTCCAAACCTCCTTTTTCTCATTCACTTTCAGTGTCTTTCTACTTAAATGTCCTTATGTCTGATGTCTAATGGGATGTTTATTTAACTGGACAACTGGATTTCCCTGTAGAAGTGCTGAAGAAAACTTAAACTTTACATTGTGACATTATTTTCATAAAAATTAAGCAAAACACCCTCATTCTCATTACTGTGAAAATGCTGTATTTATTTGATCAAAAATACAGTAAAACTGTAATACTGTGAAATATTATTACACTTTAAAAGAACTGTTTTCTATTGTAATATATAGTAAAATGTAATTTATTCCTGTGATCAGCATCATTACTCCAGTCTTCAGTCACATGATCCTTCAGAAATCATTGTAAAATATTTCATGCTCAATTATTAATAATGGTTCTTATTATTATCAATGTTGAAAGCCATTTCTGCATGCTTAATATTTTTTGTGGAAAGCGTGATACATTTTTTGTCAGGATTCTTTGATGAATAAAAAGAACAGCATTTATTTGAAATAGAAATCTTTTGTAACATTATAAATGTCTTTACTGTTTCTTTTGATCAATTTAATGCATCCTTGCTGAATTTATATATTTTTTATATATTTATATTACTTATCCCAAACCTTTGAATGGTAGTGTATTATGGTTTCCACAAAAAAAAACAAAAATAAAACGCAGCTCAATGATTTCTGAAGGATCATGTGACACTGAAGACTGGAGTAATGATGCTGAAAATTCAGCTTTGATCACAGGAATAAATTACATTTTACTATATATTCACATAGAAAACAGTTATTATAAATGGTAATAATAATCAAATAAATACAGCCTTGGTGAGCAGAAGAGACTTCTTTCTCTTAAAAATCTCTCTCTCTCTCTCTCTATATATATATAAACATATAATGCAGTCTTCACATTAGTGTTATTGTTAACTAAACCTATTAAAAATATTTTTTGTTAATTAAAATAAAGCCAAAATAAAATATAAATATTAGATGTAAAACTTAAACTTAAATGAAAATTAGAAATGTTGCCTTGGAACAGTTGAAGTCCTAAAATGACTAAAACTTAAATAAAAATACATTAAAGCCATAACTTGAAACAAAAAATAAACATACTATAACAAAATGAATAAAACAAACTAAAATTAAAACAGAATTCAAAATATGAATAAATATTATAATAGTGTATAAATAATACTAAAATAACACTGCTTCACATATCTGCTTTTAAGTCCTGAAAGTATAAGACTGTGTCTATTTACACTGTAAGCACCTGTAAAAAAAAAAAAAAAAAAAAAAGGAAAAAAAAAGATGATGGACAGGTCAGAATTGTTTCCTGTGGTCACTGAGATCATGCCACAAACGCTTGTATCGAACCCAAAACATTCCTCATCATAATGCATTGATCTGATCTGAAATTGAGCATTTAAAGCAATGATTGACTTATCTTTATATATATATATTGTTTTTGACTATTGCACAATGATGTAAATTGTCCAAACATTTGTCTTTGGCATATTTTTGAATACTTGACCACAAATCAAATCAAAAGAAAGTGGTTTCAGGGATCATTGCATGAGCTCTTCAGGGATCTATAGCTAACAGAGCTCTGTCTCCTCATCTTTGGTGAACATGTGTTAACGCTTCTTCTGTACACAGGCCTCACAAGCATGCTCTCACTGTCCATCAATGATATTTACAGCAACGGCTGTAAATTCCCATCTTGAGCAGATGGAAGTGTGCAGCCCGCAGCTGCTGTGGACAGATGTTGAGTGGCGCAGTAGCTGTTGTAAACCTAACCGACCTCTCAACCGTTTACGATTAGGGATGCAAACACAGCGCGCAGGACACTGTGAATGTGACAGCGGGCATGTGAGAGAACTGCAAGTTCCCTCCTCTGACCGTTCCTCCGTTTCGCCAATCCGTTGTTAACATTCCAGGAGATTGGTTTCATTTTACTGTGCCATTCTGTACAGGAAATAGGGAAGAATGTGGGCTCGTTTAATTCCTTCAACAATTCAGGTGTTTTCCATGGACACATAATCCTCAGCGCTGCACAGACAAGGAGATAAGAATCTGGGACATTTCAAGTATTTCTTTCATTCTCCCATAATTAGGAGGACAAATCCATGATAAAAGACAGTATTCCAGATTTAGTGGCTTTACAAAACATGGCTATTCAGGATTATTCTCATGAAACCAAACATTTTTGGGATATATTTGATCCCAAAATCAAAAGAAACTTTTTTTGCATTGTGATATTTTCATGAGAGCGTATTTACCCATTCTCATTACTGTAAACAATACATAAATATATAAATACATGTACAGTATATATATATAGATAGATAGATAGATGAACTGAACTTGATTCTTTACACGGTTATTGAACTGAACTAAATTGAGCTTAATTGATCTGACCTTTTCTCATATTTGAAGTGTGCATCATTAATTCTGTTACTTTCCTGTTTATTACTGTGAAGCTGCTTTAAAACAATTTCTATTGTATAGTGATATACACTCACCTAAAGGATTATTAGGAACACCTGTTCAATTTCTCATTAATGCAATTATCTAATCAACCAATCACATGGCAGTTGCTTCAATGCATTTAGGGGTGTGGTCCTGGTCAAGACAATCTCCTGAACTCCAAACTGAATGTCAGAATGGGAAAGAAAGGTGATTTAAGCAATTTTGAGCGTGGCATGGTTGTTGGTGCCAGACGGGCCGGTCTGAGTATTTCACAATCTGCTCAGTTACTGGGATTTTCACGCACAACCATTTCTAGAGTTTACAAAGAATGGTGTGAAAAGGGAAAAACATCCAGTATGCGGCAGTCCTGTGGGCGAAAATGCCTTGTTGATGCTAGAGGTCAGAGGAGAATGGGCCGACTGATTCAAGCTGATAGAAGAGCAACTTTGACTGAAATAACCACTCGTTACAACCGAGGTATGCAGCAAAGCATTTGTGAAGCCACAACACGCACAACCTTGAGGCGGATGGGCTACAACAGCAGAAGACCCCACCGGGTACCACTCATCTCCACTACAAATAGGAAAAAGAGGCTACAATTTGCACGAGCTAACCAAAATTGGACAGTTGAAGACTGGAAAAATGTTGCCTGGTCTGATGAGTCTCGATTTCTGTTGAGACATTCAGATGGTAGAGTCAGAATTTGGCGTAAACAGAATGAGAACATGGATCCATCATGCCTTGTTACCACTGTGCAGGCTGGTGGTGGTGGTGTAATGGTGTGGGGGATGTTTTCTTGGCACACTTTAGGCCCCTTAGTGCCAATTGGGCATCGTTTAAATGCCACGGCCTACCTGAGCATTGTTTCTGACCATGTCCATCCCTTTATGACCACCATGTACCCATCCTCTGATGGCTACTTCCAGCAGGATAATGCACCATGTCACAAAGCTCGAATCATTTCAAATTGGTTTCTTGAACATGACAATGAGTTCACTGTACTAAAATGGCCCCCACAGTCACCAGATCTCAACCCAATAGAGCATCTTTGGGATGTGGTGGAACGGGAGCTTCGTGCCCTGGATGTGCATCCCACAAATCTCCATCAACTGCAAGATGCTATCCTATCAATATGGGCCAACATTTCTAAAGAATGCTTTCAGCACCTTGTTGAATCAATGCCACGTAGAATTAAGGCAGTTCTGAAGGCGAAAGGGGGTCAAACACAGTATTAGTATGGTGTTCCTAATAATCCTTTAGGTGAGTGTATATATATATATATATATATGCTATATATATGACTTGATTTGCCATAAGACCTGTTAATTGTGAACTGTACTATCATTCATCTCAACATAAGGCTGTTGTCTTTCACACAGATGTGAGTGTGTGCGCCAGTAACCCGTGTCAGAACGGTGGCACCTGTGCCGAGGCTCTTAACCAGTACAAGTGCACCTGTCCACACAACTGGAGCGGGAGTCAGTGCCAATACCAGACGCAGACAGGTCTGTGTTTCTCTAATCTATTCTATATGTGCCAACGGCAGACGGGAGAAGGAGAGGGGGGGTGGGGGGGGGGGGGGGGTGGGAGGTGATCTGGAACAAAGCAATCACACATCAATGCCTAAAACACAAAAAACCCACTAGCAGTGTTGGGGAAAGTTACTTTTAAATGTAATGCGTTACAATATTGCGCTACTCCCTAAAAATCACTTATTACATTACTTAGTTACTTTTTATGGAAAGTAGTGTGTTGTTATATTTGTGTTACTTTTTCTCACCTGAGGCTCTGAGAAGTTCTCTTTGCAGTGATTAATGCAGTAATGCATTCAACAACATACACCTTTATTAGGTGTCAAATCATGCGGCTTATTGAGGATGCATGCTAGAAACATGCTAACAAGTTAAACCATGTTATAAACATGTTAGCAATGTGCTATATCATGTCAGCAACATGCTAAAACAATCTAGCAACATAACAAAAACATGCTAATTAATGTTAGAAAATGATAACATGCTAAATCATGCTAACAACATATTAAAGATGCTAGCAACATGCTAATTAATGCTAGAAAAAGATAATAAAATGTTAAATCATGCTAGCAAAATGTTAAAACATGGTAGCAACATGCTAATTAATGCTAGAAAGAAAACAATAACATGCTAAATCATGCTAGTAACATGTTAAAACATGTTAATTAATGCTAGAAAATAATAAAATGCTAACTCATGCTAGCAAAATGCTGAAACATGTTAGCAACATGCTAATTAATGCTAGAAAACAAAATGCTAAATCATGCTAGTAACATGTTGAAACATGTTAACAACATGCTAATTAATGCTAGAAAATAATAACATGCTAAATCATGCTAGCAAAAGGCTGAAACATGCTAGCAACATGTTAATTAATGTTACAAAATGATAATAACATGATAAATCATGTTAGCAACATGTTGAAACATGCTAGCAACATGCTAATTAATGTTACAAAATGATAATAACATGCTAAATTATGCTAGTAACATGTTGAAACATGCTAACAAAATGCTAATTAATGCTAGAAAATGATAATAACATGCTAAATCATGCTAGTAACATGTTGAAACATGCTAATTAATGCTAGAAAATATGTTAAATTATGCTAGGAACATGATAAAACAGGCTAGCAACATGTTAATTAATGTTAAAAAATAATAAAATGCTAAATCATGCTAGCAACATGCTGAAACATGCTAATTAATGTTAGAAAATGATAACATGCTACATCAGGCTAACAATATGTTAAAACATGCTATCAACATACTGATTAATGGTAGAAAATGATAACATGTTAAATCATGCTAGAAACGTGCTAGCAAAATGCTAATTAATGGTAGAAAATGATAATAACATGCTAAATCATGCTAGCAACATGTTAAAAATGCTAGCAATGTGTTAATTATCTAATTATCTAATCACTAGCAAAGCCTAAAAACTAGCCTAGGACATGTTAGGACATCTGCTCTCTGATGAGCCAGACTGTATGGGATTCAAACTTTAAGCTTGTAAAACTACTTCAAACTTTCTGGTCAGGATTTCTCAAGCCAACATCAAAGTTTGTCTTGATGAACTTTATCTAGTTTTCTTTAAAAGAAAGCCCCCACACATATTCTGACCACTTAGAGTATTTCTTGATCTCTAGATCTATGTATGCCATACAAAAGTTCTCTTAACATTACAGGTTATATTACAACTCTTTTATTGACAGTCAAAACTAATGTGTTTTGTTACTTTTTATCTGTTTCCGTGCACACATGGAGAAGGAATTTTAGTTTAGTTTCGTTTCATTGATTTATATAGCACATTTAATAATGACAGAATCGACCAAAGTGCTGCACATAAGTAAAATAGAAACATAAAACAAATATTTTTACATTTTAATTCAGTAGTTTAAAAAATGTTTAAGCAAATTCATTAAATTGAAAAGTGATGTGCATTACTTAAAATAAAAACTCAAATATTAATGTGTAAATTTATAAAGTAATGCACTACTTTATTCGTTAAATCACAAAAGTAATCTGATTACGTAATGCACGTTATTGTAATGTGTTACCCCAACACTGCCCACTAGGTGGCGACTTTTGCAACACACATTTTCTTCAGAAAATGTAAAAAAAAATAGTTTTGCTCTTCCAAATGGGCCTGCTAGTGAAGCAGAAATTACACACTTCACCTTTAACCTGTGTTCCGGTCCATAAATGAAAGCATGCATGTGAATGTTTGTCTTCACTTCTTTATATGTGGGTCTATGTGTTCGTGGGAGGTTAAACCTCCTCTTTTCCACTTCCTCCCTCTCTCTCTCTCTTTCTCTCTGTCTCTCTCTGTCTCAGCTCCTCCGGAGTGGAGTGTCATGAATGACCCGGCCTTCAGCCGCAAGCCTCGCTGTGCGAAAGTGGACCGAGCCCAGCACTGCAGCTGTGACGCTGGCTTCCATATGAGCGGCACCTCCGACAACAGCATCTGTCAGGGTAGGCCCATGATTCATACCGTCAAACAACACATACAAGGACTTTGGTAGAGACATTTACATTACATTACATTTCTATTTCTTCATTTAGCAGATCCTTTTATCCAAAGCGACCTCAGCATGCATTAACGCAGTAAACTTTACTGTAACACAGTACAATCACTGCAAAAGGCAGCAACCAAAATATGCTAAATGTATTATTAATTATAATAATAATAAGATGGAACTTTAGCAGCACTTTAAAGTGTCAGAAGTCAGGGATTCCCAAACTTTTTTTGTCATCTGAACCCTTTGACCTCTGATTATTTGAAGTCCCCCTGAGATTTCAAGGTAATATTTCAATAATTTAACAACACAATCAGTTCTCTAATGTTGATTAATGGTCACATGACATGCAGGTAAACAAATAAAATATCTTATTTACTGTTTCATTTTAATTGTTTTTATTGTAAAATTATTTATTTTAATTTAAGATTTAATTTATCAAGAGTTTGGTGTATTTGGTTTTGTTCTCCTCTAAACCACTAGACGGCACAAAACTCACCGCACTTTCCTAAATATCCACGTTTCACGACGCACATGGAAATCGTGGACAGCAATTCAAATTCCAAGTTGATTCTGTGCTAATTGTTAAAACATCACTATTAAAATATCACTGTTAAAACATATCCTAACTAAAAATAAATAAATAAAGTAGTTGACATCACTAATCAACTAGTCATTTTTTGAATTTTATGTAGTGTAAATTTATGTTATATACAAACCCGATTCCAAAAAAGTTGGGACACTGTACAAATTGTGAATAAAAAAGGAATGCAATAATTTACAAATCTCATAAACTTATATTTTATTCACAATAGAATATAGATAACATATCAAATGTTGAAAGTGAGACATTTTGAAATGTCATGCCAAATATTGGCTCATTTTGGATTTCATGAGAGCTACACATTCCAAAAAAGTTGGGACAGGTAGCAATAAGAGGCCGGAAAAGTTAAATCTACATATAAGGAACAGCTGGAGGACCAATTTGCAACTTATTAGGTCAATTGGCAACATGATTGGGTATAAAAAGAGCCTCTCAGAGTGGCAGTGTCTCTCAGAAGTCAAGATGGGCAGAGGATCACCAATTCCCCCAATGCTGCGGCGAAAAATAGTGGAGCAATATCAGAAAGGAGTTTCTCAGAGAAAAATTGCAAAGAGTTTGAAGTTATCATCATCTACAGTGCATAATATCATCCAAAGATTCAGAGAATCTGGAACAATCTCTGTGCGTAAGGGTCAAAGCCAGAAAACCATACTGGATGCCCGTGATCTTCGGGCCCTTAGACGGCACTGCATCACATACAGGAATCCTACTGTAATGGAAATCACAACATGGGCTCAGGAATACTTCCAGAAAACATTGTCGGTGAACACAATCCACCGTGCCATTCGCCGTTGCCGGCTAAAACTCTATAGGTCAAAAAAGAAGCCATATCTAAACATGATCCAGAAGCGCAGGCGTTTTCTCTGGGCCAAGGCTCATTTAAAATGGACTGTGGCAAAGTGGAAAACTGTTCTGTGGTCAGACGAATCAAAATTTGAAGTTCTTTTTGGAAAACTGGGACGCCATGTCATCCGGACTAAAGAGGACAAGGACAACCCAAGTTGTTATCAGCGCTCAGTTCAGAAGCCTGCATCTCTGATGGTATGGGGTTGCATGAGTGCGTGTGGCATGGGCAGCTTACACATCTGGAAAGGCACCATCAATGCTGAAAGGTATATCCAAGTTCTAGAACAACATACAGTGGGGAGAACAAGTATTTGATACACTGCCGATTTTGCAGGTTTGCCCACTTACAAAGCATGTAGAAGTCTGTAATTTTTATCATAGGTACTCTTCAACTGTGAGTGACGGAATCTAAAACAAAAATCCAGAAAATCACATTGTATGATTTTTAAGTAATTAATTTGCATTTTATTGCATGACATAAGTATTTGATACATCAGAAAAGCAGAACTTAATATTTGGTACAGAAACCTTTGTTTGCAATTACAGAGATCATACGTTTCCTGTAGTTCTTGACTAGGTTTGCACACACTGCAGCAGGGATTTTGGCCCACTCCTCCATACAGACCTTCTCCAGATCCTTCAGGTTTCGGGGCTGTCGGTGGGCAATACGGACTTTCAGCTCCCTCCAAAGATTGTCTATTAGGTTCAGGTCTGGAGACTGGCTAGGCCACTCCAGGACCTTGAGATGCTTCTTACGGAGCCACTCCTTAGTTGCCCTGGCTGTGTGTTTCGGGTCGTTGTCATGCTGGAAGACCCAGCCACGACCCATCTTCAATGCTCTTACTGAGGGAAGGAGGTTGTTGGCCAAGATCTCGTGATACATGGCCCCATCCATGCTCCCCTCAATACGGTGCAGTCGTCCTGTCCCCTTTGCAGAAAAGCATCCCCAAAGAATGATGTTTCCACCTCCATGCTTCACGGTTGAGATGGTGTTCTTGGGGTTGTACTCATCCTTCTTCTTCCTCCAAACACGGCGAGTGGAGTTTAGACCAAAAAGCTCTATTTTTGTCTCATCAGACCACATGACCTTCTCCCATTCCTCCTCTGGATCATCCAGATGGTCATTGGCTTCAGACGGGCCTGGACATGCGCTGCAGGATTTTAATCCATGACGGCGTAGTGTGTTACTAAGGGTTTTCTTTAAGACTGTGGTCCCAGCTCTCTTCAGGTCATTGACCAGGTCCTGCCGTGTAGTTCTGGGCTGATCCCTCACCTTCCTCATGATCATTGATGCCCCACGAGGTGAGATCTTGCATGGTGCCCCAGACTGAGGGAGATTGACCGTCATCTTGAACTTCTTCCATTTTCTAATAATTGCCCCAACAGTTGTTGCCTTCTCACCAAGCTGCTTGCCTATTGTCCTGTAGCCCATCCCAGCCTTGTGCAGGTCTACAATTGTATCCCTGATGTCCTTACACAGCTCTCTGGTCTTGCCCATTGTGGAGAGGTTGGAGTCTGTTTGATTGAGTGTGTGGACAGGTGTCTTTTATACAGGTAACGAGTTCAAACAGGTGCAGTTAATACAGGTAATGAGTGGAGAACAGGAGGGCTTCTTAAAGAAAAACTAACAGGTCTGTGAGAGCCGGAATTCTTACTGGTTGGTAGGTGATCAAATACTTATGTCATGCAATAAAATGCAAATTAATTATTTAAAAATCATACAATGTGATTTTCTGGATTTTTGTTTTAGATTCCGTCACTCACAGTTAAAAAGTACCTATGATAAAAATTACAGACCTCTACATGCTTTGTAAGTGGGCAAACCTGCAAAATCGGCAGTATATCAAATACTTGTTCTCCCCACTGTATGCTCCCATCCAGACGTCGTCTCTTTCAGGGAAGACCTTGCATTTTCCAACATGACAATGCCAGACCACATACTGCATCAATTACAACATCATGGCTGCATAGAAGAAGGATCCGGGTACTGAAATGGCCAGCCTGCAGTCCAGATCTTTCACCCATAGAAAACATTTGGCGCATCATAAAGAGGAAGATGCAACAAAGAAGACCTAAGACAGTTGAGCAACTAGAAGCCTGTATTAGACAAGAATGGGACAACATTCCTATTCCTAAACTTGAGCAACTTGTCTCCTCAGTCCCCAGACATTTGCAGACTGTTATAAAAAGAAGAGGGGATGCCACACAGTGGTAAACATGGCCTTGTCCCAACTTTTTTGAGATGTGTTGATGCCATGAAATTTAAAATCAACTTATTTTTCCCTTAAAATGATACATTTTCTCAGTTTAAACATTTGATATGTCATCTATGTTGTATTCTGAATAAAATATTGAAATTTGAAACTTCCACATCATTGCATTCTGTTTTTATTCACAATTTGTACAGTGTCCCAACTTTTTTGGAATCTGGTTTGTAAATTATGGTTTCTTGTATTATTTGTATTGTTATATACAGTCAGTCTATATATATATATAAATAATCATATTTATAATGAAACCAGCATATTTAATAAATATATACTATTAATCGTATCATATAATAAAGTATATTTTATCACATTGTAAATACTGTAAAGCCAAATTACATTATTATGGGATAGCTTTCAGAATAATTTTTCTGCCTTTTTAAAATGAACATTTTAATGACAGTATATTTATTGAACAAAAATAAATTATCAAAATAAACAGAAAATAGTATAAACTTTGCTAAAGTGATTGTTTTGAACAAGTATCAACTTAGATGTTATGCAAAACATGGTAACACTTTATTTTACAGTGTCATTGTTACACGTTACCCTATAGTAAGTACATGTAGTTAATTATTATTACTTAGTACTTGCATGTATAATTACACTGTAACAAGGACACCTTAAAATAAAGTGTAACCCGCATGTACATGCTATGTACTTATTATAGAAATTACAATAACTGGGTTATAACTACAGTAGGTACTAACCCCTAAACCTAACCTTAACCCATGTAGTTACCTTATATTACCAGTACTTTCTTGGGTAAGTGCACTGTAATTACACATACTGTAAAATAAAGTGCAACCCAAAACATATGACTTTAGCTAAAGAATTTGTATCAGTATCTGTGTGTGGGGCAAAAGGCCCCCTCGCCACCTCATACATTTATATTATTTTTAAACAAAACAAACCACTTTTATGATTTATTTTCCCACAAAATCTGCTGCTCCATCAGTTCAATAAAAACATATATTTTTCTGCAATCATTGGAGTACTGAAAAGCACATTTTCCATAAGGTGTGCATTTAGCATTTTATTTATTTTTTGTCTCGTTTCCTTTCGGTCACTCTCTCCTGTCAAATCCACAGCTTTAATCACATGTTGAGTTATTATGTGTGCATGTGCCCAGATGTGAATGAATGTGAGGTGTATAAGGCTGACCGTGGAGGGCCTCTGTGTGGCCATGCCTGTGTAAACGTCCCGGGATCGTACCACTGTTCCTGTCCCACCGGATACAAGCTGCTCGCTGATGGGAGAAGCTGTGAGGGTGAGTGAGAAACATACACTTACAAATAACGGTTCAGATTAGAAGTGTTTTACAGCCTGATGTCACGGACCACAGGAAATAGTTAAACTAAAAATAAACTCTGTCATCGGTTCTTTGCTGAAATACCCTCTATTTTCAGTTGTTTGAATCTGAATGTGAAAATGCAACAGGCAGGACATGCTCTGTAAATTTCATTTGGACACCTTACAAAGACCTCCAGGGGTAAATTAAGCTGGTAGAGGAAGACAAATAGTGAGGATGTGGAGGAAAATCGTTTGACTCAGTTTTTGGCTGGTAGGTTGGAGGAACGTTTGGAGAGGAAAGGTGAAGGAGTTCTTCTGGCGGGTCTTCCAACGGGCTTGATATGAGTCAATCCTGCAAACGATTTTAGCTTTTGGGTCTGTGCTGTCAGCAGGGCTTGACTTTAACACCTGCCAACCCGCCAAATGCAGGTGTATTTTAGCAGTGGCGTGTAACGCAGTCACTCCTTATAGCCACTTTGACAGGTTAAATTTTATATATAATATATATACATTTTTCCATTGTAGTCTTTTAAAAGGCAATGTAGTGTTGTCAAAAATATAGATTTTTCGATACATATCAAAACTGAAATATCTGAAACGCTTCCAGTACTCATTTTCCACAGAATAGACACATGATACCAGCGTCTCTTTCTCTCTCTCTCATCTCTCCAACAGCGACTGACACACAAACCCGCCTCCACTCACTCACTCGCTTCATTTGCTCTTGATGAATATTGTTGGTGTTACAGGGCATTAATTTCGGTTTGGGACTGCGCATAATTTTACTCATTCCCGCAGATTTTGTGCTCACACCCAAAGTGCACGTACATAAAGCCGCCTCTCAGCACTAAATTAAGTTCTTTTTCGCTGCTTATTGTGCTTAAAAATACACACAAAATAATGTCAAAATGCCGGTCTTGGCGAGTATTCATGTAAACACAGTCAGTTATGTTTCAAGTGAACATAAACAGTTGAGAAAGACACCGCATGTGTAACAGTGTAATGGATCCGTGCGTCAGGTCTTAAAGTGACAGCAGCCTAATAAACCTGCTGCCAAATTATGAGATAATATTAAAAATATCTATATGGCAGTTTTTCCCCATGGTATCGGTCAAAATTGTGGCCAGTGAAAATGCTGAGTGGCTAGTAACTTTGGAAAACCACAGTGGCTGGTGAGCAAAAAAGTTCATGTCATGCCCTGGTTGTCAGTGACGCTCAGTGTTAGGGAGTAAAGAAATAAATAAAAAATAAATAAATAAATACATTTCCGTAGTAGCATCATTGTTTAAAAATATCCTAACTAAAAATAAAGTAGTTGACCTCACTAATCAACTAGAAATTTTTTGGATTTTAAAAAATCCAAAAGTTTCATTGGCCTGGCTAAAAAAGTTTGTACTCATATACTCAATATATACAGAAAATAAGGTATGAAGACAATATACAAATATAAATACAATACAAATAATATACACTACCATTCATTGTTAATGTTCTTTAGTTCTTGAAAGAAGTGTGGTCTTTTATGCTCAACAAGGCTGCATTTATGTGATAAAGGTACAGAAAAAAGTTATATTATGAAATGTTATTACAATCCAACCTGCACCTCATCGTGATGTGGGGGTGAACACCAAGTAAGGGATTCCTCATTGAGGCTATATCATCAGTGAAGAAGGGTGATCACCGTTACGCAGGGTGGACAGGCTCAACTGAGAACCCTGAAAACAGTGGCAAACGCAGGTGGTGTCCCTTTGAGCCTGGGGTTATGGGCAGCAGCTGCGGCTGGTGTGTGGAGTCAACGGGTTCCTAATACATTACAGGCTTTTGCTGTGCAATGATTGTCTTAACTGCGTGCCACTGGGGTCAGGCATTAGGCAGCTTTTCTGCTTTAGTTTGTGATGAGCTGGCAGACCCCTGCAACCATCGTGTGCACCGGTCGCCCCAGGTTCTCCTAATGCCATGGCGGCCAAGGCAGTGGAGCAAGGATTGCGCAACCTTCCTCCACTTTAAAAATCTGAGAGCGGAAATTTTGCATTGCTATCATATCTTTATAATCAATAGTAATGCATCGTCCTAGAGAGAGAGAGAGAGAGAGATTATCATTTATAATAACTTTTTTTTATGTGATTATTTTTTTAAATGCAATTTATTCCTGTGATCAAAGCTGAATATTCAGCATCATTACTCCAGTCTCCAATCATTCTAATATGCTGATTTGCTGCTCAAGAAACATTTCTGATTATTATCAATGTTGAAAACTGTTCATATTTTTGTGGAAACCATGAGACATTTTTTCAGGATTCTTTGATAAATAGATCAAAAGAATAGAATAGATTTGAAATAGAAATAGAAATCTTTTGTAACATTGTAAATGTCTTTACGGTCACTTTTGGTCAATTTAATGCATCCTTGTTGACTAAAAGTACTAATTTCTTTCTTTCAAAATGATGTATAATGATGCAGAAAATTTAAATATGAGATATATAGAACAATAATTATAGAATTATATTGTAAGGATACACAGACTTTAGATATTACACCAGTAATTGAAAGGATCTTGTATGTCAAATGGCTTGTAGATTTAGTATGACGCGGTTACAAAGAGGATCTCACTCAGAAATCCAGCCAGGAACACGTCTACGATCACAGACCGTGATCAGATACGCAAATCAAATTTACAGTCCAAACAGTCCCAACATTTCCAACTCACTATTTTCCTCTATTATTCTTCTCTTTCACTCCATTATTCCTCCCCTCTCCGACTCGACTGTCTCCCTTCCCTCCGGGCGCTCCAGATGTGGATGAATGTCTTACACAACAGCACAACTGCAGCCGTGGCACCACCTGTATCAACACCGGAGGAGGTTTCCAGTGCGTTAACCCTGAGTGTCCGCGCTCGCACGGCAACGTCAGCTACGTCAAGACGTCACCTTTGTGAGTGAGCATATGCATACTAAAACTTTGCAGCATACTAACTGAAGTGGAACCTGCTTTACAAACAAGATTATACCATTGGCGAGTGCTGACTTCTGTAATCAGGTACGAGTAAATAAACGGTGTGGTGCATCGGCTTAGGACACACTCAAAGACACAGATCTAAATCAGAGATGACAAATAAGAAACACCATGGCAGGTGTAGATTTAAATGTATGCCAGGCGTCACTTTGTAAAAGAAACACTACGCGACGGTAGACTGAACACGTAATACGCATGTGCATGACGTCACGGTTTTCACAAACTTGCAATTTTTGCTGTTTGCATGGAGACGTTATTTTCAAATACTTACACTTTGAATCCTATTTTCAAATGTTTGCATTTTCAGGCCTCCAAAACACTGTTGTTGTGTAAATGAACGGCTAATACGCATAAAAAGTTTTCTGTTTTTAGTTGAAAACGGTAAACAACGTAAATGTAAACAACAGCCCTTAAGAATAATATGCATACAGGAATATTGGCTAAAATAGTCAATTTT
Source organism: Coreius guichenoti (assembly GCA_039654105.1). NCBI lineage: Eukaryota > Metazoa > Chordata > Actinopteri > Cypriniformes > Gobionidae > Coreius > Coreius guichenoti. Next base: position 37,866,144 of record CM077179.1, on the reverse strand, counting down.
AATTTGAGATAAAACCATTTGTAATAAATACCTATAGATAGTTTCAACTATTTCTGAGTGATAAAAGATAATCATTAAGAAAAAGAAGTAAAGTGCGACTTAATTGGATCATGAAAATTGGGGTTTACATACTAGAATGGAAATTGTACAAAATGTGAAATGCAAAAAGGACTTTGAGGTTTTTGAACACAGCTAATAATTTAGTTCTTTGGAATAATTTGTTAACTAACCCTCATGCTGTTGCAAACCCGTATGCTGTTTTCTGTGGGTCATAAATTATAAATATATAAGTATATTATATACAGTGGGGAGAACAAGTATTTGATACACTGCCGATTTTGCAGGTTTGCCCACTTACAAAGCATGTAGAAGTCTGTAATTTTTATCATAGGTACTCTTCAACTGTGAGAGACGGAATCTAAAACAAAAATCCAGAAAATCACATTGTATGATTTTTAAATAATTAATTTGCATTTTATTGCATGACATAAGTATTTGATCACCTACCAACCAGTAAGAATTCCGGCTCTCACAGACCTGTTAGTTTTTCTTTAAGAAGCCCTCCTGTTCTCCACTCATTACCTGTATTAACTGCACCTGTTTGAACTCATTACCTGTATAAAAGACACCTGTCCACACACTCAATCAAACAGACTCCAACCTCTCCACAATGGCCAAGACCAGAGAGCTGTGTAAGGACATCAGGGATAAAACTGTAGACCTGCACAAGGCTGGGATGGGCTACAGGACAATAGGCAAGCAGCTTGGTGAGAAGGCAACAACTGTTGGCGCAATTATTAGAAAATGGAAGAAGTTCAAGATGACGGTCAATCTCCCTCGGTCTGGGGCACCATGCAAGATCTCACCTCGTGGGGCATCAATGATCATGAGGAAGGTGAGGGATCAGCCCAGAACTACACGGCAGGACCTGGTCAATGACCTGAAGAGAGCTGGGACCACAGTCTCAAAGAAAACCATTAGTAACACACTATGCCGTCATGGATTAAAATCCTGCAGCGCACACAAGGTCCCCCTGCTCAAGCCAGCGCATGTCCAGGCCCGTCTGAAGTTTGCCAATGACCATCTGGATGATCCAGAGGAGGAATGGGAGAAGGTCATGTGGTCTGAGGAGACAAAAATAGAGCTTTTTGGTCTAAACTCCACTTGCCGTGTTTGGAGGAAGAAGAAGGATGAGTACAACCCCAAGAACACCATCCCAACTGTGAAGCATGGAGGTGGAAACATCATTCTTTGGGGATGCTTTTCTGCAAAGGGGACAGGACGACTGCACCGTATTGAGGGGAGGATGGATGGGGCCATGTATCGCGAGATCTTGGCCAACAACCTCCTTCCCTCAGTAAGAGCATTGAAGATGGGTCATGGCTGGGTCTTCCAGCATGACAACGACCTGAAACACACAGCCAGGGCAACTAAGGAGTGGCTCCGTAAGAAGCATCTCAAGGTCCTGGAGTGGCCTAGCCAGTCTCCAGACCTGAACCCAATAGAAAATCTTTGGAGGGAGCTGAAAGTCCGTATTGCCCAGTGACAGCCTCGAAACCTGAAGGATCTGAAGGTCTGTATGGAGGAGTGGGCCAAAATCCCTGCTGCAGTGTGTGCAAACCTGGTCAAGAACTACAGGAAACGTATGATCTCTGTAATTGCAAACAAAGGTTTCTGTACCAAATATTAAGTTCTGCTTTTCTGAAGTATCAAATACTTATGTCATGCAATAAAATGCAAATTAATTACTTAAAAATCATACCATGTGATTTTCTGGATTTTTGTTTTAGATTCCATCTCTCACAGTTGAAGAGTACCTATGATGAAAATTACAGACTTCTACATGCTTTGTAATTGGGCAAACCTGCAAAATCGGCAGTGTATCAAATACTTGTTCTCCCCACTGTATACACTCACTGGCCACTTTGCTAGTACTGGGTTGGACCCCTTTTGCTTTCAGATCTGCCTTAATTCTTCATGGCATTGATTCAACAAAGTGCTGGAAACATTCCTCAGAGATTTTGGTCCATATTGACATGACATCACCACACGGTCACAGCAGATTTGTCGGCTGCGAATCCATGATGTGAATCTCCCATTCCAGCACATCCCAAAGCTGCTCTATTGGATTGAGATCTGGTGACTGTGGAGGCCGTTTGAGTTTAGTGAACTCATTGTCATGTTCAAGAAACCAGTTTGAGATGATTTGAGCTTTGTGACGTGCGTTTTCCTGCCATCAGAAGATGAGAACACTGTGGTCATAAAGGGATGGACATGGTCAGCAACAATACTCAGGTAGACTGTGGTGTTTAAACGATGCTCAATTAGTAGTGGCCAAAAGTGTGCCAAGAAAATATATAACACACCATTACACCTCCAGCAGCCTGAACTGCTAATACAAGGCAGATAGATCCATGCTTTCATGTTTTTTACGCCAAATTCTGACTCTGACCATCTGAATGTCGCAGCAGAAATCGAGACTCATCAGACCAGGCAACGTTTTCCTGATCTTCTATTGTCCAGTTTTGATGAACCCATGTGAATTGTCGCCTCAGTGTGTCTTCTGCTACTGTAGCTCGTCTACTTCAAGGTTGGACGTGTTGAGCGTTCAGAGATGCTCTTCTGCAGATCTCGGTTGAGACGAGTGCTTATTTGAGTTACTGTTGCCTTTCTATCAGCTGAACCAGTCTGGTCATTCTCCTCCAACCTCTGGCATCAACAAGGCATTTTCGGCCACAGAACTGCCCCTCACTGGATATTTTCTCTTTTTCGGACTATTCTCTGTAAACTCTAGAGATGGTTGTGTGTGAAAATCCCAGTAGATCAGCAGTTTGTGAAATACCAGCCCGTCTGGCACCAACAGCCACATTCAAAGTCACTTAAATCACTTTTTTCCTCATTCTGATGCTCAGTTTGAACTTCAGCAGATCGTCTTGATCATGTCTACATGCCTAGAGTTGCTGCCATGTGACTGGCTGATTAGATATTTGCCTTAACGAGCAGTTGAACAGGTGTACCTAACAAAGTGGCCAGTGAGTGTTATAATTTTACCAGCATACAGGTTTGGAATGACATGAGGGTGAGTAAATAATGATAGAATTATATTTTATGTTTTAATAGCATTGCTTAAGCTTCTCACTGATTTGCATGTGACGAGTGCGACTAGAAAACGGGAGAAAATGACAGAGCAACGTGTGTTGTTCAGCTTGTGTTTCCATAGCAAACACACACACACGTCTCCTGGAGTCCCTCACAGCACTGGGGGCCACTAATGCCTCCTCTAAATCACTTGCCACTTGCTTGCGGTGTGATTTAAGTGGGCTACAATCATTTGTTTTTCTTGCACGACACTTTTATGCTTGTTTATTATGCAAGATGTTTTTTTAAGCTGTGAATGGGCCCTTTGTGTCCTGCTACTAAATGAGGCTGTGATCTGTGACTCACTAAACCTTGAAGTTTTAAGCACACATTCTATTCTCAGTAACCGCACCGTAAATATTTACAATCATAACTGTGGCATAGTTCATGTTAAGATGTTGTACATCTTGAATAGATCAATACTGAAAACAAACTTTTAGCTAATTAGCACGGTCCAGTTCATCCCTGCTGGTAGATGCTGGTAACTACTTCATCTGAAAGCAATATATATATATATATATATATATATATATATATATATAGCATGAATATAGCATGATGAAGAAAAATCATGCTTTGTCATAATTTTTACTTTTTAATCTCATAATTATGATTTACCAAAGTCATAATTATTAGAAAAAGTCACATTTATGACATGCTAAATCATAATAATGAGATAAAAAGTCATAATTATGAGAAAAAGTTAAAATTATAACATCAATTGGACCCACTTTATATTAGGTGGCCTTAACTACTATGTACTTACATTTAAATTAATCATTTGATACAATGCACTTATTGTGAACATACATGTTTTTACATTGTACTTACATTTTAAAAATTACCTGCATGTAATTACATCTGTAATTAATGTAGTTACATTTATAATTACACTGTTGACACTTCCCTTACACCTAACCCTACCCTTAAACCTATCCATACCACTAGACCTGTCCCAACTTTACCCGTATCTCACCTCAATATCAGCAAAAGTGTTTTGTAATACAATATGAACACAATAAGTACATTGTACTTATATTTTGATGTAAGTACATAGTAGTTAAGGCCACCTAATATAAAGTGGGACCCATCAATTATGAGATATGTAATTGATGTCAACTTTTATAAGTCATATGACAAATCAATTATGAGATACAAAAATAAAATTATGACATCCTGACTTTTATCTCATAATTATGACTTATGTCAAAATTTTCACAAGTTATAATTAATAATGAGATAAAAAGTTATGAGAAAGTTAATTTGTCAATTATGAGATACAAAAATAATTTTTCGACTTCTCATAATTATGACTTAGTATGTCAAAATTTTCATAAGTTATAATTATGACATACAAAGTCATAATAATGAGATAAGTTATAATTATGAGAAAAAGTTAAAATTATGGCGTCAATTATGAGACAAAAATTATGACATTTTGACCTCACAATTATGACTGCCAATTTGAATAAGTTATAATTATGGCATACAAAGTCATAATGAGATAAAAAGTCATAATTATTAGAAAAAGTCATTATGAGATACAAAAATAAAATTGACATTTTGACATCAATTAATAATTAAAGCTGCGAGCAGCGATGACGGGTCCAAGCCAGTGGCACCGCCACCCCGGTGGATTCAGGGCAACTGCACGACAGGCAATATGCATTTAAACAGGAGAATATTTTAAAATGGCTCGAATATACCACATTTACCGCAGGAGCTGGTGCCACTATGACCACAAGCCACACCCATGATGTCATTTAAATATAGATGATATTTAATGTCATAGGATATAATAGGTCACTTTCAAATATGTGAAAAGTTTTCTTTTGCAGCTCAAAATGTTGTAAGTCCAGAAGGCCAGTATTTAATTCAAGGTATTTTGTATAGGTTTTGTTTTTTTTGTACTTATTTTTTACACTAAAGTTATAGTTATTTGTGATAGCCTATGATATGAAATTATCACCATCAAGAGAGAAAGTGACACATACACACACAGAGTGAAGTTTGAAGCAAATAGGGTAAAAATAAGATGGTGATTTCAAAGCATTTTGAAAATGACACACTTCCTGCTGCCAGTTGGTGGCGCTATAAGTTTGACTCACAATAGTCACATCCATGTGATCGGCCTCTTACAACGAACACACAGCTGAAGTTTCATCAACATGAATCAATGTATGCAGAAGTTATAACACACTTCCTGTTTCCCTTTTCTCGCCATAAATTCGTCTCCTCGCCACGGCCAAACCGTTCGAGATATCAAAAATCCGCTCGCAATTTAGCATCCTCAATGTCTTGACTTCATGTCTGACCGAGTTTGGCACTGATCAGGTGAATCGCCTAGGAGGAGTATATCAAATTCCAGAGCATGCGTTTTCCGAACAATCCATAATAGCCGACTTCCTGTTGGGCTGACGTACAACTTAGAGCACGAAAGTTGTTCGGCCCGATGAGGTCTATATGTGTACCCAGTTTCATTCATCTACGTGCAAGTGTGTTTGATATATGGACCAACTTTTCCGACCCAGCTTAAGGGGGCGCTGTCAGCCCTTTCAGGGCTTGGGCCCTAATGACTTAGTATGTCAAAATTTTCATAAGTTATAATTGACATAAAAAGTCTTAATGAGATAAAAAGTCATAATTGAGAAAAAGTTAAAATTATGACGAGGCAATTATTAGATATAAAAAAAATTACATTTTTTACTTATCTCATAATTATGACTTAGTATGTCATTTAGGAGAAACAAAGTCAAAATTATGACATTCAAACATTTTTGTAATTTTGACTTTTTATCTCAATTTCAACTTTATGGCAATGGCTTAGTATATCATATTTTCGGCTTTCTACTTTTCATGTCAATTATGATTTAGCATGAAAATAAGCATGATTTTTCTTTCTTATTTGGTGGAAATGGGATTCCATATAGAAAAGTAGCCATGCATTGTGACTGATTCTTTTGCAAGCAACATATAAATCACAGAAATAGTATATCTTTTATCATTATTAGTATATAGTTGAATGAAATGGTATAATTGCTAGTAAAGTTCTTGGGACTGTGCATGTGTGTGCAGTTTTGGAACAGATGTGCAGTTTTTCAAACACAATTAATGAGGTAAATGTTCTGTCGTCCACCACAGCCAGTGTGAAAGGAATCCCTGTCCTATGGAGAGCCGCTCCTGTCCGTTTGCCGCGAAGACCATTTCTTACCACTACCTGTCTCTGCCGTCCAACCTGCGAACCCCGGCCACCCTGTTCCGCATGGCCACCGCGACCGCTCCGGGCCGGCCGGGTCCGGACAGCCTCCGCTTCGGCATCGCGGGCGGGGGTGACGCCCGGAGCATGTTCGTGATGCAGCGCTCAGACCGTCAGACCGGAGAGCTGATCCTCGTCCAGCCCATGCGAGGCCCTCAGGAGCTCAGCGTGGAGGTGGAGATGTCCGAGTACGCCGACCGCACCTTCCAAGCCAAACATCTGGCACGGGTCCACCTTCTGATTTCACCCCACGAGTTCTGAAGAGAGGCCGCTTGCTGTCTAAATTCAGAGTTGATGTTTAGACTTGAAGAGGAAAGAATGTTTTCCTTGTTGCTAAAGCTGAATGATAGAGTTGTTCTCAGAGGCGGCTTGGATTTTGACGTTGGGATGGCCAAAAATGAAAATATGGAGAGTCATCCTCATATGGAAGTCAAATTATTATTTTAAGTTAATAACTAAAGAAAACTGCTTTTGCTTTACCTGCTGGTACATTTGAGGTTAAAGGTGAAGCGTGTCATTATTTTCCATGTTAAAATACTTTCTCTCGTCACGGTTTAAAATACATTTATTCGTTTTTAAAATCAAATCTAAGACCTGCACAGATCAAATTAATGCTGTATGTCCTATACAATCAGAAAATAAAACACGTATTCTTTTACTTTCTGTAATTAAAGCGCTATATCATATCAATGTAAAGATTAATAATCTTTCCATCCTCAAATTTAAGACCTCTTAAATGATAATTAAGACGTTTGTTATACCATTTAAGATATTTCACTTTCCGTTTGGTGTCAAAAATGACACACTTCACTTCTGACACAAATGCACATCTCATTCAAGAAATACAGTAATGGCCAAACATCAAACATGCAGGGGTTTTTATGTGTTAAGCAATATAGTACAGGAAAGTGTATTATGCACATGTAGAAGAAAAAGAAGGGATTAAAGAAATAGTTCACCCAAAAATGAAAATTACCCTATGATTTACACCCCCTCAAGTCATCCTAGGTGTATATGACATTCTTCTTTCAGACGAATACAATCCGAGTTATATTAAAAGATGTCCTGGCTCTTCCAAGCTTTATAATGGCAGTGAATGGCAGCCCAAAATTTGAAGCCCCAAAAAGTGCATCCATCCATTGTGTGTAAGTTGAATACGGAAGGCGGTCCGCCGGAAGCTAGATATTTTACTTTATAAAGTTTTAAATGTGGATATTTTTTTTTACACAAACCCATCAATTCGCTTCAGAAGGCCTTTATTAACCCCCCGGAGCCGTGTGGAGCACTTTTATGATGGATGGATGCACTTTTTGGGGCTTCAAATTTTGGGCTGCCATTATAAAGCTTGGAAGAGCCAGGACATTTTTTAATATAACTCCGATTGTATTCGTCTGAAAGAAGAAAGTCATATACACGTAAAATGGCTTGAGGGGGAGTAAATTATGAGCTAATCTTCATTTTTGGGTGAACTATCCCTTTAACTACAAGGAGAGCTTTATGATTGGTTAGATCAATCAGTAAGGAAAAGAACGTGACCGTGTTCAAGCGCTAGAGAATGAAAGTCTAAAGACTTGTTTTTATCACCTTCAGCTTCAGTAAAGTTAATTTCAGCTTGTAAATATGCAGTCAATGAGGTTTAAACAGACTAAAATGAACAACAGCACTTCTTAGCATCTACCTACATGACAAATGGCCTGTTTTTAATTATCGTTCCTTTATGTTTGTTGGATGTTTTAAAATAAGATCAACCAGTATGATATATTGCTCTTCATGTCTGCTGCTCATGCTAGTGTATATCAGGATATTGAAATCAATGGCTGTTTCACACATTATTGTGTTTTATTTCTCTGTCTTGCACACAAGTGTTGAACGTTTCTTAATTAAAGTCAGAAATTTCATTTTTTCCTGTTTTGACGTCTTTTTCTGGTTTCTTTGATCTTCCACAGAAAGATCTGCAAATTAACAATCAATTGATTTTGGGGTCAGTAACTTTTTTTTTTTTTTTTTTAATAAATTAATATTTTTGTTCAGCAAGGACGCATTAAATTGATCAAAAATGACAGTAAAGACATTTGTTTTTTTCTTTTTTCAAATAAATGCTGTTCTTTTGAACTTTCTATTCATCAAAAAATTCTGAAAAAAATGTATCATGGTTTCCACAAAAATATGAAGCAGCACAACTGTTTTCAACATTGATAATAATCATAAATGTTTCATGAGCATCAAATCATCATATTAGAATGATTTCTGAAGGATCATGTGACACTGAAGACTGGAGTAATGATGCTGAATTATGACAGAATCATAATAATGAGAAAATAATTATGAGAAAAAGTTAAAATTATGACGTCAATTACGAGATACAGAAATAAAATTGACATTTTGACTTTTATCTCAATTATTTTTGACTTAGTATGTCAAAATTTTCATACAATATAATTATGACATACTAAGTCAATTAGGAGATACAAAGTTAAAATTATGACATTTCTGTAATAATTTTGACTATGTTGTAATTTAGATTTTTTTATCTCGTAATTTTGACTTTTTCTCAATTTCAACTTTATCTCAATGACAGCATATCATATTTTTGTCTTTTTTTGGGGGGTTAAAAAGTCAAAATTATGACATACTATGACTTAATATGTCAATATTTCTACTTTTTATGTCATAATTATGATTTCCCAAAGCATGATTTATTTTCTTATGTGGCTGAAATGGGATTTTGAACAGAAATTAGCGGAAATGGGATTTCATATTGAAAAGTAGCCATCTATTCTGACAGATTCTTTTGCAAGCAACATATAAATCACAAACACATCATGTGACACTGAAGACTGGAGTAATGATGCTAAAAAAATTAAGCTTTGATCACAGGAATAAATTACATTTTACAATATATTCATATAGAAAACAGCTATTTTCAATCGTAATAAAAAAAAAAAAATCAATATTAGCCTACTGTTTTTACTGTATTTTTGATCAAATAAATTTGGCCTTGGTGAGTAGAAGACACTGCTTTCAAAAACATTAAAAAATCTTACTGACTCCCACTTCTGGATAGGAACAATCTCATATTTTGGTTTAAATGAGTATTGAAAAGGCTAAAATCTATGGAATTTTCTTGTAATTCGCTCCAAAATCAAATATGAAACTCCATTACGTGACGAGTAACATGACCTTAAAAATTAGAGGAATGCCAGGGACAATAACAATCAGTCCTCAATGTGTTTTTCAATTACGTGTTTGCTAGAAAGAGAAAAGGAAAGTAATGTTGACCACATGTGGTTGCCCACCCCCTTCTCTCTCTCTCTCTCTCTCTGCTTTAACTTGCAATAAGAAGATCAAAAGAACCACAAGCTTCCAGAAGCACATGTTCAGGACGGCCTGGTCCTGTTTTAAATGACAATGCACTTCAACTGTAAAATCTTTGCATAATTATTGTGAAACATCTCTACTCTCGGTCCAACGGCCCACTCTGAAGCTTTCAGAAGGTTTTAAGTACAGTAAGATCTGCCAGTGAAAACCGAAGGGCCAAAGTCATCATTTAACATTCACTACAAACAATAAACATGGACAATTTGACGGAAGAAGAGATAAGCAAACATTTAAACGAAAGGAATCATTTACTCACCCTCATGTCGTTCCAAAACCTGAATGACTGTCTTCCTTCTGTGGAAAACAGATGGTTTTCAGGACCGTTCACGCTGCTCTTTTCCATAGGCCTACACTTAAAGCATATAGTGTAAAACAATGTGCACAATATTTCCAGTCTTTTGAATTCATATGATACAGTAGCTTTGTGTGAGGAGCTCACTGAAATTTAATTCAGTAATAGTATGAAATTTAGCCAGTAAACACCTGGCTAAATCATCTATCACACTCGTGTGTGTGTTTTTGTAAATGAGTCATTATTTTCAACTGGGATATAAAATATGAAGGGAAACAATGGGGGGGGAAATGTCATGCATCAGTAAAAACGTGTTTGCCATTGGAAAAGTAGATTGTTATCTTGACTATGTTTAGTTCTGGTTGTGTTTGTTTGTCATGTTCCTTGGTTTAAGACTCAAAGTTCACAGATTAGCTGAAAGACTCTTACAGATTGCGATTGTTTTGAGGGGAGAAAAATCTATATTTTTCCTTTCATTTTAAATCAACAACGACAAAAATATGATGCTGAATTTACACAACTATCTTGTCTGAGATAAGCAAATGGATTAAAATGAAAAGATAATTCTGTTTAAAAATACTTCTACGGGCAAATTGCTCTAGATTCCTCAAATTACAAGTTATGAGGCTAAGTAGATACATAGAACATTTATAAATTATACAGAAATTAATGGTATTACATCCATTGTTTTGATCAAGTAACAGTTATATGAAGAAGGGCTGTACTCACCATTTGGTTAGGGATGCCCCCTTGTGGCTTCACTGAAAATATAGATAGATGATAATAATATATGTAACATATAATGTAGTTCCAAAACCATGTGCTTATTCTTCGACCGAAAAGAAAAGGATAAGGTTGTTCACGCTTCTCTTTTCAACGTAGCCTAATGAGAGTTAATGAAAACACACACACACACACACACACACACACACACACAAACAAAAGGCAGCATAAAAAATATTTAGTTCTTTTCTTTTGCTGCCATTGTAAAGGCGACGGTAAATCTGTCCGTCAGCCTAGTTTTCATTCAGTTTTCTAGTTTTCTTTAACACTTGCGGCCGTTAAATTCAACATGGCGTCTCACTCGATGAGGAACGACAATCTCAGTCTAGAGAGCGTTTTATTAGTAAACAAGCAAAAAACACTCGGTGTAGTGGAGTCATGGTGATGAATATGTTCATTCAAGAAACTCTTCTCAGAGAAATTGGTGAGAAATATTAGTAGCTAATTCTTGGTATTTACTAATCTAAGAGAATGACCTCCATTTATCTTATCTTTCATAGAACAGACAAAATGAAATTACGCTTTCATGGCCAATCATGTTATCAAATATGTTCTGTCACCTTCAGGACATTGTGGATCCTCTTAAACAACATTATTATACAATAAAACCCATAACAACTGGACGCCTCCGAACTCTCGATTTGACTGTAATAAAGAGTCTTTATTGCAACCCACATTGTTAACGTGTATGAAACGTATAAACATGCATGTAGACAGAAAACTGACAGGACCTGAGCTTTTTGGGACACCAAGTGTGCTCTTTGAATAATGCGAGTCGTCCACCTGATTGTTAGCAAACAGAAAAGCCAATGAAAACCACTGGAAAGTAAAGAGTTTTTATGAAGCAAACAAAACAGTAACACATGAAGGACAAGGTCAGCATCATACAGATAAATTAAGCACATCACCGCATCCCATGACCAAAAGAAACCACAATAACTTAAAGTGCGCTTTATAATATACACAATTCAGAAGTTATTTCACGTTTCGTTTCATCTGAAGGACACAAGGGAAATAAAAAAGACATCTTTTAAGTTTAACAGTCATCCTGCAAGGTAAAGCACACATCGTTCTGTTAAGCAGACATGTCACAGAATGTCCAACCGAGACCAGGGCCGAAAAGGCAAAGTGACGATTTTACTGTGATACTGCAGAACAAAACTCAAGAACAGAAGTGTGTTAAGGCTTCAGTATGCATCTACACAGAGATCGGAGAGGCATATGCTTTTCCTCAAAAAGAAAAGAAAAACAAATTCATTCAACGGAATATTTCACTTAAAAATTAAACATTTACTCACCCTCATGTTGTTTCAAACCCTTCAAAACTAGATTTCTTCCATGAAAATGCAAAAGCTACAAGCCTTCATGCTACTTTGTTGCATACAACCAAAGTTCAAGCTCAAAAAATGCATCTTAAAAACACAAAAATGCATCTTATGCACTATATTCCAAATGATACATTAGTTTTGTGTGAGGAACAGACCAGAATGTAAGCATTTAGATTGCATGTTGCAAGAGAAAGCTGCAAGGTTTTTGGCCAATAATGGCTTAAATTTTGCTCTGTTCCTCACACAAAGCTATCATATGATTTCAGAAGACGTGGTATATAGTGTACAAGTCGTATGCACTACTAAAATTTCCTTCAGAACTTAAATAACAGCATGTAGGTTTGGAACGACACGAGGGCAAATAAATGACAGTTTCAATTTTAAGGTGAAAAGTTGAGCTGGGCTCTGTGCAAAACAAAAACAACTTCATAAAATTATTCAGAATATTTATGAAAAATAAAGAATCATTCTACGCATTTATATTACTCCCTGCACAAATACAAATCCGACACACCGACAGACATTCTACTATTCACATCATGTGCTGAAATTATAGACAAAATATTTGAAATAACACTTTATATACAGCCAAAGAAACGGAGAAGACTCTTTGGTCAACTTGAAGTTCCTTATCAATGTTTTTCAAGATCAAATGACACTCACACAAAACAAAAAATGGTGCTAAGAATGTTTAACCCATTTGAATAACACATTATCTCTGCATATGATGAGTCGCTCACAATTTTGACAGGTATGTCATCATGAAAGTTTAGAAACATGGACCGTTGTCTCTTTATACAGATCAATGATGACTTTAAAGACTTCTGGACGTTTGAACAGTTCAGGACAAAAAAAGAGGTATCACCTCACATAAGTTCAGGTAGTACGGCATCTAGATCATCTAGAATGCGTCCACCCCTTCAGCACGATTCCTTCAATGTACCCAAAAGCTGGCAACCAAACGGACCAAAGGAAGAAAGCGGTCGGAGTCTGTGGCTCTCTGGTGAGGGTCAGATGCCAGTTATCGGAACAGCGGTTTGGTTGATCTCTGGGGGTTTGTTTTGCTTTCTCAACCTCACTCCATTTTAGACATCTCATACTTGGCGGTCATGATCTCCTGTGTGAAAATCATGCGTTAATTAATCAAATTTATATGTAAATGTGACAGAAATGCATACAAGTGAAGGACACAACAATGGAAATTACATTTTAATGATGCTCTAATGCACACATCTGACATTTCAAATTTTACAATACAATCTTTGTCCGTTTTTTCCCCTTCATTTAATTTCCAACATTAGTACCTTAATGATCTGTGCCATACGATTACACTTAATGAAACACACCTTAACATCTGCTATAGTATAAATAAACTATAACATAAATAAAAAGAGTTTACATACCTCATCTGAGTCGAGAAGAACAGGAAGAGCTCTGAAAATAAGAGACATGAATAATTAGAAACTGACATGGGAAGTTTGTATGTATGTGTGTATTTAAGTATGTATGTTTGTATAACAGAAAATGACCTACACATCAGAAAGAGAGGTAGGAATATTCTCCTCCACCCACTTCAAGTCTTCATCCTGAAACAATTAAAATATTTTATTATGTTACATTTTATAATGTATTGTTTTATTTATTATGGGCAGTTATTTATATTATATATTAGAGCTGCACGATTAATCGTTAAAAGATTGGGATTAGGGATGGGACGATTACCGGTTTCACGATATACCACGATAAAATTATCGTTTCAAAATTAATTATCATTAAAACCGTGTTTGATTATCGCGATTTTGAAAACTCGTGGTAAATCCTGTCCAGCCAGCATCAGTCTGGCGCAGGCGCAGCGCGCAACGTTTTTTGAACGAAAAGAAATGGCGGAAGGCAGTGACAGCGTTTGGGAGATTTTTCAGCCTTCTAAAAGGACCAAATCTGAGGTGTGACCATATTTTGGCTTTTACAAAAGTCACATTGAAACACTTCAAATCTGCCAAGTGGAAACACTTCAAATCTGCCAAGTCGTCTTCGTGATCATCACCCACTGTTGTAAAGCGAACGCAAGGCAAGTTAACGTTGACCTCAATACCAAAACTACGTCTGTAATAAATCCATTTTGTACAGTGTACAAAACAATCGTCCAGACAAGATGATCACAACAATATTGTAGTAGTATTAATAGTAAAGTCCTCTTTTTTTCAATTTCAATACAAATCAAAAACAGAGACGCAAGTTGCATTTGAATGAAACGAGAGAGCGCGTCCGTTGTGATAGAGCTTCTTGTTTTATTTGTTTGTTGATTTTCAAATATAAAACTTGTTGAAATGTTTTCAGTGTGTGAATCAGTTCTTTAACACTTTCATCTCATTTTAACAAAACCGTGATAATATTGATAATCGTGATAATTTTGGTCACGATAATCGTAATATGAAATTTTCATACCGTCCCATCCCTAATTGGGATCTTGATTTAAACACCCACACGATCTTATTCCTACATGTCAGCGATTCGGCTCCGTCTATTAAACCTTTGACAAGTACGATCACAACGAACATTCAGATCTGCGTTCTGACCCAGACAGAGCAGTTGTCATGTATAGGTATGAAACAGCTTCACAAACAGTCTTTTCAGCCACTCAGGATCATTATTTCTTACAATAATTCATATTATCACAGAAGTACTGGGATAAAAGTTTATAGTTCAGATATAAACACTGATGTTTACGAAAGTAACAAAATAGAGCAAATCACCTTTTGAAAGTTACTTGACGCACATTGTTACACCAGTAGGTGGCGACAAATGACTGTTAAAAATGTATTTGTCATTGAATCATTCAAGAGATTTGTTCAAATACGCTGATTCATCCAGTAATGAAAGAATTAAAAGTCTTTATGAGTGAGTCAGGACCCCAAATAACCAAATATAAGTCCATATAATTCTATTATATAATAAATTTATACACACCTAAGCACCCATGAAAAAAAACATTACAGAAAAAAACTTTACAGAATTCAGTGTATAGTGTGTGTACAGAGCAACAACAGCGAGATTGTTTTCATTTTAGACGAGTCAAGCTGCGATACCGAACAGGACCACACGGAGACGCCAAAAAAACTCCTAAATCAACCGCTTTGACTGCATAAACCTACGATTACTAAACACAACAACGTACACATGACAAATCAAACATTATCCTCCCTGAGTGTGTGTGGAAACAACGCGAATGTACTGAGATGTGTCTGTACATGAATGCAGCGTGCGATCAGTGATTGAGAACGCACACATACACGGTTTGTTGTTTGTGCATCAATAACAGACTCTCACGCGCTTACTGTACGACTCCTTACTCCTGTCCGTCACCTAAAGTATGCTCTTCAGAAACAATCGCAGAATACGGCAGAGCTCATGTTTTAAAGCAGAGCACACACTGGAATGAATACTTCACTAAAAACACAATGTGAGTCTCTATTCTCTCTGATATGTCTGATGTAATCAGCCTGGCCTCCTTTACATTAGCGCTGTTTTGGACTGTTTGTTTGAATGAATTCGATTACTGGATTACTGAAAAGCTTCCCAGAGTTTAACGGCTTAAAATGGCCTGATCACAAACACATATTTGAACGCTTTAAGGCCTTTAAATGAATCGTGTGCGTTAACGGTGAGAGCCCTAATATTTTATATATATATATATAAAATATTAGGGCTGTATATATAAAATATTAGAAAACCATTTTTTCAGGATTCTTTGATGAATAGAAAGTTCAAAAGAACAGCATTTAAATAAATAAATGAACAACAATGATGTCTATGGTAGCGATCAAAATAGAAGGTGATTTGGTCTATTTTGAGAAAAAAATGTGATTCTCAATTTATCCAGAAACATGCAGCTATATTATGCACAAGTTTTCTAACATTATAAATGTCTTTACTGTCACTTTTGATCAATTTAATGCATCCTTGCTGAATAAAAGATTGCGTTAAAAAAAAAAGATGACTTTTTGGAACGTTGCTGTAAAAATATATTAAAAAAAAAAAAAAGTTTTATAACTATATGTGAGAGTTGATTTACATATTAACACTGACCGGATTAGCTGCTGCAGGCTTCACTGTTCCATTGGTTTCTGTCTTAGCTGCCCTCAACTTTATCCCATCAGCTGAAGATGAAAGAATGCATATTAATGATTTTCATTTCCACACCATTTCCATACATTGCAATAATATTTAGTGAAAACCTCAAGACTTATAGATTAAAAAAGTGTTACTGACCAATATTCGCAGACACCAGAAACTCTTCAATCTCCTCATCATCCGAGTCGTCAATGAGAGGTGTGAACGCATACCTGCACACAAAGCACATGGGTGCTGCTTTAGAAGATATACATAGGATTTGGAACATAAAGATGTTATTGTCAGTATGCGTGCCTTTGGTTGTTGGCGGACGGCCTCCAAAGAAACATGATGACCAGCAGAATGATGGAGAAGAGGAACCTCCAGAAAGCGTCATCCACCCACAGCTCCATCCAGTCCTGCTCATAAACACACAAGAACCAGATTTAAGTGTTCTGGATCTGCTCCAATCTGAGTAGAGCTGTAACCTCAGAGGGTTCAGATACTCACCGCCTGGCAGTCTGATAACCGGAACTTCTTTGTTGTCCAAACCATGAAAATGATGGAGGCTGAAACACGCCACAAATAAATTACCCTGGACTGGATTGAATTTTTTAGCTCTATTCAGTGACACTTCATGCCTTATACTCACCGAGAACAGCAAAGATGAGTGTGTTGGTGAAGTGTCTGTACAAAGACAACTTCACTGGGTTTCTTCTGAGTTTTAGAGTCTTAATGGTTTGTGCCAGACTGACAAATATGTGAGATATAGTCAAGGAAATGAGACACATGCTTACAGGAACAAAAAACTAGGAATATTCGGTATTGTTATTAACCAAATTTTTGTGCATAATGTGGCATGCTGTCAATTATCACAGAGGTGGAAAAATTAACATGCAACCTTAATACACTAGAATAGAATAATGTTGGATAATGTTGAAAATGTGCAACTATCACACTGTTTCAAAAGTATAACCATGCACATAAATGTTAGGCAAGAAACATACTCTACACAATATTGTGAATGCAAGCACTTCTAGCTACACAAGTGATATTTTGATACATTTTGTATATTATAATATGCATATTATTTATATTTAATTGTAATAAAATACTATGTTTTCTTATGCAGTCAGGCTGAGTTGACTATTCAAGATCAAGATTCACTACCATTCAAATTTTTGGGGTCAGCAAGATTTTTAAATTCTTTTGAAAGAAGTCTCTTGTGCTCACCAAAGCTGTAAATATTTGATCAAAAATACAGTGAAAAGAGTGAAATATTACAATTTAGAATAACTGTTTTCTATTTGAATATATTACAAAATGTATTATTAAAATACATTTCTTGTTATTACTGTATCAGTGTTGAAAACAGATGTGCTGCTTCATATTTGAATATTAAATAGTATTCACATTTTTTCAGGATTCTTTGATGAATATAAAGTTCAAAAGAACAGCATTTATGTAACATTAGAAAACTCTTTACTATCACATTTGATCAATTTAATGCATCCTTGCATTAATTAATTAGTATTAATTTCTTTTAAAACTAACTGACCCCAAACTTTTGAACTGTAGTGTAGTACTTTGTAGCTTCCATTATATGGATCTTTACAGTAAACATTTCATATTCATTTACACAGTGAAGGACATACCCAAATTGTATATGGTAATCAACAGCATGCCACACATTACATAGACATTATGCTGAAAATAAAAGGGATTATTCTTTTTAGCATTGCGCTTGGTAAGAAAAGCATATGGCATCATGCAGGAACAAATTTGGCCGCTACAGCCCAATAGACACATTGTGCAGGGGCAAAGACGCAAACACGGCTCCCCAAAAGGATATCCACCAACACAGAGAGGAGTCAAGCAGAGCCAGGGGAATGTTGGCTAGCAGGGCCAGGTCAGAGTCTTTAGCCTGAGAGGGAGAGAGGCACAGAGGCGGGAAAATAAGGAATAGGAAACAGTAGGAACGGGTTCTTCACCACTATAATCTGAAAACTGAAATGAACATACACCTTGTAAAACCCTTCTCAACTACATTATTAGTGTATGCAATAAATATGTAATGACAGAATAAGTTGTATAAGAATATAAGAAGAATACAGTTAGTTATCGGTGACACTTTACAATAAGGTCTCATTTGTTAATGCATTAGTAAACAATGAGCAAAATATTTTTAAAGCATTTATTCATCTTTGTTAGTTATTAAAAATAACATTGCTCATGTTAGTTCACAGTGCATTAACTAATGTTACCAAATACAACTTTTGAGGCCAGATTTAGTAAACAGGGCAAATTAGCGTGAGAGCGCAATCCCATAAAAGTGCCGATGGGAGTGTGAAGTTCTGCGTGTGATCTACTGATGACCCGCAAATTAATAACCACATACGCAGCCGGATCATTTCCATAATGACCAACACAATCTACCAGTTAGCGTCTGGTTTAAGTGCTTTTTTTGGGCGATAAATAATGGCGCAAATAAAATATCACCTCGCATGATTCATTTAAATACTCTCCACTCATAAATACTGCGTCTGAAAGGGAAACTCCTACAAATGCATATGCAATAAGGTCAGCCGCAAAGATATCCCTGTCTACACCTTTTAAGCGCTATTTTTTCACTGCGTGTCTTTAGTAAATCCTGACAGTAGTTTAACGCCAAAAGAGGGTTTGCGCTGGTGCAAGCTGTTAGTAAATCTGGCCCTTGATCTTGTAAATGTTAAATCTGACATCAACTAAGATTAATAAATGCTGTAGAAGCAGTGTTGGTTCATGTTAACTAATGTGAAGAACTAATGTGAAACCTCATTGTAAACTGATACCCTGTTATCAAATGAAGTCTTCATAATCTAACAGGTCTGATAAGCCCAGCGGAAGGATATGAACCAGATGGCCGAAGAATCAAACACAGCTAGTATAACGTAAGTGATGAGGGCTGATCCATTATCTCGACCCTTACAGATCAACATACACCAATCACATTCATTATTCACAGCAACTCTAAAGCCCTGATGACGTCTCATTGACAGTTATTAGAATTGGCAGTTTAAATGATGCAATTGCATAAGAGAAAATGGGAAGTGTGAATGGTTTAAGATGCTCCAGGATGCCAGCTTTACCCCAGTGATCCTCAGAACGCCCTCAATTGCAGCGAATGCGAAGTAAAGCACACCCAGACCCACCACTCTGTGCATGACGGTGCCTAAACGTGGTCTGAGGACACAAAAACATCATCATCTCATGCTCTGTAAAACCACTTAATCATCCTGAAACCTGCCAATCAACGCTTTCATCACTCACTTGACAATGCCGTAGCCCAGACTGACGATGATGACGAGCAAACGGGCCAGAGTCCTCTTCAGAGCAGAGATGAGCTCAGCAAAGATCAGCAGACCCTGAGCTGGAGAGAAGACAAATATATAGAATGAAACTATTAACTATGACCAACTATTAAACATATAGAATCCTATAGGTCTACAGAAAGATAGCACAAGGACACTTTTCAAATAAAACATTGTACAAAAGAGATTTGTTCAATTTTAATTGATAAAAATTCCTCTAGTGATGAAAATGAAGACAAAAGGACGCCTGTTTGAACCGGAGAACTGACTTCATGCACTGCTGTTCAAATGTTTGGGGTCAAAATGACTTTTTTTTTGTTTTTTGAAAGAAATTAATATTTTTATTCCATAAGGATGCATTAAATTGATCAAAAGTGACAGTAAAGGCATTTATGTTACATATAAATGCTGTTTCACTTTCTGTTCATCAAAGAATATCACAATTTCCACAAAAATATGAAGCAGCACAATGTTTTCATCACTGATAATAATCAGAAATGTTTCTTAAGCAGCAAATCATCATATTAGAATGATTTCTGAAGGATCATGTGACACTGAAGACTGGAGTGTTGATGCTGAAAATTCAGCTTTGATCACAGGGATAAATTACATTTTAAAATGTATTAAAATATAAAACATATTTCACAATTTTTTTGTTGTTTTACTGTATTTTTGCTCAAACAAATACAGCCTTGGTGAGCAAATGAGACCTTTTAATTGCATTAAAAAAAAAAAAGACTATCCCCAAACCTTTAAATGGTAGTGTACATCTAATAAAAATGAAAAAATATCCTATATGGCACTACTTTATCTCACGCAATGACATTCAGACAGTTTTGTGTGTCCACATTTGTTTGGCCATTGTAAGAGAAGTTATGAAACTGAGAAATAAAGAGTGTTAGAGTGTATTCTGACTAACATGCAGATCCCACGTTGTTAGTGTTCTGATATTCAGCACAGAAGACGGCCTTCTCGATCATGCCCAAAAATATGACTCCTGCAATCCAGAACTGGATCCTCAGCAGGTCTTTCCAGTAGCAGGACGACCAGACGAACCAGAGCAGAGCGTACAAAATGTACACCATACACATCACCATGTAGAACTGAAGAAAAGAGACAGAAAAATGTGTTATCCTTCATTTACACAGCTCAGTTTTCAACTAAAAACAGAAAACTTGCGTGTTTTGGCCGTTCATTTACACGACAATTGACATGTTTTTGGTGGCCTGAAAACAAACTTTTGAAATCGGGTTTCAAAGTGCACATATTTGAAAACGCGTAGTGTTTCTTTATAAAGTGACATCGCCATCTACTGGCCTGGCATCAGAATACAGCGCTTTTAACGTTGTTTTCACGGATCTGTGTTAACGGGGATCGTTTCGACAACGTTGCAAAACTTTTTAGTACATCGTTGTCATGTAAACGTACCCTAAGATTTTTTATTAGATTTTTTTTTTATCATCCACCAGATTAACTGTCCACTTAGAAAAGTAAAAGCACATCTCTCCTCAACCAGACACATGATTTAAGGTGTCACTCATGTTCACAGCACAAATAGGGCAGGACAAGTTTAACAGGGCCTAAGGATTTCATTATGACTTATTATGTCAGTAAGATTTTTTTATAAAGAAATTAAGACATTTATTCAGCAAGAATGCATTAAACTGATCAAAAGTGAGAGTTGAGAAACTGTCCATTCATCAAAGAATCTTAAAAAAAATGGTTTTTCACAAAAATATGAAACCGTTTTCAACAAGGATAATAAGTTTCTTGAGCAGCAAATCATCATATTAGAATGATTTCTGAAGGGTCATGTGACTCTTCTGAAAATTCAGCTTTGATCACAGGAATACATTACATTTTACAGTATATTTGCACAGAAAACAGGTATTTTAAATTACAATACTATTTTCACAACATTACTGTTTTTACAGTTTTTTAAAATAAATTAAAAAATATTAATTAAAAAAATCTTACCAACCCCAAACTTTTGAACTAGTGTATATTTTATTATACTTACACTGATCATATTGCAGCTGCACCAATAAACAAATGACACAGACGATGAGAAACTGAACTACTTACGATCATGAGAGGCCATTCGGTGACAGACAGAAAGCCGTGGGTTCCCTTCATCATAACACTGACTAAAACACAATTTAGATAAGCAATGAGATAAGATCATGTAAATGCACAGAAACAGCTAAATATTAGGGGTGGGAATCTTTTGAAACCTCACAATTTGATTCAAATCAATTCTTGAGTTCAAATTTCGATTTGATATAGTAGATTTTATTCTAGTTTACTGTTTTGTGTTACTTTTCCTATTTGACTGTGGTAGAGTTTAATAGGTCTCGTCGAAAAAAATCCCACTGAATTAAATGTGAACCTTCCCATTTTAGTCAACCTAATTTTATAAAACAAACGCAATCATTACAAACAATAGAACAAATACAATAGAAAAAAATATACAAATTAAATAAACTAAGTTTTTCAGGTACAGTAGCCTAGGTTTATTTAACATGTAGTAAGAAATACTACATAAATTGAATAATCAAATGTAAAAAATAAAATGCTGTATTGTCTTCACTGTATGAATTAAATATAACTTGATACATATTAAAGACACAAAAGTGATAAAAGTCAAAAGCAGAGAGTGATTTTTTATTATTAACATTAATGAAACAGAAGGCAACAGTTTATGAGGCTGCTGTCCCTTTAAGAATCAATGAAAGGAAAATATACTGTTATACAATCTGATTTTCTCCTAACTGTTCTCCTACGTTCGTGTAGGACATAACAGAATACTCTACACAACGTGCATTTTGACAATTGTTTGCATGTGTGTGCAATAAGCAGTGAAAGAACTAAATTCGGGATTGCATGCATCTGAGAGGCGGCATCTGCATTGAGTCCTTTTTCGCGGCTTATTGTGATTAATAAGAGCAGAAAAGGTAATTAGGCTTACAGGTTAAATTCCAGTTGACATCTTGTTTGCTTGGATGAATTGACACCACCAGCAGATAGGGCCCATCCCTCCAGGTCGTAGCAATCACATTTTCCTTCAAACAAAGAAATTATGTGCCATTACGTAACAAATCCTCAATCTTTTACTGTTGCCAAATAGGCAAATACTCCATATATTATGTCCCAGAATGTTTTACCTTTGCTTCAGCCTCAGCAACAGGAGAACTTGTGAAACTGCCTTCCTAAAATTAGAAAAACAAAAATATATTTCTCTTAGATGTCTGAAGAACAATCAGGCTTTTGATTGAAGCAGGTCAAAAGTTAACGGCACCTACCTGTACCTCGCTTTCCACTGTAGCCGCTTTCAGTGTTTTTGGTTCTGCTTTTGATTTCTGCAGATAAATATGTAATAGACAACATTAAAAAAAGAAGAAGCAAGTAACATTTAATCTCCTAACATGCAATTATGAAATAAAGACTTAACACCAGCTGATTGTCAGGAAGTTGAAAGAGGTTGTAAACAAGACACTCATATGACATTATTGTGAGCTATTCTTGTACATCATGCTAGTATTTGTTGAACTGCCTTTAATTTGTGCTGATTTTAATCGTATCACGGAGAATGTGAGGATGAGATTATCACATTGTAGTTATGAAGGGGAAATGTGCTTGTCACGAAAATAGTCATAACGCAAAAATAAATGTGTTATTTATATATATTTATACTGTTAATGCAAAATGTATTTATTTTTAAATATGCAAAAAAATTGATAGTAAAATGTCTCAGACCAGCGTTGTCACTAACTAAAACTATTAAAAAATAATTTATTTTGTTAGTTGAAATATAAACAATAGATGAAAAACTAAAACTTTAAAAAAAAATTGGAAATATTTATTAAGAACTGAAATAAAATCAATTGTATTACTTAAAATACTAAAATAAAAATACTAATAAAAATGGTAACGGTTTACAATAATGTCTAATTTGTTAACATTAGTTAATGCATTAACTAACAATATTTTGTACAGCATTTATTAATGTTAGATAATAAAAATGTTCTTGTTCATGTTAGTTCACAGTACATTAATGATGTTACGAATGTATTAGTAAATGTTGAGATGAACATTAGTTAATATTAATAAATGCTGTAGAGGTATTGTTCATTCTTAGTTCATGTTAACTAATGTTAACAAATGAAACGGAAAGTGTTACCATAAAAAAAATAAATGAAAGCTAAATAGAAATATTTAAAATAATAAATAAAAGTGACAAAAGCACATAACAAAATTACTTAATGTTCAACTAAAATTAAAACTGAAAATATAAAAAATAAGCTTATTCAAAATATTAATACATAGAATAATAGTATATAAATAATACTAAAATAACGCTGACCTGGACTTATTTTTCCGCACAAAAAGATATTAGTCAAGCAGATTAAAAATGAGGCAACAGCAGCTGCATTACTGAATGAAATCAAGTGTTGCAAACGTACATTGAACATGGGGAAGATGTGCATGTCACTGCGGCAGGACAATTCCCTGTATCTGTGCTGAATAAACTCTCCGGGTCCGAGAGGGTTCGGGTCCATACTCTTACCCCGACTCAGTGGCGTCTTTTCATACATTTCCTGAGCGAGCAAACAAACAAATGATCAGCAAAGAAAGAACATCACACGCAGCTGCTGTAATAAGCATATTACCGGTGCCACTCACTTCAATATTGTTGTACTCATTGTGACATGGGTAATACTTCAAAAACCACTGAATGGTGAACGCCACTTCCTCTGGGCAACCAAAAGATGTCACTGCAAGGAGAATAAATGCAGTTAATAACAATCATAATGTGTTTATTAAGCTTCATCTTTGATCTATGCAAAAACAAAAACAACACCATACCTACCTTTCAGTTGAATGTCAGTGTCCTTATACATGGATTTTCTTAACAATAAAGGTCTTGATGTCTAGAAAAGAGAATATTGAGTTACTGAAAACAACGTAACAGGACATATAGAAAACATACATGTGCAAAACCTTACAGTTTCTTTCAGAGAAAGCGTTCACTAGTAAATTAAATTGCTGTGAATGCGTTATGGCATTGTCTTACAGTGACAGCCACTGGAAACCTTCGTGGAAAAATTAGACAGGTCTTTAAATATTTGATAAGACCTTGTCACAAACTTTACACAGATCATATGGTGACAGTGTCACAGTCAAAAGTAATAAAGTAAAATCCTCAGTTTACAGGGAAAGGCTCAATTTATTGCTATCAGGTTGTAAAACGCCGCCTTCTGTTGTAATACAGCAAATAGTGACAGATTTTCTCTGTTTTCTCAACACCTTGCTTCGTTGCATTGTGTCCTGCGTGGCTAATCATTAAACTGGGTATATTGTAAATAATATAACTTATGGCACAATGTCAGTGAGAGAACTTCCTCCAGGAATGAATCTATCTAGTGTCTCCAGCCATACATATATGGATATAAACATATATTTACTATCAAATACAACCATATGATCATGACAGCACTATTCAATATCATCTCTCAAATGGGGTTCATTACTGCAGCCCTTCATGCCTGTTAAATTAGTAAAAATAGCACAATATTACGTTTTGCAGAGCTGTAGTTTGAATCACCGAGCTA
The DNA here is from genome assembly GCA_039654105.1 of Coreius guichenoti. NCBI lineage: Eukaryota > Metazoa > Chordata > Actinopteri > Cypriniformes > Gobionidae > Coreius > Coreius guichenoti. The sequence continues at coordinate 37,840,897 of CM077179.1, read as the reverse complement.
GTGTGATTCCCCACGTAAACACATTAGCGCTATACTCCAACAATTTAGCAGTATTTCATAATCTGAATGACTCCGACAGCTGTCTGTTAACGTTTTATTTTCATTTCTAGGGGTTGTTAACAACAGTAACGTAAAAACATACATAATCCATAAACGAAATATGCCATGGTATCTAATATTAGCTGTTAGCATTTGGCCTCTTCGCTCATTCTCGTCCATTTATAATCAAAAATATCATCCAATCTCACATTAAGCACTGTAATAGTCCACATGCCCATCTCTGGAGCGCCGTTAACTCCATTTAAAGATGAAATGATGAATAGAAATGGGATAAAAGAGAGCAAACGGCTGCTGTCCCGTATCCACCGACAGCTTCCGACGGCCATGTTTACCGACCAGAGACACTCGCGACCCTCGCGCGGACACACACACACCTGTGCGTGCGCGTGACACGACACGTCATGCCTTCGTTCACGTCTTAAAACAATCAAAATATCCTTTTTCATAAACCCTTTGAAATTAAGCAATAACAACTAAAAAATGAAATGTTATTGACACGCCTAAAATATATGGATTACATATGGTACATATGGCATTTATTAATATTTTAATCTAACACATTAATAATAACCCTTACGAAAACTAACCATGGTTTAATTACAAATAAAACAAACAAAAACTATGGTTATTGTAGTTAAACCATGATAACCACAAATTAACTAATTTGTAATAAAATTGTGGTTATACAAATGGTAATCAATCCTCCAAAAAAAATGGTTACTACACTTTTACTATAATAAAAACATTGGTTAATTTTCGGAAGGGAATAGTAATAATAAATATAGCTTCAAACAATTATCAGGGCCAAGCACAACAGAAGCAAACAAGCTAGCAGCAGACCAACTGCAAAAATTAGTAAATAAAGACATTTGGAGACAATTTTAAACAAAAAGTTTGAATACCCATAAATACATTGAGTTGTAATGAGATATAATTGCTTAAAATATAATTTCATTACAATTTTTGAGTACCTTCAGGGCACGGTGCCGAAGACACATGCTTAGTTTCGTAACGATATGCCAAAATATAGCAATATGCAAAACCAGTTACAGCTTTGGATGTTTATTGTGTAATTAAAATTACGGCCATGTTTTTCAACATGATAGCAACTGAAACTGCATGTCAATTTTGAAGTTAATCAGACCAACGGTACTGTAGTTAGAGCCAATTTCATGTTTTGTTCAATTATAGCGCCACCAAATGGCGCAGTCCCACTGCTTTTTGTGTGTGTCCTCAAGAGTGCTCCCATACACAAGCATGTCAAATTTGGTGAAAATATCTAATTTTGTTTAGGAGTTAAAGACATTTATATTTATGAGCACATAAAAATGGCCGACAGCCGACTTTTGCATCTCTAGCAAAATTTTGATATTTGGATAGTAATATTTAGGCAACAACCTATGTTTCCGGTGATTTTGTCTCGATCGGACTAACGGTTTTGAAGATATTCACAAAAGTTGTTTAAACGCTAAATCACAATGTTGCACAAACCATAAGGCAAAGCCTAGCATGTTTGGTATCGTTGGACTCGGCAAGGATTCAGGAAAATAAGTCAACCAAATCCAAAGTTATAAGCATGTGAATATCTGATTTTACCAGTAGGTGGCACTGGCTGAACCCTCTCAGGCTACTTCAGGGCATTGTGCCGATGACACTTAGTGTCATACACCCGGCACAATGTGACACCAGGCACGACGCAAGTGTTTTTTGCTAGTTTCAGCCCGACACAGTTATACTTTTCACGTCCAGCACCACGGTGTTTAAATAGCAAACGCACTTGCGCCCAGAAGCGTTCAGTCTTTCCGCTCGCAAATTCCGCCATGTAAATAGCCAATCCGCCATGGTGCGAGTGCAGCTGGCTTTTAAAGGGAATGGGAGATGAGACTCTGATTGGTTTATTGCACGTTATGCCCAAAACACACCCATTACTCATTAAGAGACTAGGTACAACCCATTTTGGACCATGCACCTGGCGTGACGACCGTTTTTTTTCCATCGTTAATCTAGCAAAAGTGGATGTGGACACGCCCTAAGTGCACCTGCGCCATGGGATTCAGACCATGAGCTCAGATCTTTAAAATAGGGCCCGTACTGAGTTTTGTAATGATATGCTAATGTGTTAAAAAAAATACAGCATTTTACTGCAAAATTCAAAATGTCCGACACCCAAAATGGCCGATATGAAATCATTTTTATATCATTCGACTTGGCATGCTGCTCCAAATCTAACGGGCAAACCGTTCAGAAGTTATAAGCAAAAATAGCCATTTTTCGTATCTCCAGACCAGTAGGTGGCGCTGTGCCGAAACACAGTATGTAGCCTCAGGTCATGCTTGTAATGACCAAGTTTGGTCTGAATACACTGAAGCGTTTCGGAGATATAGCCTCGTATCCAATTTGGCATGCTCTTCACCAAATTTGTTTGCGCGTTATTCGAGAACGGTTGAGTTTATCAAAAAGTGTTTGATAACTTTTTGCCAGCATGGTCTGAAGATGATCCGATTTTGGTGAAAATCTGACAAACCGTCTTGGAGTTCAAAAAAGTAGCTTCTGGCGGGAACATTTTCATGACGGAAAATGACGTCACAGGTTCCTTGAGCCAACGAATTATAGGAAAAAAAGAACTTTGTTTCTATCCCTTATGGTTCACAAGTTATTAACATAAATGTAAGTTAAAATTTGGACAGTTGGTGGCGCTAGAGGGATTGAGGGAAACAGATACAATAGGTGCCATCGCACCATTCGGTGCTTGGACCCTAATAAAACATATTTCCTTCCTTTAATTGCAACTAATCAGATTTTAATGAGGTGAAATATTATCTGCATATGATAATGTTGTAAAACTTAAGCTTTGCACCTTGCATTTCTTTATATTGTGATACTTTTCGATTGATGAACTCAAAGTAAACAGATTTTAAGTGCTATGTGCTATTGTGACTAAAAATCACAATTAAACATTTCTGAGTGACAGCTTCTCATATTAATGGTAAATAAATATTATTAAATGACTCAATGATTAAATCAATGATTAAATGACTTTGTTAGAAGTATTTAATAAGATATTGTTCATAATGGCAGTAATAAATTGCACACTTTTATAACAATCTCAAATTAATATAGATATTGCTATTGTATCTCAATAAAAAGGTACAGTAATACAAATTACTTCACACAACATTCGAACATTTCTCCCATAGATTTCCTTCATGTCAGTTTAACTTCTAAGTTAAAATGTAAAAAACACTATATATAGAAAAAGAGCTCGTCCTTTATATTTACACAATGCATTTCTAATATACAAATCGGATTCTATGCGAAAAGAAAGTTCACAAAAATCACAATGTAGCTTAATTTTATAACACTTCTGAAGACAATTACATTACAAAAGGAAACGGTCTCCGCTTCACTTCTGAAAAATACTTGTTTTATAACATTTGTAGCATCACAGTTTTGCGGTCTGTGCGTTAACATGCATTAAGGCAAAGACAACACCATGGTAAAGCTTCCTGACAAGGTCAACCAGGTGAGTTTAGGGTCCGAAAGACATGCCACAAGGCTTTCTTTACACTGCACTCAAGAGACGAAATTGGTTAAAATAGCTACTGACATACTGTACACTACTGTTCAAATGTTTGGGGTCGGTAAGATTTTTTTAAGGATTTTGGGGGGAAAAAGTGTCTTGTGCTCACCAAGGCTGCATTTATGTGATCAAAAAAATACAGTAAAATATTGTGAAATATTATTACAATTTACAATAGCTGTTTTCTATGTGAATATATTGTAAAATGTAATTTATTCCTGTGATCAAAGCTGAAGACTGGAGTAATGATGCTGAAAATTCAGTGTCACATGATCCTTCAGAAATCATTCTAATATGATGATTTGCTCCTCAAGAAACATTTCTGATTATTATCAATGTTGAAAACAGTTTTGCTGCTTCATATTTTTCTTCAGGATTCTTTCAAGAACAGAAAGTTTGATCAATTTAAAGGGTTAGTTCACCCAAAAATGCAAATTCTGTCATTATCCTGTAAGACTCCAAACCTGTAAGACCTTCGCTCATCTTCAGAACACAAATTAAGATATTTCTGATGAAATTCGAGAACTCTCTGACCCCTCCATAGACTTAGCTATTAAATTAACACTTTCAATGTCCAGAAAGGTAGTAAAGACATCGTTAAAATAGTCCATGTGACTCCAGTGGTTCAACCTTAATGTTATGAAGCGACGAGAATACTTTTTGTGCGCAACCCCCCCCCCCCCCCCCCCCCAAAATAACAACTTTATTCAACATTTCTTCTCGTCTGTGTCATTCTCCTATGCAGTTGACGTAGTAAATACAGTGCAGCGCTTACGAAGCACTACATCATAATGCCGGCATACCATTGGCCGATGCTGTTCATGTGAGCACAACGACGCATGCGTGTGATGCTGACGCAGGAGCTGGCCAATGGTGAGCCGCCGTTCTGCCGTAGAACTCGGAAGCGTTGCACTGTGTTTACTACGTCAGCGTAAGAGGCTGACACAGACGAGAAGAAATTATTTAATAAAGTCATTATTTTTGCGCACAAAAAGTATTCTCGTCACTTCGTAACATTAAGGTTGAACCCCTGGAGTCACATGGACTATTTTAAAGATGTTTTTAATACCTTTCTGGGCCTTGAAAGTGGTAATTAAATTGCTGTCTATGGAGGGATCAGAGAGCTCTCAGATTTCATCAAAAAGATCTTCATTTGTGTTCCGAAGATGAACGAAGGTCTTACGGGTTTGGAACAACAAAAGGGTGAGTAATTAATGACAGAATTTTCATTTTTAGATGAACTATCCCATTAATATAGAGAGTATAATTAAAGCATTCATGCTGTAAAGTGTAACCATCTCTGTGGTGCTTTCAAAACATTGATCTGTATGTTTGAGTATGCCGTCCTGCCCATCACAATGACATTAACTCAAACGATGGGCTGAGTTTGGCACTGTTTCTCTGACCATATTCAGTTTGTTGATGCAGAAAAGGCACACTGTAGTTGAACACCACCCAACAAAGTCAATTTTCTGATGCATTTCAAATTCATGCAACTCTCCATCAGAGCAAACGTGTCATGTCACTAGATGTTTGCTGCGTCCCCGTCACGTCCCCAACCGTTTCACCACTGTCCTGTTCCGAGAGTCTGTGATTCAATAGTGGCATATCAACAGCAGTTCTCACCGCATGGTCCCCAGTGGATATGACAACAACGTAACGGTCGTCCTCTGCGTCTGTGCTCTCGTGAACGTCCGCCGTCACTACTGACGTGTCCGTGGTTTGGCGACTGCAGGAGGGTGAGGATGTCAGGACAGGGCCCTCCGCCGCCATGCCGGGTAACTCGTTATCTTCCTCCTCAGGGAAGCTGGTGTTGATGTAGATGATGTCCCTCCTGTTGGAAACCGGAGGAAGTTTCCCTGCCAGATTCTCCAGCTTCTTCCTGACCTGTGTGAAGTCGGGTCGGTCCACTGGATCTGCGCTCCAGCAGCTGAACATGATATCATACCTGAAACACCACAGCACAAGACAGGTTATGATGGTTAGATCAGATTTACTTAAAGGGATCCTATTATGTTTTTTCACTTTTTCAACTTTAGTTAGTGAGTAATGTTGCTGTTTGAGCATAAAAAAAGATCTGCAAGGTTTCAAAGCTCACACCAAAGGGAGATATTTCATTTAACAGAATCCACTTTCCAAGAACTACAACAAATGGCTCGTTAGTCCGCTTACAGCGCTATTACCATATCTGAATTTCAGCTCTTCCTCAGCACTTGATAAACAGTGATACAAACAGTAATGATGGCGTCGGTTTTTCCGTATCAATTCAATCGCGAGTCCTCATCCTTTGGAAGTGCAGCAAAGCGGATTTGCTGTCGCAGTGCAGAAATGTCGACGACACAAACCTCTTCCAGTCTCAGCTACAACTACAGTGTTTTGCGCGTCAAAGCAGACGTTTATCATAGGACCATGGGCTAGTGTAACCCCTCCTGTTCGAACCGCCCGCTCAAAGCGGGACTCGAACTCGGGTCTGCCGGCATGAGAGTCGGACACTCTAACAAGGAGGCTAAAGGCTGCAACCTCTAGCATTATGCAAATTTGTTACAAACCTACATAGGTTTGTGCAGGAAGTAAGATTACAATAAGTGACGACTCATTTCAGGCAGTTCAGAATCACTTCTTTCATTTGGGAGAAAATAACTCCATTTATCCTGCATTTTGATCTTTAAAACTTCACAGACCTTTTATATTCACAAACAGCTACATTACACACTACATGAAAGGTAATATCTAAAAAAAAAAAAAAAAGCATAATAGAGGCACTTTAAACAAGATAAATTAACCTGAGAAGCAAAATGCTTAAGATATTAAGATTTATTTTCTAAAGAATGCAAACAAAGTTGTTTCTTGTGCATAAATCTGTTATATTTTAATAACGAACAAACTTTTATTGTCTTTTAGAATAATATACTAATGAATTATGCACATTAACATATGCGGTAAATAATGCATATTTAAAAAATGTAAATAGGTTACATTTTTATTTCATGTTAACTAACAGTTTTGGACTGGATACAAGTTTTGTCTAAGAAAAAGGTAGGCATGCATGCAGGATATCCACAGACATTTTAAAAACTCACAGTTCATCAAGACAGTCGTTCGGTTGTTTCAGTCGGTTTCCATCAAGGAGATAATCGTAAATCTCATGGTTTTGCACTCCAGGGTATGGGTTCATGCCTCGAGTGGCTATTTCCCACATGGTCACTCCAAATGCCCACTAAACAGGACATTAAGAGATAATAAACATTAACAACTGAACATCAACAAACATCAAAAACCCTGACTATGGTCTAAAGCTTATCAATGAGAGGTCTGTGTCATATGACATTTCCTGTACCAAAGTTACAGTTAAAAGTTTGAGGTCAGTAAGATTGTTATACTTTTATTCAGCAAGGATGCATTAAATTGATCAAAAATTACATTTATAACGTTACAAAAGATTTCTACTTCAAATAAATGCTGTTCTTTTGAACTTTCTATTAATCAAATAATGCTGAAAAATGTATCAGTTTCCACAAAAATATGAAGCAGCACGACTGTTTCAACATTGATAATAAATCATCATATCAGAATGATTTCTGGAGGATCACGTGACACTGAAAACTGGAGTAATGATGCTGAAAATTCAGCTTTGATCACAGGAATAAATTACATTTTAATACATATTTAAATAGAAAACTGTTAATTTAAATAGTAATAATATTTCAGAATATTACTGTTTTTATTGAACGTAGTTTATGTGAAATAAAAGGAACTACAAAGTTACGAGCAGCTGTAGAGACTAAAAACAGCACATCCTCTCATGACTTTGAATAAACCAGAGCTAAGAAGAGGCTGTGATGACAGTTCTTACCACATCACTTTTCACTGTGAAGACTCTGTCAGCGAGGCTTTCAACTGCGATCCATTTGACAGGCATCTTGGCTATCCGGCCCTGTCTGTAATAGTCACCACTGTAGATTTTCTTTGACAGGCCAAAATCAGCAACACACACGCTCATGTCGTCACGCAACCTGGATGAAACAAAACACGTAAATTGCTTGAAACAAACACTGAAACTAAGGTTCAAATAAACAGTAATAAAATCCACTACACTACCATTAAAATTTTTGGTTTTTAATAGAAGTCTCTTATGTTCACCAAGGCTGCATTTAAAAATACAGTAAGAACAGTAATATTGTGAAATATTTTTACAATTTAAAATAACTGTTGTCTATGTGAATATATGTTAAAATGTAATTTATTCCTGTGATCAAAGCTGAATTTTTAGCATCATTACTCCAGTCTTCAGTGTCACATAATCCTTCAGAAATCATTCTAATATTTGCTGCTAAACATTTCTTATCAATGTTGAAAACAGTTTTGCTGCTTCATATTTTTGTGGAAACCAGAATAGAAAGCTGAAAAGAACAGCATTTATTTGAAATAGAAATCTTTAAACATTACTGAATAATCTCGCTCACCAAGTTTAGTTTCACTGGTTAACATTAATTAGGTAACCGGCATCCACAACACATTGAATGCTGGATTTAAAAGGTAACTATAAGTTCAGGACTCATACATGCAGTTGCGTGCTGCCAGGTCCCGGTGTAGGAAGTTTCTGTTGCTGAGATACTCCATTCCCAGAGCGATGTCAATCATGAACTTCAGAAGCATCTGCGTAGGGAGAAACTGGAAATACAACACAGAATCCTGTTAGACCATGATAACGTCACAGTTTGGCTCATGCATGTAGATGAATAATAATGCTGCTTATTCGGCATCTTACCACACCGTCTTCCTCGAGACGCGAGCGAAGGAGGAAACTATGCAAGTCTCCGTACTCCATGAAGGGGAGCACGACCATTGGTTTAGGAAAGTGTCCTGATCCCACCTCTAAACAAACACCTACATGAACAAATCAACATTACAGCAATAGATAAAGAATGAGAGATATGCTTTGATAATATTGTCCTGAACGTATTATGGATTTAAACACGATGGAATATTAATATCAGAATGTTTTTACTCTATTTGATAATGAGTATTTCTAGTGTGTTCAATAATGGATGTTTCTTACCCAAGAGTCTTATGACATTAGGATGGTGAAAATCCTTCATGCAAGCAGCTTCATTCAGAAACTCTTCAATCTCTCTCTGGGAAAAGTTATCCACTGAAAGAAGCCAAAAATAATGCTTTATTTCATATATTTTATTTTATTCTCTTCTTGTTATATAGATATCACATACAATATAAGTTTAGTGCCTTTGCAGACCATTGTAAAAATCTGTAAGATAATAAAAAAAAAATAAAAAAAACAATCTGGGTGCAAATATGGTAATAACGAAAGCAGTAATAAATGAAAATATGCAATAATAAAATAAAAACAAAAAAAATAAATAAAATACTACTTATAATAATACATGTTAAAAAATTAACTTCAAATAATAATAATAATAATAATAATTAAATAAAATATGTAACTTTTTAAATAAAATAAATATTATTAATAATAAATGTAATACTTTTTCCAAATAATTTAAAATATATATTTTTCAAATAATAATAATAATAATAATAATAAAAAAATAATAAATGTAATTTTTTAAAATAATTTTAAATGTAAAACTTAAATATATTATTAATAATAATAATAATAATAATAATAATAAACAACAATAAATAAAATTGTAATACTTTTTTAAAATTGAATAAAAAAATAATTATAATTGTAATACTTTTTCAAAATAATTTTAAATAAAATATGTATAACTTAAATATTTGTAGTAATACTAATAATAATAATAATAATAATAAAGTACATGTAATACTTTTTAAAATAAAAAATAAATAATTTTAAATTAAACACTTAATAAAAGTATCCACCTTCATCTTAATCTGAAATATGCAAACTAAAATGATTTTCTCCTTTGAAGTCAAAAACTTACATTTCATGGTCTTTACAGCAACTTTTTCAGAGGTTCCATCAGGCTGTCTGAGATGCCCCTCCATCACGGACCCAAACTCGCCTAAAGAAGAGACATCAGGTCATTAAATCCATCTGACATGAGCTGCAACACAACACCAGACTGTGTCCTCACCTTCTCCGAGGACTTTACCGATGGTCAGCAGGTTCCTTAAGATCATCACGTCCTGGAGTTTGGCCTGAAGCTCACTGCTAATGCCCAGATTGGCAACTAAAACAAAGAAGAAATGCTTTATAATCTATAATACTTTAAATCTTCAAGTGTTTGGAAAAATGCTACCAATGCTTGACATACGTGTGATTTCAATGGCTGAGCGGTTGTAGGATCTCTGAGGTCTGTACTCAACGTTAGGAGTGAGTTTGTCATCAGCACCAAACAAACACCTGTAGAGGGCGCCAGTGATATACTTATACATAAACATGACAGCCACACAGTACACAAACAAAAATCATTCATTTAGAGTCACAATTTGCAAATTTCCCCATAACATATCACTAATTACTAACAGTAACATGGACTTCATGAAGTTTCAGGTTGAAAAGCTGACATTAAGTTGCAGTAAATCTATTGAAATAGCTGACCCTGAACAGCACAAAACCAGCAGGAACTCCTTGGTCAACCGATTCTAGTGCTAGTCGACTAGTGTAAATCAGCCAGCTATATCAGCACAAACCCAGTACTACTAACCAGTATTACTAACTAAGCCGGTCTTTTCAGGCTTCATGGAGGAGCTACAGACTACACATACACAAAAAAAAAGCCACTGGATCCTAAAATGCAATAGAAATTAAATGCACTTTAGTGCTGAATTGAAGCATTTCTTCCTAGTTTATTTTGCCTCCTTTTAAAAACAGACACTACCTTGAACTAGGATGAATTGACTATAATATGTGGTTTTTTTTTTTTAATTCAGTATTAATTACAACAAAACTCTCTTATGAAAGTTGACCTTTAACTAGATCATTTAGACTATGTTTACATGTGCACCAATAATCAGAGTCAGGACTTAACCGCAGTAAGATGTTTACATGACAAGCAAACCTTTTCACTCCCGTTTACATGCAATTTTCATTATTCTGATTATTCTCTAGGAATTGTGGGTATTTTTACCACTATTATTCACATATTGCAGTGCAAAGCACAAATGATGAACTCACGGCAAACATTTAGACTTTTCATTAACCCTGGTTTGTATAAATACATGCTAGTTTCCCTGTCTGTTTTCAATGCAGATTAGACTTCAAATGAAATGTTTGCCTCATTTGCAGTAATTTTAGATGCAGGCTGGAGTCCTGAAAAAGGACCTTGAATAGTTAACATTTGGTTAGTTACTTAGTGGATATTTAACCGCAAAGCTACCACAATCCCCACTGCACATTATCGGTAAAGTCAGCCAGAGGCTGTTCAAGGATTCCAGAGCATGATGAAAACGGGATGTTGTTGTTAGTCTCACTTGCAAACAACCAGAGGTAATTTGAAGCTCTTTGCTCAGCACTGCTTTGGCTAACTCTGTCCTCCATAATTTTGTTTTACTAAGAAGCCATGCTGTTTTTACAGACCAAGCATTGCAACCTTCCCCCTACTTTTCTTTCCTGAAGCCTTCAATTTCTTGTCCCAAGTCCATTAATAAGATGAACATACTCTGGTCCCTAAAATAGCCCTTGTTTTTCAGATTTGGAAAAGATGTCTGAAAATTGCACAGCACAGTGAGATTTAACAACAATTACAGCAATGAAATACAGAGTGAAAAAATGAAGTGCTAAATTATTGCAAAATGCCTTTCGAAACATAATAACAAGAAAACAAAATGCATACAGACGGTGAAAAGTAGAGTAAATGAAATAACATTAGCTAACCAAAGAAAAAAAATAAAATTAAAGCTGCAAGCAGCGATGAGAGGGCCCTCGCACACGGGAGCACCGCCACCCGGTGGCCTCAGGAAAACAGCGTATAGTGGGCGACATGCATTTAAGCCGGTAAATATAGGAGAAAAATGGCAAAGTCACTTCAATGTGCTACACTTCCTGCTGCCAACAGGTGGCACTTTGACTATAACCGAATATTGGCATGTAGATGTCTTCAGGTCAGGACTATTATCAAACGTGTGAAGTTTGGGGCAGATCGGACACTGTATGCCTGAGTTACAACAACTTCCTGTTTTGTGGCGTAAATCGCATACATTAGCACTTAGCCAAGTTTTGCTTGATTTAATGTGTTTCTAGCATGTTTGGGGCTTGATGGCATATTTAAATGTGTTTCTGGGAGTGCATTACAGTGTAAAGCATGCCATTTCCGGTTGCCAGCAGGTGGCGCTATGACTAACTAATATTGGCATGTAGATGTGTTCAGGCCAGGACTTTTATCAAACGTGAAGTTTGGGGCGTATCAGACATTGTATGCCTGAGTTACAACACCTTCCTGTGTCATGGCATCAGATTTTGTGAGGCCGCCACGGACACGCCCTTCAGAGAAAACTGAAGATCTTCACAATTTAACGTCGCAAAGGCCTGATTAAATCTCTAGGAGGAGTTTGTTAAAGTACAACGTCTGGAAATGGCAAAATTTGCAACAATTTTGCAAAGAAAATTCAAAATATCTCACTTCCTGTTGGTTTTCAGATTTCGTACCAGGAGACTTTTTTGTAGGTATTGGGCTGTTAAATCCGTCTCCCGAATTTCATACCTGTACGTGAAACGTAGTGGGAGGGGCACTTCGTTGAAATGTTGTAGGTGGCGCTATCGAGCCATTTTGCCACGCCTAATTCTGAAACCCATAACAGACGTAAATTTTCACCACTTTTGACGTGTGTGCAAAGTTTCATAAGTTTTCGAGCATGTTTAGGCCATCAAAAATGCGATTCATTTGGGAGAAGAATAATAATAGGCTGAGCAATTCCAATAGGGTCCTCACACCATCGGTGCTCGGGCCCTAATAAGATGGGACTTCTCACAATTCTGAGAAAAAAAAAACATCTCATAGTTTACACCTGACTTTTTTCTCAGAATATTAACTTGCAATTGCAAGATATTATAAGACATAAACTCACAAATTGCGAGGGAAAGAAGTCAGAATTGTGAGGTACAGTAAAAAGTTGGTTACCTTTTTTATTTTTCATTCTGTGACGGAAACAAGCTTCCATATTACACCGATCAGGCATAACATTATGACCAATATTACAACCTAATATTGTATTGGTTCCGCCTTCTTCCCATAGTGCATCCTGCCATGTGTTCCCCAGGTAAGCGACGCACACGCACCCGGCCATCCATGTGATGCAAAAGAAAACGTGATTCATCAGACCAGGCCACCTTCTTCCATTGCTACAGTAGCTTGTCTGTTTGATCGGACCACACGGGCCAGCCTTCGCTCCCTACGTGCGTCAATGAGCCTTGGCCACCCATGACCCTGTCGCCGGTTCACCACTGTTCCTTCCTTGGACCACTTTTGATAGATACTGACCACTGCAGACCGGGAACACCCCACAAGAGCTGCAGTTTTGAAGATGCTTTGACCCAGTCGTCTAGCCATCACAATTTGGCCTTTGTCAAACTCGCTCAAATCCTTACGCTTGCCCATTTTTCCTGCTTCTAACACATCAACTTTGAGGACAAATGTTCACTTGCTGCCTAATATATCCCACCCACTAACAGGTGCCGTGATGAAGAGATAATCAGTGTTATTCACTTCACCTGTCAGTGGTCTTAATGTTATGCCTGAATGGTGTAAACCGCTATTTCATTATGAAGCTAACATACGGACAAAATGGTTTCTTTTAAATTGTTTTTCTTTGAAATAACATGCACTAATGAACCACGCACAATAAGAACAGGAAATTGTGTTCAAGTCATCCAAATCGATTTTGATTTCATGTTGACTGTAAAAAAAAAAAAATAGGAAGAAGAAAAGGAGAAATGACAGAAACTTACGCCAAAAAATAGTGACTGCGCAACCACACGACGCCAAACATCACTATCAACAACAGACAGAAACCGCAAACCACTCCAAGCACAATGTACACGGAGTCGTGACGACTGGGAAATGGCGTCGAGGATGGAGACTCAGGCGATTCTGAAAGCAAAACACACATGCATGCACTCCACCATTAATAAACAACAGCATAAACAATAAGGCTGGCATATGTACTTTTAACAAAGGTCAGCAGAATACTAAACAATATAGTAGTATTAATATTATCCTCTATTCTTTGAATCTCACTAATGGCATTTTAGCCCAGAGTTCAGTTTAACAGCTTGAGTTTTGTTCCTCTCGTCATTCATCAAACAGGTGATGATGTGTCCTTTGTTCATGACCCTCTTTGGTTGTCCAAAATGTTGAGATCACACAAAAGCGATTTAACTTCATTAGTGTTTGGTTCTTTCCCAACAAATATCCCTCCTGGCTGCTGCAAGACTATTTCGATTTAATCAACTACATTTTTTAAAGAGGTTTTTAACTTTATAACCAACTGGAAATGTTTCTTATGGGAAACTACGGATGTATTCACTGCAATTAATTTGCAAATCAAGATAATCGTTCAGCGGGTTGCCTTCCAGAAAGAAGCTGTTTGCACTAATTCAGGTTTGCTGCAGTGCTTTTAAATATCAAAAATATATTTCATTAAAACTGATTCCAGGAACTTTATTAGAATTGCAATGGGCTACATTTTTAGGCTGGTAATTAAGAAATAAAACGCATAGTGTACATATATATATATATATATATAAATAAAAGTATAAATGTATTTCATAAAATAATATATTATATATTATATATAAATAAATAAATAAATAAATAAAATAAATAGAGAATCAAGATTTTTTGTTTCAAATAGAGATCATGATTCTCCCATGATTCTGAATAGACAACCAAACAAAATAACATGTTATTTACTAGGTTGTGACAAAATGTTAATTGCTCCAGTCTATTATCAGTTAACCTCAAACCCCCTTCGGGACAAATGTGGGCAAAATCATTATTATTATTTTTTTTAAAATACTTTCCTTAATCTGAGCAGTACAAGACTTGGCTACTTTTCCTAAGTTTGCCACCTGAACACACAAAAAAAAAATGACTCGATTCTACAATGTTAAGTGCTTGAAAAAAAAAAAAAAAAACTCCTTAATCTCCCCTTCGTGGACAAAAATGGGCACCCATAGGAATGAATGGGAAAAACTAATTCAGACCATATTTTTTTTTATTTGTCCAATAAAAATCAATAAATCCAACACAATGCAGATCATACATACACACACATGAAGGAGTGAGCCTATATGTGGCAATGTGGCAAACACTCACACTCACACACACATCCACAAAAGCATTGCATTGAAAGCCACTGAATGAGCCTATAACAGAGTGAGTTTAATATTTTTTTCATTTTGTCAAATAAAAAACAGTCACTCACACATAGACAAACAAAGGAATTGAATGAGCCAATAACTGGGCGATTTTTAAAAAAATGTGCCAATCAGCCACTGCAAAACACACACACACACACACACACACACACACACACACACACACACACACACACACACACACACACACACACTTCAAAGTCAGATTAAAGTCCTACTGCAAGATTTGTTGACACTTCCAAACAAAACATGTTGTATATTGTTTATTTTTATCTGTTTGATACCATTTATTTTTATTGAGTTATTGGTAGGTTTATTGTTTATTCTTACCTGTTTGGCACTTTTTGGAATTATTGAAATTTTATGTTTTTTCTTAGAAATAAATGATTGCTCAGTCTCCTACTTTGTCTTTTCCTTATAGCGTGGTCATATTTGTCTGTAAGCATATTTAGGCATCTTTGTATATCTCACCCAACACAAATGGTTTTTAAAACATTCTACAATTGTAACTTGTGATAAAATCTAAAACTTAAGAGGTTAAGGTCATTAAAACATTTGGTTTATAGAGTTCAGCCTATATGTAGCCATTGAGTACTATTGCCATCTACTGGCTATTGATATTTTGCTTTTTTTTTTTTTTTTATACCATCATATGTCACCAGATGTCACCAAAGTCACCACATTTTTAGGTTTTGGCTGTCTGGACTTACTGGAATGATTTTTTTTACTGAAGTTAAAGAAATATTAAATATAACATAAAAATAAGCATATTTTACATAAAAAAAAAAGGTACTTTTAGAGGTAAATAAATTCATTAACACCCCAAAAATCACAAAAAAAAAAAAAAAAAAGAAAAAGAAAAAAAGGCATAAATTGATAGATTTTATTTTATCGAAGATGGTGATATAACATTTGTTTTTTTTTAAATTTGGGATCACACCTGAGACCTTCGTGCCCAAATTTGTCCACAAAGGGGGGATTAAGGGCTGCTATGCGAAGGGAGCTTGAGGGTTAAACATTTATTTGAATAAATGATTAAATGACTCACTCAAAAAGACTTCATTTGTTTCATTACTGGATGAATCTGTGTTTTTGAACCAATCTCTTGAATGAACGATTTAATGACAAATGCATTTTTTTAACAGTCACTTGTCGCCACCTACTGGTGTAACGATGTAATGATATAATCTTTATTTGAAGCGTCGTTACTTTTAAAAGCATAGCTCGATTTTATTTGCTACCATAGACATCAGTGTTCATATCCGAACTATAATTTTTTATCCCAGTACTTCTGTGATTTTATTTCTGTAACACAGAAATAATGATACTGTGTGGTTGAAAAGACTGTTTGTGAAGCTGTTTCATATCTACACGACAACTGCTCTCTCTGGGTCGGCAAATCGAGATTGTGATCTTTCAATGATTTATCGTTAAAAGCTCTTACTTGGGACAATAGTTAATTGTACAGTTTAGTGGTCATTATACAAACATATTTATCCACTGAATGCCACCATTAACTAATAGTTTGACTAGTATTCCAGAAAGCAGTAAAACAAACAAAGCAAAACAAAAAGCACAGCAAAAGCATAACCAAATACTTCAAAAGTATATTTGCATTGTCACTGCATTACAATATTTCATGACATCTTACTAATGGTAAAACCCAGAGGAATGTTTTAGCATCTGCTCACCACTGTCTGGTACAAAGAGCGAGTAGCGTGACCTTTGTGTCCCGCAGCCACTCTGTGTGCAGGCCACGACCTCCACACTGTATGTGGTGTTGAACGCCTGCAGCATCACTGCGGCCTCTGTGGTGATGCTGTGAATCTGAAACACACGCATATTCACCAAGATTTAGAACAAAATTAGATTTTTTTTTAATCATTGTACTGTCAAAAGTCTAGCATAGACTGGTGTGAATCTCCATGCTGGTCCAAAGCTGGTATGGTATGGGTTAGTTAATATCAAAAAAACGAAACATCTCGCAGTGAAACACTGTACCGGAGCTTGATTAGTTTTGCCATAACCACGTGATCTGTGACGTCTGAAGCGTCGTTTTCACACACATCCACGTGATTACGTCGTATTCTGATTCAAATAACGCAAACCTCTTGCGCAGTTAAGTGTTGTTCGCTAATTTGATAAGAATAAATCATAATACGAAATTACGATTAAATATTTAAATGTGTAGATTTGTGCATGTTCATTTTGTATTAATTCCCGGTTCACAGGCACTTCAACTGATCATTCTATGATGATCTTTTATGTTTCTCATATATGACTCCATGAGCCTTGCCTATTTTTTCACAAATATATTCTATTCACAGACTCATTTATTCATACATTGTGTAAGAACAATGACATGTGGAAGACTTATAGTTTCTTTTCTTTATAGGGTTTTCATAGCACAAACTGATTTATTATATGAAACAGTTCAAAATGGCTGGGACGCAAAGGCAGCTTTTTCCACCTTTTGACCACTAGATGTCGTTAGTGTGCACCGTGCTGAAAAGCTTCGAGTAATGAACCTTTTTACAATACAGTTGAGGGGAAAGCCTCAGTTCTTCGCAAAGCTTCATTTTCCCATCACTAGTATGGGTCTTACGGTGTGTGCACACCAAAAGCGAAGCGAATATTTCCATCACGTTACTCTCTCTAGTTTACTCAACTCAAACATGTTGGAGATCATAACTGAAAAAGGTCAGCAAAGCACAATCACTCCAAAGGAAGTTCTTCTCTATATCAGTGTCAGTGTTTCTGAACTCCCTGAAACACCTCCATTGTAGTCTTGAGTTTTCTTCCGTCACAATATTCCTCATTTAAATAATTCATACGCAGAATAAAAAAGAGGGGCCTGGTTGAGTTAGTTAGTAGTGTGTTGAAACTTGTGGCTATGGTAAGGGGCGTGGCATTTCCCAAACATGCTCGAAGCAGTTGACCAATCGGAGCACACTGTGCTTTTCAGAAGGAGGGGCTTCATAGAGACAGGAACTAAACAGAGCGTTACTGACAGACTGGGAAGAGACGAGCTGCAACAATGGACAGTTTATGAAACAATGCGTTTTTTGAACATTCAAGCA
Organism: Coreius guichenoti; assembly: GCA_039654105.1. Lineage (NCBI taxonomy): Eukaryota > Metazoa > Chordata > Actinopteri > Cypriniformes > Gobionidae > Coreius > Coreius guichenoti. Next base: position 37,822,854 of record CM077179.1, on the reverse strand, counting down.
TCAAAACCTGTTCTAGTAGAGCCCAAAACTTTGAAAAAGGGCATAATAGGTCCTCTCGCACTGCAGGAAAGAAAAAACTTTTATATGAAATCAACAGTGTAAAAACGAAACAAGGCTGGATGGAAAAGAGAAGCTGTTTTTTTGTGAATTTTTGAGTGGTGAGCATGAGGACATGGGGAGGTTAACACATGACGCATGTGACATCGATGTGCTGATTGCTTAAAGTTGTCACTTCTGTTTCAAACTTATCAGACATGCTGACATTTACGCTAAAACGGAGTCAGTGAAAAATGTGGAAAAACTGCATCTGCAGATCTCGAAACAAGAAGTGATTCGTTCTATGGGCCCTGAGAAGTAAACATGGGCAGTTTAGGGTATGTAGGGTGCGTGCAATTCATTTCTGCATGTAAATGGATTATGATTTTTAAATATTGAAATACTTGCATGTTTATCTAACTAAACTGGATATGCATTTCCTATTAAGTGCACATTTCTGTTGACCATGCATGAGAATCAACACAATACATTAAGGTTAAATAGATGCTAGAAAGAAAAATAAACCCAAAAGAAAAAAAACTAAATCCTGCCCAGCCACTGCGATAAGCCATTTCTGGTCGTCTAGTGCACATAATAGCTTCCTGTTTTTTACTGGTCCTGAAGTTTTTCGATCTTTTTTTTCAAAGTTTTGCCCTCCATTTGTTGAAGGAACCCTCGGATTACAGTCAGAAAAGCCAACTCAGCAGTTATATTTAACCCAAGTTTAAAACAACAAGCTTTTCAAACACACCAACTCTAATTCTTACACACTTAGCAGATACTGACTTACTAAAACATATACTCATTTACTGAAAAACCTCCTGCAATGCATTACTGTCTGGATCAGCTAAGGATCTGTAGTGCACCGAATGAGAACTTATAAAACTATAAATAAGTAAATATTTATTTGGACTTCTTCAAGGGTTTAACAAACAATAAATAACCCCAACTGCCATTATTGGAAATGTACCTGTGAAATGTACAATGATTTTGTTATTTAAATATTAATTGAACTATTCCAGTAAATGCATTAGAATTGGCACAGGCTAAAATAAAATTAAAATACAAAAATCAAATCAAATCAAATAAAACATAAAAAATAAAATATAATTAAAAAAAAAAAAAAAATATATATATATATATATATATATGCAAAAATCCTAAAGAAAGTAAAAATAATTTTTTTAATTTATTTTTGTTAACTGAAATAAAATAAAATATAAATATTTGATGAAAAACAAAAATGAGAAATGCTGCCTTGCCAACTAACTGAAATAAGAAGCACTAAAATGTCTAACTGAAAACAAATAAAAACTAAAAATGAAATAAAAATACTAATAAATTAAACCTAAATATTAATATTTAAAAAAAAAAATGAAAAAGCATTAAAAAAAAAAAATTACACACATAAATATAAAAGCTAATTCAAAATATTAATATAATGCATATATTATTATAGTTAATACTAAAATAACACTGCCCTGTTCAAGCTCTTGACCGGTTTTATGAGATTAAAACTAGTGTTCAAACACTTATATGTGCTGTGATAAAGTGTTTGCCAAACTCCCAAACATAAATGTAGATCAAAATAATTCACTATTTTATGAGCAGATGTTACTCGATGAACTACAAGGTCATTTTGTTGATGGAGAGCAACAGGTGTCGGTCCAAGACCAGCTGTGAATGTAAGTGCATGACACTCATTTCCAGTAACTGTTGTTTTCACACAGGTCAGTCACGGCTATAGAATACAGCAGATTGTTAATCGCAGCCATTGATGTGTCGTCATGAATTCCAGGTCACTCAGTGGTGAGTCACGACAGACAGACAATAACAAATGACTTCTCCACACACTGTAGGTTTCCTGTGACTAGCACAGAAACAGGAAGTACACCATTGTGCCAGGAGAGAAATAAATGCCATGCTGTTACAAAACCACTCCCATATGATCGTTCACTGGCCATTGACAAAGACCGCAGGGCATTCAGAGGTGATAGACTATGAGAACATCCTCAGTTTATTTTAACAGTGATAATGCTCAAGACTTGCTAATGACTTTGCAACTAAACAAGTGCAGCTATTAGAGGTATGAACCTTCACTTGCCTCACGATTCCATTACGATTCAGAGGGCAACGATTTGATTAAGCGTTTCTGTAAAGTGTTTTTTTATCTATTTAAAGCCACAATATGTAATTTTTATTCAATATTCTTATTCAAAACAAAGGCGTATCTTGATGACGCCTTGATTTCGCAGAGCTTTTATTATGCCACAGTCGCCACTTCCGCTTCTTCCGCTCATGTGTATGTGGGGTAAAGCCCAAAGTATACTTCGGCCATCCGCGTGACGTAATTTTCGTCATCAGGAGGGTTCACGAGCATCCGCACACCCGTCCGCGTGCAGCCCAATTTTTGAGACTGCGCGGACTGTCTGCGTACAACAGCGCATGCGCCAGAAAGTCAGAAGAGTCACAACAATTGTAATGCGCATGTGTCGAACTCGGGCATCAACGCTCATCCGCGGTTGAGTATACTTTGAAAGCTGTGCCGACACGACTGCGCGAGACGTCTCCGGACACGGAAATTGAAGTATACCCGGGACTTAACGCAGTGCTGTTTTATCATATTAGATACATTTGAGTGTGTTGAAAGTTATGTTATAACGCTACTCTGTGCGTTCACTCGGCAGCTACTATGAGACACTTGTTGCACTGCAGTGAGCTAGATCGATATTAGGCGTGGTAAAACATGGTACTCGCGGTAAATCTAGAAAACCAGATTTAAACAATAAGACTAAGTGTGTTAAGATATATAACAAAGTTTTCTGTCGATGAATTGCTTATTTCTCTGGATTTAAACATTCTTGGAAACATTTGGGATAATGTAAGTACTGTTCTAGTGGTTTTTGGATATTTTAATCCAAAAATCTTACATATTGTGCCTTTAACAGAAGCATTCAAGTAAGAAATAATACAGAAATTATAAATAAATTAGATAAACTGCTTATAATAAAAGCTACAAACGTTATTCAGTCAAGAGAAGTGAGTGATTCCCTCTTTTATTTTTGTTGCATGATTAACATTAATAGCAGCATTATATCAAGCATTATATCATTAATAACATTATTATATCAAGACCTAATGCACAAATCTAATAAAATGTTACACATCAGATTTTTTTCCTCAAATGTTAACGTTCACTTAAGTCATACTGATACCGATATTTGTCACTTGCCCTCTTATTTGAAATTTTGTCATTAAAATAGATAGTGTTTTGATCATGTTTTAAATCAGCAAAGTTAAAAAAAAAAAAAATATATACATTAACTTATAGCCTACTAGCTAGTTTATTGCTGCATTATCAAATAATTTCTAATGAACATAGACTGGATCCATTTAACATTAAGCAGGCCTACATAAATACAACAGAATAAACAGTGCTTTTTAGGTAGGTTTAACAGTTTCCAGGTACAGAAATAAAGTAAACAGATGTTAAATAACACTGCATATTCTTCACTGTATAAATTAAACGCATATATTATTGTTACATTGAGACGTAGCTAAATTCTACTGTACAACATTAATATATTTCTGTCACAATTACTTTGTTAAACTGAACTTTTATTTTGACGGGTTGCCATGAAGACCTTTGAGTTTCTGTGTGTGTTTATGATATGACGATAGATTTTGTCGAATGAAACGGTAAAATGCTCATGAAGTGACTGGAGATGAGGTTCATGCATTCATGTCCTCATATATCGAGGCGGCAGAGGCTGAAAAACACTGCGAGTTTCAGAGTGTGTGAGAGGCATAGAGGTGTGAGGTAAATGAAACCGCGCATCTGCGCCATTCATTCACACAGAGACACAGAAACATGCAGGATTCATATTTATACAGTCTTTTTGCGGCTTAATATTCACAGACACTAGTATATATCGTGATTTGATTTAAGTGTACTGACCTACGTTTATTTATTCATCAAAACTTATGACTGGATTCCGACTGCGTTTTCCGCATCGCGGAAATTAATCCTTATGACAGTTATTTAGTCAAGAGTAGTGAGCGATTTTTTTTTTTTTAGTCTTTTGTTGTTTGATTAACATTAAAACGCAGACAGCAGTGCAGCAGGAATATTACATTATAATCTTGGATTATGCAGCAGACATACAGCTCAGAGCCTTCACGCAGTTCATTAATAAACCATCGGTTTGTTACTGCGGCCTTTTTCATGCTATAGCCGATATGCCGATATGCCGATGGTTGTAAATTGATCAAAAATTGGCGGCAGATACATTGGTGCATCTCTAATTAATAGTCATTATTTTTCCCAATTGCACTTGTGGTGGAGAAATGACAATTCTCCTTATTATAAATGATTTATCTATGCACATCATTATTTTTTTAATTCATGTGATGTAATCTGTAATTAAAATAACTTCGCCTCCCTCTTGCAGTGACATCTCTTCTCTAATGACGCGTATACTGGCGTGAGGGCGGGGCAACCTGTCACTCAAATGAGCTCGAGCAATAGCAAACCACAACCATCCAACCAATTCCCCATGGACAACATCAAGCCCCGCCCTACATTTTCTCTTGTTAGAGAAGCCGTTTCATTCGTCATAATGAAGACATTTGCTTAAGAGGCCTTCAATAATACAGCTGAACTCAAGCAGGCTGGCATGCCGAAGGAAACCAAAAATTTACGATCACAGACTATAGCTTTCATCTTAGAAACAAGAACAGCTGTTTTATTTTAATGGCTCTAGCCAATTTCCTCACAGCTGGTGAAAATCTCATGTCTGCAGAGCAATACTGAGCAAAATGCCGCTCCGGGCAACTTGGGATAAGTAGATGAACTGAGTAATAAAAATAATTGGTTACATACAGGATATCTAGATACTATAAAGTGTATTCAGGGGGTTTTGCTCTTATTTTGTGTGCCACAGAACAGATGTGTGGATGTTTACTTCAGTTGTAACTAGTGTTATTTAGTATCAGTGATATACTATTATAGTTTTTGTTAATATTTAGAATTACATTTTATTTTTATATTTTTTGTTTTCATTTTCATTTTAAAAACATTATCATAAAAACATTTTTTTATTTATTTTTTGTAAATATATGTATAGTTTTTATTAAGTTTTAAGTTTGAATTTATTTAGTTTTAGTTATTTTAGTACTTCAACTAAAAGAAAATGAGAAATGTTGCAACTAGCTTAAAATAAAGCCATTTTAAATGTTTTAATATTTTATTTTATTTCAGTTAATTTATGTTTTTAGTTCTGGTTAATGATAATAACCCTGGTTGTAGCACAGTAAATTAGAAATGTGAATATTTTCACCAGCTGAAAGTGAAGTCTTCAGTAAAACAGCAATAATTATTGTATAAAAATAAATTAAGCATACAGTATTATAATAAGTAGAATATTTGTACTAATAAAAATGTTTTTGCACCACAGGACTATTTCAATTAACTGCACAAAAAAGTTAATAAAAATAGTGAAAACATCAAAGAAACAGTGACCAGTTACATAATCGAAAAAACACTTGTTTATACTTATTTAAACCTAAAATCTTGACCCTGAATAAAAAAAAGTTTCAATATCAAACATATTCTTTGAGAGAATCTTAAAATAACTATTTAACTAATTCAGCAAAGTTTCTTAAAGAACGTTCCTATACGCTGTGACAACTTTGGGATTATAAAGATTTTCATCTGATTTCTAAATAAAAACAGAGGCATTGCAAATGTCCAGAGTGTTGTGAGTGAAAAGACAGAATTTTGTTTCTCAATGATTGCCATTTACTAAATTCAATTTTGTTAGTACACAAACCCAATTACTAACCTTGTTCGTATGTGTGTTGTGTTTAATAATGACATCATATCCTTGCAAGATTCCATTCAACTTGTCAGGGGGTGGAGCTTCCCATCGGATCATCAACATGGAATTGTTCACATAAACAGTCACGTTTTGGGGGGCCTCCAATGGAACTGACAATAATACAAGTAAGATAGTATTACATTAGAAGTTTGGTATAACAAACCAAAATGCTTATCAGGAACTAAAAATATCCTTCACCGTTCTTTTAGGAATACAGAGGAAATCCTTTATGGACACACCCATAAGAAAAGCATTTCTAACTGCCAGGTCACTCCCATTCCCATTTGGAAAACTCTTGGATATGAAAGACATAATTACATACTACAGGAATTCTCTTCTAGTCTTTCTTCTATTAGCAAAATGGAATTCTCATATTGCACTCAACCACATCTTTCATTTCCAGTGTGCAGAATTAATGTTGTGATGTGATTTTAACACCTTTTTTTTTTTTTTTACTTATTTGATAACAAAAATGAGAAGCTTTTCTTTACAAGATAATTGAAAGCACTCATATGTGACAACAAAGCAGCATATCAATGTTTAACATGTTTATTGTTGCAAATGCATATCCTTTTCCATCCTATTTTTAAAAATTAGTGAGCATGTTATGCAGTACAGTCTATACTATGTAGTAAGCTAGTGTTTCATTTTGAACATACACTTGCATTCAAAAGTTTGGGGTGTGTACGTTTTTTTTAAAGAAATTGTTCGGTAAGGATGCATTAAATTACAGCTGAACAATTAATCGTTAAAAGACAGCGATCTCGATTCACACTCACATCCAGGCGATCTTATTCATAAACGATTTAGCTCTATTAAACATATTGACAAGTACGATCAGCTGAACATTCAGATATGTGTCGGCACTGCTGATGACCCAGAGAGAGAGAGCAGTTGTCATGTTTGGGTATGAAACAGCCACTCAGTATCATTATTTCTGTCTTACAACAATTCATATTAAATCACAGAAGAACTGGGATAAAAGTTTATAGTTCAGAAATGAACACTGATGTCTATGGTAGTGATCAAAATAGAGCAAATCACCTATTGAAACTTGATGCTTCATATAAAGATTGTATCAATTACATCGTTACACCCGTAGGTGGCGACAAGTGACTGTTAAAAAATGCATTTGTTATTGAATCATTCATTCAAGAGATCAAATTAAATATTTTTGAATAGACTGTTTTGTGTAGTTGTCTGTTCTGAATCATGATCTCTATTTAAAAAAAAAAAAAACTCAATTTACCCAGAATCATGCAACTCTACATTAAACTGATCAAAAGTGACAGTAAAGACATTTATAATATTACAAAAGACTTCAATTTCAAATAAATGTGGTTTGTCTATTCATCAAAGAATCCTGAAAACATGCATTACGGTTTCTGCAAAAATATGAAGCAGCACAGCTGTTTTCAACATTATTATTAATAATAATTAATGTTTCTTACTGTAAACAGCAAATCATCATATTAGAAAACAATCATGTGAGATAATTCAGCGTTGCATCACAGGAATTGTATTTTTGATCAAATAAATGCAACCTTGGTGCACATAAGAGATGTTTGTCAAAAGCTTAAATTTAAATCTTTTGAATGGTAGTGTACCCAGTGGCTCGAAATGTTTTTTTATTCACAGAAAGTCCAGGAAGTTGTTCCAGGAATCTGACTCACCGCCCTCTGTAGTGTTGCTCTGAACCCAAGCGCTTCGCGGTGACGACCCGATCTCATTGGTGCAGGACACACTCATGTTGTACCAGGTCATGGCTTTGAGGTTGCTGATTTCATACTGGAACGGAGGGACTTGTGTGCTGTGTGCAGCAGTAGGACTCCCCGGCTCACGGCCGAGCTCTCGCACCTACAAAACATGATGTAGGGCATTTATGATTCACTACAAAATGATCAGAATCATCTGAACCAAAGCTTTCAGTGGTGTTACTTTACCAACTGAACAGAACAATGATTTAGAGTTAAAATGGATAGAAAATAAATCACAGAAAAAAGAAATCACCCTGAACTGAACACCATGTTCCTCAGAGGAATCATCACAACACAATAACCTTGTACAATGTTCATTCATTTTGTCCCTCTTACCGTGATGTAGCACGAGATGAGAGGAGAGAAGCCATCGTGTCCCGGAGTCCAGCTCAAGAGGAGTTTGTTGGCCTCACGTTTTACTACTGTGACCTTTGACACTTTGTCAGGAAGCTCTGGAAATACATTAATCATGCATGTGTGTTAGAGCCATAAACAACATTAATTTTGCAATATTTTTCTTTATATTAAAGGCACAATATGTAGTTTTTGAGGTAGATTTCTCTTATAATGTAACTTGTCATGTAAAGGTTTACTTTTTCTTTGTCAAGTTATGGATTCATGTGTCAAATACTTTGTGCAACACCCTTGTGGAAAATGCTGAAGAAAGGAAAATGGCTCAGATCACCATTACAATATGAAATTACATGGAGGATTAAAAAAATTATAATTCTCAATAATTCTTTCGTTAATTGAAAAAAAAGCTGAAATACAATAAAATATAAATATTGGATGAAGAACTTAAACTTTATAAAAAAAAAAAAATTAAAAAAAAAAAGTTGCCTTGGCAGCTAACTATAATAATATAAAAGTTTAAGATGAAGTAAGAAATAGCTGAACTAAAACGAACATAAATATAAACTAAAGCTAAATAAAAGTATAAAAAAAAAATAATAAAAATGGCAAAAGCACATTAGTACTAAGTAGAAAAGTACTAAAACTTAACTTATACTTAGCTTAACTAATATAACACTGTTCTTGGGTTCAGCACCTTTGATATTGACGTGAGCTTCTCTGGAGACTGTGAGGCCCTTCTCGTTGTGAGCTTCACAGCTGTACTGGGTGGGAGCATCAACACCTGCAGAGAAGAGAAAAATAAAACATTTACTATCTTACTCTAATATGCAGATATTAAAACAAATGGAAGATGGGAGCCTGTTTGGGAACAATCAGTGGTGCTTGCTAACTATTATTATTATTATTACTCATGGTTTTAAGAATTATACAATATTGTTCAAAAGTTTGAGGTCAGTATGATTTTTTTTTTTAAGAAATTAATAATTTTATTCAGCAAGGATGCATTTAATTGATCAAAAGTGACAGTAAAGACATTTATAAATGTTACAAAAGATTTCTATTTCAAATAAATGCTGTTCTTTTGAACTTCATATTCAGAGAATCCTGAAAAAAATGTATCAGTTTCCACAAAATGTGTTAAACTGTTTTCAAAATTGATAATCATAATAAATGTTTCTTGAGCAGCAAATCATCATATTAGAATGATTTCTGAAGGATCATGTGACACTGAAGACTGGAGTAATGATGCTGAAAATACAGCTTTGATCACAGGAATAAATTATGTTTTAATATATATTCACATAGAAAACAGTTAAATTGTAATGATATTTCAGAATATTTTTACTTTATTTTTGAATTAAATAAATGCAGCCTTGGTGAGCATAGACTTTTTTCAAAAACATCTTACCACATAACACACACACACACACACACACACACACACACACACACACACACACACACACACACATACATATAGCAACACATTAAAAGCACTAACACATTTGGAAACTGATCTGGAAACCATCCGCATCAGCCTACAATCTTTGCTGTGAGTTTTGCACAATTAAGCATCACTTACATTTTTTCAAAAAATAAAATAGATATTATTTGGTGCCACAAATTGTGCTTAAAATCAAAATAATAGTGATGTGAGTCTCCAGGTGACATGCAGTCAACATCAAGTTTGCATCAATGGTGGAGGTCGAGCACATGCGGGACTGCGTAACTTTCACCGCCAGCGCGTCTCACAGAACGAGTCTTTCAGTGCCACTCCACGCCAACACTCCAGCCCCACTCTGACACAAGCCCAACCATAATATTCCTTTTGTGCGAGTGCATTTCTGCCCATACCCAGAGACTCGGTCACAAAGGACACATTGCTTCCCCCATTGGAGCTGACAGGAAGCTACTTGTTTGGTTGTTGACATGTTTCTGAGTATCAAACGTGTCTATCTCTGACTGTCAGTGGGACAGATCGTGCCTCCGTTTTCAAGCACCACAGTGACTGAACTATGCTATTGAAATGCCGTCTGGAAAAAGATGCAAATTTAAATAATAGACGACAGTATTTAGTTCACTGAAGGAATGATAATGTTCAGTCTGGACAAGGAAAAGCAAGGTTTCTTGAATATAAACACTTCAGTCTTTCTAAATGATACCTAATTTGCTGAAACCAACACGCAGGGATGTCTTGCACCAAATATTTTTGAGGTAGACCTCCATCAAGAAGACAATAAACAGTCAGACATTTACCCTTTTTCTTGCTCTTGAAGATTTAGGCCCTGTTTACACCTGGTATTAAGATGTGTTTTGGTTGATCAGATCACAAATGGACAACGCTAAATACAGGTGTAAACGGGGTCTAAAAAGTTTTGAGCTTGTCCACTTTCGACCACTTCCAGAGGTAGTCGAAAACTCATTGGACCGGATTGCTTTCGTAGTGTAAACACTCATGTGGTCGCATGTGTTCGAACAGCCACAAAAAAACGTTTTCTCTCCGCCTACTGACCTAATGCATGAACATTATGGGAAGCGCGCTAGTCAGACGGGATTTAAACTTTGTCGGCTGATGGTTTGGTTTGAAGATGAAAAACATACCAAGCACAATGTTCTCTCACCATTCCTGATTTCTAACACACCAGTGGTGTAAAGTATTTGAGTAAATGTAATTAGGTTCTGTACTTAAGTATCTTTTTGGCTACTTTGTAGTTGTACTGAATATCAAAGATACTAACAACTTTTACTTTCTACTTGACTACATTTTTGAATAAGTAAATGTACTTTTTACTCCAATACATTTGTGCTGCCAATTACACATTACATTTTGCATGGCACCTAACTTTTTCTGCAGCAGTTTGTTTCTGCTATAAAGAAGTGATAGCGCCATCTAAGGGCATTGAAGGTACTATATCTTGTGCGTTTTGCCTTTACTCACCCAAACATGTCAACAAGGCTACTTTACATGAATGTGAGTGCATTAGCAGGTAGTTGATGAATCGCAAGTGTTTGATTTATGAGATGAGGACATGACTGCAGCGGGTGATGAGGCTGAAACCAGCACATCCAGTGCAAGAAGGCTTTGACTATTTAATTTTCCTTAACATAATTTTATTTATCCGCTATATTGACGAGACCTTTTTGAAGGATATTGGTTTACTTATGGCCTTTTTGTGTACTTGAGCTTAACTGAGACTTAAGAGTTTGTAGACGTTTAAGAGGCTGTTGTGTTGACCTTGATTTATTGCAATATTGAGGTGTTTTATTTTGATTTTAGAAAATAAACGATTTCTCATCTTACAAATCAATTGTTTCTTATTTTCACTGGTATGTCTCTCAGGTGTCGAGGATTAGTGCATCGTTGAGCCTATATTTAGTATGAGTAAAATACTTAAGTACTATTAAAATCAGATACTTTAAGACTTTTACTCAAGTTGTATTGGAATGGGTGACTTGTAACTTGTAATGGAGTAATTTTTGCTGTAAGGAATCTGTACTTTTACTCAAGTATGGTTTTCAGGTACTCTTTACACCTCTGTAACACACACGGTCTTGCGGCTGTCAGAGCAGAAACGAAAACTGCTGCTCTCCATATGTTTTTCTGTCATCTCCGGTGCGTTCATATGTAAATTGTGAGCTTATTTTGTCCAGTAGATTGAAAAATCTGAAAAAGCCCATACATTTACCCTCCCATAGACCCTCCCCTTGAAGAAATCAGGACAGAAGTGGTTGAAAGTGGACAAAAGAGACACCAGGTGTAAACACCAGGTCTCCCATATCTACTTGTGATCCGATCGACCAAAATGCATCTTAATATCAGGTGTAAACAGGGCCTTAATTAAAAAAAAAAGCCCAAGCGAGGCACAATATACAACATTCAAATATAATATTTAAATAAACCATCCCTTAGAAACTAACTGGTTTTGAAAAGCAAATGAACTTTAAGAGAAACATTGTCAGCCAAATCCAATGCCAGATATGAAGAGGAACATTTTGTAAAGTTAAGTTAATATTTTTAGCTTCAGTTCAACTGAAAAATGGCTGAATAGAAATTATACAAATGGAGTCTCTCCACAAAAAAAAGCATGCAAGTAGGCTGGACAGATTGCAAGTTGTACACGTGCCAGGAAGTGTATGCTGCATTTCTGACGGCCTGTAATTATTGGGTTTGGAGAACAGCCATGATAGCAGGCTCTGCATACGGATCCAGCGGAATCTGGTTCAGGGTCTACTACAACAACACTAACAAAAAGTACCAGAAAGAAGTTTTTTGAGCATGTACCATGGTCCTACATATACTAAGTACCTTGAAACACCAAGTAAATAGCATGGTATTATCTATCTAAACTGCCAAACAACATCCAGGCATCTAGGACTGTTAATTAATCGAAATAAAACCATAATCGCATCATGGCTTTTCGGATTATCAAATCACAGAGGTTGTGATTTAATTCAAAGTGTTCTTTTACACACGAGCAGCTCATGATCCAGCGTTTTTAGTGTTCACAGTAAATGTAGCTCCACATGAACTCATCTCTGCATCTGCTCTGAGTTTGGGTCGCTTATAACATGCAGTTGGAAACACAACATGCACCAACCGTCTTCCCATACTTGTAACGAGAAGTGCTAATAAACGGTCACAAATGACGTTACAATGGATAAAATTGCGAATTTCTCTGGATTTGAACATTTTTGGAAAGGTTTGGGATGATGTACACAGTTCAGGCATAACATTATGACCATCTTCCTAATATTGTGTTGATCTCCCTTTTGCTGCCAAAACAGCCCTAACCCGTCGAGGCATGGACTCCACTAGACCCCTGAAGGTGTGCTGTGGTATCTGGCACCAAGATGTTAGCAGCAGATCCTTTAAGTCCTGTAAGTTGCAAGGTGGGGCCTCCATGGATCGGACTTGTTTGTTCAGCACATCCCACAGATGCTTGATTGGATTGAGATCTGGGGAATGGAGGCCAAGTCAACACCTCAAACTCATTGTTGTGCTCCTCAAACCATTCCTGAAGCATTTTTGCTTTGTGGCAGGGCGCATTATCCTGACACCTTTCAATCAGAACCAGCATTAACTTCTTAAGCAATTTGAGCTACAGTAGCTCGTCTGTTTGATTGGACCACACGGGCCAGCCTTCGCTCCCCACGTGCATCAATGAGCCTTGGCCGCCCATGACCCTGTCGCCGGTTCACCACTGTTCCTTCCTTGGACCACTTTTGATAGATACTGACCACTGCAGACCGGGAACACCTGCAGTGGTCAGTAGCTATCAAAAGAACGTTCCCGAGCTAACTCTGTGATTTGATAATGTTATGCCTGATCGATGTAAGTACACAAGTAAACAAAACATATAACACTGTGCTAGTGGTTTTTGGATATTTTAATGCAAAAAACGTACATACTGTGCCTTTAAACGTGAAATTCTGGAGTACAAATATGAATGTAACATTATGTTCTTGTAAAACGTATTTCAATCATCTTTGTTTTATTTAAAACTTCTAAAAATCATTTATTAACCCAAAATACAATAGCAACACCCTTGCAACCATCCAAACTATATTATATTTCAGGTAGTGATCAGTTTGGAATATGAAAACTGTTATCTAGTTGATTTGTTATTAGGAGAAAGTGATGCATACTTTATTTTTTTGAGTCCACATTGAGCATATAATTGCATCTAAACACAAGTGTATCCAGTGTATAGCATGTTCTGAATGATTAAGCACATTTGCAGTGGCTGAAGTTTCATAATGGCTTTACCGAACTCAGCATTTATGTGGGCATTTTGTAACTTGAGCAGTAATTACTGGCTATTCTTCACATGGGAAACCGTCATATCCAGCTCTAACTAGTTCCCTCTTAATGGAAACACACATCACAGAATCCAGAGAGAGAAAGAAAGTGTTTGTGTGTGCATTACGTAATGCATCCATTGTCCAGAGAAGGACAGTGAGCCAGAGTTCAACATGGAAAATCAGAGACTTTCTGTGTTCACATTGTTTGATTCAATTCCAGTAAGAACGGCACTTTAAAGGAGAAGTGGTTTTACCGCAATCTTAGAGTTTTTTTGTCTCATACATGAGAGATGAAACATGCACGTGAAATGAAACATGCACTTTTTAAACAAAGAAATGGGCATATCTGATCTTGATCTTCAAACAAGATTTACAAACTGAATTGATGCTTTTAAATACGCTGTCAGATTCAGAGCTAGATAAAAAGCCATTTTAAACATACGTTTTTAAAATTAAAATAACAGCTTCAAAATTTGTGTTTTCGATATGGATGTTACGTTGTAGAGCAAAACGTTTAAGTATCGCCAAGTTATGTTTACCACAGGCTTTATTTTACACATAAATCAAAAAAATCCCATTATAAAACCCCATAGGAAAATCTCGAGGGAACCAGCGACGAATTAGTCTTCCGGGTTCTGACGTCATACCTGCACCACTCTATTGCACAAATATATATTGTATTTATTATAAATACTTTTACCAGCTATGAAACTATATTTTACATTATTGTTATCTTTTTGTCCCATGACAATCAATTTAACAATTTTCCTTGCATGTGAATAACAAGAAGCACAGTTCATTGTGTCATTCAAAACATAAATGAAGACACACTGATTTCTTTTCTCATAATTACGTTTTGAAAGCGAAATATTTAACATGTGCATCGCCACATAGATTTCTTGCTAAAGCCAATTCTGGGCCCTGATTCTGGAGGTGAAGTTTACTAAATTTACTAATAAGTAAAGGAAATTACTGTAACATATGAATATAATCATTCAGAACCATATCAAAACACCATGGTACATCTGATATCATCCTTATACCATGGTACCACCACCACAGTACTTTTTTGTAAGGGAGGTATAAATAATTTGCCATTTAAATGTCCTGAAACGTCTGAATAGTTAAATATGAATAAATATTAAATATGTAATATGCATAAATATTTATATCTGTTTATCTCTCTACCGAACAACATCCTATTAGAAACCACCACTAACAGCATAATAATCATCAAGCAATGCCATAGCAACTACCCAGAACACAATAGCAACAGACCTTTTCCTTTTAAGTAATATAATTAGGTTTAGAAAACTATGTTCTGATGTTTTGAAGAATTCAAAAAGGCTTCACTTTAAGTTTCAACCAATAGGCTGATATGAAGAACCTATAACGTAAGATCAAGAACTTTTTAAAGCCACCATGAAATCAAAAATGACTATTCTTATTTTGTATGGAATATCGCAGTATTTATTGCAATAAACAATTTATCCGTGGACATCATTTTTTCTCTTCTCTGATGATGCGTTTACTGGCGTGAGGGCGGGGCGACCTGTCACTCACATGAGATCCATCAATAGCAAACCACAACCATCCAATCAACTCCCTATGGACAAAACCAAGTCCCGCCCTACATTTTCTCTTGTTAGAAAAGCTGTTTGACTCTGATATACATCACAATAGGGAAGAAAAGACTATTGCAACTTGTTTCATGCTAACTTTAACCTTCAAAAACCATAAACAACATTACCTGCATATACAACTAAAAGTCCCTGATAAGAAGAGTATTTTTTGTTGAACATACAGTGCTGCAAAGAACCACTAAAGTCTTTATTTTAAAGAGCACAGGTCTCGGCTCCAGCCACCTAAAGTTTGATCTGTCCGTTCTTTACAAGGCTCTCTGCAGGGACGCTGTGGCCCCTGAATGAGGCTTTTGTGTGTGTGATATCAGCACTCTCTCCCTATAGCACCGGGTGAATAAACTTTAACCATAAAACTCCTGCTTTCACAATAACTCAGGTTTACGCTTGTTGCCATGAAACCGATTACCATACCTAGGAGATTAACCACAAAACCATTTCCTGAAACCATGAGTGGTGTTTTTCCCTGCAAAACTCACTGTCTGCTACCATGATACACTTTTAGAAGAAAAGGTTCTTTATAGAACTTTAAGGTTCCGTCAGACACTTCACAGAACCTTTTAGGGGTTCCATAAAGGGATCAATTTATGGATTTAATTTTAATAGATTCACTTTCTTTTAATTCATTTTTAATTTATTTATTTTTATGAATTAAACAGCTCATAAACGTACTTTAATCACTAGAAAAAGTTGAAATAACCTGTTAACCATTAAAGTATTATGCAATCATTTGAGGCAGGGGTGTCAAACTCAATTCCTGGAGGGCCACTGTCCTGCAGGGTTTTGCTCCAATCCTAATTAAAAACCTGAACCAGCTAATCAAGGACTTCAGGTTTACTAGAAACTTCCTGCCAGGTGTTTTGGAGCTGGTTTGAGCTTGGGACAGTGGCCCCCCAGAAGCGTTTTTGACGTGATTTAAGACATTTCTCCTTATATAGAACCTTTATGGCATATAGAGTTAAGTTAAGAGTCAAGAACCCTAGAGAACTATATAGAACCCCACTGAACCTTTTTTTCTAAGAGTGTAGGGTATTCTGGGTGAATGTGTTTGCTAGAGTTTCTGGGTAGTTGTGGACTAGCCAAGTCAAAAGAGGAAATGGAAATTTCAAAGTAATAATAAAATTAAAAAGAAAATTAACAACAAATCTCAATATAACAAAACATCCAATTTAAGGTAGCATCGTGTGGGATGAGTTATGAGCTTAAAGTCCCCCTGTGGTGAAAATCAAGTTTTTAATGTTGTTTGTCTATGTGGTTAATGTTGTCTATGTGATGTTTTTAATATGCTTTAAGACAAACAATGTGCCAATTCATTAGTTTTCACTAATCAACACCACTGCTGAATATTTTCTCCTTAAAGCTGCAGTGAACCAAAGACTCTCAAAAACATTGGCTTGAAATCACTGTTGTTTCTGACGTCAAACTACTTTGTAACCAATCACATCAACGAATGGATCTCTGAGCTGGTGCGAGTGAGTGGAGGCAGGGCTAATTTGCATATTCATAGAACCGCATATACTAAATTAGACAAGGTTGTAGAGTTACATTCAAGCTATTTTAATGCATATAGAAATTTTCTTCGAGGAAGAAAAACGTTTAAATATGTAATTTTGGTGATCAAAGATGAGTTTTAAGGGATACAATTATTGACTACAGGGGGACTTTAATAAGTTAGTCACAATGAAAGTCATGTAAAGTTATTTGGAGGTCCAATCAGAGATTAAATATTAAACATGTACAGATGAATCATTCACAATAAGATCAAAAGCATGCATTTATAAAACAGGGTGAATTTTCATTTCATCAATCAAGTGACTCAATCAAAACTGAAATCGATTCAATTATACCACTTGATATGATCAAAAAAGAAAATTACCCACAGTTTAAAGTCATTGTAATCAGTGTAATCTGACTGCTCAATTATCAGAGTAAACTGTGTGTCATCAGTAGATTTTATCTCACTGTACAAACAGTAAAAACACACAGAAGTGATTTTCATGTAGTTTCTCCCTCTCAAAGTTCACCTCTAAATACCAGCTTTAACTGATTAATCAGAGTTGGTTTGCTTTCACTTTACGTTTCCAAATCCACAGAACTGTGAGCAGACACTAAATTTACAAGCCAGCTTCAGCAGCTTTCTGTGAGCTTTGTCACATTTCACAATATCTGTTATCTGTACATTTTCCATAACTGCAGGAAAACAAAATGTGCCGGATGATCTCAGCCAGGGGACTTCGAGGGGATACATGACCCTGCTCGGAATGTGAAACAGATTACTTGGAAAAATTGGAAATTGGAAATTACAATCACTATAGAAGGCTAGGCAATAAAACTAGATTTAAGAGGTTTTATGACATCAACTGTTTGGAAAGTAAATGGATAAGAGAGCTGTAGAGTTCAGGTTCTCTGTGCTGTGCATTGCTATTGAAATAAGTGCAGTGATGTTATTAAGTAAAACAAAACTGAAATATGCAATATAAATATTAGATGAAAAACTTAAACTTGCTTAAAATACTTTAGTTTAATTAGAAATGTTGCTTTGGCAACTAACTGAAATAAGTTTAAGTACTAAAATGAAAACTGAAATAAAAAAATAAATGAAAGCTAAATAGAAATATATATATTTAAAAAAAAAAAAAACCTAATAAAAATGACAAAAAAAATAGTATATAAATAAAAATAATATACCCTGAATGGTCTCATTTTTGTGAGGCACAAAGCAATTTATTAACAAAAGAAAAGACAGCCCTTAGAATGACTCTTTATTTTTTGCCTCTTTAATCTTCATTCAACACTGGAAATGTAAATTTGGTTTCTATTGTTTCCTGTTGTTCAAAGTTTCAGTGACTACTGTTTCCCTGCAATAAGGATGTCCTGATTGACCAGAGGAACAGTTTGTCATGTTTGTTGTCAGCTGGAACCCAGCGTACTGAAGAGTCATTTAATGTCAACAGGCACTTAGGAATGTACAAATATAATCCAGTGGACAGAAAATCTACCTAAACAAAATCTTCCAACATTTTCTGCTAGATTTCACTTTAAAGGCCTATTGATTCTCTGCTACTGTATACTGACAAGATGCTAAAGGGGCCATATGTAAAATTCAGAAACCGCTGTTATTAGTGACACCGGTGGCCATTAAGTGAACTGCAGCCAGCAATTTATTGCTCGTGCTCACAACGCACAGGAGTCTGAATGTGATTCAAGGCCCAGATATACTCTTCGAAGTAAAAAAGAAGTTGGATTGCTACACCTTTGCAGCAATATACTGTAAACGAACATCCATACGCCATCCACACGGCTGAGAGCGGCGTTTAGATGAATATGTAAATATGTGCTGTGCACTTTCCTCTCAATAACAAAATAAACACAACAAAAATGACAACGGTGAGAAAACAGCAGTTAAGAAAGCACAGCGATGTGGATATGTTTGCACGAGCTCTGCACCGGTGTCATGTCGACAGGTGAGGTCATTAAAATGACACTGTTATGATAGTTATCATAAAAAAGTATTTATTTAAAGTATTTATTTGAGACTATAGACTATACAGATGTAGCTGTGTGGGATTATAATTTGAATTAATCCCTTTTCTTTGCATGGCACATTGACATTATTGACACTTTCGGATTTATCCTGAACATTGTATAAGCATTTATTTCATGCGTCATTGTATTTGACCTCGTTGAATCATTCCAGATTTTAAAAATTGTTTGTCTCTCTTTTACTGTGAAACAGCAAAAAAAATATTTTAGTTTGTGTTGTGCTGTGCATTTGTTTACGTTAGTGATCTCTAAACTAGTGTTACACACTGTAGAGAACGAAGAAGAGGCTCTTGGGAATGTGCGTAAACATCACATCCATTCCCGGCAAAAACTAATTCAAGTCCTTCACATAAAAATCAGTCTACAGGCTTTCACAGACAACCTAGGAAGTCCAGGAAGGTCTCACTTTTTAAGTTTCACTACAAGCTGTTCACACATTGGCAATAAAAAAAACCTATTAAATACATGAAAATTCTTACATATAGCCCCTTTAAAAAACTAAAGCATTTTAATCTACAGCTAAATTAAAGAAACGGGGCAGTTCAAAAACAGCGCTGAGGACCATATAAAAAGCCAACGCTCTCACCTTCAACAGTGATGGTGCTGTAGGACTCGTTGCGTTCCTCAAATCTCTTGCCTTTGTGAAGCCACTTAATGATTACAGGGTTCGGGGGACCGACCGCCTCACAGGTCAAACTGAAGGGAGTGTTTCTCGTGATGTTCACGTCACTCGGCTGTATAGTGAAGGTCGGCAGGCCTGGATTTGAGTAAAATGTGGCAAAACATCAAAATCTCTAAAATGCATAAGCAAATGTTTGTGTCGCTGGGTTTGAAGGTTTACTTACCTTCCACCTCTAAAATGATGGGATTTGACTCAATGATCTTGTTACTGACGCTAAGCCTGCAGTGATATTCCCCAGCATCTGATCTCTGGACACTTTTAATGCTGAAAGATGATGTCAAAGGAAATAAATACATTTAAAAAAAAAAAAAAAAAAAACTAAAGATTTGATTTTACAACTTCGGGAAAAAAAAAAATGTAGCATGAAATTTTACCCTTAGCAGTTGACTGTTTTGCAAAGAGAAAGGTGGCTGATGAATGATATAGTGCAGATATTTTATGCATAGGCTGATGTAATTTAATACAATAGCAATTGCGACATGCATAATATTGCAAGCATTTAGACTTCATTTACATTTATTAATTTAGCAGACAGGTATAACCAATGCAACTCTCAAATTTAAATTCCTAAAAACTTATCATAGGTAAGTGCTTGAAATATGAATGTTTTGATGATATTTTTGATTAAAAATATATATAAAAAAATGAATTAAGTGTTCATGGAACGTGTTGTCTTGAACGGATTTCCTTATCATTCACAAAACTCATAAAATACAAAATAAATACAAAATTATCCAATGACAAGCCCATTGGTAGACTTTGAAACTAAGAATATTTTTAATGTGAATAGGAAGACTGGTCATCTGCCAATGCCAATAATCTGCACGATTAATCGCAATTAACCTGAAATCGCGCTTAAACCGTTTTGGCTTATTGCGACTATGAAAATCGCATTATTTTTTACAGGCAGTGCAGTGCAGGACGGCTCTGTGATCAGTAGTAAATGTTGCTCCATCTGAAAGCACGGAGAGTTTGAGTCGCTTATAACGTGCATTTGAAAAAGCAACACGCGTCAAACATCTTTCCAAACACGAGAAGGATTTATGATTCTCTTGTCCAACAAAAGACAACATTTAATAACATGTTTTTACTCCAAACTCACTTCTGGCACCAAGATGTTAGCAGCAGATCCTTTAAGTCCTGTAAGTTGCGAAGTGGATGAACAAAGCCCACAGATGCTCGATTGGATTGAGATCTGGGGAATTTGGAGGCCAAGTCAACACTACAAACTCGTTGTTGTGCTCTTCAAACCACTCCTGAAGCATTTTTGCTTTGTGGCAGGGCGCATTATCCTGCTGAAAGAGGTCACAGCCACCAGGGAATACCGTTTCCATGAAAGGGTGTACATGGTCTGCAACAATGCTTAGGTAGGTGGTACGTGTCAAAGTAACATCCACATGGATGGCAGCACCCAAAGTTCCCCAGCAGAACACAGCCCAAAGCATCATACTGCCTTCTTCCAATAGTGCATCCTGGTGTCATGTGTTCCCCAGGTAAGCGACGCACACACACACACGGCCATCCACGTGATGTAAAAGAAATCAGACCAGGCCACCTTCTTCCATTGCTCCGTGGTCCAGTTCTGATGCTCACGTGCCCACTGTTGGCGCTTTCGGTGGTGGACGGGTCAGCATGGGCACCCTGACTGGTCTGCAGCTATGCAGCCCCATACGCAACAAACTGCGATGCACTGTGTATTCTGACACCTTTCTATCAGAACCAGAATTAACTTCTTGAGCAATTTGAGCTACAGTAGCTCGTCTGTTTGATCAGACCACACGGGTCAGCCTTCGCTCCCCACGTGCATCAATGAGCCTTGGCCGCCCATGACCCTGTCGCCGGTTCACCACTGTTCCTTGCTGCCTAATATATCCCACCCACTAACAGGTGCCGTGATGAAGAGATAGAGAGTTATTCGCTTCACCAGTCATAATGTTATTCCTGATCGGTGTATATTTATAAAATAAAGTAAAAATAAATAAATAAATAAATTTAAAAAAAATCACAGCATTTGCCAAATCGCATTTGGTTTGTTTTCGATTAATCGTGCAGCCCTAAGACAGATATTGGCCGTCTGGTCAGTACTGGTCGTAACTGAATGGCTGTTTTTGAGCTGTAACTATGTCTTCTTACCTTATAGTGGACAGCAAGATGTAAGTCCGTTGCATGTAGATCTGTGTCTGCAAGCCATCAGGGATTTCCTTACCGTCCCTAAACCACAGAATATTCAGGTCCTGTGCCTGACTCACATCATTGATGTCTATGGAGCAGTTAAATGCGACCTCTGCCCCCTCCGACCGCTGGATTGTGCCCACAGTGGGTTTGAAGCGCAGCTTCTGGATCTCTTCCTGTGAGAGATGTACACTGGAGGCTCGTCCCGGGACAATCAGCGGTTCCGTTGCCTGCGTTGGATGGAAAGAACGTCCCTGTCTCACCCAATGGGGTGAACCTCCATGGTGGACGACAGCGAGGGGATGCTTCCAACTGGCAGCTGTTTTGAGGAGATCAGAGTTTGTGTCAATATAAGCATATCACATCAGCGAAGATGTTTTACTAAAACTAAACATGACTATTTAAATATAAAAATAAATAAGGGCCTGGTGTGCTGCATCTAAAGTCTGCAATTAATCTAGTATCTAATATTATCTTTTATATAATATTTATATATTATAACATTATACAATATTATGACTCAGCTCTGGCATTGCTTCAGAAATGCAGTGGAAAACCAGCATCCTGTTCTCCAAGAGCAAAAGGAAATTCTTTCTCTAAAGGAATCTGTTATCAAAGGAAGCATACACAGCTCTTATTGAGAGAGCCTTTTATATATACTACAACAGGAAAACAATCTCGTACAGCACATTCAACTCGTATTGCACAATTTACATGCACAATTAAATGATCAGTTGTTGTAGTGTAGATCAATGCTTTAGTGATAGAAATCTATTTTGTTTGTCACTAAACTCAAGTTAAGAAGAGCTAGAATGTAACAAACACGTTTCACTGCAGGGGTAATTTAATTATAACACTAAGCACTTCCACTTGTTTGTTAGTAGATATTATAAACAGGTCCAGGTTTTATAGAAAAATCTTATTACTTAAATCTTAAATCTTATACTACAGTCTTATAAACTGGTTTTCACAATCCCAGCACTGATGAGATTTCAGATACATCAATCAGCGTGAAATGTTTTTTTTTTTATAGTAAATATAGATTTCTACATTATAGTGTTGTCACGATACCGGAACTGCAATACAATACCTTGAAAAATGTCGATATTCAATACCACGGGGAAAACTGCCATATATACCGCCATACAGATCATTTGTTATCTCATACTTTTTTGTAATTTGGGTAATTTTGTTGTGCACAGAACAGGGAGGTTCAATCATTTTCAATCATTGAATAGTCATAAAAAAAGAACAAATAAACAAATTGCAAACGATAGCACAAATAAAGAGACAAATGAAATAAACATGGCTTTAAGTTTTTCAAGTGGGTCTAACAGTAGGCTAGTATTCAGGTAAGATACTACAGAAATGAAAGTAATCAAATATACTGTAATCAAAACACTGGATAGTTTTCATTGTAAAAATTAAATACAGATTAATGCTTACAAAGTTACGAATGATTGTCTCTTTTGTTCTTTGAATAACATGACAGACATCATCAGGAATATTAGGCTGCTGTCACTTTAAGAGCTTATGCACGGATCCAATATACGGTTACACAACATGTGTTTCCTCTCAACTATTTACGTTCCAAAACTATTTACCTGAATACTCATCAAGACGGGCATTTGACATAATTTTGTATGTATTTGGCTGTTTAAGCGCAATAAGCCACAAAAAAGAAGTCAATTTGGTACTTGTGAGCTGTTTGAGAGGAGGCTTTATGTGCGCGACACTTATATAGATCAGTGGTGCGCGCGCTTTTGGTGTGAGAGCGAAACCTGTGGGAATTACTAAAATTATGTGTAAAAACACTATTCAACCAAAGCGAATTAGTGAGTGAGTGAGAGGAGGCGGGTGTGTGTCAATGCGCCGTCGGAGAGAAGAGAGAGCGAGAACGCACAGCTGGTATCGGTGTACCGACACTGCAGAAAAGGAGTATTGGAACAGTTTCAGATATTTCAGTACTGATGTATCGAAATATCTATATTTTTGACTGCTACATTATAAAAATCAAACAGTTTTCCTTCATTGTATCATCAAAGTGAGTCTGGGATATAAATTATTGGTAACACTTTACAATAAGGTCTCATTTGTTAACATTAGTTCATGTATTAACTAACAATGAGTAATACATTTGTTACTGTAGGCTATTTAATAATCTTTGTTAATTTTAGCTAATAAGAATCCAGCTGTTCATTGTTTCTTCATGTTAGTTGTGCATTAACTAATGTTAACAAATAAAACTTTTTAAAATTTTAATAACATATTAGTAAATGTTGAAATTAACTAAGATTAATAAATGCTGTAGAAGTATTGTTCATTCTCACTCATGGACAAACCTGTTGATTTAATTTTTTTATTAAATTTTCAAACCAACGGTTGGGTTTGTCCATATTTGACCCAAACATGGGTTGAGAAAATATAGATATGAATCATAATGTTTGTCAGTTTATCAAACCTATTCATTTAATAAACTTTTGGTTTTGTCATTAAGATTTTACTCTTGATATTTAACTAAAATATAAACATCAACAACTGTACTGTATGACAAACTCTTATTGGAATAATTCAGTAAAATCTCATATTTTTGACCACATTAACTAAACAGAGCCATAGGGCAGCAATATTTAGTTTCTAAACCGTTAGCACAGATTATTTCAGCAGTGTAATCCTTCTTTTAAAACGATCTTTTATGTCTGAAAATGTAATGTCATATTCATGATATGAATATAATTAAGTTGAGTATGCTTTAATTTCACTCAAAAAAAAAATGCTGTGTTGTTTCAACCCATGGTTGGGTCGAATATGGACAAACCCAACCGTTGGTTTAAATTTTGTAATCCAACCGTTAAATTTTTTTATTACATTTTTAAACCCAACGGGTTTTGTCCATATTATCTGTCCATATTTTACCCAAACGTGGTTTGAAATAAGCCAGCATTTTGTTGTGTAGGTTCTGTAAAGTACATAAGTAACAACTAAAACAAAAACTAAACTAAAAAGTTTTTTTGTATGTAGAAAAGCAATTGTCCACCTAAAGATCCTGCTCATAAATCGATTCCATATGACACAAAGCAAAATGCCATTTTAAACGGCACAAAACAAATCTCATCACATCCACAAGTTTTATTAAAACTTTTTCTGAACAATAAACTTTTTAAGGTCGCTGATTCAGTTAATCCAAAAAGAGATCACAATAAGTTTAATGAAAGCACACATCTTACCAGTTGTCACTCTGACTGACTGTGAAAACAATCCGACGAGCAGCAGTGGAGTTAAAAAGCGCAACATCGCAGAGAAACTTTTGCCTAAAAGAAACCCCATAACGTTTTCTTTTCTTTTTCCTCTCGTACAAATGTGTCAAACGAATACGCACACGAAGCAGAGTATGTGTAGATCAAACAACATCTTCTTTTCTATTTACTCGGGGTCATTTAACACACGAAGGAATGTGTGTTTGGTCGTGACGAATGCAGCTGACTCCACGCGCGCTCTCGCTGGAGGAACGCGGTCCCTCGCATGACGTCACACCAGCAGGTTGGGATCGGATGCGCGCTTCTCACAAATTCACTACCCCGATGTTTTGTTTTATATATTGTATGTTTTGACTTATATTTAACACATTTTAATTTACTTTAAAATTTCATCTTGTATGTTTAATTCACGTATTCTTTATTTACTACTTATTTTACTGTTTGTTAATATTTTATAATTAATATTTTCATGCTTATTTTTAATGGCTAAAGTCCCGTTCACACCAAGAACGATAACTATAGAGATAACTATAAAGTTAACTACATTCGTGTCCACACCAACGGACGATATCGTTATGTTTATTCTAAGCGCGTGCTTGTCTGCCACTTTAATGCTCGAGCTCGTAACAGCAGGATGGATTCTGATTGGCTGTCAATGTTTTAATCGTTCATCAGCTGATAAAATCGTTCTGATTTTTTTTTTTTTTAACACATTTTAATTTAATTTAATATTTCATCTTGTATTTGTTTTATTGCACATATTCTTCATTTACTACTTATTTCAAATTGACTGTTTGTTAATATTTTATAATTAATATTTTCATGCTTAAAAGGCCCGTTCACACCAAGAACGATAACTGTAAAGATAACTACATTAGTGTCCACACCAACGGCCCACACCAATATCGTTATGCGTGCTTGTCTGCCGCTTTAAATGCTCGAGCTTGTAACAGCAGGACGGATTCTGATTGGTTGTCAATGTTTTTATCGTTCATCAGCTGACAAAATCGTTCTGAAAGTGATTCCAACGATATCGTTTCTCTGTATCGTTATCGTTATAGCTGTGGTGCGAACTCTGCTATTCTTTAATACTGAGAACGATTTTTAGAACTATATCTTTATCATTATCTTTATAGTTATCATCCTTGGTGTGACCGGGCCTTAATTGTTGACAAATACATTTCATTGTCCACACCTTCTGCACTTGCTGTGCTGTTCTTTTACTTTCTCCTCCATTTCCTTCATTCAGACATTGTTTAGGTCTGCTATACTTTTCAAAAATATTCTGTGAAACTACTTTGAAACAATATGTTTAAAAAAAAGGGCAGGATGCGCTTCAATGCGCTAAATAAAAATCTGAAAAGCTCTATACAAATAACAAATGACCCGACTACTAAACAGAGTCAAATATACAAAATGGGTTCGTCTAGGATTTCAAGTACATAATGAAATACTGCAATTACATTTGCTTTCATTTTATTCGATTTCAAATACTACATGGTAATAAAAAAACGACCTTCATTTGTAATGTTTTCAAAACAATAATTGGATTTGTCCACAAAGTGGCGCTATTCCATGGTGTAAAACAGCTCTGGAATATGTTCTTCAAACATCAGTGATTGCAACTAGTTAAGTTACATAACTTAAACAAGAAAACTCTTTTTTTCCACATTAAAAAGCCTTACATTGACAAATTAAACTATTTGACAGCAATTATGCAATGATCAGGTTGAATTCTGACACCAAAAGGCTAAAATGCATGCAAAGAGTTCCTGAAAATGACTGATGCTTCCCACCGTCAATATCTATAAAAATGAAAGATCTTGTAGAAATTGTGACATAATGTGGCCTGTTGCTTTTTGGTGCATTTACCCCCTAACAATAGCCTCTTTGGGCGCTACATTCGCTCTCAAAAGACCTGTGCGTCTTCTGAACTATAAGTCAATGCATTGAGAGATAAGAGTGAAAATGAGTTGCAAAATGAGTCCTCTGAAAATGGTACCATCTTCCCCGAGTCTCTTAGATAAGATTCAGCAAAATTCAAGGGCAGAACACCAAGAAAATCATGTCTAAATTAGACGAGTCTGAATATCTCCGATTCCCTAGACCCTTTGCATCTGCGGTCGAGGTGTTAGATGGGAAAAGGTGGACATCCACATGACCGCACGAGGGGCTTTGGAGTTGGCATTGGAGCCGGAGCTGCTTTTGCTTCGGTTGATGTTCTCCGAGCAGTATGTCTTCATCCGATACAAGTTGGCTTTGCTCTCACAGCAGCCCATGGAGCTCAGCAGGATGCATGCATCTTTCCTGAAGGCCCTGGTGAAGATGGCATAGAGGAAAGGGTTGGCGCACGAGTTGATGGGGTAGAAGAGCACCAGGAGGATCTTAGAGTTGGTCACCGTGATGAGCGGGACTTTGAAGGCCGCGGAGATGGCAAAAAATGAGATGGGCGCCATGCACAGGAAGTCGGTGAAGATCAGCACGGCCATGCGCTTGGCGATCTTGGCGTCGGCGGCGCGTCCCGGGAACTCTGGGTTGCGGACGGCGGTGTAAATGCACACGTAGCAGCCGCAGATCACCAGGAAAGCACCGACGTTGAAAAGCAGCAGGAGTATAATGTAGGCTTGGGATAACGGCGTCTCGATGTCCATCGGCAAACACATGCTGACCTTGTTGTAGCTGCTGACGCCCATCAAAGGCAGCAGCGCCATTGCTAGACAGAGCAGCCATCCACCGACCATTATCGCAGAAGCGTGGCTCAATCCCAGACGTCGTTCCAGCCGGAGAGCGTGCGTGATCGTATGCCAGCGCTCGACGGTAATGGTGGACAGTGTGTAGACGGACAACTCGCCACCGAAAACGGATAGAAACCCGGCGATGCCGCATCCCACTCCTGTTTGCCACTCAATAGCGTGCTCACTGTAGTGTCCACGTGTCCTGAGGTCCACGGTGGCGATCATAAGGAGATACACGCCTATACAGAGGTCGGCGAAGGCCAGGTGGCACATGAGGAATCTTGGGACGGTCAGTTTGCAGCGGCTTGTAAATATCACAAGCAGCACCGTCAGGTTGCCGGCAATGGCAAGGACGTTGATGAACCAAATGGCCACCCGCAAGAACCCGAAGCCAGCGATGTCCTCGCAGGGGTTGAAGGCGTCGGCCTCGGGGCTGCACTGCAGGGCTGGTTGCGGCTGACACAGGTCTAGCTCTGGGTAATCGAACTCTATTACATTTCCAAAAGTGTTTTCTGCAGATGCAAGAGGACCATCCAGCATTAGAGAATCGTCGATCTCAGATGGACTGAGAAAGGACAGGGTGAAAAAGGTCAATGTCACAGTATTGTTAAATATATTGTGAAGTCTCTTATGCTCACCAAGCCTGCATTTATTTGAAGAAAAAAAAAAAAACAGTAATATTGTGAAATATTACATTTAAAATAATGGTTTTCTAATTTAATATTCTTTTCTTTTTTACTTTTTATTCATCAATGAATCCTGAAAAAGGTATCACAGGTTATAAAAAGTATTAAGCAGCACAACTGTTTCCAACATTAATAAATCATCATATTAGAATGATTTCTGAAGGATCATGTGACCCTGAAGACTGGAGTAATGATGCTGAAAATTCAGCTTTGATCAAATAAATTATATTTTTAAGTATATTTAAATAGAAAACCATTATTTGAAATGGTAATACTATTTCACAATATTATTTTTTCTGTATTTTTGATCAAATAAATGAAGGCTTTATGAGCATAAGACACTTTCAAAAACATTAAATAGTAATGTTTCCAAACTTTTGATAACTAAAACTAAATAAACTATACAGACATTTAAAAATAAATGATAAAAAAAAAAAAACCTGCACATAATTACTAAAACTTTGAAATTTAAAAAAAAAAAAAAAAAAAAAAAAAACCAATATTAACAAAAACTATTTTTGAACTACAAACCAGATTCCAAAAAAGTTGGGACACTGTACAAATTGTGAATAAAAACAGAATGCAATGATGTGGAAGTTTCAAATTTCAATATTTTATTCAGAATACAACATAGATGACATATCAAATGTTTAAACTGAGAAAATGTATCATTTTAAGGGAAAAATAAGTTGATTTTAAATTTCATGGCATCAACACATCTCAAAAAAGTTGGGACAAGGCCATGTTTACCACTGTGTGGCATCCCCTCTTCTTTTTATAACAGTCTGCAAACGTCTGGGGACTGAGGAGACAAGTTGCTCAAGTTTAGGAATAGGAATGTTGTCCCATTCTTGTCTAATACAGGCTTCTAGTTGCTCAACTGTCTTAGGTCTTCTTTGTCGCATCTTCCTCTTTATGATGCGCCAAATGTTTTCTATGGGTGAAAGATCTGGACTGCAGGCTGGCCATTTCAGTACCCGGATCCTTCTTCTACGCAGCCATGATGTTGTAATTGATGCAGTATGTGGTCTGGCATTGTCATGTTGGAAAATGCAAGGTCTTCCCTGAAAGAGACGACGTCTGGATGGGAGCATATGTTGTTCTAGAACTTGGATATACCTTTCAGCATTGATGGTGCCTTTCCAGATGTGTAAGCTGCCCATGCCACACGCACTCATGCAACCCCATACCATCAGAGATGCAGGCTTCTGAACTGAGCGCTGATAACAACTTGGGTTGTCCTTGTCCTCTTTATTCCGGATGACATGGCGTCCCAGTTTTCCAAAAAGAACTTCAAATTTTGATTCGTCTGACCACAGAACAGTTTTCCACTTTGCCACAGTCCATTTTAAATGAGCCTTGGCCCAGAGAAAACGCCTGCGCTTCTGGATCATGTTTAGATATGGCTTCTTTTTTGACCTATAGAGTTTTAGCTGGCAACGGCGAATGGCACGGTGGATTGTGTTCACCGACAATGTTTTCTGGAAGTATTCCTGAGCCTATGTTGTGATTTCCATTACAGTAGCATTCCTGTATGTGATGCAGTGCCGTCTAAGGGCCCG
The DNA here is from genome assembly GCA_039654105.1 of Coreius guichenoti. Taxonomy (NCBI): domain Eukaryota; kingdom Metazoa; phylum Chordata; class Actinopteri; order Cypriniformes; family Gobionidae; genus Coreius; species Coreius guichenoti. Next base: position 37,792,749 of record CM077179.1, on the reverse strand, counting down.
AAGATCACGGGCATCCAGTATGGTTTTCCGGCCTTGACCCTTACGCACAGAGATTGTTCCAGATTCTCTGAATCTTTGGATGATATTATGCATTGTAGATGATGATAACTTCAAACTCTTTGCAATTTTTCTCTGAGAAACTCCTTTCTGATATTGCTCCACTATTTTTCGCCGCAGCATTGGGGGAATTGGTGATCCTCTGCCCATCTTGACTTCTGAGAGACACTGCCACTCTGAGAGGCTCTTTTTATACCCAATCATGTTGCCAATTGACCTAATAAGCTGCAAATTGGTCCTCCAGCTGTTCCTTATATGTACATTTAACTTTTCCGGCCTCTTATTGCTACCTGTCCCAACTTTTTTGGAATGTGTAGCTCTCATGAAATCCAAAATGAGCCAATATTTGACATGACATTTCAAAATGTCTCACTTTCAACATTTGATATGTTATCTATATTCTATTGTGAATAAAATATAAGTTTATGAGATTTGTAAATGATTGCATTCCTTTTTTATTCACAATTTGTACAGTGTCCCAACTTTTTTGGAATCGGGTTTGTATTTCATTTTGTGATCTCAGACTTGATTGCAGACTTTGGTTTCCTGGCAAATCGGATTACAGTTGGAGACATTGTTGAAAACTCCTTTTTTTATGACAAAATATAAGAAGCCTCCATTTGCTCTTATTGGTTGCTGGTTACCAGCTGACATATTAAAAATTTAATTTAGAAAATTAATTTCCTGCTGAATCTATAAAGACGATTATTATTATTTATTTAGAGCTACAAAAATAGAACAAAACATGTCAATACTACATCACACTAACAAAACGTACTCATCCAGTGGGCTGTTGTCACCACAGTATGATGATCCATTTCTCAATGCAGCAATAACAGAGCCCTCCCTATATGAGAACGAGAAAATGAAGGCATTGAATTATACTGATGATCCTCTGCTTTGAATTTAAACAGTGAATCATAATATCAAATATAAATGTCAAGTTCTTTTATTGGAGCTTAATTTTATGACGTTCACTGAGGGAGAAGTGCTAGTGATGCTCTTATTGAAAATGGCAATGAATTAGATGAGAGGAATATGTTATTCCACTATGGCACATAAATTGATGGCGTGTTTGATATGTTGACCTGTTGGCGCCCCAGCTGAGCAGGGCGCAGCAGTGGCTGGGATACGTGAGCTGCGCATCTCTCAGGCTCTTCAGTCCCTTCAGTGGAGGCAGTCTCTTCAGAGCGAACGCTGAGCGAGCCACCAGCATCAACACAGACTCCAGACCATGAGAGGGTAGCGTCTCCAATACTGTTGACGAAACATCCCTGGTGAACAACAGAGAGTGAAAATGCTGAAGTTGGCATGAAACGGAAGCTGTGATAGTCTTTTCTTCCCTATTGTGATGTATTTTTGAGTGAAATGGCTTCTCACACAAGAAAAAATGTAGGGCGGGACTTGATTTTGTCCATGAGGAATTGATGGTTGTTGTTTGTTATTGGTGTATCTCATGAGAGCAACAGGTTGTCTCGCCCTCACGCCAGTAAACGCCACCCCCCCCCCCCCTCGTTTGAAACCAACCCTGCGTCCCAATGTCCATACTATCCATCTTAAAGGGTTAGTTCACCAAAAAATGAAAACTATGTCATTAATTACTCACCCTCATGTCGTTCCAAACCCGTAAGACCTTCGTTCATCTCCATAACACGAATGAAGATATTTTTGATGAAATCCAAGAGCTCTCTGATCGCTCCATAGACAGCATTTTAATTACCACTTTCAAGGCCCAGAAAGGTAGGAAAGACGTCAATAAAATAGTCCATGCGACTCCAGTGGGTCAACCTTAATGTTATGAAGCGACGAGAATACTTTTGTGCGCAAAAAACAAATAAAAATAACGACTTTATTCAACAATCTCTTCTCGTCTGTGTCAGTCTCCTACACTGTTGACGTAGTGTAAACAGTGCAGCGCTTCCTAGTTCTACAGCTCACCATTGGCCAGCTCCTGCGTCAGCATCACACGCATGCGTCGTTGTGCTCACATGAACAGCATCTGCCAATGGTGAGCCGGCGTTCTGATGTAGTGCACTGTATTTACTACGTCAACAGAGTAGGAGACTGACACAGACGTGAAGAGATTGTTGAATAAAGTTGTTATTTTTGGGGGATTTTTGCGCACAAGAAGTATTCTCGTCGCTTCATAACATTAAGGTTGAACCACTGGAGTCACATGGACTATTTTAACGATGTCTTTACTACCTTTCTGTACCTTCAAAGTGGTAATTAAATTCATGTCTTTAGAAGGGTCAGAGAGCTCGTCAATTTCAGCAAAAATATCTTAATTTGTGTTCTGAAGATGAGCGAAGCTCTTACGGGTTTGGAACGACATGAGGGCGAGTAATTAATGACAGAATTTTCATTTTTGGATTTTAGATTAGAATAAGTGTGTCCCAAAGCATAGTATGTTGAAAAGAGTATGTCAAAAGTCCTCGGATGGTCTACTATTTCCATGCGCTTTGGATTTCGGTTCAGAACTACAAACACGAGTAAAAAGTGTTAAAAAACTACAAAACATGGTGGATATGCGTGACCGATGGTGAGAGGTTTAGATAAAGGTTTGAGTGACTAATAATCAAATATTAACCTGATAAAAAAGTGTTATACTTCATCTGCAATAACAATGTAGACTTTTATAAAGATCTGTTTGGCCATTAACTTTTAAATGTATCATTATGCATTAATATGAGGAGAGTTCTCCGCATGAAAGACCCGCGACTGCAGATCAACGTGCTACCGCATTTCTCTCCGATATGGTAGGAAATTAAACGAAATGAGATGAAATGGAGGATTTTAACTGTGACAAGATGATTGACAGGCCAGTTTGCAGTGACAGGATGCGACAGAGAGCAACCGTTAAAGACGCAATTGTATGAAGTGATTCTACAGTATGTCCCAAAGCTTGTCTACTCTTTTGCTACATACTCAAAAGTATGTATTTTTTCTTCACAAAAAGAGTACATACTTTTAGGGCGTAGTATAAGTAGGTGAATTGGGACGCAGCACAAGTGTGCCGCACAAGTCCTGAAAAGTGAAACCAAAACGTTTCGATCGCCCCCAGGTGGCTGGATGCAGTATAGCTCATAAACCCCGCCCTCTCCATGTACTCTAATGGGACGTGAGACAAACTAAACAGTCAAATTACACTTCAAATGCATTTTTTCCAAAGATGGTTTCTGTCATTTTAGGTAGCTTTTGTCAAGCTGATGTAAGTTCAGCTTCGTTTTAAGTTAGTTATTTGATGCTATAAAAACGGGAGTGTGGCATCATGATTGACAGCTTCTCTGAGCGAAATAGTCACTGAGGCACAGACTTTTTTGGGGATTCTCTTTTTACAGTCTATGGTTGAAACCCTGTGCACGCTACTGATGGGAAATGTGCTATATAAAGAGCAGCAGTGTCTGATTCTGTGAGTGAGCACATTATCGCAGCTGAAAACAAAAAAGTGCCTCTTCATCTTAAAATGTTGTGTAATTGCTCTTCTCCATGCATTGCAAGAATGCTTTCCCGACAAGGCCTTGATTCCCACTCTAACTGTATTATAAAATATATATATAATTTGAAAAATAATTAAATATATATAATTTATCAGTTCGGGAATGACGGCTACATTCATATAAGTGTCACGACAGCTACAGATAAAGCCACAATCCATTCTGATGGATGACGCAGAGAATGTAAACAGGTAAACTCTGACCAATGAGAGGACAGATTTACTCATATGTGACTTGCATAAACATGCTGTGTCATTCACGCCAGGTTGTAATTACCGTAGTCTCAAGGTGACAACACGTGACGTTATATTCAGAGCTGTTCACGTCTGGGAATTATGCGTTTCTATACTATCAATGCCTGAAAATGAATGGTGGTACAGAAGTCACATGGTACAAAGTAGGAGCTCTCAGACAATTCCCATCTTACAAGCTGCAATTATAAGCTCTACGAGGACGTGAACACTTTTTACAAGTTAGTAATTGCAACATGGTTTAAACGCACTTGCTTTGAAATGTTGCCTTGTGAAAGCGAACAGAACCAAGAAGAAAATGCAACATTTTAACAAATTATGGGCCCTATCATACACCCGGCACAATGCGACGCCAGACATGACGCAAGTGTTTTTTGCTAGTTTCACCCCGACGCAGTTATCATTTTCCCGTCCAGCGCCACGTTGTTTAAATAGCAAATGCACTGGCGCCCATCTGTTCACCCATGGGCGTGCTGGTCTGAAAACCAGGTGTGTTCAGGTGCATTGTTGACGCGTTGCTGTTTTGAGGAACTGAAAACGACTGCGCCATTGACCAACAAAAACCTGGTCTAAAGTCAAGTCGCAGTATTTTTTGTGTTATTTAAAGGGTGTGTTAGTAATATGTGCCTATAGGCGGGTCCACAACACGCATACATTCTGCTTATTACACACACAGGGACGCGCAGCAGCACACACACATTTTTAAATATTAAAAATAAAAGGATTCCTCTCTGGAGAAGCGTTCAGTCTTTCCGCTCGCAAATTCTGCCATGTAAATAGCGAATCCGCCATTGGCGCAAGCGCAGCTGGCTTTTAAAGGGAATGGGAGATGAGACTCTGATTGGTTTATTTACGCCCAAAACACACCCATGACTCATTAAGAGACTAGGGACAACCCTTTTAGACCATGCACCTGGCGTGACAACCTCTTTTTCCGTGGTTAAACTAGCAAAAGTGGATTCGGACACGCCCTAAGTGCACCTGTGCCATGCGCTTCACACCATGGGCTCAGATCGTTAAATTAGGGCCCTGTATGTGAATTCTGACACACCCCTGGGAGGTGCTCAATCCTGCTCCTCAAGTCCTTGGTTCATACTGAAATCTATCACACCTGAACCAGCCAATTAAGGTCTTCAGGTTTTCCTAAAAGCTAAAGGTAGGTGTGGTAATGCTCTAGTCTAGAGTAAGGTAATGCACCCCAGCTTTAGTGATTCACATTGACATCTGATAAGACCCGACACAAAGCACTCAGTCCATAGAAAATGAACGGCGAAATGAGCTCTTCACAGTGAAGTAAAGAGCCAGAATTTGCAAGAGAAAGGGTAGTCTTGGCAGCAGTATTTAATTGTGGTATCACTTACAGCGAAGTGGGGCCAAATGCTTTTTTGAAAGCGTCTTCATGGATCAAACGCAGATTTTTGTTGTTCTTTAATACTCTGCAAAACAAACAGATTATACCGTGATTATACAGCACACATACCGTAGATAAATAACATGATTAAAGCAGAACTGAATAGAGATTAGTGCATTCATAATTTGTAAATACTTACAGTTTATCTATCATAGTTCCATTGAAGGCATGGCTTTCTATTTCTTGAAATCCATTGTTAAAGAGATTCCTGAAAAAAAAAGAGAGAGAAGCGTTTATTAGCAGATAATGACTTAAATATCATACAAATTCTATGGTTGTATTGAATATATTATTTCAAGTACATAATGTTTGGTTTAAAAACTGTTGCCGATTATATATACAAAAGTATGCGTGCTTCAGGAAGTGTTTGTGATTAAATGCTGTGCTATCTTGTTTGCATACAGATACAGAGATTGAAGGTTGCGTGTTTTGGACACTTACGTAGACTAAGCAAAGATTTGATTAATAGCACTATCATCTAAGATGATGGGGCCCGTAACCCCATAATATTGATTTCGATCTTGCTTTTGTACACCTTGTTTTGTTGAACTTGTTTATTATAGGAGTCATATCATGGAGTCTGTCCAAAAAGAGCATTTATTGAAACTAAAAAATGCATAATAACTTAACTTCAATTAAGAACATAACTCAGATCGTTTCATTCTGAGCTTAATGGTTTTTAGGAGCAGTGGTTTTATGGATCTGTCACAATGGTGATGCAAAGAGGCTGTTATTAAAGGATGACACAGTGTACTTGATCCAAAAGCAAATCCACAGCTCACAAATAAGAGTTGCACAGCGACAGTGCCTTTAAATCATCTATGCAAAAAGTCCCATTATTTCTTAGAGTCAGAGAGAGGGTGGAAAACAGTGCTAATTTCGCCATATTTTTCCGTCAACAACATTTTTTCACTGATGAAAACAAGACAATCACTCTATAAAAAAACAATTTTTGATGACAAAAACTATAACAGAAATCGATTGACCTTTTTGTCAATGAATAAGAACAAGACAAAAATGTTAGGAAGAAAAAAACACAAAATTTACAATACAATACAGGGCTCGACAATAAGGACTGCACAATGGCCCGGGACAGTTGAAGGAATTGACAAAAAAGTTTCATGCATTAGCAAGGACAAATAGACACAAAAAAATTGAACTGCCTGTTTTGGTGAGTTTCCTTTTTTTTTTTTTTTTTACTGTCAGTTATGTCTTAAGTCAAAGTAAACAGTTTAACCTTCATTCGTCCCTCGCACTTTGTAACAAATCAGTCCCTCGTGGGTCAAAATGACCCGAAGCACTAAAATTATACTTTTTTTCTTTTTTGGTCCAGAAAGCTTATTATTTTTTCTATTTTTTAATGCAAGTTTTTTTAGGAGATTTTTTTATTTTATTTACCTTTAAATTACTAGATTTGATCAATAAATAATATAATTTAATGATATAATGATAATATCATTCTTCACATTCTTTCAACTTAAATTCAAAATAACTCAACATTTCATGCATAACCTTGTTAATTCAGCTCAGAATATCTCACGTTGGGTGTCTCTGCTGACCACTTGTAGAAAAATAATAATATAACATGATATTTCATGACTCTTGCCACTAGATGGCCTTATAGCTCTATATGGAGCAAATGAGCTGTTCCGCTGGGTCCTAAAGTCAGTTCTTAAGTTTATCTCTTCAGTATGCATTCAGATACTCATGCAGACATTATAAAATCATTTTTTAGTAAAGTTTAGGTTTAATTTTGAGCATTTTTTAGGTTTTTCTATGTATACTGAAGCATTCCTCGCATTCCATTCATTCCTAAGGGGGTCATTTTGGGACTGATTTGTTACTTTTTAAAATTTCAACCACATAAATTCCTCGAATCCAGTCAAATTTTTTGTGTATTCATGGTTTAAAGGCACAATATGTAGTTTTTCGCGACGCTAGAGGTCGCCTATTCAAAACGAAGGTGTAGCTTGATTACGCCGAGATTGAGTGCAGAATCATCTCACATCTCACACCTCACAGTTGGTGGAAAAGAATCGGGACGGGACTCGGGCAGAAATCATGTTCTTGGATGAGATTATTAACGTTACTGTAGTATGAAGCAGAGCAGGGCCGAGTGCTGAAGCAATTGCTAATGAGAGACGAGCGCGACACATGGCTCGACAGCAGTGGAGCTTTTATTATGCCACAGTCGCCGCTTCCGCTTCTTCAGGTCAAGCGTATGTGGGGTAACGCAGCGCTGTTGATCATATTAGATACATTTGAGTGTGCTGAAAATGATGTTATAACGTTAACGCTGCTATGAGACACTTCACACTGCAGTAAGCTAGATCGATATTAGAATATCATATTAATAAATGCTGAATGGCTTGTGTTACTAAATGGTATGCAATTAATTTTAAAACGTATTGTATGACGGAGAAAATGCTGTATTATTGTATAATTAGTTTTCTGTCTATAAATGTATCCAAACAGTTGTTGCCTTGTCTAATAAAACATATAATATATTAAAGCGTCTTTGGTGTTCCCATTCAGTCGGTCACTCCCGACGCCACGTCAGAGACCGACGAATAGGAATCTCGCTCACAAGAGCCAATCTACTTCGAGTGTAACTAAACGAGCCAATGCACATTGGCATGCAATGATTGCACCAGCTGCTCATGCCACGCAGTGCGGGTATAAATGAGGCACAGGTGCTTGCATCAAATTATCTTTTTGCTTCGGATCCGAGTGGTAGATGGTTCGTCCTGCAATCACTCTCTACAAAGCAGTGGAACTGACTGAGCCTGCCTTTTGGAAGTGGATCTCTTCAGTCGGTGTTGGTGTGACGGCACAGCAGCGGGTCGTGTGGTTTTTATATCATCTCTCTTTTTTGTTCGTAAGAGCAAACACAAAGGTTGTTCTCACAGCTGGTTCGGTGCGGGAAAAAAAAAAGCCGTTCTTACGGCTGGTAAGAGAGCGCCTTCGTGAGAGAGAGTGCACACGTCAGGCTGCACTACTTCCCTGACTGTGTCGCCGCGACCTTTCCCCCTGCGTGCTTCAGCACCAAGGAGAGCGTCCTTCTAAAAGAGCATACACAGATAGAGTTTGCGTCTTTTTCAAGATGACATTCTATCTGTGTGTTTCTGGATGCGGTGATTATCTGTGACCGAGGGATGGTCACCAGCGCTGTATCTCATGTTTGGGCGTTCAGCACGCTGAGGCAGCGGTCTCGGACTCGGAGTTGCGGTCGAGACTCCACAGTGGGTTACTTCAGGCAGTAGCGCGGGGTGATCTGAGGGTTACGGTGAGCGCGCTTCCCCCAGGGACCCAACCCCCGGGGAACCCTCACTCCTCCCGCACTTCGCAGCCAGTAGACCTGCCGTTGGAACGTGGTGGGCCACCCACGAGGTGTGTACCATCCGTATCCTTTGGGGCTCCTCTTGACAACCAGATGTCCATCGCTACATCGGAGGGAGGGCCAGAAGCTTCTGGAGATGACGTATCGGCGCAGGGAAGATCCGCTGTGCCCGATATGGATCCAGAAATGTTGGCCATGCTTTCCCGGGCCGCTGAGAGAGTCGGGCTCGTGTGGAACCCTCCACCGTGTCCCGAACCCTCGAGGCTGGACGACTGGTTTCTCGGGGTGCCCGTGCTGGTTCTCAGCGCCCCACCCCGGTTACTTTCTTTCCGGAGGTGCACAAGAAGCTCACTAGGTCATGGTAGGGCTGGGCGATATGGCCAAAAAATCATATCTCTGTATTTTTTGGTTGAATGGCGATACACGGTATATATCCCGGTATTTTCTACGTTTTTCTATTTGGATAAAATTTTTTTTATTTATTTTAATAATAATTTTATTTCACATCCTGCCCAATGATATCCTAAAAACAATGTTGATATTGAAGGCTATAAACAAATACAGTGAATGTAATGTAGGCTATGCAATATAATATGTGCAAAAAGGGGGTTTATGATCTAAAAACAAAATTAATAATTTTGTTTTTAAATTCACTAAACTAAAAATGAAAATAAAAACAAAAGCATATTAGCCTACATTTGATTACCCCATTATAATGGTCACTTTCATAAAATATACTTACTTGTAGGTTTAAAATTCCACATATGGCACATTTATTGTCCAACAACAAATATTTTAGAAATATGCATATTTTAGTCAGAATTATTGCGTTCCTATTCTATTGCGCTCCGTCTGTTTGGCGCGAATGCACGTGGCGGCGCTCGTTCACGGAAGCCTGAGTTTTAGTGGAGATTCACTTGCAGAAGGCTCGTCCTCTCCTGACAGCAAAATGGACATATTTGCATGACTTTCTAACATTTACAGATGGAGAATATACCTGTGAAATGTAAGTTATGCACTGAGGAAAGCACTACATTTCAAACGCATTAAACACAGCAAGTATTTATCTGTATGTCAGCACAAGTTATCTCTCAGAGCATCTGTCAGAGCGTCTGCTGCTTTAAACTATACATGTTAACTATATCTTACCAGTTATTCTGAAGCCCTTAATATAAAGCATGTGTCATGTTTAGGACAGATTGTATCATGCACTTTCCCTGCATCAGCTCACTCTGCGTACTCCGCTATTTTTCAGATGCGTTCGTATCAATCTACTGTATATCGTTATAAACGGTATTGCCTCATTCCATATCGTTTCTAAAAATATCGATCTCTATATCGATATATTGTACAAACTCGATATACCGCCCAGCCCTAGGTCATGGACGGCACCTTTTACTGCCCGAAACCGGCCTAGTGGCTCCTCCTCCCTCACCACCCTCGATGGCGGAGCTGCAAAGGGTTACACGCAGGTTCCTCCCGTGGAACGGGCCATTGCTATGTAACTTTGCCCTAACTCCACATCCAGGGGAAACCCGTGTCTCCCCTCCCGGGCCTCTAGGTACTCGTCCGATCTGATCGGAAAGGCCTACCAGGCTTGTGGGGATGCTGCCTCCGCCTTACACGCTTATGGCGTTGTTGCAAGTTCATTAGGCCCAGGCACTGAAGAGCTTGCACAAGGGTGGTCACGATCCAGCAGTTCTGCACGAACTGAGGACCGCAACAGATCTCGCGCTTCGTGCGACGAAGGTCACTGCGCGGGCAGTGGGCCGTGCGATGTCCACTATGGTGGTCCAGGAACGCCATCTCTGGCTGTGTCTGGCCGACATGAGGGAAACCGGCAAAGTCAGGTTTCTTAATTCCCCCGTGTCCCAGACCGGCCTCTTCAGCGACGTGGTCCAGGCATGCAGAAGCAGACCTAAGCGCCGTCGAGGAGCCAGGCGTAAGCAGGCCACCCCGCCCGTCCAGGCCCCCGCCAAGAGGGGTGGCAAAGCCAAGGGCAAGCAGCCCTGAGACGGGCGACCCGAAGATGGGGAGGACTGCTCTTCAGGAGATGGTGACCGCATCGCACCGGGCGGAGAATCTTTTGTTCTGTTTTGTTTGTGTTCCGCCAAATTTTCAATAAAAGAGCAGTTTCCTCCATCTCCTGGTCCTCAGGGGGCTCGGAGAGTTGTGGCCGGTCAAACGCCGGACCACACTCATCCTCCCCCTTCGCCAGCGGGCAGCATTGGACGGCTCGAGGACGCAACCAAGCCTCTTCACATACCCTCTGCCCACTGCCCACAGGTAAGTGTTGCACAGCACACTCACACCTCGCTGCGGGCCGCCTCCACGAGACAGCCGCCCCAGCCCGGTACCTGCATTCCACCTCGCTGCCCCATGGTGGGTACGCCGGTGGTCCCTTTGGTCCCGCTTGTACGGTCTCTGCGAGCCTGGCTAGCACTCCCCAGTCCATCTCGCTGGCTCACTCGGGCCATCAGGCTTGGCCATGCGATTCAGTTTGCCCGGTGTCCCCCCAGGTTCATGGGCGTCCGCTTCACTTCGCATGCGGAGATCTCACCGAGAAGACCCCCGAAGATGTTCGATCACGTCTGTGCTTTCCTTCCTGCAGCAGGTGTTGGAGCGTAGGCTGTCGCCCTCCACCCTCAAAGTCTATGTTGCTGCAATATCTGCTTATCACGACCACGTAGAAGGTAAGACAGTTGGGAAGCACGACCTGGTCATCAGGTTCCTCGGGGGGTGAGACGGTTAAATCCTCCTTTATACCCTCTTGTGATCTTGCTCTGGTGCTCCGAGCACTTCAAAATGCCCCATTTGAGCCTCTGCAGTCGGCAGAGCTAAAGATTCTCTCTATGAAGACTTTGCTGCTGGCTGCACTGGCCTCCATCAAGAGGGTAGGGGACCTGCAGGCATTTTCGGTCGACAAATCGTGCCTAGAGTTCGGGCCGGGTGACCCACGTGGTACTGAGACCCCGGCCTGGCTATGTGCCCAAGGTTCCTACCACTCCCTTCAGGGACCAGGTGGTGAACCTGCAAGCTCTGCCCCCGGAGCTTTGCTCTGTCCCGTCCGCGCTCTGCGGTTGTACGTGGATAGAACGCAAAGCTTCTGTACCCTGCTGGGGTGTCAGTTCACCTACTCGGCTCCTCAGCAAAAAACTAATTTGATGCAAGCACCTGTGCCTCATTTATACCCGCACTGCGTGGCATGAGCAGCTGGTGCAATCATTGCATGCCAATGTGCATTGGCTCGTTTAGTCGAAGTAGATTGGCTCTCGCAAGCAAGATTCCTGTTCGCCAGTCTCCGACGTGGCGTCTCCGTTCCCTCCTTCAGGGAACGAGGGTTACATACGTAACCGAGACGTTTCCATGGTTTCTACAAAATAAATCTGGAAATCGAGGGTAATGCGGGTATGATGTCATTGATGGGCGACGCACGGTCCGTGTCCTGGTTAAAATAGCTTATTTCTCTGGATTTAAACATTCTTGGAAACATTTGGGATAATGTAAGCACACAAGTCAACAAAATATATAACATTGTTCTAGTGGTTTTTGGATATTTTAATCCCAAAATATTACATATTGTGCCTTTAAGTGCAACAAAAGTCTTAAGTTCTTGGACCACTCCGGTGAACACTCAATTTTTTATTTTTTTTTCAAAAATTAATTTCAGGTCAAAATGACCCAAGGGACGGATGAGCCGGATGTGTATCATTGAATCCGTGCATTAGTTCTTAAAGTGACAGTAGCATAATCATGTTTCTGAGTCTGTCCTTAAATGGATAGTTGAAAATTGTGTCATCATTTACTCACCCTCATGTTGTTCCAAACCTGTATGAGTTTCTTTGTTCTGTTGAACACAGAAGAAGATATTTTGAAGAATGTCGGTAACCAAACAGTTGACGGCACTCATTGACTTCAATAGTAGGAAATAACAATTATTTGGTTACAAACATTCTTCAAAATATCTTTTATATGTGTTCAGCAGAAGAAAGAAACGCATACAGGTTTGGAACAACATGAGGGTGAGTAAATGATGACAAAAACAAAAGCCAAAGATAAAATCAACTGCTCTTGACTGAGTAACTTTAGTATCTTTAATAAGGGTTTTTCCAAGCACTGATATTTTACATTTGATTACTTTGTTCAATTTCTCTATGTAGTATTTCTTACTTGAATACTACTGATAGACCTACCTGACAAACCTAAAACACTTCATTTGTTCTATTGTATTTATTTGTTCTTATTTTTGTTTCTTATTTACTGACTGTTAGATTTTAGTTGAATAAGGATCACATGATCCTTCAGAAATCATTCTAATTTGCCACTCAAGAAACATTTCTTATTATTTTAAATGTTAAACACAGTAACATTTTTGTGGAAACCATTTTTTCAGGATTTTGATATTTGATGTACAGAAAATTCAAAAGAACCGCATTTATTAGAAATATAATTTTCTGTAGCATTATAAATGTCTTTACTGTCACTTTTGATTTTAATGCATCCTTGCTGAATAAAAAAATATTAATTTCTTACTGACCCCAACCTTTAAACAGTAGTGTACCTGCATGTCATGTGACCATTTACCAACAACAGAAAACCCTAAACATGCAACCGAGTTGTTAAATTATTGAAATATGAACTTAAAATTTCAGGTGGCGCTTCAAGCAAATATTTTACAGCAGGTCGAAGAGGTTCAGCTGACAAAAAAGTTTGTGAATTCCCGGTGTGTGGAGATCGCAGCCATAGTGTGAGATACTAACATTGTGGTGAATTCACTCGTCATTCCACTGAAAGCATTTGGTGGGACTGAACGCAGGTTGAGGTTATCACAAATATCCCTAAAAAAGAACAAAATTACTTTAGTATTTTAAACAATAAGTTGCAAGAACAAAACTCATGGACAAAAACATTAGTCTCCTAATCTAATACACCTGTGCTTTTCCTATCCAGTGATCTGACTCATCGGTCTCTGAAAGAGTGTATATCTGTCTCTTTCAAAACACCCCATTTTCTGTCAGCTTGAAATGGATAACAGACGTTAGTGTGCCCGCATTATAGCTTCACTATTACTTTCTATCATTCGTTCTTACTCACACCATCTCTCAAACAGGCGAATCCGCAGGGTAAACTCACAGTGTGAAATAGGGCTCCAGGGAGAAGATGGAGGTCATGTCAGGGAATACACTTATGCCAGTGTTGGAAATGCTCCTGTAGAAATACAAAGCAAGAGGAATTGGGTCTTGACCTGTGCAAGAAAACGTAACCAACAAAACACAGGTGTGTCTCAATCATCTCCCGAGCACGTGAATCAGTGTATCGTGTACACGAATCCGGACACTGGTAAGCACCCTGGTAACTGTAAACGTAACTGACTTACAGGGAACGTCTTAGTTACTAAAGTAACCCCCGTTCCCTTAAAGGGTTAGTTTACCCAAAAATGAAGATTAGCTCATGATTTACTCACCCTCAAGTCATCCTAGGTGTATATGACTTTCTTCTTTCAGATGAATACAGTCAGAGTTATATTAAAATGCCCTGGCTCTTCCAAGCTTTATAATGGCAGTGAATGGCTGTTTCTGTTTTGAAGTCCATAAAAGTGCATCTATCCATCATAAAAGTGCACCACACGGCTCCGGGTGGTTAATAAAGGCCTTCTGAAGCGAAGCGATGCGTTTGTGTAAGAAAAATATCCATATTTAAAACTTTATAAACTAAAATAACTAGCTTCCGACAGACGGCCATATGCATCGATTTACATTCGGAGCTTGGAACTCCGATTGTATTCGTCTGAAAGAAGAAAGTCATATACACCTAGGATGACTTGAGGGTGAGTAAATCATGAGCTAATTTTCATTTTTGGGTGAACTAACCCTTTAAGGGAACAGGGGTTAATTTAGTAACTAAGACGTTCCCTATAAGTCAGTTACGTTTACAGTTACCAGGGTGGTACCAGGGTGAACTATCCCTTTTAAGTAGGGAATGAAAACGTCACGTCCCGTTGCCACAACCCCTGTAACTCCGCTGGAATGGCCGGGACCCCGTCTCAGCTCCTCAGCAGAAAATTTAATGCGTAAGTTTGCACGCTGCCTGATATGCCCGGCTGGCGGGGAGTGGCTTGTGATACAAATTTCCCTCGCCAATGAGCATTTTTGTTTTGTTAACACTCAAAGATGATTGGGCTCTCAGGCGAGATTCCAATTCGTCAGTTTAGTTCTGATGTAACGTCTCCGTGCCCTCCTTCATTATTAATAGGGTGACCAGACGTCCCGTTTTTCCCGGGACAGTCACATATTTCAGCTTTATTTTTAGTGTCCTGACTTATTATCAAAAAATCATGTTTGTCCCGTATTTCTTCTTTCCTAAATTGTCTTTGCTAGGTGATCATATAAAAGCAAGTAGTAGTTTTCAGTCACGTGAGAATAGCCTAAAGGCAGCCAATCTCATCATAGTATATTTTTGAAAAAAAAAATTACCATCCAATCACAATTCGTTATCGATTAACTTTTTTTGTTTGTTTGTTTAAAGCCCGGGACACACCAAGCCGACGGTGTGTTCAAGTGCAGCTTTTTGGCCTAGACGCGGCTGACGAGAGGCGACAACGCCGTTGGGATTTGTCCCTGCTAGTTCTTTGACGTCGAGTTGGTGTGTCCCGGCTTTTAAAGCAGAGGCTCTGTGCAAATTGTGGCCTAAATTTAAATATAGCTAAGACCAAAGACATGATTATAGACTTTGGAAAGTCTGTCATTTCGGTCTCTCCTACTGTAATTAATGGTAGGGACCTTGAGCTTGTGGATGAGTATAGATATCTGGGTGCAGTGATTGATAATAAATTAAACTTCGATGCTAACACTGATGCCATTTGTAAAAAGGTTCAACGACGTTTGTTTTTCTTAAGGAAAATGAATTCTTTTAAGGTATGTAAAGTGTTAATGACTGTTTTACCGGAGTTTTATTGAATCTGTCATTTCTTACTGTGTCATTGTATGGTTTGATTGTATTAGCTTGTCTGGTAGAAACAGAATGACTAAGTTGATTAAGACTGCATCCAAGGTTATCGGAGTTCAACAGATATCGCTTCAAGACATTTTTAAAGAACGCGTTGTTAAAAAAGCCTATGCGATAATTAATTGTCCATCTCATCCATTATATAGAGAGTTTGTCGTACTTCCATCAGGCCATAGATATAGAGCAATTAGGGGGAGAACAAGGAGGTTTAAGAACTCCAACTGCTATTTCTATGTTAAATCACCTGTAATCATGGGTAATATGCCGCTAAATTGTATTTATTTCTTTATTTTTAAATGAATGTCTATGTGTGTGACTGTATAAATGTGATGTGTGGCATCTGTGCAAACTAAATTTCCTAACGGATGAATAAACTGAACTGAACTGAACTGTTCTTTCTTTGATATGTTCAGATCACTGTAAACCCTAACACTCAAAATAATGAATGGGTTTGAGTAGAGCCAACTCAAATAAAACAAATTAGTTCAATCAAATGAACTTTTATGAGTATTTAGAACTTTCTTTCTCTTTTGAGTTCACAAAACTGACACATTTTAAGCAATCTGAGTAGTTTCATTGTTTTATTAACTTGTTTCTTTTAATTTAGATGAACTTAAATTTAACCGAAACTGGGCTGGGATTTATATTTCCCAGCATGCTTTGCCATGACACTCAAAAGGGAGAGTAAATGCTAAAATTAAGTGTTATATAATGTTTTTTTTTGTGTGCAAGATTAACGTTAAGTGGGAGATTTAGTAGTGTTTAATGTTTTGCTCTGCTAGTTTAGAAGAGTTTCTGTTATGTTGGGTTTTTTTGGGGTGCAAGTGCTATGCTAATGCTATCAAAGCATTGTGTTACCAATTAGCAAGGTAGCATTTATTGAATTAGCTAGTTATTTCCACTACTGAAAATATTTAAGTTGATCATTTTAATTTAAATGTATGAATTAGCTTACTCAAATATTTGAAGTTGAGAAATTCAAATATACGAGTACAAAATAAAACCTGTAAGTTCTGCATACTTACTTTAAATTTGATGTAACCTATTGCCTCAATTTTTTCGGGGTTTACAGTGTACAACAAAATATTCTGGGAAATGATCAAAAACACTGCCAGTGACTGGCAACTTGTTTTTTAAAAAGAGTTAAAATGTGATTGCTGTAGAAAAACAGAGATGAAGAAGAAGAATATGTGCTGCTTACAGATATCTCAGCTTGGGAAGGTGGTTGAACGCTCGCCGGTGGATGTGAACGAGACTCCGTGTGTTCTGGATTGAGCTGTGATACAAATTCTTGCATGAAAAATCACGAACAAATGGCACATTACTATGAAAAGACTCTGCGAGAGAAGATTCTGTTCCAGTCGGTTATGATTACGGACAGTAATTAAATACAGTCATTAAGACAGGAACGCAGATCAAGTCAATTATCCATGAATCACTTTCATTGTTCCTCGAGTGGTTTCTTACATTTCTGAGAGATTCAGAAGGCTGTTGAATGCTTCTGTCTCTATGGTCTCCAATGATATGCTCTGGGCGATTTCTCTGGGTGAAAAAACAACAGGTCAATGAAAACCAGAGGTAAAATGCATTTATTTGTGCTTATAAAACTGACATATTAGACATATTTCATGTTCATAAAATGTTCACATAAATTACAAAAAGCAACATCTACTTTCTATTATAAATAAAACACTTTTCACTGTTATGTTCATGTATATAAACATGTCTAATTGCATTGCATTTTTCACATTTTAATTCATGTTGTGGTTTCATTATAAAGTTTTGCATTTTAGGTTGAAAAAGATTTATAAAGGTGAATTTTTGGTTACACTTTATTTTAAGGTGTCATTGTTACAGTGTAATTATATATTTAAGTCTTATGAACTACATATACTTATAGGGTTAGTGTAGGATTAGGGTTTGGTTGAGGGTTAGTTGCATGTAATTATGCATATTTTATTGTTATTACTATGGTAAGTACATGTAATATATATAACAAGGACAATGTAAAATAAAGTGTTACTGAATTTTTCAATGTAAGCCCCATATAATCTTTTCTGAGGCCATTCCTAGGGATAGAAATGCTTCTTTTTGACACAGAAATTCAATCCAGAGAGAGAAAGATTCTTGATATTGTGTGATATTAAAACTGTCACTGACAAAATACTGCATGCTATTCAGCCAAAGAATAATCTATTCTGTGCAAGCGTTCAAACTGTTCCTCCTAACTTGGATGTCCTGAGCCTTTACAAAGAGCTGCAGGGAAAAATTGGCATGTTTTGAAAAAGGGAGTGAACATCAAAGATTCTCTTCACAGGTCACATGATGTGGAGATGAGCCTATTGCTCGGAGGGGAGTGATGATAAATGGCATTTCCCTTCAGTGGACATGCTATCTAGTTATCTGTCAACATTTTTTTTTAAAAACGATGACTACTCACATTGTTTTTACTCCTTTCAGGCGGTCGAAACTGCGACTGCTGATGGTTCTCAGAGAGATGTAATTCAAAACTCTGAAATTGAGATGCACAGGATGAATGAATAATAATTTCACACCAAGTCACAATGTGAATAAATCTGAATAAACCCCTGATCCTCAAAGGCAACCACATAGCAACATCTGTTCCGAAAACCTTAGCAAATCACATTTTCTTTAGAAAGTGTAAAAACTAGTGCTGTCAAAATTAGCTCGTTAACGCATGCGATTAATTTCTTCAGTTTAACACTTTAAAAATATTTAACGCAATTAACGCAGCATCCATGTTTCTCCTTTGGCTAGCGTTACATTATATGATCACGCTCTTATTCATGCAAATGCTTTTGAACCATTCAAGCGGGACAAGACAAAAGAGAATTTGTGAATGTCCTGACTATGTGACACACACGACGCACAGAAAGACGTGCGCCAGTATCACACACACAGACAGCGTGCCATAATCAAGTTCTCTTTTGCACTTTAACAAGCAATAACACACAGATTTATGCCAAAATACCAGTTTTGTCAAGCATTCTCATAAGAGCAGTCTTAAATGAATTAAATAACTTCTTAAATGAATTTTAAAGGCCCTATTTTAACGATCTGAGTGCATGATCTGAAGCTCATGGCGCAGGTGCACTTAGGGCGTGTCCACATCCACTTTTGCTAGTTTAATGACAGAAAAAAATGGTCGGTGCGCCAGGCGCATGGTCTAAAAGGGTTGTACCTAGTCTCTTAATGAGTCATGGGTGTGTTTTGGGCATAACGTGCAATAAACCAATCAGAGTCTCATCTCCCATTCCCTTTAAAAGCCAGTTGCAATCACACCACGGTGGATTCACTATTTACATGGAGGAATTTGCGAGCGTAAAGACTGAACGCTTCTCCAGAGAGGAATCCTTTTATTTTTAATATTTAACGCGTGTACGCGTGTTGTGGACCCGCCTATAGGCGCATATTACTAACACGCCCTTTAAATAACACAAAAAATACTGCGCTATTGACTTTAGACCAGGTTTTTGTTGGTCAATGGCGCAGTCGTTTTCAGTTCCTCAAAATAGCAACGCGCCAACAATAAAATTGTTATTATTTAAAAGCCTAATAAATGTTGAAATTGATATAGCTTTCAATTATACTGTAATGTTGAATGTCTATTATTAATGTTTAAAAAAAATAATTTTCATAGAGACATCAGTATCAGTATTAGTATCAGTGATACTGGCCTTCATTCATAAAAAGATGTCATTACAACAAATATCAACAATCTTTAGGTTGTTTCTGGAAAGTAACTGTAAAATTATTACAATATAAAACATTTAAAACTGTTGTTTTTAATCACGATTAATTACAGAAAAAATGTGTGATTAATTAGTTAAAGCTGCAACTCTAGCGGATAATAAACAAAACTGCATGCGTCTTGCGGAAGAACATTGCAGCCGGATCTACTTCTCTCTGTTTATGTCTATGGCGAGTCACGCAGGGACTGTGCTCCTCCGCAGCGGTTCCTACCAGACCGGTCTGAAATAGTCCCAATATAAACACTTATTATAAGTGTACCATAATGATTCAGGGTAAGACAAAAACACGGTTTGGAAAATGGATTCATGTTGTACATTCTCATTATATAATTTTTGTAAATCTTGAACACAAAAAAAGTTATGGACAGCAGCTTTAATTTTTTTTAATCGACTGACAGCACTAGTAAAAACATTTTTATGCATTCTGGAAAAAAAAAATTATATTCTGTGGAAAATTAGGTTAAAATAAAAGGAGCTTGAACAGATTGTTAAAATGTTTGATAAGTCTCAAGGAAGTTTTACGTCAGCAAAGCACTTCCACTCTGAGACAGAGCTGATAAAAGCTCATTCAGCAAGGTCCAAAATCTCAAACGAAGACAAATGACCTTCCTTTAACCCTGTACTACTCAGAACAGTACTGTGCCACTATATGCCATTTCTGTCTAGTGCTGCTATTCCAAATTCAAGTTGTGTTAGTCCTAACCAGTATTTTGAGTCCCTGTCTGTATTATTTGCTGCAACATTAATTTCACCCTTAATTATCAAAACAACAATCAAATTTTCCAATGCACTGCTAAAAATAACCATGCAAATTGCAAGTAATTACACCACATTATGTCTTACATGGCTGGGTTGAGTTTCATTTAAGAGTTTGGAACCTTTGCACTCGGATAATTATCACTTTGTTTTGTTTTTGAGAGGAGGTCACAGTGCTCTCAGAGTTTGTAATTGTGAAGCGCTGCTTGATTCATCTCTTCCAGTGCAGGTCTAATGATGTGAGTGTGCAGTAACCGCCCGACTCTTGTTAGCACTCGTATGCCTCTCGGTTCAGTTGGAGAGGAGGCGGTCATATTTCCCAGCCTCTGAGCTCACATCATGGATCTTCAAAGCTACTTGAAAGTAGTCTTTGGACATGCATACAGAAGCCTCAAAGCATGTTTAAGTGCTAAAAAAAGTATGCATTTTATTTATCCTGAAAAGAATGCTAATCATTAAATGCAATTTGTTTTGATATTTAATGGTATTTTTGAAGGAAGGATCTGAACAAACTCCTACCTTACACTCGTTTTAAAGTTCTTAAAGGTTCTTTATTGACATTGATGATTCCATGAAGAGCCTTGGGATCTTTCAACAATCTTTGCACAAAAGGTTCTTTATAGTGGAAAAAGGTTCTTTAGATTATTAAAAATGTTCTTCACACTAAGAATAAAATGTTTTTTTAAGAACTGTTCACTTGAAAAGTTCTTTGGGGAACCAACAATGGTTTAATACATCTGAGAAAACCTATGGAAGCTTGTTTCCGTCACAGAATAAAAATGTTTTAAAGATAACTGCTACTTTTTATCTCACAATTCTGACTTTTTTCTCACAATTGCATGATATAAAGTAGCAATTGTGAATTAAAATGTCAGAATTGCGGGATATAAACTCGCAATTGTGAGTTTATATCTCACAATTCTGACTTTTTTCCCACAATTGCGAGTTTATATCCTGCAATTCTGACTTTATATCTCACAATTGCAACTTTATATATACACAATTATGAGAAATAAATTCAGAATTGCAGGATATAAAAATATAAAAATATATAAAATATATAAAAATAGTATAGTAGCATGTTTATATCTCACAATTCTGACTTTATATCTCGCAGTTGCGACTTTATATCACACAATTGTAAGAAAAAAAAGTAAGAAGTTGCGTGATGTAAACTCGCAATTGCAAGAAAAAAGTCTTGTGAGATAAAAAGTCACAAAAAAACTTTTTTATACCATGGCGGACAAGATTCCATAAAACCCCCCTTTTGGAACCTTTATTTAAAGAGTGTATGTATTAAAGGGATAGTTCACCCAAAAATGAAAATTACCCCATGATTTACTCACCCTCAAGCCATCCTAGGTGTATATGACTTTCTTCTTTCAGCCAAACAAAATCAGAATTATATTAAAAAACATCCTGGCTCTTCCAAGCTTTATAATGCGAGTGAATGGTTTTTGAAGCCCCAAAAAGCGCATCCATCCATCATAACAGTAATCCACGCGGCTCCAGGGGGTTAATAAAGGTGTAACAAGGTATGTTATTATGAGAAGAAGTAAAAGCGGCAAAGTAAGAAAGTAAAATCGGCAGCCCCTCACGGACGACTGCAGAACACACATAATAAAACATAAACAAAACACAACGTAAAGTCCAGGCCTGGTCCTCTCTCGTCCTTTACTGTCGTCACTCCTCCTTTTATGCTTCCGAAGCTCCTCCGTGAGACACTCGAGACCGGTGTGGCACGCAGGTGACGCTCCTTAGCAATCACGCCACCGGCCTTGCCCTGTTCTCACGGCTCTCGGCAGGCGCGCCCTTGACACGGGGGTCATGACCAGTGTTGGGGAAAGTTACTTTGAAAAGTAATGCATTACAATATTGCGTTATTCCCTTAAAAAGTAACTAATTGTGTTACTTAGTTACTTTTTAAGAAAAGTAATGCATTACATTACTTTTGCATTACTTTTTCTCACCTTGGCTGGGTTTGTTTTTTTGTTTTTTATAACAAAATGTTCTATTTTTGTGCTTTCACACCAAAATTGAAATAATAAGCCCCAGGCCGAGGTAAAAATGCACATTGACGCATGTACAGTAGAGGGCGCAGCTCAAACAAACCTTTCAGTGCTGCCATTCTGGATAATGGAAGAATAGGACGCAGGAGAAAAAAGTTTAACACTAGTAAACACTAGATTAGTAAAAGCTCATATTAAGTCTAGAACTACAATAACCCTCATGTTTACACACAACGCCTCTGAAATTACTCTCGATTTCTCTCAACATGGGGACAGGAGAGCTGTCAGTCAAATAAATGGGAAAAAGTAACTTGCGTTACTTTTTTGAAAATGTAACTCAGATATTTTGTTGTAAATTTTTTAAAAGTAATGCATTACTTTACTAGTTACTTGAAAGTTACTTGTAATGCGTTACCCCCCACAATGGTAATGACCCCCGCAGTTTTGATAAGGGAAATAGCCTGCGCGATTCGCTAACTAAAACTTCCAACAACGAACATCACATTCATTGTAATTCAAGCCATACAAAATTTATCAAAGTAGAATTGTGCAAGGTTGAAAGTTGAGACATCCCACATAAAAGGCTGGTCTACAGGGGACAGATTTGGCATTCTGCAGGCATTTTGCTCATCCCTAAGTTTTGATTATTCATATGTACTTCTTATTTCACTTAGTTCGTATTGTAATAATAATCAATATTATTCTATTAATGATCAGGCAAGTTTAATATATGATGGTGGTCCGACAGTGAGCCTGAAGTGGTGGTCCGATATCTGGAAATCTGATCTTACTATCTGGGCTTTTGCTTACAGTTTGGTCCCCCCCATTTTGAAAATGCCTCCCTGGCTCTCGGCCTCATCCTGCTTGCCACAAAAGGCATTCTGAAGCGAAGCGATGGTTTTTGTAAGAAAAATATTCCTATTTATAACTTTCTAAACTATAATCATGGCTTCCGGTAACGGCCGTACGTGAGTCTAGTTCCGGCGGAAGACTGACCTCTGACCCAACACATGATGTAGGAGAATCGTAAGCTTAGTTCAGAGTAGACGCCTCTCACGGTTCAGACAAATAGGGCTGGGCAACAAACTCAAGCTCCTCCCACATTTCTCTTTAAAAATTCTAATTCGTGACCAGTGTTTTATTTTGCTCTATCCTCTGCTTCTGCGTTCATCAATACGTCATGCGTCGGGTCAGAGGTCACTCTTCCGCTGTACTCACGTACACCCGTTTCTGGAAGCCAGTGATTATAGTTTATAAAGTTTTAAATATGGATATTTTTCTTACACAAATGCATGGCTTCACTTCAGAAGGCCTTTATTAACTCACTGGAGTCGTATGGATTACTTTTATGATGGATGGATGGATGGATGGATGGATGCGCTTTTTTGGGCTTCAAAATCTCAGGTACCATTCACTCCCATTATAAAGCTTGGAAGAGCCAGGATATTTATTAATATAACTCTGATTGTGTTCGGCTGAAAGAAGAAAGTCATATACACCTAGGATGGCTTGAGGGTGAGTAAATTATGGGATAATTTTCATTTTCGGGTGAACTAACCCTTTAAGCAGTGAATAATTTGTCCTGTAGTGGTGGAGTTTACTGCACAATGCAGACTTGTATGGATTTTTGCCAATTTTGGTTTGATAAATCACAAACAAAGCTGTACAATTAATCAAATTCAAAATTATTCTACCATTCAGAGTCAACCTGCCAAAATAAAAGTCTGGTTTAACTGGAATAAAGTAAATTCAAAATAATAATATTATTATTGTATTATTATTCATTTAAATTATTTTAAATAATAATTAATATTATAAAATAAAATAAAATATTATTATTATTTAAAATGTGAAAATCTAGGGTATTTTAACTAGTGTAATGATATTTTTGAGTGTGTCTTACGTATCCAAATAATTTTTGGAGCCACTGTAAAAATACATCCAAAACTGTGTCAGTTATATCTGCCTCATATTTGTCTCAAACCCAGTGGAATTAAGAACATAAACAAATGACAAAACAAGTAGAAATGAAGTGGGTGGGTGATTATACAGTTCTGAGTGCTTTTCCTTACTTTTAAGGACATTATTCATTTATCTCATGTCCTTGATTGCATGCAACTCTTATCAGGGCTCAAGGTTTCAGTAGAGGAAGAAGATGATTTCAAGGCCTCAAGGACATTAAGCAGACTCTTTTAATGCGTTCAGCTCAGCGGGCGCGATGGCAAACCGAGACCCGTCAGTCAGACAAAACTACTTGACCCGTCTATTTCAGATAGTACTTTTCTCCAGCTTGTCACATGTCAACAACTCCCCTATTGCTTTTTTCAGAAAAGGTAGAGGTGTCTTGCGTAAGCAGGACTATAATGAGAAGCGAATAATGCATCACAACTGCTCCTTAACATCTGCTAACAGGCCTGTTAGTGTATTCAGAGCCACAAGAAACTATAATAGGTTATTGTGATCATTCTAGCATGCTGGATGCGCTAGAAAACTGAATGGGAGAAATTGCAACTAGGACATTTTCTGTTAAAGGAGTCAGTCACCGTTTTGATAGAGGCTTTTTTTAAAACTTGCATTAGCTGAAAATACAGTTTTTTTAATGTTATTTGTGAAAAACGAATGACAGTAGTGGCCAAAAGTAGGCGATATTTGTTTTAAATGACCATTATACTTTTTAAATATTCTAAATATGAGGGAAGAACAAGACACAACATTATTTGACAAAACAAATTACAAAGCTGCAGGTTTTGTTTTACTATGCAAATAAAAAAATGCATAAAGCATACATTCACTACGTTATTAATATTTTGTTGGTTCTCTCTTGTTTTTGCATGTGTTCATAATTTCTTTGGCCTGACCAAAAATGACATCCGCACAATTTAGCATGTTTCATTGTATTATCACAAATAAAACAATTGACTCCAAGCTCAACTATACATAATATAATCACAAAATCTTTAACAAATTTGTAATAATATTTGAATAAAGGGTGAAGATGTCAAATTTCCTAGGCTGGGCATCACTTTTGGCCACTATAATATAATTGTTGTCAGATATTTTTGCTGATTTGAAAGATATAAGATACAATTATAGCAAAAATAGTTCTGGAGATTTCAGCCTTTCCTCATTCAAGCAGATGGAGCTGTAGTTGCATGCCTATTTCTATATTTTCTTAATAGCCAAGGGATCTGACTTGCCTTAAAGGGACCTAGGTAGGGTGGATAAAATAAAATATTATGCATAAAACGATATAATTACATGCAGCTGATGAGACGAACACTTACTTGACACAATGTTTATTCAAAATGCACTAAATGAAATTTAAATATATATATTGTTTCTTATCAATTGACAAGTAGAGAGCACGACAATACTTCTAATACATACATATCTTGCTTTTTATTCAGCTGAAACCAATATGCTTTTGTGAATAAATATAGTTTGAGAGCAAAATGAATCAGTCTCACATTAGTCATGTTAGAGGTTTGCTAAAAATAGCTAAAAACAAGTTTAGTTTAAATCAAGATCTCTGCATGACTGCACAGAACCAACTTTAATTAAATAATATACTTCAGCAAATACAATACAAAATGAGACTTAAGTGTGCAAATGGGACCAGTCAGACCTGTTGTTTTATACATTTTGCAGATAATAAATGGGTCTCAATAGATAACTAATTATTTACTATTCAGATAACTAAACGGGTCATATGTGTTTAGACTATATTTGTGATGGTTATTTATGAAACAGAGCCAGATAAGCACATCTCCAATAGGCTGTTGTTATGTGTTGGTTGTTAGACGTCCACACGCCTTTAGAAATGAACAATGAGAAGAAAACTGAACACAGACACACAAACCCTTTGTCCTGAGAAGAGGGAATGGCACTCCAAATCACATATTAAAATAAAATGTATTTTCATATTTAACATTCTGTACTACAATACAAACATTATTATGAAATAATTGAGATGACTTGTCAATTTGAGAGATTTGGGTGTGTGAGATGTGGTGTGTGGTTTACGTGTTCATGTACATAATATTCAAGAGGTTTATTATCACAGTGAATCACTGCCAACACACTATTTAGGGTTATTTCACACAGTCCCTATTTTAGTCCTATTAATCAAGAAATAATGAACTTAATGACCACTAATGAACATCATGTACTGTACTTGAGGTGCAACTGCTTTTGAACTTTTGATTATAATAAATAATTATAGTGACATATAAGGGATATTTTTACTCCAGTGAATGTGTCAAAGTCAATTTCTGAGGCAGATACAAACCTTAAAGTCCTATATATATATACAGCTCTGGAAAAAATTAAGAGACCACTTAACATTGATTTCTCAATGTTAAGTGGTCTCTTAATTTTGTCCAGAGCTGTATATATTAGTGCTGTCAGAGCATCTAACATAAAAGTTTTTGTTTACATAATATATGTCTGTATAAAATATTATATTTATATACAGTATATATATGTCTGTGTGTATATATATACTACACACACACACACAGTGTAATGTGTATAATTATTATGTATATATACATACACATGCATGTATATATTTAAGAAATATTTGCATGTATATACTGTATATATAATTTATCTTATATATAATTTTTTTATAAAAAATATAACATATTTTTCTTAAATATATACATGCATGTCTGTGTATTTATATATACATAATAATTATACACATTACATTGTGTGTGTGTGTGTGTGTGTGTGTGTGTAGTGTATATACACACAGACATATATATACTGTATATAAATATAATAATTTATACAGACATATATTATGTAAACACAAACTTTTATTTTGGATAAATCACGATTAATTTCTCAATGTTAAGTGGTCTCTTGTGTGTGTGTGTGTGTGTGTGTGTGTGTGTGTGTGTGTGTGTGTGTGTGTAGTCTATGAACATTAAACATTTCCACCATCACTGTCCTAATACAGCTCATTTAAAAACATGTTGACCACATCGGGGCATGTTGTCACATTATGAGGTAAATTGTCATAATGAGAACCTGCTGTTTATTAATTCTGATTTTAGATTGTTTTTAAATATATAAATTCATGTTCAAGTAAAAAAGCTGTCTTCCTTAACATATCAATATCTAGAATGCTATATAAACGAATTAATGAAAAAAGTAATGCAATTACGAAACACAAATGTAAAATGTACATATCGTACATAGATATTAATCCAATGTTTTGGATTATGAATTGCATAAAATTACAACATATCAAGCATATGTGACAACTTGCCCCAACCAGAATTGTATGGAAAATACATATATAGTACCATCATGTGACAACTTAGACCGGTCTCCAATATAGCTATACACTGAAATGTTAAGTGTAATGAGTTAATGCAAGTGCCAGTACAGTATGATTTTAACGTCTATATAATATGCTGAGATGTGCTTACAGTCTGCTGTGAGTTCTGCTCTTCATGTTTTCTGTCACGCTGTTACAGGTGATGCTCTTCTGGGAACATCTGCAGATCTCCGGACACTCGAAACACACGCCACCGCAGACAGACATCAGCAGAGGAGAGACGAGAAGCAGGAGAGATCTCAACATTGTTTTGTAGTGTTTTCACTTGTTTAAACTGGTAAAAAAAAAAAAAAAAAAGTTTTCCTCTCGCCGGAAGATCTTCTGACTGGAACTCGAGCGCGCGCTCGAGACTGGACGGGAAAATAAACGCTTAGCTGATTCCTCGTGTTGGTTACATTTTTATGAGTTGGTAAAGCGATTGATTTAGAGGTCCTAGTGCAGTATATACTTGCTCACAGTCCTTTCACAGGATCTGGTCTGGGAGAAGAGCTCACAGATTAAGTGTTTGCCTGCGCATCTTGAGTCATATCAGAAATAACAACGAGCGAGCTGCGCGTGGCCCATCAAACTCACCACATAGACACACACACATACATAACACACATATGCACAGACATACGCATGGCATGATTCGTAAAAATATAAAAATTGCAAAATATATATTTAATATTCAACATGACATAATCATCATCATCATAATTAGTAATAGATAGATAGATAGACGATAGATAGATAGATAGATAGATAGATAGATAGATAGATAGATAGATAGACGATAGATAGATAGATAGATAGATAGATAGATAGATAGATAGATAGATAGATAGATAGAACGACAGAATGATAGATAGATAGACAGAACGACAGAATGATAGATAGATAGAACGACAGAATGATAGATAGATAGACAGACAGACAGACAGACAGACAGATAGATAGATAGATAGATAGATAGATAGATAGATAGATAGATAGATAGACGATAGATAGATAGACAGATAGATAGATAGATAGAACGACAGAATGATAGATAGATAGACAGACAGACAGACAGACAGATAGATAGATAGATAGATAGATAGATAGATAGATAGATAGATAGATAGATAGATAGATAGAACGACAGAATGATAGATAGATAGACAGACAGACAGACAGACAGATAGATAGATAGATAGATAGATAGATAGATAGATAGATAGATAGACAGACAGATAGATAGATAGATAGATAGATAGACAGAATGATAGATAGATAGATAGATAGATAGATAGATAGATAGATAGATAGATAGATAGATAGATAGATAGATAGATAGACAGACAGATAGATAGATAGATAGATAGATAGATAGATAGATAGATAGATAGATAGAACGACAGAATGATAGATAGATAGACAGAACGACAGAATGATAGATAGATAGAACGACAGAATGATAGATAGATAGACAGACAGACAGACAGACAGATAGATAGATAGATAGATAGATAGATAGATAGATAGATAGACGATAGATAGATAGACAGATAGATAGATAGATAGAACGACAGAATGATAGATAGATAGACAGACAGACAGACAGATAGATAGATAGATAGATAGATAGATAGATAGATAGATAGATAGATAGATAGATAGATAGAACGACAGAATGATAGATAGATAGACAGACAGACAGACAGACAGACAGACAGACAGACAGATAGATAGATAGATAGATAGATAGATAGATAGATAGATAGATAGACAGACAGATAGATAGATAGATAGATAGATAGACAGAATGATAGATAGATAGATAGATAGATAGATAGATAGATAGATAGATAGATAGATAGATAGATAGATAGATAGACAGACAGACAGATAGATAGATAGATAGATAGATAGATAGATAGATAGATAGATAGATAGATAGATAGATAGATAGATAGATAGATAGAACGACAGAATGATAGATAGATAGACAGACAGACAGACAGACAGATAGATAGATAGATAGATAGATAGATAGATAGATAGATAGATAGATAGACAGACAGATAGATAGATAGATAGATAGATAGATAGAACAACAGAATGATAGATAGATAGAACGACAGAATGATAGATAGATAGACAGACAGACAGACAGATAGATAGATAGATAGAACGACAGAATGATAGATAGATAGAATGACAGAATGATAGATAGATAGATAGAACGACAGAATGATAGATAGATAGATAGAACGACAGAACGATAGATAGATAGACAGACAGACAGACAGATAGATAGATAGATAGATAGATAGATAGATAGACAGATAGATAGATAGATAGATAGATAGATAGATAGATAGATAGATAGATAGATAGATAGATAGATAGATAGATAGAATGATAGATAGATAGATAGATAGATAGATAGATAGATAGATAGAAGGACAGAATGATAGATAGATAGATAGATAGATAGATAGATAGATAGATAGATAGATAGATAGATAGATAGATAGAACGACAGAATGACAGACAGACAGACAGACAGATAGATAGATAGATAGATAGATAGATAGATAGATAGATAGATAGATAGATAGATAGATAGATAGATAGATAGATAGATAGATAGATAGATAGATCAGGTTATACCAATTGATATCAGGAGATTATGATTGGTCAGAAACTCCTCACCTCTGAAGGAACTGTATTCAGTAAGTGGTTATGTTGTTAGGCCACGATGACCTGCGTTAAGCAGCCAATAGTTTATTTGTGTCTATTTGCTCCGGCGCCTGCCTGCTCCATAGATAAGAATGGGAGGAGCAGTCTACCCTTGAGAAGACATTATGAATCCGGCAGAGCTGTACTGTACACTTCTCTCATCTCATGACATGGGCATCATGTTATAATTTTACAGTCCTATAATAATCCCGTAAACCTTTTACATTAAAGGTTTCGTAACGAATTATATATTTATATAATTGTTAATAATTTTATATCAATCTACTTCACTGTAATAAAATCTATATAAAAAGCAAACTCAAGCAACTGTCCACTTGTTTATTATATTTAATAAAAAAACTTTTTATAGTAACAAAAACCCCATACTTTTTTGCTAAAAGTGTTAAAAAATATTTTTTACAGTTAATAAATGACCTACAATTCATTTGTGTGTGGCGTTAAAAAATATTAATTTAGTATATAAACTTTTAGTCATTTATTTTTGCGAGTTTATGTATTTAATATTTTAATATAAGTTGTTTGGCAATGAAAAAATGTATTGGCTGTGTTGCCGCGAAACGCGGTGACATCATCCAAACGCGGAAGTGGAATGTTACAGTTACAGTTAAAGTAAAAACGAGAGGAACTCAAGTCATGTTGTTATCATCCATGGATCAAAAACAACCCAGCAGCCTTGCCAGATATCTGGATGGAGAATTCTGGGAGATTAAAGATGCCTTTCGGGACGCGATTTCAAAGTGTGAACTGTTTCAGTCCAGCAGGTACGTCAATATGTTTTCTTTAAGACTCATTCAAAGGAGTTAGCATGAGTAAATTAAATATACAGTCACCTCTTCTTCCACACACCCGATGGAGGCTGTGCATATTTTGTTTCAATAGGCTAGATTTAAATTCTTTTTGAATTTACAAGAGCTCATTGTGTTCTCGTGCAGTTATGAACTGACCCTGGATCAGAATAGAGACCTGACAGCAGAGAGACTCTATCACATCTTAAGACTGCCTTTCATGAGAAAACACCTTCAAAATCAGGTACACGGTCTTCATTACGCATTCAAAAAGTACTGTGGTGTTACCATGGTAAATTTAGGATGTCATTTGGTAAAAACAATAATACTTTGATGTATAGCTTAATACTGTACTCAAAGGCTAAGCTTCATTAGTTACCATGGTAGATGGTAGATACAATATAAAAATAAATCGTGGTAAAACCACAATACCATGTCCAAAAGCATGTAGGCAGTACAATGGTATGTTTTGTTAGTGTAATGCACATCTTATTTGCCTTTGTTTAGCTAAAAGAGAAGCAAAAAGGCTTCATAAGCAAGAGTTTAGGCATCACCGAGCTCATCTGCTCCGCTGACATGGCTACAGGAGTCAAGGTTTGTCAGCTTTGCACTCTATTCTTATATTACAATTGCTTCTTATTAAAGGTAATTCAGCTGAAATCAGCTGCAACAGGTTTTCTGACATCTTTGCTTGCTGTTTAGAATATAATTTTGAGCTGTTTTGAGGCACATTTGCATGTCGTGCTGGCACGCATGATGCTACACATTTGCATATATTCCACACTACTGTTGTGCATTTGAATAGTCACACTGCACTGCTTGCTGTAACCCTCAGCTCGGTGTTGTGTGTGGACTGTACGGCGGTGCTGTCAATAATCTAGGCAGTCCAGAGCAGAAGATGAAGTGGTATCTGCCCGTATCAGTAAGTCATGAATAAATTCTGTGCACTCCAGACTCTGAACACGCTCAATAGATGTGAGAAGCCAAAGTCCTGCTCGTTTTTGGCTCAGTTTTTGAGTTTGCACATGTGTTGTTTGCTTATTACATGAATGTCTGCAATTATTGATGTAATGTCAATGCAACATCTATATGATTCTGTGTTTAATTGCAGGAGTTACAGTTTACAGGGATGTTTGCAATGACCGAGAGGGGCCACGGGAGCAACGTGCGAGGCATTATCACTGAGGCCCGATATGATCAATCCACACAGGTAATATCCAGGTCTACTCTATACTTTTGTCTACAGGACCATCTGGGCTCAATAGTGATTGCAATGCAAATTTTAAAAGAACAGTTCACCCCAAAATTAAAATTCTTATGTCGTAAAATATGGCTGGTGATTTATACCGTCAAGCTCCAGAAAGGGTAAAAAGCATGCAATATTACAATACAATATTTATTTATATAGCACATTTAAAAACAACCAAGGTTGTTACTTATTTATTACAGGAGATAAAACGGTCACACTTTAGTTTAGGGTCCAATTCTCACTGTTAACTACAATTTTTGCCTCAATAAACTATTATTAATAGTTAGTAGGTAGTTGTTAAGTTTAGGTATTAAGAGATGCAGAATATGATCATGCAGAATAAGGCATTAATAAGTGCTTTATAAGTACTAATAAACAGCCAATATCCTAGTAATATGAATGCTAATAAACAACTAGTTAATAGTGAGAATTGGACCCTAAACTAAAGTGTTTCCGATACAAAACATACAACAAATACTATGATAAAAAAAATATACTACATTCTGATTTTTCAGAACCCAAATAATAGCTTTGTGGAAAACGGACTGAAATTGAATTGATTATTCACTGGAAATGGAGGAACTATTCCTTGGATATAAGTACAGAAGAGATGGATTTCATATCTAGTTCACAAACTTCTCAAATACACACTTACTTGGATAATTGACTATATCATGCACGGTTACTTCCTGGTTTTCGATAAGCCAGCTTGGGCATTTCTGGTGAACTGTTAGCTGTCATTCTGTACTCGCTGTACATCGACACAAAACCCTCAATGGTTAACTTTTTAATGTTGTATTTATATTTTAATGCAGTTATCACACTTATCTTATTTGCCAATAAACCAGTTTTATTGATTGCAATAAAGACTTGAAGCTAGTGGGAACGTTTAAATAAGAAACACAGTGTCTGTAATTGGACATTTTTCCAGCACTTCAAATGTTATTTTTAATGTGATGGCCAAAAAACATTATTTATTCATCCTTCTGAGATTGTCCGCATTTGTAAAACCAAACGTTTCAAGATGTAGGAAATCCAACATTTGATAGAAAACACTTTTATTTAAAAATAAAAAAAGACATTAATTACCACTATAACCAGTAGATGGCAGCAGAGGAGCAATTAATGGCTCATATTAGCCATTTCCTGTGATATTTTTTCACATGTCTGAATAAATATTAAACATTTTAAAATCACTATAGGTTTAAGAATAAATTTTGTCAAGGTGAAGTATGAAGTACTCACAAAGTCTTTTCTTGCGAATGAATTACACAGAAAGCGAGCACCGCGCTCTCCCGAGCATGCTCACTGATTTCACATTTGAAAAATGTTTTACAAGTTCATTGAATCTAACTAAAGTGCACAATAAATCTTTAAATTACAGTGTTGACGCTTTTTTTCACACGAAAGTTTAATTTTGCTGAGGAGGAACACTGAGGGATGCATCTTTTTTTACGTCGTCTTATGGTTGAATAACTAAATTAATGCTAGGCCTGACTATTTAAATGACTATATTCTGATTATAAACTAAGTATTAGCCTACATTATTGATGTTGTTAAAGCTACCTCAGGACATTGAAGATACCGACACGCCAGCAAGTGATATTTCACCAGAAGTTTTCCAGCTGGCTTATATTATTGCGGAAGTTCTTAACAATGTTCCGTGTGTATGGTTAATTGTGAAA
Source organism: Coreius guichenoti (assembly GCA_039654105.1). Lineage (NCBI taxonomy): Eukaryota > Metazoa > Chordata > Actinopteri > Cypriniformes > Gobionidae > Coreius > Coreius guichenoti. Next base: position 37,758,854 of record CM077179.1, on the reverse strand, counting down.
TAGACACATAGTTTAGTTTAAAGGGGCGATACTGTATGTAGAATCCAGAAACCGTTGTTATTAGCAAGACCGGTGGCCATTAAGTGAACTGCAGCTAGCTACTTATTGCTCATGCACACGTAACGTACAAGAGACTGAACATGATTCACAGTCCCGATATACTCATGCTTAGAAGTAAAAATATGCAGCGATATACTGTTAACGAACATCCAGACGCCATCCACGCTGCTGAGAGTGACGTTTAGATGAATATGTAAATATGTGCTGTGCGTTTTCCTCTCAATAGCAAAATAAACACAACAAAAATGACAACGGTGAGAAAACAGCAGTTAAGAAAGCATCTGGTTGTAGTGATGTGGATATGTCTGCAATTCACCGGCATCATGTTGACATATGAGGTCATTAAAATTACACTGTTATGATAGTTTGATTATGAAGTATATTTGAGACTATAGACTATACAGATCTGGCTATGTGAGACTATAGTTTGGATGAATCCCTTTTCTTTGCATGACACATGACATTACAGTACAGAATAGCTCTTTTGGCATTATCCTGAGCATTGTAAGCATACATTTCATGTGTCATAGAACGGAAGAGAGTCTCTCGTGTAGATGTCACATCCTTTTGATTTTCCCAGAAAAAACGTCCTTCACATAAAAATCAGTCAGGCTTTCATAGACAGCCTAGGAAGTCGGGGAAGGTCACATTTCTTAAGTTTCATTACAAGCTGCTCACACATTGGCAATAAAAAGCAATCAATACATGAGAATTCTTACATATAGCCTCTTTAAATGTTTCTAATTGTTGTTTTGCAGGAGTTTATTATTCACACACCTTCTGAAGATGCTCAGAAAATGTACATCGGGAACGCAATGAAAGGAAACTATGCTGCTGTATTTGCTCAGCTCATTATAAACGGAGAATCTCAGGGTAAGACTGATGCAACAACTGTTCATACTCATACACATTATCATCACAAACCTGTCCGCACATTGTTTTAGTCATCATGTCTGGCATGTTCTTAACACCTCGTTTTTGCTCAATAGCCTATATTTAGACATGCATCCACATGATTTAAACTATGTCTGTAATCATTTGTGGTGCTCATCAGTTTATTTGTTATCTAATGCTTGGAAAGCATAAAAATGCTTAGTATTGTGTATTATGCACAAATTGATGCGTTAAAAATTAATCAGCTTGAATCTTAGTATTGATAAAGAGAATAAACTGTGAGTATGAGGACAAAATGTTTGCATTCGTAGTTCTGTTTGCTTATGCAAGCATCACTGCTTATACTTAGAGTTAGTGATTTGAGCAAACCCTTTTCACTCAGTATTAAACTTTAGCACATATATGACACCTCAAATCATGTGTCTTATTGAGAGGATGTCTGTCTCAGGTCCCCACTGTTTTATTGTGCCAGTCCGTGATCAGAATGGAGTCATGTGGCCGGGAGTGACGACCATTGACATGAAGCACAAGGAGGGTAATACGATGACACAATTTTGCAATACAGCCCTCCTGAATAATGTTTTCCAAATTTGATGTTCTACTTTATACTTGTTTTTACACAGGTCTGAATGGGGTTGACAATGGCATTTTGATATTTGATAACGTACGGATACCACTGGAAAATCTGCTGGGAAAGTGAGTTAACGGTCAGAATTAGATTAGGCATCGTGAACCATAAATGTAACTGCAAGATATTGTTATAATAATGACCATGAAAAAAACTAAAAGGTTTTCCAAACCTGAGAAAAATCATTGAAATTAATAAAATCTTGAAATATCATGGAAATTTCTAAAGGGAATCAAAATATTTGTTTTTCCAGTTAATAATTCATTGTCCAGAAATGTTACGAGTATAATCGCTATAAAATTATTTAAAAATCCATATCCATTAATTATGAATGTAAATCCAATATAAATCGAGTGTATGTATGTATATATACAGTGCATCCGGAAAGTATTCACAGCACTTCACTTTTTCCATATTTTGTTATGTTACAGCTTTATTCCAAAATGGATTAAATTCATTATTTTCCTCATAATTCTACAAACAATACCCCATAATGACAACACGAAAGAAGTTTTTGCAAATTTATTAAAAATAAAAAACGAAAAAAATCACATGTACATAAGTATTCACAGCCTTTGCTCGATACTTTGTTGAAGCACCTTTGGCACCAATTACAGCCTCAAGTCTTTTTGAGTATGATGCTACAAGCTTGGCACACCTATTTTTGGGCAGTTTCTCCCATTCTTCTTTGCAGGACCTCTCAAGCTCCATCAGGTTGGATGGGGAGCGTCGGTGCACAGCCATTTTCAGATCTCTCCAGAGATGTTCAATCAGGTTCAAGTCTGGGCTCTGGCTGGGCCACTCAAGGACATTCACAGAGTTGTCCCTTAGCCACTCCTTTGTTATCTTGGCTGTGTGCTTAGGGTCGTTGTCCTGTTGGAAGATGAACCTTCGCCCCAGTCTGAGGTCCAGAGCGCTCTGGAGCAGGTTTTCATCAAGGATGTCTCTGTACATTGCTGCATTCATCTTTCCCTCGATCCTGACTAGTCTTCTAGTTCCTGCCGCTGAAAAACATCCCCACAGCATGATGCTGCCACCACCTTGCTTCACTGTAGGGATGGTATTGGCCAGGTGATGAGTGGTACCTGGTTTCCTCCAGACATGACGCTTGCCATTCAGGCCAAAGAGTTCAATCTTTGTTTCATCAGACCAGAGAATTTTGTTTCTCATGGTCTGAGAGTCATTCAGGTGCCTTTTGGCAAACTCCAGGCAGGCTGTCATGTGCCTTTTACTGAGGAGTGGCTTCCGTCTGGCCACTCTGCTATACAGGACTGATTGGTGGAGTGCTGCAGAGATGGTTGTTCTTCTGGAAGGTTCTCCTCTCTCCACAGAGAAACGCTGGAGCTCTGTCAGAGTGACCATCGGGTTCTTGGTCACCTCCCTGACTAAGGCCCTTCTAGTGGTTCCAAACTTCTTCCATTTACGGATGATGGAGGCCACTGTGCTCATTGGGAACTTCGATGCTGCAGAAATTTTTCTGTACCCTGATCTGTGCCTCGATACAATCCTGTCTCGGAGGTCTACAGACAATTCCTTGGACTTCATGGCTTGGTTTGTGCTTTGACATGCATTGTTAACTGTGGGACCTTATATAGACAGGTGTGTGCCTTTCCAAATCATGTCCAATCACCTGAATTTACCACAGGTGGACTCCAATCAAGTTGTAGAAACATCTCAAGGATGATCAGTGGAAACAGGATGTACCTGAGCTCAATTTTGAGTGTCAAGGCAAAGGCTGTGAATACTTATGTACATGTGATTTTTTTCATTTTTTATTTTTAATAAATTTGCAAAGATTTCAAACAAACTTCTTTCACGTTGTCATTATGGGGTATTGTTTGTAGAATTTTAGTTTAGTTTATTTTTTATTTTTTGAGGAAAATAATGAATTTAATCCATTTTGGAATAAGGCTGTAACATAGCAAAATGTGGAAAAAGTGAAGCGCTGTGAATACTTTCCGGATGCACTGTATATACACGATCAGGCAGGTGAAGTGAATAACACTGATTATCTCTTCATCACGGCACCTGTTAGTGGGTGGGATATATTAGGAAGTAAGTGAACATTTTGTCCTCAAAGTTGATGTGTTAGAAGCAGGAAAAATGGGCAAGCGTAAGGATTTGAGCGAGTTTGACAAGGGCCAAATTGTGATGGCTAGACGACTGGGTCAGAGCATCTCCAAAACTGCAGCTCTTGTGGGGTGTTACCGGTCTGCAGTGGTCAGGATCTATCAAAAGTGGTCCAAGGAAGGAACAGTGGTGAACCGGCGACAGGGTCATGGGTGGCCAAGGCTCACTGATGCACGTGGGGAGCGAAGGCTGGCCCGTGTGATCCGATTAAACAGACGAGCTACTGTAGCTCAGATTGCTCAAGAAGTTAATGCTGGTTCTGATAGAAAGGTGTCAGAATACACAGTGCATCGCAGTTTGTTGCGTATGGGGCTGCATAGCTGCAAACCAGTCAGGGTGCCCATGCTGACCCCTGTCCACCGCCGAAAGCGCCAACAGTGGGCACGTGAGCATCAGAACTGGACCACGGAGCAATGGAAGAAGGTGGCCTGGTCTGACGAATCACGTTCTCTTTTACATCACGTGGATGGCCGGTGCATGTGTGTCGCTTACCTGGGGAACACATGGCACCAGGATGCACTATGGGAAGAAGGCAAGCCGGCAGAGGCAGTGTGATGCTTTGGGCAATGTTCTACCAAAGCAAAAGCAAAAATGGTTCAGAAATGGTTTGAGGAGCACAACAATGAGTTTGAGGTGTTGACTTGGCCTCCAAATTCCCTAACATCTTGGTGCCAGATACCACAGCACACCTTCAGGGCTCTAGTGGAGTCCATGCCTCGACGGGTCAGGGCTGTTTTGGCAGCAAAAGGGGGAACAACACAATACTCATATCTATTCATAGATAATGTTATGCCTGATCGGTGTATATATACAGTACCGGTCAAAAGTTTGGAAACTTATTACTATTATTATTACTATTTTTAATGTTTTTGAAAGAAGTCTCTTATGCTCATGAAGCCTGCATTTATTTGATCAAAAATACAGAAAAAAACAGTAATATTGTGAAATACTATTATAATTTAAAATAATGGTTTTCTTTTTTAATATACTTTAAAATATAATCTATTTCTGTGATGCAAATCTGAATTTTCAGCATCATTGCTCCAGTCTTCAGGGTCACATGATCCTTCAGAAATCATTCTAATATGATGATTTATTATCAATGTTGGAAACAGTCATGCTGCTTAATATTTTTTATAACCTGTGATACTTTTTTCAGGATTCTTTGATGAATAAAAAGTTTAAAAAGAACAATAGAAATCTTTTCTAACAATATACACTACCATTCGAAAGAAATTCTTCTTTTGAAAGAAATTAATACTTTTATTCAGCAAGGATGTGTTAAATTGATAAAAAGTGATAGTAAAGATTTATATTGTTAGAAAAAAATTCTATTTTAAAAGGGATGGACATGTTCAGTAACAATACTCAGGTAGACTGTGGCATTTAAACGACTGTATCTGTGTGTTGCAGGTTTGGTTCTGTGTCAGCTGAGGGTTTGTACTCGTCTCCCATCCTCAGTAAAAGCAGTCGCTTTAATGCAATGCTCGCTGCCCTGACGCCCACCCGCCTGGGTCTCACCGTACAGGCCATGGCCGCCATGAAGGTTTTCTCACATCCACTCACATTTAACACAACTGTACTTAAAAAATGAATGTTTGTCATCAGGAAACATGAGTATCATGCACCATCACAAACTTCTCTGTGTGAAAGTCAGCAATGCTTCAGCTTTACCACAAGAGGGAGACATGCAATTATTTCTCAATCGTACGACAGTGTATTATTTATATACTATTATAGTATTTATTAATATTTTGAGTTCACTTTTATTTTGAAATTTTCAGTTTTCAAATTTTAGTAATTTTGTTATGTACGTAATTTTAGTACTTCAACTTATTGGCAGGGCAAGATTTCTAAGTTTTTCATTTAATATTTATATTTTATTTCAGCTTTAGTATCAGTTCACAATAACAACACTGGCGTACCAGCATTCATCATCATAGATCAGACATAGTTATGTCATTAACTGTAGGCTGAAATTAAAGGATAGCTCAGTTAAAACGTGAAAATTATGTAATTTATTCTCCCTCACATTGCTCTGAACCTGTATGACTTTTCTATCTTGCATAAGACACATAAATGCATCTTTTTTCCATACAGTGAAAGTGGAAAGTGGAAAGACTGGGGTCAGACCACATTCACCAAAAGAGCTGCTTGGGCAGAAGAAAAAAAGTCATACAAGTGTTTAACAAATTGAGGATGAGTAAATGATCATTTTTGGGTGTCTTTAATTATTATCAATGCCCTACACTTGTGTAAGGCACAAGAAATGAATGACAACATTTTCTTCACTTTAGAGCAGCGGTTCTCAATCTTGCTGACTCCGAGGCCTCATGTTGTCAAAGACAATATTTAAAGCCCCTCCTCCAGATATTTTTGGTACTTCTGCTGTAAAAAAAAAAAAAAATCTGCTCATTTTCAAACTTTTTTATTTACAGAAACTAGTTTAACAACTAGTTTAACAATAACTAGAAAATGTATATTTGTTATAGAAATGTCCATGACTTTTTAAGATTTTACTAATTTCCATGACTTTCCAGGTTTAGAAATCACACTTTTAAAATTTCTCATATATATCCAGGTTTTCCAAGACAGTGGGAACCCTGGTTCTTAAATACATATTTTTTAATTAAAATATGAAATATGACATCTTACATTTTGAGTTTTAGATGTTTTATCTTATTTTAAGGTATTTTAAATCATTTTAAACTGTCTTGAAACCCCCTGGTTGAGAACCACTGCTTTAAAGTATTGAAACCATGTCTTAATGCCTTGTTTTCACAAAAATCCCCTTTACACAGTGTGCTAAATCTGTGTTTTCTGTACAGCTGGGGCTTGTCATCGCAGTACGCTACAGTCACAGGTAGGATGTTAAAAAATCGAAGTGTGTGTGTGAATGTCGTGCGATGCAGATCAAAAGAATTCCCCGTAATTATTTATCAGTATTTTAAAGCAGCGCACCTTCAAACGCAAAAACTGACATCAAAATGAGTTTCAGAAGCTATTTATGTGGTCTCGAGGGAGAGACAAATAAACAACAAACTCTAGAAATGAGTGAAAACAACAAGAGAGCGTGGTGACGCGTGGAGTTTCTCCTCACCGCAGAGAACATCCAGTTCAGAGGGATACTCTGGTCCACGCCTCCGCTGCTGCAGCGCTGTCTTCCTCACATGTGGCTTTCTGCGTGTGAGCGTGCATGTGTGCGTCTGCGTGGGCGGCTGCAGGGTGTCTCTGAAGATGGCATCCCCAGAGTGAAAAAAAAGACAGAAAGAGAGGAAATGTTTGCTTTCTATAATTGCAGGTTTTCCATTTGCAAAACAGCTCTGCGCACCCACACACACACACATATCAGAGGAGGAACAAAGAGCCACGGCTTTGGTTCCAAAACATGTATGAGCGCTCAGGCCCTGCCAGGTGTGATAGAGAAACCGCACTTGCAGTTATCAGGCTCGAAGCTCTCAGCCCACCACACCTCTTCTTGGTTGGAGTTTATTTTATTACGACACATGCCACAAAACCATTGCACTTCAGACTTTCTGAAGTTTAGAAACAACAATCGAACAGCTGGTGGTCAAGTTGTGCTCGTGTTGAAATGTTTGGGAGGAGAAGACTGGGTTGTCCAGTCGTCCATTGGTTATTTTTAATGATAAGAGCTCTATGGAGATTGATACTTTCCTCATGCAATCTCCTAAAGTCGATATGAAATAAGTCTTTCGACTGGTTGGTATTATTGTGAAATATTCATTGGTACATGTCAGAAAATAATGTTTGTCTTTGCAGTTTTTGAGTCTCTTCGTGCAGCTGTTTGTTCACATTAACTAATAGCAGTGTTATCATTTATATACTATTATAGTATTTATTAATATTTTGAATTATCTTTTAATTTTTTATTTTCATTTAAAAAAAAAAAAATTATTTTTGTTTTCATTTTGAGTTTCGGTTTTAGTCATTCAGTTATAGTTTTTTTTTAAAAATATTTCTATTTATTTTAATTAATTTTATTACATGTATTTATTATTAAAATTAAATGTATTTATGATTAAATAAGTTATTTTTATTAAATATAAAATATATAAAAATATACTTTTTTATTCATTTTTATTTCTTTATATTTAAATATATTTTATATATATTTAAATATATTTTTATAATATTTATTTGTAAAAAATAATTTACAAATAAAAATGTAAATATATTTTATGTAATTTTAATTACATTTTATTTCAGTTTTTTTTTTCATCTAATATTTAAATTTTATTTTGTTTTAGCTTTATTTCAAATTATAATAGTTTTAGTTAACAATAACAAATACTAAATAGCCAAATAGCTTTTAGGTAATGCAGCATAATCTTAATATAATCAGTAATTATATTAAGATTATATAATTATATTAAGATTCTGCTAAATAGCAAATAACATCATATTTGAAAAATATTATACAGGATGTCCAGTAGGAAATTCTAGCCACATTATAATATGCTGACTTTAAAAAGTGCAGCATTTCACGTTTCACTGATTCTCGTCATCCCGCGCTGTCATCTGTTTAGTGTAATGAAGGACAGCTGTTCAGATGGCAGGCGGCACTCTTTGCATTTCATCAAGTCTTCAGGAAATTGTACGTGTGTGCTTTCTTCATGTGGTTCCACTGCGTCTTCCGCCGTCTTCTATATGTCTCACTATAGAATATTATAGTTCAAAATAGTTCATAGATGCTGCGGTCTGTGTTCGGACGAAAACAGGTTTAGTTAGTTCTAAAGACATTAATTGTAAATTATTTTAAATAAGCCAAGAATACCCTTACATAAAAACAATCCTCCTTCACGAAGGCCGGCGTGTCGAGATCACATGACCACCTGTTGATCTCAGTAACAACCTACTTTTGGACATTTTTGGTTGTGTAGTACATAATCATAGGTGACAAACTTTGCGACATTATACTGACTTGATCTGAATAACGACTCTATTGTGCTCTGTAGAGCTGCTTATAACCTCGTTTCATAATTTGATGAACTTAACACTGTTATTAAACTAAACTGAACTGACTTGAGATGAATAATGACACTTATCTTCTGTAGAGCTGCTTTTTAGTTGAACTGAATTTGCTAATGAACATTTGCAACATTGGCAACTAAACTGAATCAACATTGATCTAAATTGCTGAATAATGACACTTGTCTTTTAGAGCTGCTGTACACTGTTTTACAGCAATCTGTATTGTATAAAGCGCTATATAATAAATGTGTTTAGTATTTCTACAATGTGGTTAGCATCACTAAGTGCTAATTTGCTTTTACATAGCATGTGACTAGTACATAAAGGCGTCTGTTTAATGTGAAGCGGCCTGTTTAAGAGAATGCACTCAACTTTAGATGATGCAAGTTACAATAGGATTTCTGTGTGGGCTTCTCACCTTTGAAACCACACATACGTGCGCACACACTCACTCACACTCCCATTGCATCTGCTCTGTGGGGAAGCCACCTGCATATGTTAGATGTAGAGATACAGTTTGTGGTACTTCAAGGGTAACAGGTGTACAAAGCTCAACTTCAGTACAGCAGAAAGACACAAACACATACAGACACAAGACCAAGACGTCCACCACAGTATGCCTTCATCGACACACTTACACACACACATAAATGCTTGCACTCTGTATTAGCATGCGGTTATGGGTGGGTGGGTTCATCAGTTCATGTCTCCGGTGTGCTGACATCCAGGTGTTTTGTGGGACGTCTGACCCTTTGCTGCGACCTGTGTCAGATTTGGTTTGTGTGTAATGGTGGTGTGAATGAAACTCTTCTTCACCGTCACATGTGTGTAATGTCTTTTTCACAGTCGCAGGCAGTTCGGTCCGAAGGATCAGGATGAGGTTAAGATCATCGAGCACCAGACGCAGTATCTGAGACTGATGCCACACCTGGCTGCTGCCCTCGCTCTCACCTTCACCACAAGGTTAATCTATCTCACACTCTTTCATATCATTTATCAGTAATAATTTAGCAGATGATTTTGTTCAAATGGTGAGGAAAGTCATTTACTTTAAAGAGGACCTATTATGTCCTTTTTCTAAGTCTTGGTTTTTGCTTTGGGGTCTATTAGAAAAGGTTTTAATGCTTGAATGTTCAAAAAACACAATTTCACATATTGTACATTGTTGCAGCTCCTCTCTTCCCAGACAGAAACAAGGGGCTCAATCATCGCCAAGCTCACGGCAAGCGTGACGCAAGTGTTTTTTTGCTAGTTTCAGCCCGACACAGTTATCATTTTCACGTCCAGCGTCACGTTGTTTAAATAGCAAATGCACTCGTGTCCATCTGTTCGCCCATGGGCGTGCTGGTCTGAAAACCAGGTGTGTTCAGGCGCATTGTTGGCGCGTTGCTATTTTGAGGAACTGAAAACGACTGCACCATTGACCAACACAAACCTGGTCTAAAGTCAATAGCACAGTATTTTTTGTGTTATTTAAAGGGTGTGTTAGTAATATGCGCCTATAGGCGGGTCCACAACGCGCGTACACTCTGCTTATTACACACACAGGGACACGCAGCAGCACACACACATTTTTAAATATTAAAAATAAAAGGATTCCTCTCTGGAGAAGCGTTCAGTCTTTCTGCTTGCAAGTTCCCCCATGTAAATAGCGAATCCGCCATGGTGTGAGCGCAACTGGCTTTTAAAGGGAATGGGAGATGAGACTCTGATTGGTTTATTGCACGTTACGCCCAAAACACACCCATGACTCATTAAGAGACTAGGGACAACCCTTTTAGACCATGCGCCTGGCGCGCAGACCATTTTTTCCGTCGTTAAACTAGCAAAAGTGGATTCGGACACGCCCTAACACTGTGTCTACACCGGACGCGAGCGGCGCAATGCGACGCAACAAAAGACAATATAACCCATTATAATCAGTGATGTTGCCTACACTGTATGCGGCGCGACAGTAAACTGATGCCTCGTTCTATTTATGATGTACTGACATGAAGGACAGCTTCTAGCTGTTGCGCCGCGATGTGACGCGTCAATGGTCGTGTCCGGTGTAGACACGGTGTGACTGCACCTGCGCCATGCGCTTCAGACCATGCTCTCAGATTGTTAAAATAGGGCCCATGGTGTTGGCCCAGATCCGGCCGACACTATGTTGCTGTCTGAGTTCCCAGTCTGTAAGTAACGCTCTGGGGTTTGTTTCCTGTACAACAATGTAACTCGCTGCTTAACTACCATGTACAATGCATCGTTGTAGAAATTTATTAGGTCCACATATCATGCAAACAAGAAACTATATGCTACTAACCACAGGTTGAGAGCTGTCGTTCCAACTACGCAACTTTGCTGCTAGATGCTGTTTGCGAATGTTCGTTGAAACTATGTTTTCGGGACTCGTTGAACTATGATGATAACTTGCAACGAATTATTAGCTAACGATGCTTTTAGGAAACACACCCCTGTTTAATTCTTGTCTCTATGAAGCCCCTCCTTCTGAAAAGCACAGTGTGCTCTGATTGGTCAGCTGGATCAGTGTGTTGTGATTGGTCAACCACTTCGAGCGTGTTTGGGAAATGTCCCGCCCCTTACCATAACCACAAGTTTCAACACACTAATAACTAACTCCACCAGGCCCCGTCCCTTTATTCTGCGTATTAATTATTTAAATGAGGAATATTGTGACGTGTTTGTTACTGGAAGAAAACTCAAGACTACAATGGAGGCGTTTCAGGAAGTTCAGAAACACTGACACTGATATAGAGAAGAACTCCCGCTGGAGGGACTTTGTAACTTTTGCAGACCTTTTTCATGCTCAAACAGCAACATCACACACTAAAGAAATATGAACGTGTAGATAAGTATAATAGGCCTCTTTAAAGAAGCTTTCCTGTAGCGTAAACAGTAGAGAAACACCAAGGTCATGGGTTTGCTTCCCAGGGAAAGCAAGAACTGATAAAATGTAAATGCGTACATTAAAGGGATAGTTCACCCAAAAATGAAAATTACCCCATGATTTACTCAAGTCATCCTAGGTGTATATGACTTTTTTCTTTCAGACAAATACAATCTTAAATAGAGGACATGATTTTGAAGCCCAAAAAAGCGCATCTATCCATTATAAAAGTAATCCACATGGCTCCAGGGGGTTAATAAAGGCCTTCACAACACAACACAAGTCAGGGCTCGACATTAAGCCTTTTCATGTGCTTGTCCTTCGGACAAGTAAATCGGTCATTCACTTGTCCGAGTAAAACATTTGCTTGTCCAGAAAAAAATAGGATTTTTTTTGCGTGTTGTAAATATAATTTATTCTGAAGCAATATCCTCATCAGTGTTCAATTAGCTTTGTCATATTTATAAAGGGCATTTCCCCCCTAAAAGTTTTAAATATATTGATCAAATTTTAGAATTTAAAATGAAAGATGAAGCATATAATAAATTAGAATAATAAGACACTATAGGGCTGTTACCAATCAAATTAAATAATTTACAATGAAAAATTACAACTGCATTAAATTATGTTATGAGATTGTTTTAAATATTTTTAGAATTTACAAATAAGAAATGTTGGAAAGAATGATACTTTTAAACACAAAGCTAAACTGCCAGTAGGTGCCGGCAGGTGACCGTCTTAAATGAGTGAGTCATTGAGTCGTTCATGCAAATGATTCGTTCAAACGGCTGATTCGTTCAGTAATGAAACACGGTTGAATGTTGCTGTGAGATGTGTTATGGTTCTTCTGTGATCTTGGAAATATTTTCGCTGCTAAAACAGAACAAAAACAGTCAATATTGCGTCTAAAATGTAAGTGACTTAATATTAATTAATTGTTTATTGAGCTGTCATATGAAATCGTGTGTCACATTTTCAATCGTGATGGTATTCAGCACTCTTGGTCGTGTGATGTTGCTTAATTATATCGTATGTTATAAATATAAAAACTTCACATTTTGAAGTTTCTTTGAGCTGCGCTTATTTGTTTCCATTTCTCCTCATGAGGCTGCGCGAGCCTCAACAGTGCAACCTTGTTACCGTCAGTACATTATATATAATAATATTATTTACTATCAATCGGCACTTACAGTAAATTAATGCAGAATCATTCTCATGTTATGGTGAGTCCCTAGTTATTTTTTGTTATTGACGTTTTAATCAGGCTACTTGTCCGGTCGGGCAAGTAAAATGTTTCACTTAAAAAATCCCGGACAAGGGGACGAGCGTTAATGTCGAGCCCTGCAAGTGATGTGTTTTTGTAAGGAAAATATCTATATTTATAACTTTATAAAGCAAAATAACTAGCTTCCGGCAGACGGACTATGCAAGTCGACTTACGCCAAAAGTGAAACTCCTGACGCGATGTAGGAGTAGCTTAAGCTTTGACGCCTCTCGCGGTTCAAACAAATAGGGCTGGGCAACAAACTCAAGCTCCTCTTCTCTTATATCTTATAATCCTCCAACATTTATCTTTAAAAATTCTCATTTTAAACTCCTAATTCGTGACCGATGTTTTGTTTTGCTCTATCCTCTGCGCTTCCGCGTTCCTCAGTACGTCATGCGTCGGGTCAGGCGTTACTCTTTCGCTGTAAATCAATGCAAACGGCCGTCTGTCGGAAGCTAGTTATTTTAGTTTAGAAAGGTTTAAATATGGATATTTTTCTTACACAAATGCTTCGTTTCGCTTCAGAAGGCCTTTATTAACCCCCTGGAGCCATGTGGAGCACTTTTATAATGGATGGATACGCTTTTTTGGGCTTCAAAATCATGTCCTCCATTCACTGCCATTATAAAGCTTGGAAGAGCCAGGACATTTTTTAATATAACTCTGATTGTGTTCGTCTGAAAGAAGAAAGTCATATACACCTAGGATGACTTGAGGGTGAGTAAATCATGAGCTAATTTTAATTTTTGGGCGAACTAACCCTTTAAATGCAATGTAAGTCGCTTTGGATAAAAGCCAAATGCATAAATGTAAAGAAGCCAATAATATTACCAATTAAGTTATGCTAAAGGTTTAGTTCACTCAAAAATGAAAATTCTGTCATTAATTACTCACCCTCATGTCGTTCCAAACCCGTAAGACTTTCGCTCATCTTCGGAACACAAATGAAGATCTTTTTGATGAAATCTGAGATTGATCCAAACCACTTAATTCATATGGATTTGTTTTATTATTTCTTTATGAAGTGTCAGTGGAGGGACAGAAATTACTCAATTACTCAAAAAGATCTTCATTTGTGTTCCGAAGATGAGCGAAAGTCTTACGGGTTTGGAACGACATGAGGGTGAGTAATTAATGACAGAATTTTCATTTTTGGGTGAACTATCCCTCATGTTTTTAATGAAAAAAAGAACTGCTGTGAAAAATATGAACTGCATTTTATTTTATCTTTATAGTTGTAACATTGAATCAAGGAAGAAGTTGAGGTGAGGATCTAAATGCGAACTGTCATTAATAAATGGAAACTCTTTGGAGTGTAGGACAAACATCACGACAAAGAACTAAAGAAACTGAGGACTATATACAGTATTCCGAGATGAGCAACTTAACTGGACACGGATAAACATAAATCACTCACTATGGCAAACAAGAAAAACACAGAACAAGGCAGATACAACAGAATAAAACAAACACCAAAATAACAGTCTCACGGCGGTATTACAGGACAGTAGTCACATTTGCTGTTGAATAACAAAACAAAATGACAAAACAACACTTTTATCCAAAGTGACTTGAAGGTACATATATTATCAGTTCATATATTGCATAAACATAAAACATAAAGTGGCAGTTTTACTGGCCTCCACTGGAGGTCTCCTTGTGTCTTTGTGTAATTCAGGTCAGTTGCACATTCTGAGAAATACCACAGGAGGAGAATCAAAGGAAAAGAACTCAGATGCCTCCTTCTGAGAAACCACTGCAGATTTCATTATTATTTATCCGACGCATTTGCACTCTACATAAAAGAGAACTAAATTTGATGGTGAAAAAGTCTGAAAAAAAGTCAAAAAGTTAAAGTCTGAGAGAGATTTTTAAAATGACTGGCACATAATATATATTCCCCTTTTCTATTTTTAGTGTTTGATGATTAAAAAATAATAAAGAAATCTCTTATGTTCACCATGGCTGCAATTATTTGATCAAAAAATACACAGTTTTCAATGTGAATATATTGTAAAATGTAATTTATTCCTGTGATCAAAGCTGAATTTATCATCATTACTCCAGTCTTCAGTGTCACATGATCCTCCAGAAATCATTCTAATATGATGATTTGATGCTCTGGAAACATTTCTGATTATTATCAATGTTAAAAACAGTTGTCAGGATTCTTTGATGAGAAGAAATAACACCATTTATTTGAAATAGAAAAGTTTTAGAGCATTATAAATGTCTTTACTGTCACTTTTGATCAATTTAATGCATCCTTGTTGAATAAAAGTTCTTTCAAATATATGTATTGTATTTGTAATATGTGCATTGTATGCATGTTCCTGTGTTTGGTCTCAGATACGCAGCAGGCTGGATGGATGATGCGTTGTGTCAGGGTCAGGATCTTCAAAGCAATCGCACTCTGCAAGCCCTCGTCGCAGGACTCAAAGCCTACAGCACGTGGGAGAACCTTGTGTGCCTGCAAGACTGCCGTGAGTGTACTGGCGGCATGGTGAGTGAGTGTGTGTGTGTCTCTTTACACCTAAACACACACATACACAGATACTAATGTCCTGTGGTGTGAAATACAAACACCCTTAACTGTCAAAGAATAACCTGCATTAATGAGCAGTAGACATTGACATGTTTTATATGCTGTAATCAATAACATTTTAAAATGCATTTTGCTTTTATAATTATTACTATACATGCAGTTTGTATCATATTATTTAAAAGTCTACATATCTAGGAGCATTACAGGACAATTTAAAATTAGCTAGTATAGACACAATTGGTCAAATATAGCTGTGAGCAGCAATTATCAAGCAATTCAAGCACTTTAAGGCCTTTAAGTACATGCGTAAAAAGGTATTATGTTTTATTTAGCAAGCATGTAACCACTTAGATCATAGATGGAAAAGACAATTTACAGCCAATATAGGCAATTTACTATGAAAATATAGTAGTTTTGAAATTTTTTAACAGAGGTTGAGCAAAAAAACCTAGGACTAGTTCACAAAAGTAGGTTTTTGAAATAATCTCCAATATTTAACGAACGATTCGATGGACAGCGGTGGTCCTCGAGGCAAGGTTGCTCAGAATAAGGGGTTCTACCATATGATATGAATGTCATCATGGGCATGTGTGAAAAATTGCGTGATATACGCACATGAAAAATGCGAATTTTGTTCCAATCGGCCTCCGTTAACCTTGTCTGACAGTCTCTCGACCTTCATTGGCTGACGGCGGCTGTGTTTTTCGAGATACGTAAATATCGCGGCACCTTGGACAAAGACACCGCATGCCAGTTTTCAAGTCAATCGGACTGACTGTTGCGTAGCTATAGTTTTTTTCACTGCCCAAAAACTTGAGTACCGAGTTTGGTGAAAATATCTCAATTCGTTGAAGAGTTACAACCTTTTTAGTAAAAGTGGCCATGCCCATTTCAAACATTTTGGCCCCTCTTAGTGACCGTGAATAGAAATTTCCACTTTTTTTTTCGATAATTATTGATATTTAGACACCAGAGAATTTTTCGTTTGGTTCCAATGGGACGAAAAACCTAGGACTAGTTTGCAAAAGTAGGTTTTTAAAAAAAAATCCAAAATACCTGAAAATTTCGCCAGGGTGACGAACAAATCTGAGACACAAATCTGACAATCGAATCCGAATTTTCGTTCGTTCGTCTTGAGCCAAGGATTCCAACTATATAAGACACTTGAGCCTACGACGAACGGTTTAGGATGTTACGAGCCATTACATACTTTTGGTCGCTGTAGCGTCACCATCAGGCTGATTGGGGCGGGCCTTGGTGACGTTGTAGACGGGGTGGGTACTACCAGCCCTCAAATTTTCAAGTCTCTACAACTTGTGGTTTGGTCTGCCCGATCACTTTTAGGGGAGAATGCTGAGCCTTGGAAATTCTAACAATTGAACCCCCAATAATGGTGGGCAGTTCTCTTTTTTTTAATATGCAGATTTTATGTAAAGTATTGTTTTATGAGTAATTTAAGTATCAGTGATGTAATCAACACACAGTTAGATCTCATTGATAGCCTGTGCTGTTTGTTGGCTCATGGTGCTGGTGGAGTAAACAGCATATACAGTGGGGAGAACAAGTATTTGATACACTGCCGATTTTGCAGGTTTGCCCACTTACAAAGCATGTAGAGGTCTGTAATTTTTATCATAGGTACTCTTCAACTGTGAGAGACGGAATCTAAAACAAAAATCCAGAAAATCACATTGTATGATTTTTAAATAATTAATTTGCATTTTATTGCATGACATAAGTATTTGATCACCTACCAACCAGTAAGAATTCCGGCTCTCACAGACCTGTTAGTTTTTCTTTAAGAAGCCCTCCTGTTCTCCACTCATTACCTGTATTAACTGCACCTGTTTGAACTCGTTACCTGTATACAAGACACCTGTCCACACACTCAATCAAAGACTCCAACCTCTCCACAATGGCCAAGACCAGAGAGCTGTGTAAGGACATCAGGGATAAAATTGTAGACCTGCACAAGGCTGGGATGGGCTACAGGACAATAGGCAAGCAGCTTGGTGAGAAGGCAACAACTGTTGGCGCAATTATTAGAAAATGGAAGAAGTTCAAGATGACGGTCAATCTCCCTCGGTCTGGGGCACCATGCAAGATCTCACCTCGTGAAGCATCAATGATCATCAGGAAGGTGAGGGATCAGCCCAGAACTACACGGCAGGACCTGGTCAATGACCTGAAGAGAGCTGGGACCACAGTCTCAAAGAAAACCATTAGTAACACACTACGCCGTCATGGATTAAAATCCTGCAGCGCACGCAAGGTCCCCCTGCTCAAGCCAGCGCCCGGGCCCGTCTGAAGTTTGCCAATGACCATCTGGATGATCCAGAGGAGGAATGGGAGAAGGTCATGTGGTCTGATGAGACAAAAATAGAGCTTTTTGGTCTAAACTCCACTCGCCGTGTTTGGAGGAAGAAGAAGGATGAGTACAACCCCAAGAACACCATCCCAACCGTGAAGCATGGAGGTGGAAACATCATTCTTTGGGGATGCTTTTCTGCAAAGGGGACAGGACGACTGCACCGTATTGAGGGGAGGATGGATGGGGCCATGTATCACGAGATCTTGGCCAACAACCTCCTTTCCTCAGTAAGAGCATTGAAGATGGGTCGTGGCTGGGTCTTCCAGCATGACAACGACCCGAAACACACAGCCAGGGCAACTAAGGAGTGGCTCCGTAAGAAGCATCTCAAGGTCCTGGAGTGGCCTAGCCAGTCTCCAGACCTGAACCCAATAGAAAATCTTTGGAGCTGAAAGTCCGTATTGCCCAGCGACAGCCCCGAAACCTGAAGGATCTGGAGAAGGTCTGTATGGAGGAGTGGGCCAAAATCCCTGCTGCAGTGTGTGCAAACCTGGTCAAGAACTACAGGAAACGTATGATCTCTGTAATTGCAAACAAAGGTTTCTGTACCAAATATTAAGTTCTGCTTTTCTGATGTATCAAATACTTATGTCATGCAATAAAATGCAAATTAATCACTTAAAAATCATACCATGTGATTTTCTGGATTTTTGTGTATCAAATACTTGTTCTCCCCACTGTATATGTTTAAAATGTGTGAAACCACAGGGCTGATGGATACCATAAGAAGTAAACCAAGCTCATGGTGTACTTTTTTTTCCACACATCTGGTATTAAATATTTTTGATCTCACGCAATGCACAGAGAAAACAGCACTTGTGTTAACCTTGAGATGTTTTTCTTTTAAAAGTGTTTGTCTCACAAACAGACACTGTAAGCTGTAAAAAAATGGTTGCATCAATATTAGTTGTGTTTACTAAGGCAAGCATCACTATTACTATAACTCCAACCCCGAACCTTGCAAGAGGTTATTGACCATTTGGACCAGTAAGTGACCACAAACGCTCAAGAACTCACCAAAACACCCTAGCAATCGCATATTAATGTGCAAAAAAACACTTTAGCAACCATATATCAACGTCCTGGCAATTGGTTTGTAACATTCTAGCATTCTTGAATTTTCTGTAATATTTCCATCCACTTAAAGCTGCAGTCCGTAACTTTTTTTGGTTAAAAATGACCCAAGATCAATTTTTGAGCAAGTACACAACAAGCCAGTATTCAAAACTATCTCCTTACCTTAGCCCCATTCACAACGGTAAGCTTGTAATAATGTATTATAATTAGAGTGGTATGGTGGATTTCCACGGGAAATTCAAGCATGTCTTTGCGTCATTACGTCACGTCTTTATACATAAAGAAAGAGTCCGGCTAGTAGTAGTAACGCACGTGAGGAGCGGACCGCATGTTCTTCAGCGGATCATTTATAGCCTTTTCTCACAGTAGCTGGAGTAATTAAACTTATTTTGATGGCGGATTGTAATCCAGAAAGGCCCAAATGACATCATCAGTGACAACTGGAGAGTCACCTGTAGTCAAAAGCAAAAGATTAGACTGTACGGAATCTACAGGTAACGCTAATACACACTAAATACATGTAGTCACGCAATGCTAAGGCTGTTAACATTAACAATTTGAGAACAAAGTATAACAATAATAACAATTTGCATGGTTTGATGTGATATGAGCGATCCGTAGATTTAATCACCGTTGGTAGTGCGATTTATTGTAATGTTTTGTTCCCAAAAGTGGAAGACATGTTACTTACTTGTTCAGATGACATTTTCTTATTTAGGTTATATGGGTGAAAAAATACCCCTTTATAAGCACTTGTTTAAAGGGGACACATTTTTACTATGCAGAATTCACTTTTACATGGTGTTTGAACATAAATGTGTGTCGGCAATGTGTGTACACAACCACCTTATAAAGGTAAAAATCTAAATATAACCATGTGTGTATTTGACAGTTTAAGGGCAATAAGATGTGAAAGAGAACTTAGTTTAATACTCACAGGACGCACCGTCTGACATTCCGCTTTCTGTGCGCGTTTCGGATGTGTGCGCTCAGTAAACCATATATCAGAAGTTTAGACTGATATGGCTTTAAAAACACATGCAGATAATAAACTTTCATGATGATGACGAACTGCAATGTCACGTGAGCGTGACCGCGATAGAGATGATCATCAAAACCAAACAGATGTTTTAGTTTTTGGCAGAGGCTCCAAGGCAGGAGCTATAAAGGCTCCGCCCTCTTCTGGAAAGGGGGCGGGGAGCAGCAGCTCATTTGCATTTAAAGATACATGCACGAAAACAGCATGTTTTTCCTTCCACTCAAACATGGGCATTTACAACATGGTATAATAAATGATCTGTGAGGTATTTTGAGCTGAAACTTCACAGAGACATTCTGGGGACACCTTAGACTTACACTATATTACATCTTGCTTTAACATCATGATATACAGTAGTTAAGCAAAGCAATATCATGCGCACAGGAGTACTGTTTTTATGTCAGCCTGATTTAATAAGCAATAAGTATTAATATTAAATGACTTACATTTTAGACACAATCTTGTCTGTTTTTGCTGTTTCACCAACGAAAACCAAACCCTGAAAATGGAAAACTTAATTAGTCTTAGTCATTTCAAAGAAGTGACTGCAAAAAATATGTAATTTCTATTCACTTTTATGGTAATTATATGAGTTTGAGTAAACACACTGAAAGTGGTCGGATAAAGTGCAGCGTATAACTTTGTTCCAATGATTATATAAAACTTTAAGCGGATGATATTTTATTTAAACAATGTCCATAAGTGTATGTCATAACATCTGTGCACATTTTGATTTGCTTTATTTCCTGTAGCCACATTTAAACATGAACTGTGGTTGATTTTCCCCCAGGGCTTTATGATGGAAAACCGTATTCCGTCTCTGAAGTGCGATTCCGACGTCTTTGTCACATTTGAGGGTGACAACATGGTCATGCTTCAGGTATTCATAAACACTACTCAACTAGATGACCCCACACAACAAATGCACTCATTAGGGGACAAAACACTTGGTCACAAGGGTCACCATGTTTATTACCGTCTTTTTCCTTAAGGTTGTTTTCCTTCTTATTTTGGAGATATTCCCTTAATATAGTGCAATATCACATTTAAATACCCCTGTTGAGACAAACAAGACAGTGTAAACAGAAAACACAGAGATATCTACACGATGACTGCTTGGAGGGGGAACTAGACAAGCGGCAATTATTTTAAAAATATAAACTGTGTCTCACAAACTAAATTGAATTAAGTGGATTATGAAGGCATTAGAATAAAGGGGGTCATTTTGATGCGATTGCACACGATTGAATCTGCAATAATGTGTCTCTAGTGTGGGGGCTGGTTATTAGATAACTTTTGCGGTAATCAGGTCAGCTTTGTGATTCATTTTATGCCGGTTCTTATTAGCACCACATCGATTATAGACACATAAGACGACATACATGCACACATAACATGCATAGAGACTCACACACAACGTCTGCATTCACAGCTCGCCGAGGCCTAAAGACATGTATTTTCTGCTGAAATTAGATTATCCCCTTCAGTACCAAAATAAAGTCATGCAATGAAACCTTGGAAACAGGCCGATGATGTTGTCATTTCAACACTAGAAAGTCAAAACCAGGAATAAAACCACAGTGAGAATATTCACAATAGTTTTTTATTACGTACATTTGTCCCCCTAGTTTAATACTTAATAACATCCTTGGTATTGAATATTATGAAATATTACAGTTACAAAATATTAGCTTTTCTGTCTAGATTCTGTGTTGTTACATTTAATAGCAGGATCAGAATTGAAACTTTTCAAGAAATGCTGTCTGTGCACTTTAGTTTAGGGTCCAATTCTCACTATTATCTAACTATTAACTACGACTTTTGCCTCAATAAACTACTAATTACTGCTTATTAATAGTTAGTAAGGTAGTTGTTAAGTTTAGGTATGGTGTAGGATTATGGTGCTTTATACGTACTAATAAACAGCCAATATCCTAGTAATATGCTGGCTAATAAGCAACTAGTTAATAGTGAGAATTGGACCCTAAACTAAAGTGTTAGCAATTATTTTTATATTTTCATTTACTCAACCTCATGTGCTACAAATGACAAAAAAAGTACCATATACTAGTACATATGAATAGGTTTGATGTCAGTGACGTCAAACATTATTGTTTCACATGAGTCTTGTGACATTCTGCTGAAAATCCCTATTTTATGATCCACGGCTGAGAAAAAATGAGGGTGAGTAAATGATGACTGTTGTTTTTGTTATTTGAAGCACTCTTTTCTAATGTTGAGATCATTTTAAAAAGTCCAAAAAATGCATGCATTTAGCAATAATATTGTCTGTTCACCCAATGGACGTCGTTGAAGTGTAAACGTGGACGGTCATTTGTTAATGTATGCATCTGAATCAGAAAGTCGCAGAAGTTTGTTGATGACACATTTACACAGTTTCGTTTTTGGACTGCATGTTTTGAGTCCTGAAAGTTCATAGTACATCAAACTCTTTTTAGCAAATTAAATAAATGTCTCATGATATGAACACTTTGAATCATAGAAAACATGGATGTATAACTAAATTCACTTTTTAAGATGTAGCCTCCTGCCTATTACTTTAATATCGTAATGCTGCAATTTTGCTGTTTCAAAGAATAATTCAAAAAGTTTTTGGCTAAGTTTGTAAGGACTCTGATTTGATTAAGCGCTTTAGTGATTTAATGATTAACCAATGCTGACGGTCATATTGGGGCATGTGAAAATAGAGGGTGCTGGGATTGATTAAACTAAAGTCACAAGAACCGTGAGAGGCTCTGCCAGCCACTTAAACCAAGACCCTCTCTTTATGTATCATTCCCACTCTCAGATTGGTTGTGGGGACTTTTCCGTAGCACATCAGTCTAATGAAGTTATTAAGAGATTTTAGTGTCACCTGTCATGAGGGAAATTAGCATTTAGCTCCAAATTTCATACACATGACCAGCACACTGTTGCGTTTTGGCTGCGCACTGAAAAGGGTGTGTCCAATTTGGTTACTTTGAGAAGATTGTTTTACAGTATGCAGTTGTACATGAAGACAGGAGTACATGAGGTTATTTTAGGTTTTGGCATATGTAGGGCAGAAACATACACAATGATTATGACACAATGAGTCATTGACTCTCTGGAGTCATGCGTTTAGTTTGTGCTGTTTAGAGAGCGATGTTGTGTTGATTGTGGGATCCCTCGAGGAATGCTAATGACTGAAGGGAAGTTCTGACCATTAGAAGACTCCTTTATGCTAAAGACAGGGTGGAGTAGTGTAGTGTATGTAGGACACAGGCTGCTAGTACAGACCGGAGAGTTACTATGAGTAGGACTCAAAGTACAAAGATTTCTACAGCCAGCAGTCTCTACTGTAAACCACTTCTCTAAATGGTGTGAAAGTGTGTAAAATAGACATTTACATGGGTCTTTATTTTACAAATGACTAATGAGTCATTTCCCGTGTGAAAAAGAAGTGCACTTAATAGAACCTTAAAGGGTTCTGGCAGACATTTCATATACAGTATAGAACATGAAAATGTATTATAGTTAAAATTTATATTGAATGCAATTCGTTGAACTTACATTTTTTCACACTTGCAAAGAAATTACATTAATGCATCTGTTAAAAGCCGAATTAAATGCACTTCTCAAGGACACATGGGTGATATTTTTACTTTACAGTTTTATGTGCCTAAGCAGTTTATTTACCCTTCAGTTTTTCTCAATCGCTCTGGCTCAATTCTTGAATGAGACTTTTTTTCCTCAAAACAGTAAGTTCAGATCTCTGAACAATTAGTTCCTTGTTCACATCAGATTAGAATTTCTTATTGATTTAAGCAAATTGCATTTGTTTTGGCACATGTGTGCAAAAGAGTAAGTACAATTGTCTACAATTTGCTCAATGACTAAATGCACATGGCTTGTTGATCAAAACTGATGAGTTGATTCTCAGTGAAACTGTCAAACTCTATACAACTTCTAAACATTCTTTCATCGTGTGAGCCATCACATGCAAAATGATCCATTCAGTGATCAAAATCTGTCAGACATGTTATATTCCATAAATATTTATGACATGGAATGTTTGGTAATTGCAACACACACATACTGTAGGTGGCCTGGTCTGATGAATCTTGTTTTCTTTTACATCACGTGGATGGCCGGGTGTGTGTGCATCGCTTACCTGGGCAACACATGGCACCAGGATGCACTATGGGAAGAAGGCAAGCCGGCGGAGGCAGTGTGATGCTTTGGGCAATGTTCTGCTGGGAAACCTTGGGTCCTGCCATCCATGTGGATGTTACTTTGACACGTACCACCTACTTAAGCATTGTGCAGACCATGTACACCCTTTCATGGAAACGGTATTCCCTGGTGGCTGTGGCCTCTTTCAGCAGGATAATGCGCCCTGCCACAAAGCAAAAATGCTTCAGGAATGGTTTGAGGAGCACAACAACGAGTTTGAGGTGTTGACTTGGCCTCCAAATTCCCCAGATCTCAATCCAATCGAGCATCTGTGGGATGTGCTGAACAAACAAGTCCGATCCATGGAGGCCCCACCTCACAACTTACAGGACTTAAAGGATCTGCTGCTAACATCTTGGTGCCAGATACCACAGCACACCTTCAGGGGTCTAGTGGAGTCCATGCCTCGATGGGTCAGGGCTGTTCTGGCAGCAAAAGGGGGAACAACACAATATTAGGACATAATGTTATGCCTGATCAGTTTATATATATAGTATGTGTGTGTTGCAATGGAGTTTGCTGTCAGCACAATCACCACCATTTTTGAAAATGGAGGAACATCACAACCCTGAACAGCAGCAGCTACATCAGTACTTATTTGTACTTACTCATTTGTATTTATACAGTACATTTACTTTTGTAGAAATGTGTTACATGTAAGTTGACATTTTTTGTCATGGAAGAGCAATAGGAAGTTATGTAAGAAGATATGTATGTGTTAGAGAAAGACATAATAAAGTGTGTAAAATGAATAAATAACAGTGAATTTTAAGCTTACATGTAACACATTTCTTAAAAAAAGCAAGTGTACGGTATAAATACAAATACTACATTATTGACTTTTTCCGGTCCTTTTTTTTTACTACTGTCTGAATCTGTATTTTTACAGTAAAAAAGCTCAGTGTGATGCACAAGAGCATTCAGCTAGACAAAACTGACATTACTGTATAGAACGGAAAGCAGTTAGTGTCAGTAAAAAAAGTTAAAAAACATGAAATTTGTATGTAGCAAATATTTCCATTAAATATTTGTGAAAAAAACATTTAAAGATTTTGACCAGTGTGGCTCATACAATGAAAAAAACACTTTTTATTTTGGTGGCATTGGCCAATTTACTGACACAATAACTAGGTTTTGAAGCATGAATTAAATGTTTTGGGTGAGTAACTACATTTCGCAGACAGGCTATAGAGTTCTGATGTTCCAGCAAACAGTTGTGACAATTGAACTTACAGTTTAGAGAATGTTAAGACTGTTTTGAAAAATGTGCCAAATCGATTGAGAAAAACTAAGATCAGTTGGATTAAATAATGTAAAATGTATTAAATGGAACGAGAAGAGATGCAAATCAAAAGTTTGATAGTAAGAGCTTTATGAAAGGCAGTTACTGTGAATGAAACATTTATATATATATGAAATTTATTGAAGTTATTTTGTGTAGTGAAAAGGATACTTTGTGATTTTGTGCATTGTACCAACACAATTGAAAATATGGAAAAGTGCACTGATGATCTGTTGTGATATTAGCACTAAGAGATTTGAAAAAGTACACCTTACTTGTGAAAATAGTACCAAAGCGAATGAAAAAAACTGTAAAAGCCCAATTAAATGCACTTCTCGAGGACACATGGGTGATATTTCTTTTACAGTATTATGTATCTAAGCCGTTTATTTACCTTTCAGCTTTTCTTTGAGCAGTCTTCTGTTGTGCATGTGCAGGTGGTGGTACGAGAGCTGCTAACCCAGTACACCAAACAGATGGGGAACAACCTGGTGATGGGACTGATCAGAAACTGGACCAGCTCAGTGTCAGACTGCCTTAGAACCAGGTAAGAGGTGATAGATAGATAGATAGATAGATAGACAGACAGACAGACAGACAGACATGATGGATGGATGGATAGATAGACAGACATGATGGATGGATGGATGGATGGATGGATGGATGGATAGACAGACAGAATGATGGATGGATGGATGGATATACAGACAGACAGACAGACAGATAGATAGATAGATAGACATGATGGATGGATGGATGGATGGATGGATGGATATACAGACAGACAGACAGACAGATACAGTGGGGAGAACAAGTATTTGATACACTGCCGATTTTGCAGGTTTGCCCACTTACAAAGCATGTAGAAGTCTGTAATTTTTATCATAGGTACTCTTCAACTGTGA
This sequence comes from Coreius guichenoti, assembly GCA_039654105.1. Lineage (NCBI taxonomy): Eukaryota > Metazoa > Chordata > Actinopteri > Cypriniformes > Gobionidae > Coreius > Coreius guichenoti. The sequence continues at coordinate 37,732,559 of CM077179.1, read as the reverse complement.
GTGACAGATTCTAAAACAAAAATCCAGAAAATCACATTGTATGATTTTTAAATAATTAATTTGCATTTTATTGCATGACATACGTATTTGATACATCAGAAAAGCAGAACTCAATATTTGGTACAGAAACCTTTGTTTGCAATTACAGAGATCATACGTTTCCTGTAGTTCTTGACCAGGTTTTGGCCCACTCCTCCATACAGACCTTCTCCAGATCCTTCAGGTTTCGGGGCTGTCGCTGGGCAATACGGACTTTCAGCTCCCTCCAAAGATTTTCTATTGGGTTCAGGTCTGGAGACTGGCTAGGCCACTCCAGGACCTTGAGATGCTTCTTACGGAGCCACTCCTTAGTTGCCCTGGCTGTGTGTTTCGGGTCGTTGTCATGCTGGAAGACCCAGCCACGACCCATCTTCAATGCTCTTACTGAGGGAAGGAGGTTGTTGGCCAAGATCTCGTGATACATGGCCCCATCCATGCTCCCCTCAATACGGTGCAGTCGTCCTGTCCCCTTTGCAGAAAAGCATCCCCAAAGAATGATGTTTCCACCTCCATGCTTCACGGTTGGGATGGTGTTCTTGGGGTTGTACTCATCCTTCTTCTTCCTCCAAACACGGCGAGTGGAGTTTAGACCAAAAAGCTCTATTTTTGTCTCATCAGACCACATGACCTTCTCCCATTCCTCCTCTGGATCATCCAGATGGTCATTGGCAAACTTCAGACGGGCCTGGACATGCGCTGGCTTGAGCAGGGGGACCTTGCGTGCGCTGCAGGATTTTAATCCATGACGGCGTAGTGTGTTACTAATGGTTTTCTTTAAGACTGTGGTCCCAGCTCTCTTCAGGTCATTGACCAGGTCCTGCCGTGTAGTTCTGGGCTGATCCCTCACCTTCCTCATGATCATTGATGCCCCACGAGGTGAGATCTTGCATGGTGCCCTAGACAGAGGGAGATTGACCGTCATTTTGAACTTCTTCCATTTTCTAATAATTGCGCCAACAGTTGTTGCCTTCTCACCAAGCTGCTTGCCTATTGTCCTGTAGCCCATCCCAGCCTTGTGCAGGTCTACAGTTTTATCCCTGATGTCCTTACACAGCTCTCTGGTCTTGGCCATTGTGGAGAGGTTGGAGTCTGTTTGATTGAGTGTGTGGACAGGTGTCTTTTATACAGGTAACGAGTTCAAACAGGTGCAGTTAATACAGGTAATGAGTGGAGAACAGGAGGGCTTCTTAAAGAAAAACTAACAGGTCTGTGAGAGCCGGAATTCTTACTGGTTGGTAGGTGATCAAATACTTATGTCATGCAATAAAATGCAAATTAATTATTTAAAAATCATACAATGTGATTTTCTGGATTTTTGATTCCATCTCTCACAGTTGAAGAGTACCTATGATAAAAATTACAGACCTCTACATGCTTTGTAAGTGGGAAAACCTGCAAAATCGGCAGTGTATCAAATACTTGTTCTCCCCACTGTAGATAGATAGATAGACATGATGGATGAATAGACAGATAGACAGAATGATGGATGGTTGGATGGATATACAGATAGATAGACAGACAGATAGCTAGAGAGATAGACATGATGGATGGATGGATGGATGGATATACAGACAGACAAACAGATAGATAGATAGATAGATAGATAGATAAATATGTAGATAGATAGATAGATGCGGAAGTATAATCTGTTGTTTTCACGAAAGGCCTGGATCTGTCAAAAGTCTTTTGCTGACAAATAAACATGAATGTCTCTGTCCAGGTAACAGAGAATGAGTAAACATTGTTCATTTACTTATACTACAGACACTGTCACAATACAAAACAGGCTGAAAATCTACAAAGTTACACTTTAATGCTCATCATTGGGCATTTGTCTGTTGGCCTCAGTGTGTAAGATCAGCTTCTCCAGAAAAGCCACACACAGACGGTTCAGCCCTAGGGAACCTGTCTACCCTCGGTTGTGTTTACACTCACAATTAGGTCACCAATTTAGCAATTTTGCCTAAGAGGAAAATTTGATAGGTGTAAAATGGTTTTCTGGCCTGCTATTCATAACATATTAACCCAAGCCCAGATTTTCAGTCGTCCGTCGTAGGCTGAATAAAATCAGCTTTTATTTGTCTAGAGGCGATTCTGAAAGTGGTTCGGTGATTTTATACAGTATCTCTTTGTTTGACTGAGTTAATCTGTATTTCTTTTGGCTATTTCCTTGTTTATCTAGCTTTCTTGGCTTCAGTGTGGACAAAGTAGGAGACCTAATGTTCCTGCTGAAAGCGGTGAGCTACAGGGAAAGGGTGTTACAGCGCAGTCTAGCAAGTCGACTTTACACGAAGGTCAGTCGCTCTGTTTCCTCTGTGTGTTTTACCTCTGCTAATTTTAAGGCAGAGTGGGTGACGAGATCTATAGCAATTGTGAGTGGCTGTGAAATGCTTTAATTGAATATTTATTGCCTATAAAGTAACAATATTTTAAGTGCCAGTAGAAAGATATTTAAAGTGTCATGAAACCGCTGTGTTTTAGCCTGGCCGTTCACACCTCAAAGCTGACATGGGCGTGTAAAGCTGTGTAAAAGTGGGAGTAGATGGTGGGAAAAGGGGAGAAAACAACCAATATAACACAGACCTGCAACAAACTCATTATACAGAGACATGAATATTAAAATATGACCACGGAGAGAAACCCCCCCACAAAAAAGTTGAGTCGAGGGCACCTTGATGCATTTTAAACATCTAATCCTATATGACAACAAACTCTCAAGAATGACGGAGAAACACGGAAGAACATTTAAAAGGTCTAATAATATTTTCATTACATTTACAAGCTCTTCAGTCTCTGAACAAACAACACACGTCAGTTTAACACAGAAAGAATAAAGGCATAGTTACTTTTTGGCCATTGTTCTTTAAATTTTCGGTCTATATTATTAGCCCAGTTTCCATCTACTTTTTGTACAGTTTTGTTATCGACAAAGTGAATATGCGTAAAAAAAGGCCGTCTCCAGCCTGTTTCCATCCAAGTGGCCTTTTACCGATAAAATGGTGTGCGTAATGACGTCATCCCTAAAAAAAAACGTACTGTCGCATAAGTTTTGTTGTATCGCTAAAAAATAAATCTGCCCTTGAGTCATTTCCATACATAATTTCACGTATATAGCAAACTATATCATATCTTTCGCATCCCAAGTATTTGTAAAATGCAGAGAGTAATGAGACAATTGAAATCCTCCAGTTTACTGCTGACTATTTTCACGAATAGTAGGCCTATTACTAAATTAGGAAATATTGATCAGAAGATCACGGCGAAGTGGGACAGCATGGAACTGTGATGAAGCCCATGGGTTTGGACACAGGGCAGCTCATTTGTCCTGTATGTAAAATTTTAGGATTCATAAAAAAGATTGGTACAGTAAAATGTTCGGTCATATAACAACAATATGCCTTGAACATGCAGTCAAGCCAGTCGCGGTTTGACGCGGCCGAGAACATATTCAGATCATTCAAACCAATGACATTCATTTATTCAGACACAAACGTAACATGTTGTTTATTTTACCTTTCATTTTGAAACAAAACTTTATTAACAAGTGTCATGTTTTTTTGTACTTCGTTATAAAGACTATTTAGATCAATACAAGCAATTTTCAGAAACAGTTATTATTATTTTTCTGATGAACAGACAAAATTACAAAAATAAGGATGAATGATGTTTAAGAGACAACACGTCTTATTCTTACCATTGGTAATACAATAATTTCATATACAATTGCATTTCCAATGTCTTGGCATAGTGGCATACTTTCCGACTATATCAATAAACCCCACCCTCAAGACTGACTGACAGTTGACTGTGTTAGGCATCGGAAATGCAAGTGCAATGGGGATTGCGATTCCATATGAGTTTTGTGAGGGTTGTGGCAGGACGCGGAGGAAGTGAAATAGCAAATGGGTGTTTTTCTATTGCTATTCCAAAATGTCAGGGCCATAACTCGTAAGACATTGGAAATGCAATTGCAGACGGACTTTGTGTTTCCATTTGAAATTTGGCAGATGTGTTACATGCACGGAAAAGAAAATCCAAAAGCAATTGCAAATCACGCATTTGTGTTTCCATTATGTCACAACGTATGCGTGCACAAATTTGCAGTTTCTTTTAAATATTGTCTGGAATATCATTCCATAGTAATCCAAAAGTTGTCAGATTATATTATTTTAAATATGTAATGTAATGGATTACATTACAATTTTTGTCATGTAATTTGGAATCAGTAACTGATAACAATTTGTCAGTAATCTACCCAGCTCTGCAAATACCATGGTTAAACTATGGTTAGTGTAGCAAAACCATGGTTAATTTGTGGTTACCATGGTTTAACTACAATAACCATGTTTTTTTGGTTTTATTTGTTGTAAAACCATGGTTAATTTTTGTAAGGGATGATCCGCGTTGCTAAACTCATCACGTCGTTCCATGCAGAAACCGCTCTCAAGCGTGCTCCGCATGTTCTTACATATTAAATATTGTTATAGTCATATTTTTCATGTGTTGGTAGTCAAACTCCAGCTCTGACAGCATCGTGGGAAAAAATGAAACAACACTGTTGTGCTACTGTGCTGAGGAAACACACTTACGGCACATATGTCACAATGCTGAACAGGCAGAGGTGAAGGAACAGCGCTGAAATGGGCTTTTGTGACGTTTGAATTCTCCGCTGTAATGCGATCTCATGCATAATACAGCGCAGTGATTGGGTTAAAAGAGTTCATTCTCATGAATAATGCAGAGAAGCGCTCAGAAACTGCTGACTTACATTCGTACGGTTCAGCCACGGCAGCCAATCAACACTCAGAATTAACGCATATACCTCACTTTTCGTGACGTTGGTTCAACTTTGCTTTTTAAAGGGTCATGAAACCCCAAAACACATTTCTTGAGACGTGACAGATACAGTATGTACAGGCTGCACATCACTGAAAACACTAAAAGCACTCATAAATTTTACCAAGAAGTGGATATTGGTTATTTTTGTATTTTTCAGAGCAATTTCGTTTTTCCGGGTTGTAAAGCAAAGTCGAGGTAGAAGCAGAGCATGTCTTAATATAGGGAGATGAGAGGGTCTGTATCTCTTACCATTGGAGAAGGAGTAACGGCTAACTTGGATCACGTGCGGCACCTCTCCGCAGTTTTATGACAGTCAGTTACATTTTACGTTAATCAGTTTCTTGTGGATTAGCGTGTTGGTCTTGTGAATAAATGTTCTATATTTGGTGTTATATCGCTAGTAAAGGTACAGTCGGACTGCATTGTTTGTGGAATGTGCTTTACTGAGCGGAAAAAAAGAGCACAGATATCTCTATTTTCTATTTTTTTTTGCTTCCTGCTTCGCTACTGTTCGGACGTTCTTGCTTACTGCTCCGCGCTTTGCTCTATCGCTTTTTATATTTTATAAACTACAGCAAATCAGCACAGTGCTCAAACGACAAAGCTTGACACCAACGCAAAAACTAGAAACTTTTGTAATTGGAAGACTACTACAAAAACTTATTATAACTGTTTTAATTATCCTTTTTTTTTTTTTTTTTTTTTTAAGGCTGTCTGGTGGAAGAGGTTGAGAGAAGAGAGAGCGATCTTGTTAGCCCTGGAGTTTTTTTGCCTGCAAGGGTACTGTTTAAACACACAGTTACCTGACAGATATTTTTAAACCGAAATCCCTCCGGCGCGAGGACGATCCGCTTAGATCTGCTCTGACGGATAGATATGAATAGCCCTGGTGGTTCCAGGAAGATTCGTCTGTAAGGGTACTGTTTAAACACACAGTTACCTGACAAATATAAATAGTAAAATCGCGAACCTGACTCTGCATTTTTCTTCCACTTCAGATAGGGGTGATTCAGGTTATATATATATATTTTTTAATTTTATTTTCTTATGAATATTTTAATTCCATTTCTGTGTAAAGCACTTTGAATTGCCACTGTGTATGAAATGTGCTATATAAATAAACTTGCCTTGCCTCCATTTTCTCTATTTAAGAATACACTAAAAACTTTAATTCATTAATTATATGTATTGTTTTACCTTAATTAATTAAAAAGCGTTATATCATCATCATTAGGCACACAGCAGAGTCATAAATCATTACAACACAAGACTAATCAGGCAGCAATAGAAAGAATACTAAGAATATATATTTTTTTATTTTCATTAAACAACATACAATATAACACAATAATTCAATTATTAATTTTCTCTTTATTCATTAAAATGCATAATATCTGCCTTCTCTTATAAAATAACCTTTTTATCATAGTAAAATCTACATATCGTTCCCAACAAACGTATTGTTTAGCGTAAAACATGTTGAAGATTAGCAGAAATCGACAAAAAGTAAATGTAATCGAAATTAAACCTGCAGGCAGCGATGAAAGGGCCCTCGCACCCGGGGCCACCGCCACCCGGTGGCCTCAGGAAAACAGTGAATGGTGGGTGACTATAGGAGAAATATGGCAAAGTCACTTCGATGTGCCACACTTCCTGCTAGCAGCAGGTGGCACTTTGACTATAACCGAATATTGCCATGTAGATGTCTTCAGGTCAGGACTATTATCAAACATGTGAAGTTTAAGGCAGATTGGTCATTGTATGCCTGAGTTACAACAACTTCCTCTTTTGTGGCGTAAATCGCATACATTAGCACTTAGCCAATGATTAAACATGTTTCTGACATGTTTGGCACTTGATGGCGTATTTAAATGCATTTCTGGGAGTGAATTACAGTGTAAAGCATGTCATTTCCTGTTGCCAGCAGGTGGCGCTATGACTAACTGAATATTGACATGTAGATGTCTTCAGGCCAGGACTCTAATAAAAGTTTGGGGCGTATCGGACATTGTATGCCCGAGTTACAACAGCTTCCTGTTTCATGGTGAAACATCAGACTTTGTCAGGCCGCCACAGACACACCCTCCAGGGAAAACTCAAGATCTTCACAATTTAACATCGCTAAGGCCTTAAGATTAGACGGACCAAATATGATGTTGTTCTGGTTAAATCTCTATGAGGAGTTAATCACAGTGTAAAACATGACATTTCCTGTTGCCCACAGGTGGTGCTATGACTGTAACTGAATATTGGCGTGTAGATGTCTTCAGGCCAGGACTCTAATAAAACATGTGAAGTTTAGGGCAGGTTGGACATTGTATGCCCGAGTTACAACAACTTCCTGTTTCATGGCGAAACATCAAATTTTGTGAGGCCGCCACGGACACGCCCTTCAGCGAAAACTCAAGATCTTCACAATTTAACGTCGCAAAGGCGTTTAGATTAGACTGTGCAAATATGATGTTGATCTGATTAAATCTCTAGGAGGAGTTCGTTAAAGTACGTCTGGAAATGGCAAAAACTGCAAAAATTTTGCAGAGAAAAATATCTCACTTCCTGTTGGGTTTTCAGATTTTGCTTTCAGGGAGTTTTTTGTAGGTATTGGGCTGTTAAATGCGTCTCCCGAATTTCATACTTGTACGTGAAACGTAGCGCGAACGGCAATTTTGTAGGTGGCGCTATCGAGCCATTTTGCCACGCCTAATTCTGAAACCCATATCAGACGTAAATTTCCGCCACTTCTGATGCGTGTGCAAAGTTTCATGAGTTTTCGAGCATGTTTAGGCCCTCAAAAATGCGATTAATTTCGGAGAAGAATAATAATAGACTGAGCAATTACAATAGGCTCCTCACACCATCGGTGCTCGGGCCCTAAATATTATTAGACCTTTTAAATGTTCTTCCGTGTTTCTCCCTCGTTCTTGGGAGTTTGTTGTCATATAGGGTTAGATTTTTAAAATGCATCAGGGTGCCCTCAACTCTGGTTTCTCTCCGTGGTCATATTTTAATATTTATGTGTCTGTATAATGAGTGTGTTATATTGGTTGTTGTCTCCCCTCTTCCCCCCTCACTCCCCCTTTTCTACAGCTTTACACGCCCATTTCTTGAGACTTTTTCAGCTCTGAGGTGTGAATGACCAGGCTAGAACAGGGGGGTTTCATGACACTTAAAACCGGAAGTTTAAAAAAATAATCACTTTTCGCTTAATAATAAACATAACAAGTGCTATTTTTCAGTGATGTGCACAATGTACATATCTGTTAACATCTCAGAAAATGTGTTTTAGGGTTTCATGACCCTTTAAGGGTGCTTTCACAAGGGCAGATTAGTTCGAAACAAGAATTTGAATTTGAAATGAAAAATTTTTAATTGTGAAAGCTGTCTTGTGGACCCGGGAGCACACTGGGATAATGAACCCGAGACTACCTGCAGGAGCTGATCTCAGTTCAGTTGCACTGGAACTGTGATTCGTGTGTGTGTGTGTGTGTGTGTGTGTGTGTGAAAGCAACTCACACACGGGCCCGCACTTGTTCGCATGCACTTCAGCAGATTATGATGCCATTAGTTCAACAAAACACATATAGGGGATACAGTGGTGATGATTTACCTTAGATATGAGTGAGAGCGAGCGTGTAGTTTCCCTTTTTTAGGAGGCCAATACACAGTTGCTATATCACAGCCATGATTTGCTACATATTCTAGACAGCATTTAATTGAACAAAAATGTATATATTTGCTCTGTTTTGTAATAAATTGTATTCAATGCTATTTATTCCCTTGAACAGATAGAGAAAAACAAAGATGAGTTTTTTATGGCCTGGAACTCTTGTTTGCATCATGTGACCACTTTGGCAATGGCACACATACACAAAGGTGAGAGAAAGGGGAAGTTTACTATATATTAGATTATCTGTTACCCATGTCTGCAAATGTACTTTTTCACATGCACATTCTCGTAGGAAACTTTGAAGGATGCCGAGATGCCATGTACAGTGACACCATAAAGTATTTAGACGTGAAGCCACCCTTAAAAATAAATGTCTTATTGTCATTAAATTAGTTAACAAACCAAGTGTCATTTACACGCCGGTCTGTTGTTGTAGGGACATCGACTTTACATTTTCACGCCCCTAAACATGACGCAGAACAAAACGAACTGTGATTGGTTGCATTACATATCGGTTAAACATCCTCTTGGGCAGTCCTGAGTCCCCAAAGCTGCGATACAGTCCAGACCTTCTGCCGTCAGTCTGAAGGTCTGGCTACGCGAGACTAAGTGCGGTTCATTTGAATAAGTGTGAATGCTGCCATTTGAACCCTGGTGCGCAACAAACAAGCGGACAGAGACCTCTGAAAAGATGGGTCTCGCTCCGTTTCCAAACGAACTCTGGTGCGGTTCAACTGAAATATGAACGCAACACAGATCAAAGGCATGTAAACGAACCAAAAGGGATTCCTGACGCTGTTTTGACTTCTTTACACATTTTATAAGCTCTTCACAAGTTCTCAGCTGGTCAAAATACCATCATATGTAGCTACGCACATACAACGAGCGCATTTAGCCCAGCACACAGCATTGTTTTGGATGTTCGACAAGTTCCGTCATGAAATATACGCAATAAAAGCAAACCAATCAGGTTGAGAACATATCCTTATGCCTTTAAGTTCGGTATCTTTAGGTTCAGTGTTAAAATGCCAATGTGAACACTAAACTGACCAGGACTAAATGTTTTTTTAACAAACCGAACTACAAGTGTGAACACACCTTAAAAATACCGAACCCATCCTGATTGGTCAGCTTTTATTACGTATATTTCGCAACGGAACTTACCGAACATCCAAAACAATACTGTGTTCTGGGCTAAATGTGCTCGTTGTATGTGCATCGCTACATATGATGGTATTTTGACCAGCTGAGAACTCGTGAAGAGCTTATAAAATGTGTAAAGGAGTCAAAACAGCGTCAGGAATCCCTCCGTCACACATAAACAAAGATCTGCTGTGAGGAGACGCGGTTCTGACGCCTGTACCGAACTGTGATGGGCAACATCACGACTATGACGAGAAAAAACAGGTGTGCTTGTGGATTCTGTCCTTTTTAGGGTTGCATCTTCTTGTTTTTGGTTCGTTTACATGTCTTTGGTCCGTGTTGCGGTCATATATCATTCGAACCGCACCAGAGTTGGTTTGGAAGTGGACCGAGACCCATCTTTTCAGTGGTCTCGGTCCGCTTGTTTGGTGCACACCAGGGTTCAGATGGCAGCATTCACACTTTATCAAATGAACCACACTAACACAGCAATCACACCAGAATTCATTTTAATCAAACCAAACATGACAAGTGTGAACACACTCAAAAAGACCAGCTGGTGAACAGTTATTGCAGAAATGGCTTAGAAATGGGAAGTTAGTTCTGAGAAAACTGGTTTGCAGATGACACTTGCTTTGATATTCATTTCAACTGTGACTTATGCTTATTGGCCAATGTAAATTTGTTCGTAGCAGCATATTTAGAAAACTTGGCCCAGAACTACCAGATGGGTTTTACCTTCAACTTAAATTACATTTCTAAATACATTAATACACAGCATTGCAAAAAATCTTTGAGTATTTTTGTCTTATTTTCCAGTTAAAATGTCTAAAAATCCTTGAGACTAGAAAAATGTATGTTGCCTAAATTAATTTATAAAATAATTAAAACAATATTTTTATAATAAATGTTAAAATTATTATTATTAAATTAATTCAAATACATTTATAACATAAACAAACTAATTTTTTAATCATATTAGTCCTTAATATCATAAGCAGTGTTGCTTGAAGTAAATTTAAGTATTTTTAAATATTTGTCCTGGAAAATAATTTCTAATTTAAAGCTCATTAAGAAAGAAATACCCCCCCCCCCCCCCCCCTCTTTTTTTTTCTTTGCAGTGAGGATGTTGTTGCAACAAGAACCAAAACGCTACTTTTCATCATTTTACACTTAAATGTGTCCTAAACACAAGCACAGTGTAGTGCATGTGCATTTTAAAAAATTGTGAGGTTTAAAGTAGGTGATTCATGTGCCCGTGCAGATTATAAACTCGCCACACGTCTTTGATCATTAAAAACACTGTTCAACTTCCCTTTGACTTTCTGATTCACTCTTACACTCAGTAAGCAACAGAGAAGTGTTGTGCATTTTGAGCCTCTGATGTTCTGAGTATTTCCACATGCTGTGTGTGTGTGTGTGTGTGTGTACATGGGTTTGTGTGTCAAGATATATTTTCCTCCCCTGATAGCAAATTTCCATTCTCTCACCCTCCTCCCACACACTTATACACACAGAGAGATCATGCACTAATTTTCTCTGAGATGGGGCTGATAACATTGAGATGAGGGGCTTTTATTCACACCTCAACCGAGTGTTCTAGTCTGAGCTTTCATTTATGATATAAATACTGACTTAACACATATGATTGTAATTCATAGTAGCAGCCACAGATCACAGAATATTTTTTTACATTGCACAGTGCCTGAAAAAACAGACATATAGAGTCACATGCACTGTAAGGAAACAAGCATTGTTGTCCATTCAAACTATGGGATAAAATCTGCACAGACACAACAATCTCTTTACACTGGAAAATATGATTGCAAACAAGTTGTTAAACAAACAAAGCCGCTTTAAAGGGCTCATATCATGAGCAATCAAATTTTACTTCATCTTTTGAGATAAAAGAGCTTGATGCGCTATGGCAATGAACTGTTTCTTTCAAAACTCAAGACTTCCTCCCCAGTGCAAAAAGCAGAGCTATTGAATTGATCAAAGAGATGAATAAGCATTTATTCTCAATAATGTGGCTGTAGGATTGAAAGTCCCACCTTTTAGTTAAAAGAGCTTCATCACCTTTTTGGTACAGTTTGTTTATTCTAGAATGCAATTTCACATTAGCTGAATTTAAAATATTATGATTTGAATGATATCGTTTTGTTCTTTCCTATTTCAAGTAGAAATAAAAAAAAGATCTGCCTGGTCGTGCAGCAGACTTTGGTGCATCAAAGCGCTGCTTCTCATTTCACATGTGAAAGGAGTGTTTCTTAAAGGCACAGGCCCATTTAATTTTAAGGGTCAGGGAGAAGGTGAAAAATAGTCAAAAAAACTACATTTTACTGTTTTTGGCCCTGTTTACACCTGGTATTAAGATGCGTTTTGGTGGATCGGATCACGTGGACGACGCTAAATACAGGTGTAAACGGGGTCTAAACGTTTTGAGCTTGTCCACTTTCGACCACTTCCAGAGGTAGTGGAAAACGCATTGCTTTCGTACTGTAAACGCTCATATGGTCGAATGCGTTTGAACAGCCACAAAAGAGCCACTCTCCGCCTACTGACCTAACGCGTAAACATTATGGGAAGCGTGCTAGCCAGATGGGATTTAAACTTTGTCGGATAAAGACCCAAGTTTGGTTTGAAGATGAAAAACGTATCAAGCACAATGTTCTCTCACCATTCCTGATTTCTAACACACACTCACAGCGTTCGGCGTGTCTTGCGGCTGTCAGAGCAGAAACGAAAGCTGCTGCTCTCCGTATATGTTTTTGCGTCATCTTCGGTGCGTTCATATGTAAATTGCGTGAGTTTATTTTATCCAGTAGATTAAAAGATCTGAAAAAGCCCATAGATTTACCCTCCCATAGACCCTCCCCTCAAAGAAATCAGGACAGAAGTGGTTGAAAGTGGACAAAAGAGACGCATTAAACCACCAGGTGTAAACCGGAATGTGTCTGCCTCGTCTACTTGTGATCCGATCAACCAAAACACATCTTAATACCAGGTGTAAACAGGACCTTTGATGCAAATAACTCAGACCTTAGGGGAAAAAATATTTAATACATCTTATTAATAATATTGCATTTTTTAATATATCTTATTTTGTTTCTGCAGTGACCCTGGAGCAGTTTGCTCTCGCCATTGGAGAGTGCCATATCAAAGAGGACCACGCCTTGCTTACCAAGGTACGTGTGAAGAGCGCGCTCTGCTCTGTCTGCTGCAACACATGACACTCTTTTTGTCTTTTGACTCATCAGCCGGGTTCCACTGGAAAGTTCTCAGAAGCAACAACAGCCTCGTGCCCACTCAAAAAACAATAAGCTGTGCTTTTCATCGTTGCAGGGAGATTTTAGAGGATTCCACTCTTGACCACGTGTTTGGAAAATGCAGGCTGCAGAACAAACTGCATCCCTTACATCTGTGTCATGGTTCTGAGAAGGGGGCTAAATTAGTGTACAGAGCCAGCATAATAATGCACTTTTACATTTTACAAGAAAACGTGAGTGGTGCTTCCCATGCAAAACTCATCACCACAGTCCTTTGGTGTTCTGGGTGGTTGCTTGCAGTCAAAACAGCCCACCCTTAAACCCTCAGACTTCTAAGAGGCATCTTTTGACGTGGGCCAGTAAGCAATCATCTAGAACACCTTAGGAACCACATGGTAACGCCCAAGCAATTACCTAGAACAGACATCCTCAAATAGCGGACTGCCGTCCGGTTCCGGACCCTGGCTTGGTTCCAACCGGACCGTGAGACAAAATGAAAACTGTAGCAGTGAGCAGCAAAACAACGGAGCTGTTTACACCATTAGCGCTCAGGGCCGTTTCATGGTAATGATCATTCGGCACTATATCCTCTAATATTTTATGCTTCATTCAAGCCCTTTCCGCTCTGTGCGTGTTGCTTCTCTCTCCCGCTAAAGACGTAAAGCAGTACAAGAGCTGCAGATGACATGGTTATTTTAACAGTAGCAGAAAATTTATACTTTCACTAAAATGCTTCAGAAAACAAGAATGCAGCAAATATAGCCTAGTTATTTTTATCTGCCATACATATATGACTACGACCATTCAAACCAGGTTTGTGACAAGGCTTTCTAGCGTTAGGCCTAATCAGAATATGATGCTATTTTCGAAGATCATTATTTTGTGTATTGTGTGTAATATAATATGCTTTAGTGTTCAAAAAATACATTATTTTTCACATAATGTACAGTCTTTCTACAAACCCGATTCCAAAAAAGTTGGGACACTGTACAAATTGTGAATAAAAACAGAATGCAATGATGTGGAAGTTTCAAATTTCAATATTTTATTCAGAATACAACATAGATGACATATAAAATGTTTAAACTGAGAAAATGTATCATTTTAAGGGAAAAATAAGTTGATTTTAAATTTCATGGCATCAACACATCTCAAAAAAGTTGGGACAAGGCCATGTTTACCACTGTGTGGCATCCCCTCTTCTTTTTATAACAGTCTGCAAACGTCTGGGGACTGAGGAGACAAGTTGCTCAAGTTTAGGAATAGGAATGTTGTCCCATTCTTGTCTAATACAGGCTTCTAGTTGCTCAACCGTCTTAGGTCTTCTTTGTCACATCTTCCTCTTTATGATGCGCCAAATGTTTTCTATGGGTGAAAGATCTGGACTGCAGGCTGGCCATTTCAGTACCCGGATCCTTCTTCTACGCAGCCATGATGTTGTAATTGATGCAGTATGTGGTCTGGCATTGTCATGTTGGAAAATGCAAGGTCTTCCCTGAAAGAGACGACGTCTGGATGGGAGCATATGTTGTTCTAGAACTTGGATATACCTTTCAGCATTGATGGTGCCTTTCCAGATGTGTAAGCTGCCCATGCCACACGCACTCATGCAACCCCATACCATCAGAGATGCAGGCTTCTGAACTGAGCCCTGATAACAACTTGGGTTGTCCTTGTCCTCTTTAGTCCGGATGACATGGCGTCCCAGTTTTCCAAAAAGAACTTCAAATTTTGATTCGTCTGACCACAGAACAGTTTTCCACTTTGCCACAGTCCATTTTAAATGAGCCTTGGCCCAGAGAAAACGCCTGCGCTTCTGGATCATGTTTAGATATGGCTTCTTTTTTGACCTATAGAGTTTTAGCCGGCAACGGCGAATGGCACGGTGGATTGTGTTCACCGACAATGTTTTCTGGAAGTATTCCTGAGCCCATGTTGTGATTTCCATTACAGTAGCATTCCTGTATGTGATGCAGTGCCGTCTAAGGGCCCGAAGATCACGGGCATCCAGTATGGTTTTCCGGCCTTGACCCTTACGCACAGAGATTGTTCCAGATTCTCTGAATCTTTGGATGATATTATGCCAATATTTGGCATGACATTTCAAAATGTCTCACTTTCAATATTTGATATGTTATCTATATTCTATTGTGAATAAAATATAAGTTTATGAGATTTGTAAATTATTGCATTCCTTTTTTATTCACAATTTGTACAGTGTTCCAACTTTTTTGGAATCGGGTTTGTAAAATGCGTTGATTTCTACAAAGCTCCTCCTTCCAAAAAGCGCAGTGTGCTCTGATTGGCCAGCTGACCCAGTGTGTTGTGATTGGCCGAACACCTCAAGCGTGTGTCAGAACCATATTATATGGCCCCTTACAATAATCGTGAGCTTCAGTAAAATACGCTGCACACACGAACATTTGGGTTGCACTGTTCTGGAACAGTGTTGTAAATAAATGTTAAGCACTGATTCCTAACTGTGTCCACTTTTGGTCGACCAAATAATGTGTTTTTGCTCTCGCATAGAAACACACAGCGGGCCCTATTTTAACGATCTGAGCACATGGTCTGAAGCTCATGGCGCAGGTGCATTTAGGGCATGTCTGAATCCACTTTTGCTAGTTTGACGACGGAAAAAAAGGTTGGTGCGCCAGGTGCATGGTCCTAAAGGGTTGTACCTAGTCTCTTAATGAGTCATGGGTGTGTTTTGGGCGTAACGTGCAATAAACCAATCAGAGTCTCATCTCCCATTCCCTTGAAAAGCCAGTTGCGCTTGCACCATGGCGGATTCGCTATTTACATGGTGGAACTTGCAAGCAGAAAGACTGAACGCTTCTCCAGAGAGGAATCCTTTTATTTGTAATATTTAAAAATGTGTGTGTGCTGCTGCACTTCCCTGTGTGTGTAATAAGCAGAGTGTACGTGCGTACACCCGCCTATAGGCGCATATTACTAACACACCCTTTAAATAACACAAAAAATACTGCGCCATTGACTTTAGACCAGGTTTTTGTTGGTCAATGGCGCAGTCATTTTCAGTTCCTCAAAATAGCAACGCGTCAACAATGCTCCTGAACACACCTGGTTTTCAGACCAGCACGCCCATAGGCGAACAGATGAACACGAGTGCATTTGCTATTTAAACAACGTGGTGCTGGACGTGAAAATGATAACTGCGTCGCACCTGGCATCAGATTGCGCCGGGTGTATGATAGGGCCCAACATCTCACCATATGGCGGCGACAACACTACGATAACTGAAGCCACGCCTTCTTTCTTTGTGTATGCATTTGGGCGGCATTATGCAAATATTTTCACTTAGTGACGTAGGTCATAGGGCGTTTTAGCCAGGTCTGGATCTGCCTTCTCTTTTAGATAGAATAAATCTTTTTGTGGGAGACTTTGAGCTTTGAAACTGTGCAAATCTTATACATGCACAAACAGCTACATAACACACTAACGAAAAACGCATCATATGACCCCTTTAAGAAAATGTAATGATAAACAATGTTCTAATGTTAAAATTAAATAAATAAATAAAAATTAAATAAATGTTACAATTATTTGTAGATGGCAAGGAAAGAACTTTAAAAATTACTAGTTAACTTTGCTCATAATGAGAGCATTTTGAATATTATGTACGTTATTTGTTTGTTTTTAGTACATACTTATTTTAAGCAAAATACTATAAAACAAATGGTCCAAACTTCGAGGAAAATCCAGAACCCTCATACAGTTTCTTTTATCAGTCACATGACCTTCTGCCATACATATCTAAATGTAAAAATAACAATAGCCTGATAAAATATCTGATCTTACCTTTTAATATTTATATCCAATTGGGCTCATCTGATGAAACATTGAATTTTAGTTTAGTGCCAGGTTGTGGAAAAACACAGTCGCTGTGCATTGGATTTGCAGAGAGACTGAAATTAAAAAACGATGCTGTGTCTTCTATATTGGATCCAACAGGAACGGTGCAACACACGTATGTGAGTAAAAAGGTTTTTACTGTGTCACTATTGCTTTGTTACAGATTGTTTGATATGTACGGATTATGTGTACGTGTCTAACCAAAATCACCAGTGACCAGTGATTTCTGATATGTAATGATTCATGTAGGCCTACCTACAGTCAGATGTTTTTGTCTCAAAATCATTTATTGTCAGTAAATCAAAGCCAATCACAGCAGTGGGCGTTTCCACTGAATTCTCACAGCAGCCAATTACAGCAGTGGGCGTTTCCACTGAATTCTCACAGCAGCCAATCACAGCAGTGGGCGTTTCCACTGAAGTCTCACAGCAGCCAATCACAGCAGTGGGCGTTTCATCTGAAGTCTCACAGCAGCCAATCACAGCAGTGGGCGTTTCCACTGAAGTCTCACAGCAACCAATCACAGCAGTGGGTGTTTCCACTCTAGTCTCACAGCAGCCAATCACAGCAGTGGGCGTTTCCACTGAAGACTCACAGCAGCCAATCACAGCAGTGGGCGTTTCCACTGAAGTCTCACAGCAACCAATCACAGCAGTGGGCGTTTCCACTGAAGTCTCACAGCAGCCAATCACAGCAGTGGGCGTTTCCACTGAAGTCTCACAGCAGTGGGCGTTTCCACTCAAGTCTCACAGCAGCCAATCACAGCAGTGGGCGTTTCCACTGAAGTCTCACAGCAGTGGGCGTTTCCACTGAAATCTCACAGCAACCAATCACAGCAGTGGGCGTTTCCACTGAAGTCTCACAGCAGCCAATCACAGCAGTGGGCGTTTCCACTGAAGTCTCACAGCAGTGGGCGTTTCCACTCAAGTCTCACAGCAGCCAATCACAGCAGTGGGCGTTTCCACTGAAGTCTCACAGCAGTGGGCGTTTCCACTCAAGTCTCACAGCAGCCAATCACAGCAGTGGGCGTTTACACTGAAGTCTCACAGCAGCCAATCACAGCAGTGGGTGTTTACACTGAAGTCTCACAGCAGCCAATCACAGCAGTGGGCGTTTACACTGAAGTCTCACAGCAGACACGCCCCTTCAAACAGAGCGTTCGAGATCGGAGGGCTAAAATCAGGGTAGCAAAAATGCCTTTTATTTCTAAATTATGACAATTTTTGATGTACAAATCATACTAACATTATAAGTGCACCCCAGGAAACATTATAAAATAATAAAACAATGCAGTTCATGACCCCTTTAAGGACCCTGAATCTCTTTCTTTCTTTGTATAAAAAGAGCAGAGTAAACATTCAGCCTAAGATCTCTGTATGTGTTCTACAGAAGAAAGAAAGTCATACAGGTTTTCAATGACATGAGGGTGAGTAAATGTAATTTTTCTATTCATCTCAGGTTTTTGTGGCACAGCTTTATACTAAAAGATTGCATTAGTCATTCAGTGTGGCCAAGAGTCACACTTACACTTTAAGTTTAATTGGCAGTGATATGACACAGCTAAAAAAAATACAGTATCTGTGCAGTATCAGGATGTGTGCTACAGTCATATGAGTATCAGATTAGCAGCTGAGCGCCGGAGCAGAACCGACCGCACTGATCTGAGACCTGCTGACAGCAGCTGTCAGGGCCTCTGGAGAGCAGCTAACATGAATAAATCTCAGATAATAACCTCGTTCCTGGCAGATCATGAGGTGTGCTGTCACACTAGTCCTGTGATCGAGAGACAAAGTGCGCCAGTGAGGAACAGGAAAACCTCACTTCCACCTGTTTCTTCAAACTTCTGTTGTGCTGAAGAGCATGCTTACGATTCACACAGTCATGAGACCTGTCATCCTACCTCAGTTTGACATTTCAATCCAATGTTTCTAGATTGCATTAGCTCTGCTTCTGTGTAAAGAGTGCTGATAAACTCATGTTAACATTTTTGAAGTGTTCCGAATGGAATACTAACTTACTACTTACAGAATACTGTGTGATACACACTAATTGTTTTCAATTTTTTAATGTTTATAGAGTGCAACAGTTAGGTATCCATTCATTTTCTCCATTGGGAAATTTATAACTTATATACTGTTAAAGACAGACCTGCTGTGAGGTTGTTTCTTTTGTTTAAGCCATCAGTACATTGTTTCAACTTATACTACAGGGCTGTTAAATGCTTAAATCTGATTGGTTGATGAACATTCGAAGGTGTGCAATTATTTTCAGGGAAACACACGGCTAAAGTAGTTCCAGGCAGGTTTTGACCGCATTAGAGTTCCATATCACTCCGCCAAATGATTTCAGTTCTTTTAAAAGGTCCTTACAGCCGACAACAGCAAAAGAACCAAAACACACAACAACACTGAACAAGCAAATATAATATGCTTAAATATTGCTTAATATGGTAAACAATAGGATAAAAATGACTAATTATTTCCATGTTTTTTGTCACAAAATTATGTTTTATTATGTACGGAAAGCACATACTCTCTCCTGCTCACTCTCTCCAAATCAAACGCACACACATACAGTACGGACACACACTCGCACAGAAACATGTTGTCAGCGCTGCTCTGACGGTTTTATCAGTAAAATAGTTTAGCAACCTAAAGGCTACATGACATTTCTCACTAGAGAGGTAATAATGGTGCTGTTCTTGAAGCAGATAAACTCATGGTTTTGCTATTAGTAGAGACGCTGCTGCTGAACAGACGCACAGACTCAGGTAATTCACACACGCTTAAAGGTTCTGTGTGTAAATTTTAGTGGCATCTAGCGGTGAGGTTGCAAATTGCACCCGTCCACCACTCACCCTTCCCTTTCGAAGCACATAGAGAAGCTACGGTGGCCGACACAGGACAAAGATGTCGTCGTCTTCTCTGTAGAGAAGTTTGTCCGTTTAGGGCTACTGTAGAAACATGACGGCGCAAAATGGCGACTTCACTGTAAGGGGCCCCGCGGTGTATGGAGATAGAAATGGCTCATTCTAAGGTAATAAAAACATAACGGCACATTATGTAAGGTCTTTATACACCACTGAAAACATAGTTATGTATATTATATTGCATTTCTGTCAATAGATCCTCCTAAATATTACACAGTGGACCTTTAAGGCTCTTTCACATTGAACGTGACGTGATAAAGCGAGGCGAATCGATAGATCGCCTTTGGCTAATTCACACCTGCACGCTAGGAGGCGCTAACCGACAATTAATTTTTCCTCATGTATGTATCTCATAGTTTTCCTTTAACATGGTTTGCATTGCAACATTAAATTTAATAAATAACGTTTGGCACTACACCAGAAACACAAAATATCTATAATGCTTACGAGAATACATCATAAAATGTAATGAGAGGTATAATTAGCAGATCTAGAGTGAATACATTTTCTGACTCGTAAGACGTGGCACGTGGAAGAAAACAGGACAGTGCTCTTCAGATCGTTTAATTCAGTGGAAAATGAATAGAAATGATATTTTGTATACAGAAATATTCAAGTAAACGTGAAACATTAATCATACGCACAAGAGAGTTTCAAGGACAAAAACCTGTCAAATATCTTGAAATATCTGAACAATGTCTTGAAGTTTTGGTAACTGTAGTATAAGGGAATAATTGACTCCGGTCCATTGAATTAGAAAATAATGCACACCTGCTTTGCGTCGAGTGTCGGGTGTGCATTATTTTCTAATAATTCAATGGACAAAAGTAAATTATTCCTTACTTATATTTTAAATAATATTTAACAGCAAAAAATTCCTTTTTGCTTCAAATCAAAGTTTTCAGTGTTATGATTCACCTCATAGCTGGTTGGTTTTATATATATACACCCACACAAATATAAAAGTACTATTCTTTTAGTTTAAAGTCCTCCTGTAGTCAATCATTTTCTCCCTTAAAACTCATCTTTGATCATATTTAAAAGTTTTTTCCTTGAAAAAAATTCTTCATGCCTTAAAATAGCTTGAATGTAACTCTACAACCTTGTCTCATTTAGTATGCGCAGTTCTATGAATATGCAAATTATCCCCGCCTCCACTCACTCACACCAGCTCAGAGATCCACTCGTTGACAATCACACATTGACGTGATTGGTTACAAGGTAGTTTGTGACTGTCTTTAGTTCACTGCAGTTTCAAAGAGAAAATACTCAGCAATGGTGTTGACTTATGAATTTGCACATGGTTTGTCTTAAAGCATATTAAAAACACCACATAGACATATAAACAACATTAAAAACTTGATTTTCACCACTGGGGGACTAACTGTTTCTGACTACTATGAGGCAAATCATAGTTCATGGCTGTGACGTAACGTAAAGCGTATTGTCTATTTATTGTTCCCAACTTCCTTTATTTCAAAACAAGAAAGGAAACTACACTTGTGAAGTAATTTCTTGGGGTCTTTAAGCTTTTAATAATTACTATTCAGTCGTTCTCATGATTGTGCGTGATGCGCATGGTTTCAGTTCCCAAAGCTGACACGCTAACAAGGTGACTTCCATCTCAGTCAAACCCTTGTTCAGCATGGACTGATAAGAAACTTAATAGCCCTGCGATAAGCCATCGATTCTCTGGTTTGCATATGAGGAAGAGAGCAGAGCACAAATGAGAGCGAGAGAGATCATACGGTGCTACGGTTGCTATACAGTATGTTTCTATTGCTTTGATCCAGCGTTAATTAAAAAACAAGATGATACGGTGCATCTAGTGAACATGCTGACCGCTGTTTGCTATGAGGTCAAAGGTTGTATTATTCCTCTTAATGTCCATTCTTTAGAACTGATTGCTTTGCATGCTCTGTTTTTTCCTGTCCAGCTCTTTGATGTAGCTGGGTGGTTTGGTTGCTACCTCACCTCTGTGGAGAAGAGATATTAGCTCGTACCGCTACTGTTTTTCCATCCCCTTCATCTTCTGTATGACATCCTGTACTCACTCAAGCTGCTCGCATGTGAAGAGGCCTACAGCTCGTATAGGGTCCTTAAGATATGGAAAATAAATAACATACAGGGGTCAGAAAGCATCTTTCCACTTGCATTTTTTGACCTTGCACTGTTCTAGTTCTGAATGCTCTCAGACGGCGGCACGCCTACAGAGCATTCATGGACTGTCTGATGCATATTGCACACAATAATAGTAAGGGCGTGCTGGAAGCGTGATTGGCTAGTTTTACACATGCTGAATTCGGAACTACAAACCCGATTCCAAAAAAGTTGGGACACTGTACAAATTGTGAATAAAAACAGAATGCAATGATGTGGAAGTTTCAAATTTCAATATTTTATTCAGAATACAACATAGATGACATATCAAATGTTTAAACTGAGAAAATGTATAATTTTAAGGGAAAAATAAGTTGATTTTAAATTTCATGGCATCAACACATCTCAAAAAAGTTGGGACAAGGCCATGTTTACCACTGTGTGGCATCCCCTCTTCTTTTTATAACAGTCTGCAAACGTCTGGGGACTGAGGAGACAAGTTGCTCAAGTTTAGGAATAGGAATGTTGTCCCATTCTTGTCTAATACAGGCTTCTAGTTGCTCAACTGTCTTAGGTCTTCTTTGTCACATCTTCCTCTTTATGATGCGCCAAATGTTTTCTATGGGTGAAAGATCTGGACTGCAGGCTGGCCATTTCAGTACCCGGATCCTTCTTCTACGCAGCCATGATGTTGTAATTGATGCAGTATGTGGTCTGGCATTGTCATGTTGGAAAATGCAAGGTCTTCCCTGAAAGAGACGACGTCTGGATGGGAGCATATGTTGTTCTAGAACTTGGATATACCTTTCAGCATTGATGGTGCCTTTCCAGATGTGTAAGCTGCCCATGCCACACGCACTCATGCAACCCCATACCATCAGAGATGCAGGCTTCTGAACTGAGCGCTGATAACAACTTGGGTTGTCCTTGTCCTCTTTAGTCCGGATGACATGGCGTCCCAGTTTTCCAAAAAGAACTTCAAATTTTGATTCGTCTGACCACAGAACAGTTTTCCACTTTTCCACAGTCCATTTTAAATGAGCCTTGGCCCAGAGAAAACGCCTGCGCTTCTGGATCATGTTTAGATATGGCTTCTTTTTTGACCTATAGAGTTTTAGCCGGCAACGGCGAATGGCACGGTGGATTGTGTTCACCGACAATGTTTTCTGGAAGTATTCCTGAGCCCATGTTGTGATTTCCATTACAGTAGCATTCCTGTATGTGATGCAGTGCCGTCTAAGGGCCCGAAGATCACGGGCATCCAGTATGGTTTTCCGGCCTTGACCCTTACGCACAGAGATTGTTCCAGATTCTCTGAATCTTTGGATGATATTATGCATTGTAGATGATGATAACTTCAAACTCTTTGCAATTTTTCTCTGAGAAACTCCTTTCTGATATTGCTCCACTATTTTTCGCCGCAGCATTGGGGGAATTGGTGATCCTCTGCCCATCTTGACTTCTGAGAGTCACTGCCACTCTGAGAGGCTCTTTTTATACCCAATCATGTTGCTAATTGACCTAATAAGTTGCAAATTGGTCCTCCAGCTGTTCCTTATATGTACATTTAACTTTTCCGGCCTCTTATTGCTACCTGTCCCAACTTTTTTGGAATGTGTAGCTCTCATGAAATCCAAAATGAGCCAATATTTGGCATGACATTTCAAAATGTCTCACTTTCAACATTTGATATGTTATCTATATTCTATTGTGAATAAAATATAAGTTTATGAGATTTGTAAATTATTGCATTCCTTTTTTATTCACAATTTGTACAGTGTCCCAACTTTTTTGGAATCGGGTTTGTACATACCAGCATACTACTTTTACTATTTTTACCATATCTCTCAGGAATAGTAGGAATAGTATGCTGGAATGTGTCCCTAACTATCCCTTTAAAGTCCCCCTGTGGTGAAAATCAAGGTTTTAATGTTGTTTATATGTCTATGTGATGTTTTTAATATGTTTTAAGACAAACCATGTGCAAATTCATAAGTCAACACCATTGCTGAGTATTTTCTCCTTAAAACAGCAGTGAACCAAAGACAGTCTCAAAAACGCGGTTTGGTGTTTCTGACGTCACACATTGTGTGACCATTGTACCATTGTACATTGTAACCAATCACGTCAACGAGTGGATCTCTGAGCTGGTGTGAGTGAGTGGAGGCAGGGCTAATTTGCATATTCATGAATCCACATATACTAAATGAGGCAAGGGTGTAGAGTTACATTCAAGCTATTTTAAGGCATGAATCATTTTGTTTCACAGGAAAAACACATTTAAATATGTCATTTTGGTGATCAAAGATGAGTTTTAAGGGATAAAATGATTGACTACAGGGGGCGTTTAAGTACCTCGAGAGATAATAACATTTATGCATTTGGCAGACACTTTTATCCAAAGCGACTTACATTGCATTCAATGTACACATTTTATCAGTTCTTGCTTTCCCTGGGAATTTGAGCAAATAAATCAGACAGTAGTTGGTAACTTTTCATGTCATTCAGATGTGCTCTTCCTGTCATTTCTTGGCCAGGATAATTGCAATATTGTCCAGATGTGCTTTTAATTGAAAGTCCAGTTGGGCCATTCACGTCAAAGACAATAATTATAACGTCAATTTGATTCAAGTTTATTTATATATCGCTTTTCACAATACATTAGGGCTTTTCACACTGCGCTTAACTCCAGGTTACTGCTTTTAACCCCGGGTTTCACACTTGCAATTTAGATGCGGGGTTAGCACCGCATTTTACCTGTGTTTATGAAATCCTGCTCTGGTGCAGGGTTAGCACCGCTTTAGCAGTGTTAACCTCGCATTGCGGTGTCAAACTTGTACAGTATAATCTTTGCACTCGCATCTTGTGTTTTTTGCAGCGTCTCGCGCATGGCACAGCGTTCCAAAAACGCTGCGCTCAAGTTAAAATCCAGAAGCTCCTCACTGCAGTACACAAGATCCAGGGGATGGAGACGGGTAGGTTTAGGGATCAGTGTTTGGTGTAGGCAATCAGTACTGTGATTGACATGACCAATAAAATCTGGCCTCTGACGTCACACTCGGATGTGGGCCAGGTTGGATGTCCACCACAGGCTGCAGCGAGACGCTTCTCATCTGGATCCAACCTCACCCCCTGGATCTCGTGTTCTGCAGTGAGGACCATCTCTTAAAATCAGTTCAACTTTTAAAAAACGCGTCTCCAGACCTTGCATCATTACTCCAGTCTTCCATCATTTTGCCAAATTCATCCAAACCGAAATCATCTGAGCCAATACGGACTATCGTTCAAAAGTTTGGGGTCGGTAAGATTTATGTTTTCAAAATAAGTCCCTTCTGCTCACCAAGGCTGCATTTATTTGATTAAAATTCAGTAAAAACAGTAATATTGTGAAATATTACAATTTAAAAGCTCAGCATCATTACTCCAGTCTTGTGTCACATGATCCTTCAGAAATCTGATTTGCCATCAGAAACATTTCTGATTATTATCAATGTTGATAAAGCACGTATTAATGCCTTATTCTGAGTCTTATCTCTTTGAATGGGGAAACATCAAATTCACCAAAACTGTTCGCCAAGCTTACGATTAAATTTCATATTTGAAATCACCAATGAAGTCTGACAACAACTGTCTCATACATTTTGTTTCTAAACACTCAAATCATGACAAAAAAATGCATTTTTCAGCCTGGACAAAGCTAATGCGCATGCGCTGTCCTAAACTCGTGTCTCAGAACACTGCCTGTTTCTATAGCAACCGGAGCTTCTAACGGCAGCTGCAGTGACACGATGACTTTACTAATCAACCATTGGCTCTTTCATTTAGAAGGCGGGGCTTATTCACCATATTGGGCGTTGTACTTTCTCCCATTCATAAGTAATCGGAGCGCACCGTCTTCCTCTATATAAAGTCTTTGCTTTATAGTATCCATTCAGTATAAACTGGATAGTACAGTCGGCAATACAACGATGTGCAATGCTAGAGCTTTTATGTAAATGTAAACTGTGTTCATCCAATCAATGACAATGACCCCGCAAATATGCAAATAAGAACGTTAACCCAGGCTTTAGGAATGTACGTCATCTTATAAATACCCAGGGTAAATTGTTAACCCCGGCTAAATTATGAGCAGTGTAAAACGTGAAGCATGATAACCCAGAATTCAGTTTACCCAGGGTTTAGAATGACCTAGGGTTAACTATTTCAAATGTGAAAAGCCCTATTGTTTCAAAGCAGCTTCACAGAAAATGCATACAATCAGGAAGTAAAAATTACAATAACTATAAAATTTTAATAATCATTCTTGTTATATATATATATACTGTATATATAATGGCTTCTAATAGTGTTACTCATATAAGTATTTTTAATGCATTAATTATTCCTTGCATGCAATGCATTCATTGTAAGAACTCTTATATAGATATAATGCTTACCTATTCATTGTTACACTTTTAGAAATATTGTAATGCATTTTAACTTTGGTTACTATTTATGAAACAATATAATGCATTATAACATGCATTATGAATACTTTTATAGTGCATTATACATAAGAGCTTCAAGTAAAAAGTTACCCAAGTATGCATTACTTATATGCAGATGCAAGATGTGCAAATCAGGCCTATGTGTTAAATTATGTCACTAATGTGTCTTTTTTTGTTGCACTATTGCATATTTTCCTGTTTCTCTTAAAGTTCTGCCTTCTTCACGGCACTAGTCTGGTGTACCAGGAGAGAGCGTGGTATCTGGAGCACAACTACCTGACCCCCGGCACCAGCCGACAGATCCGCAGCCAGGTACTAACTCATTCGACCAGCAGTCCATCAGCCACATTTTCAGTCTTCAGTGTCACATGATCCTTCAGACATCATTCTAATATGCTGATTTGCTGCTTAAGAAACATTTGTGTTGAAAACGGCCACATCAGGAGAGTATCAACACTCTGTCAATCAGTCTTTAGGCAGTTAAAAAGGCGCAAAGCCTTTCTGCTGCCCATCTGAGGCTGTTTGGGATTAGATCTCCTCATTAAACCTTTGCACATCAGCCAGTGTTTACGGAGAATGGCAGAATGTGAACATTAGCATAGGGGGTATTGATTGGGCGTCCGCCTCGAACACACACACATAAAGTGTCCAGTTGTCCACAATTAGCTGTGAATAAACAGCCAGGCGGCCTCATGCGGGTTCTCCCACACAAGAGCCGTAAGGGTTGACACCGGTCTGTCAGTATGCGGTCAGCAGGTGCTTTACTGCATGTTTACCACTCGAACAAACCCAACACAGCCGCTCTCTCTGAGCAAACAACCCCCTCTTTTCTCCCAGAGCGACTGCAGCGGCCGCCGCACGTGACTGAAGGCATGTGCTTACGGTTCCTTTCAGCGTGCTCATATGAACTATTGTTATATGTTTTCAATGGCTTATTGAAGATAATTTATCATGTGACAGCCTGCATAATGTGGCGAAAATAACCCGATTGCTTGTTTATAATTAGCTGCTGTTTGCTAGTTTTCTTAAGGACGCACATAGGATTTCACAAATGAGATCTCTTTAATATCTCGACTGTTCCTCCTAGACAGAATTGAGATTAAATGGAGAGCAAATTTAGATTTTGCACAAGTCTCTTTTTTACATTTGACCCCAGTAATCTCACGTCTCTCCGCTTGGATTTCAATTCATAATGTCTCATGTTGTGCTCAAAAAATATGGCAACACTTTACAATAGGTTTAACTACATCAGTTACTAACAATGAACAATACTTCTACAGCATTTATTATCTTAGTTAATGTTAATTTCTACATTTACTAATACATTTAAACATTTTGGCCGATATCGATAATTCTTATATTTGAAAGCCGGTAACCGATATATTGGCAGATAAATCTAAATCCATTTTTTTATATAATTTTTGAGAGCCTGGTTACAAAAACAAAAGTCTCAGCATTAAAAGCCATGTCCCAAGCACACAATTATGATATTCTCATTATGATTTTATGTAGCCTATATGACAAACTTTTGCTGCGCATGTTGCACTTTACTGTATTTTCCTTTTTTGAAGTGATTCCAATCATATTTTGAACAATTCAAACCCATCATGGTGAACAGTGCGCATCTGAAGTGTCTCAGCTGAAGGAAATAATACATTATTTATCAGCTTTAATATATTGGACAAATTTTCTTATAGGGCCGATAATGATAACATTAAAAATGAACATATATCGGCAGAGACCAATATGGTGGCCGATATATTGTGCATCCCTATTTAAAATCAGATGTATCTATTATTGCACTGCGAACTAACATGAACCAACAATGAACAATTGTAATTTTATGAACAAAAATTTAGTACATGCTGTAAAAATACAGTATATTGCACATATTCAATTGTTTGCTAATGCATTACCTAATGTTAACAAATGAGAACTTATTGTAAAGTTTCAATATGACCTCAAACATTTCTCAGGCCAAAAGAACTGCTATCAAATTCATTACTACTGTATATGTTAACCACTGACTTATTTGTGTCGTAATTGAGCTCTAAGAGCATTAACATTTCCTTTGTGGCTTTCATGTTTATGTTGGGAGTCACTGGATTTGTATTGTTTTTAGTTGAGTGGGAGTTGCTGAAGAAATGATCTATCCTCAGACAAGATGAAAACATGTTTTGGACAGATAAGAGTGAGCATCTTTGCCTATCGTCTGTTTTTCCATGCCATGGAATAAGCCATGCAAATAATGTCAGGCTCAGTGAGCTTTGATTGACATTACATTTTGTTATTGATCTGAGAGTCAATGGCTGCTGAAGTTAAACAGAAACCGTACTGAGTGAGCAGATGTGTTGTTAAATCACTTTCGTTACATTTTCAATATGCTGCGGGTTAGTTTCAGTGCAGTTCATTTCATGTATTTTGAAGTATGTGTTGTTTCAAGGGGATTTCCTTGTTCATTACGTTATTTTTCTATAAAAGAAAGTACTATACATGAGGTTGTACTTGAATCAAAAGAGAATTTATCTTTAATTTACTTACTTATAATGAATAGTTTAATCATTATACATACAAACCCGATTCCAAAAAAGTTGGGACACTGTACAAATTGTGAATAAAAACAGAATGCAATGATGTGGAAGTTTCAAATTTCAATATTTTATTCAGAATACAACATAGATGACATATCAAATGTTTAAACTGAGAAAATGTATCATTTTAAGGGAAAAATAAGTTGATTTTAAATTTCATGGCATCAACACATCTCAAAAAAGTTGGGACAAGGCCATGTTTACCACTGTGTGGCATCCCCTCTTCTTTTTATAACAGTCTGCAAACGTCTGGGGACTGAGGAGACAAGTTGCTCAAGTTTAGGAATAAGAATGTTGTCCCATTCTTGTCTAATACAGGCTTCTAGTTGCTCAACTGTCTTAGGTCTTCTTTGTCGCATCTTCCTCTTTATGATGCACCAAATGTTTTCTATGGGTGAAAGATCTGGACTGCAGGCTGGCCATTTCAGTACCCGGATCCTTCTTCTACGCAGCCATGATGTTGTAATTGATGCAGTATGTGGTCTGGCATTGTCATGTTGGAAAATGCAAGGTCTTCCCTGAAAGAGACGACATCTGGATGGGAGCATATGTTGTTCTAGAACTTGGATATACCTTTCAGCATTGATGGTGCATTTCCAGATGTGTAAGCTGCCCATGCCACACGCACTCATGCAAGCCCATACCATCAGAGATGTAGGCTTCTGAACTGAGCGCTGATGACAACTTGGGTTGTCCTTGTCCTCTTTAGTCCGGACGACATGGCGTCCCAGTTTTCCAAAAAGAACTTCAAATTTTGATTCGTCTGACCACAGAACATCTCGGTTACGTATGTAACCCTCGTTCCCTGAAGGAAGGGAACGGAGACGTTACGTCAGTTACTGACGAAATGGGGGTTTCGCTTAGAAGCCAATCGCCTTTGAGCTCTACAAAACGAGCCAATGGCATGAAGATGCCATGGGTCTGCGGAATTTGCATAACGCAACCCCGCCCCACCGCGTGGGTATAAAGGGCGTTGCGTGGCAATCTGTGTTACCTGCTGAAGAGCCGAGGCATGAGCGTCCGGCCGTTCCAACGGTACAGCGGAAGTGGCATGGGGACGTAACATCTCCGTTCCCTTCCTTCAGGGAACGAGGGTTACATACGTAACCGAGACGTTCCCTTTCAGTCAGTACACTACGAGTTACGTCAGTTACTGACGAAATGGGGGTCCCAATACAATCTCACCACGACGGCTGTCTACCAGCGTCCTGCGCTGACCAGGGCTCCCTGCTGTGAGACTTAGCATGAACGAGGGGCTAGGCTCAACGCTGATGCCAAGGTACACTGGGAAGCATATCCCATGTAGAGAAATGCAACACAATGCCTGCCCGAAGGGAGGACTTAAGAATACACATATGACCCCCGTAGGGACTGCATATGGAGCACTCTGGGGTATCCAGCCGCAGGTGGAAAGTTTTTCAACCCCAGGTGTGGCAAGGTGTCTTCCCAAGGGAAGACACGTGCTCAGAGAGACTTACCGTGGAAATACACGTGTGGGGGTTGCCCAACGGGGGAACCATGCACACGGAGGCACCTAGCCGAACACGAGGGCTGACCAAGCGGGCATGCACTCTGGTGTCGACATCAGCAGTGCTGGAGGAGCTCAGGGCTTACTGGGAAGCTCACCTGAGAGAAAATGCGCACGCATCCAGTCCGTGGAGTGGAATGGCGCAGCAAGCGAAGACACCTGAGCCTGTCCAGTTACTGGCCACTTGGGGCGAGTACACGAGCGGACACAGGCTCCACTCGGAGATTATAAAATCTTGCGAATGTGTTGGGTGTCGCCCAGCCTGCAGCTCTACAAATGTCTGTCAGCGAGGCGCCACGCGCTAAAGCCCAAGAGGAAGCAACACTCCTAGTGGAGTGTGCTCTAACCCCAAGGGGGCATGGCATGCCCTGATATGACAGGACAATGGCGTCCACTATCCAGTGAGACAACCTCTGCTTGGAGAGAGCCTTCCCTTTCTGCTGCCCTCCGTAACAGACAAAGAGCTGGTCTGAGGTCCTGAAACACTGTGTCCGGTCTACGTAAGCGCGAAGGGCGCGTACTGGACAGAGCAGTGCCAAGGCTGGGTCTGGCTCCTCCACAGGCAGCGCTTGCAGGTTCACCACCTGATCCCTGAAGGGAGTGGTGGGAACCTTGGGCATGTATCCAGGCCGGGGTCTCAGGATCACGTGAGAATTGGCCGGCCCGAATTCCAGGCACGCTTCGTCAACCGAAAATGCCTGCAGGTCCCCTACCCTCTTGATGGAAGCCAGAGCAATCAAGAGCGCCACTTTCAATGAAAGGAACTTCAGCTCCACAGACTGCAGGGGCTCAAAGGGAGCTTTCTGCAGGGCAGATAAAACCACTGCAAGATCCCAAGAGGGTATTTGAGGAGGACGAGGAGGATTTAATCTCCTCGCTCCTCTAAGGAACCTGCTGACCAGGTCGTGCTGACCTACCGTTTTCGAATCCACCAGGTTTTCCGTTTTTGAATCTCCCTTCAGGGTGGAGGGAAACAGCCTTCGCTCCAACCCTTCTTGGAGGAAGGAAAGCACAGACCCGATGGAGCATTTCGTGGGGTCTTCTCGGCGAGAAGAGCACCAGGTGACGAAGAGGTTCCACTTCAACGCATAGACCTGTCTCGTGGACAAGGCCCTAGCGGAAGTGATGGTAGCCGCCACCTGAGGTGGCAGGGTACTCAAACCTACCAGGTCCCACACGTGTAGGTTCCAAAGGTCGGGACGTGGGTGCCATATGGTGCCCCGTCTCTGAGTAAGGAGGTCCTTCCTCAGAGGGATCGACCAGGGAGGGGCTGTCGCAAGGACTATGAGTTCTGAGAACCAGGTCCGGCCGGGCCAATATGGGGCGACCAAAAGGACCTGCTCCCTGTCCTCCCTGATCTTGCACAGAACCTGTGCAAGAAGGCACACTGGGGGAAACGCATACTTGCGTGCATCCGTGGGTCCCCTCGGTCAGGGAATAATACCAGCGGCAATGGAAAGAGTCGTGGGAGGCAAACAGATCTATCTGTGCGTCGCCAAACTGTTCCCAAATCAGCTGAACCGTCTGGGGATGGAGTCTCCATTCCCCCGGAAGCGGCTGAAACCGTGACAGCTCGTCGGCTGCACGATTCAGTTCTCCCGGGATGTGAACGGCACGAAGCGACCTCAGATGCTTCTGACTCCATAGGAGGAGATGGCGGGCGAGTTGCGACATCCGGCGGGAGCGTAGACCACCTTGTCGGTTGATGTACGCTACTGTCGCCGTGCTGTCTGAACGGACCAGTACGTGCTTGTCCTTGAGCAGGGCTCAGAAGCGGTGCAGGGCAAGACATACGGCCAGCAACTCGAGGCAATTGACATGCCATAGGCGCTGGGGTCCTTTCCAGGAGCCCGCGGCAGCATGTCCATTGCACATGGCGCCCCAGCCCGTGGCAGAGGCATCTGTTGTTACAACAACATGCCTGGAAACTCGTTCTAGGGGAACACCTGCCCGTAGAAAACTGAGGTTCGCCCACGGGGTGAAGGTCTGACGGCAGGCCCGAGTAACTGGGACCCAAAGCGTGCCATGTTGCCATGCCCATCTCGGGACTCGATCGCGAAGCCAGTGCTGAAGCGGTCTCATATGAAGCAAACCGAGCGGCGTTACCGCGGCTGCGGATGCCATATGCCCCAGGAGCCTCTGAAAATATTTCAGTGGAACCGCACTCTTGCCCTCGAACTGGCGAAGACAAGTCAGCAGTGACTGCGCGCGCTCGCTCGTAAGCTGCGCGTACATGGCGACCGAGTCGATTTCCATACCGAGAAAATAGATCCTCTGCACCGGGGAGAGTTTGCTCTTTTCCCAGTTGACCCGAAGGCCCAGACAGGCGAGGTGCTGAAGCACCAGGTCCCTGTGTTCGCAAACCTGATCCCGAGAGTGGCCTAGAATCAGCCAGTCGTCGAGATAGTTCAGGATGCGAACCCCGTGTTGCCTGAGCGGCACAAGGGCTGCCTCGACGACCTTCGTAAAGACGCGAGGGGACAGGGCTAGCCCGAATGGGAGAACCGTGTACTGATATGCCTGCCCCTCGAAGGCAAACCATAGAAACGGTCTATGTCGAGGAAGAATGGAGACATGAAAGTACGCGTCCTTCAGGTCGATCGCTGCAAACCAATCCAATGGACGAACGCATTCGAAAATGCGTTTGGCTGTCAACATCCTGAATGGAAGCCTGTGAAGGGTTCGGTTCAAGATGCGCAGGTCCAGGATTGGCCGTAACCCACCGGTTTTCTTGGGTACAATGAAGTAAGGGCTGTAGAAGCCGGACTCCATCTCGGCTGGAGGGACGACCTCCGCACGCATGACAGGGGCATTGCCACCCACCATGGTATAGCGGACTCCCCGAAAGCGGGGAGGAGACCGTGCGAACTGAATCGCATAGCCGAACATGATGGTGCGAGCGAGCCAGCTGGACAGATTGGGAAGCGCTAGCCAGGCTCCCAGAAACTGTACCAGCGGGGTCAAGCGGACCACAGGCGTACCCCCGATGGGGCAGCGAGGCGGAATGACCGGCCCAGACATGGGAGGCGTGGGAGCGTCCCGAGGTGTGGGCGGGGTCAAATTCCGCGCCCTGACAGAGGAGACCAGGGAAGGACCACCGTTCCACGGGGGTCTCGTCTGCCAGGGGGCTGGCGACAGAGGGGGCCGAGAGTGGCGAGGCTGCTTGGCGTCGCACACTGCCAGCTGCGCCCTCTTGAGGCTCGGAGGTGAAAATGTCAGTTCTTTCTTTGCAAGGATTCTCCCCCGGCCCTCCAGCGGGGGAAGGAGTGGCCCTGCTACCATCTCCTGAGAAAGAGCCGAGTTCACCTCCGAGCCGCCCGTCCCCGCCCTGCGGCGTCCTCCATGCCTCGGCCCAGGTGAAGGCTGCTGCTGGGGCTGAGTGGGAGGAACGAGGGCCGCAGGAGGGCGGCCTCGCCGGGGAGCAGACTGAGGCCTCTGAGCCGGCGGCTGGGTGGAGGCAGCAGCAGGCCGCCGGGGCAGAATATGTTTGATCGCCTCAGTCTGTCTCTGAGCGGTCGAGAACTGTTGGGCGAAGTCCTGGACCGCCCCGCCGAATAGCCCATCCTGGGAAATGGGAGAATTGAGGAAACGGGTTCGCTCAGATTCTCCCACATCAACCAGGTTGAGCCATAAGTGGCGCTCCTGGACCACAGAAGTGGACATCACCTGACCGAGAGAGTGAGCGGTCACCTTCGTCGCTCGTAGAGTGAGGTCGGTGGCCGCCCGCAGCTCCTGCATTAATGCGGGGTCAGCATTGCCCTCGTGCATGTCTCTGAGCACCTTGGCCTGGTAGACCTGAAGGGTGGCCATCGCATGCAGGGCTGGCCCGCAGCTCTGTGGGTCTTCGCCACCAAAGTAGATGTAAACCCACAGGCCTTGGACGGGTGCTTTGGGTCACCACGCCATGTCGCAGCGCTCTGGGGACACAGTTGCATCGCAACAGAGCACTCAACAGGGGGAACCCCAGTGTACCCTTTCACCGCGCCGCCGTCGAGGGCAGTGAAGGTGGAAGTGGCTGCTGAACGATCGCGAAAAGTCAAGGGAGACTTCCACGACTTCGACACCTCTTCATGCACTTCCAGGAAGAAGGGCACTGGGGGCTGACGGGTGCCTTCGGCACGGGCCGCCCCCAGATACCAATCATCTAGCCGAGAGCGCTCGGGACATGGCGGAGGGTTCCACACAAGCCCAAGAGCCTCGGCCGCCCGGGAAAGCATGGCTGTGAGCTCTGGATCAGACTCGGGCAATGCTGGGACTCCCGAAGGAGGCAACACAGCTGAATTGTCATCTCCGGAGGAATCCAGCCCACCTTGTGATGCGGCGATCGACATAGTATCCTCCGCCGGTGCGTCAAATGAAACGCAGGGCCCAGGACGGGAAACACCTGTGCCCTCATCTGGCAACACCACAGGTTGCAGTGTGCTAGAAGGGGGTGTGGCCCGAGGAGGATTTGTCGGGTTGGCCCACACCGTCACCCTCAAGTCACCCTGACCACCAGCCAAAGTATTCCCACTCGTGGAGGGAATAGATTGGGGTGTGGTAGAGGGGACTCTCCCTCCAGCACGGAGATCATGGAGTCTTGACCGCAACACTGCGATGGCCATGTTCCCGCAGTGGGAACATGACTCATCCATGAACGCGCGCTCGGCGTGCACGAGGCCCAAGCATGCCAAACAGCGATCATGCCCGTCAAACGGAGGAACCAGCCGACCGCACCCAGAAACAGAGCACGGGCGAGACATCTTGAAAAAGACGTGCCACGTGCAGCTCTTTTAGAGAGGAGTCTTTGCTCTGCAGAATGCCGAAGCGCCTAGGGAGAACACACACGCTGTGCTAGATCACTGCACAGATCAGACAGGAATGCGGAACTCGCTAGAACGCGCCGTAACACCAACACTCTGGAGAGACACTCGTCTTGAAGAGAAAAACGCTCAGGCGGTAACACTCGGCTCTGAAGCAGAAACATAATGCGAGATTGCCACGCAACGCCCTTTATACCCACACGGTGGGGCGGGGTTGCGTTACGCAAATTCTGCAGACCCATGGCATCTTCATGCCATTGGCTCGTTTTGTAGAGCTCAAAGGCGATTGGCTTCTAAGCGAAACCCCCATTTCGTCAGTAACTGACGTAACTCGTAGTGTACTGACTGAAAGGAAACAGTTTTCCACTTTGCCACAGTCCATTTTAAATGAGCCTTGGCCCAGAGAAAACGCCTGCGCTTCTGGATCATGTTTAGATATGGCTTCTTTTTTGACCTATAGAGTTTTAGCCGGCAACGGCGAATGGCACGGTGGATTGTGTTCACCGACAATGTTTTCTGGAAGTATTCCTGAGCCCATGTTGTGATTTCCATTACAGTAGCATTCCTGTATGTGATGCAGTGCCGTCTAAGGGCCCGAAGATCACGGGCATCCAGTATGGTTTTCCGGCCTTGACCCTTACGCACAGAGATTGTTCCAGATTCTCTGAATCTTTGGATGATATTATGCACTGTAGATGATGATAACTTCAAACTCTTTGCAATTTTTCTCTGAGAAACTCCTTTCTGATATTGCTCCACTATTTTTCGCCGCAGCATTGGGGGAATTGGTGATCCTCTGCCCATCTTGACTTCTGAGAGACACTGCCACTCTGAGAGGCTCTTTTTATACCCAATCATGTTGCCAATTGACCTAATAAGTTGCAAATTGGTCCTCCAGCTGTTCCTTATATGTACATTTAACTTTTCCGGCCTCTTATTGCTACCTGTCCTTTTGGAATGTTTAGCTCTCATGAAATCCAAAATGAGCCAATATTTGGCATGACATTTCAAAATGTCTCACTTTCAACATTTGATATGTTATCTATATTCTATTGTGAATAAAATATAAGTTTATGAGATTTGTAAATTATTACATTCCTTTTTTATTCACAATTTGTACAGTGTCCCAACTTTTTTGGAATCGGGTTTGTACATTATCATTAGATTTCTCACCAAGGCTGCATTTATTTAATCAAAAATGCAGTAAAAACAGTAATATTGTGAAATATTATTGCAATTTAAAATGTGTTTTCTGTGAATATATTTTAATTTATTCCTGTGATGCAAAGCTGAATTTTCAGCATCATTACTCCAGTCTTCCATCATTTCTCCAAATCCATCCAAACCCAAATCATCTGAGCCAATACGGACTATCGTTCAAACGTTTGGGGTCGGTAAGATTTATGTTTTCAAAAGAAGTCTCTTCTGCTCACCAAGGCTGCATTTATTTGATTAAAATACAGTAAAAACAGTAATATTGTGAAATATCATTACAAAGCATCATTACTCCAGTCTTCAGTGTCACATGATCCTTCAGAAATCATTCTGATAAGCTGATTTGCCACTCAAGAAACATTTCTGATTATTATCAATGTTGAAAACTGTTGTGCTTTTTCATATTTTTGTGGAAACTGTGATGCATTTTTTTCTCATGATGAATAGAAAGATGAATAGAAAGAACAGCATTTATTTGAAATAGAAATCTTTTTGAAACATTTACTGTCTTTACTAGCGGTTTTGATCAATTGAATGCATCCTAGCTGAATAAAACTATTAATTTCTTAAAAAAAAAAATCTGACTGACCCCAAACTTTGGAACAGTAGTGTAAATCAGTGAGACTTTTCCCTTAAAATACTGAACAACTTTTGGGCAAGTGTTTTTTTTTTTCAAATTTTGCTAACACTTTAGTTTAGGTCCAATTCTCACTATTAACTAGTTGCTTATTAGCATGTATATTACTAGTATATTAGCTGTTTATTAGCACTTATAAAGCACATATTAATGCCTTATTCTGCATGATCATATTCTACATCCCTTAATCCTACCCAATACCTAAACTTAACAACTACCTTACTAACTATTAATAAGCAGTAATTAGGAGTTTATTGAGGCAAAAGTCGTAGTTAATAGTGAGAATTGGACCCTAAACTAAAGTGTGACGTCTTGCAGACCTAAAGATGTTCATGACTCTTTACTTTGGAGTCCCAGTCAATTGCTTATGATCAAAGTTGAATCAAGTCCAATGCACAGTCCCATCTATGCGAGACCTGATGATCTGAGGTGTCCAGCAAATGGTGCTTAAGTTTAATACTCACTAACCTGAGTATGAGCAGCAGTAACAGTGCTTGACTTGACACTAATTAGGGAGTGTGTGTGTGGTAGTGAGTCAGGGCAGAAGAAATGTCCATGAGCATGTTGTTGAGTGAGTAAGTCTGTGTGTGAGGTCTGTGAGGACAGTATCTGTGGATGAGATCCTCACATGTACGTGTGATTTCTCTGTGTGTGGCTCCAGCTCTTTAGAATGACTCCTATTGTACACACTCTCCTATCATTACACGTGTCAACATTAGAGACAGACTCGCATGCTTCACTGAACACAGACAAACACACACACACACATTCACCCCAACACAGAGGGTTAGTGTTGGAGATTGTGTTTTGTTTTTAATTGTGAGCTTTATGCGATGTGTTATGGGTAATAGATAAGTGTTTAGAGGGGATTTTTGTAGAAGTGCAAAAAGTAAGTGAAGACCATATTAATCGGTTATTAAGTATCATTGCTTACAAGCTGCTCTTTCATAAAATCACAAATTGTGTTTCATTTAAGTATCAACTTTATCTCAGGAAAAAAGAAACTAATACTTTTATTCACCACAATAAATTAATTAAAAAATGTCAGTAAAGACATTTACAATGTTTCAAACGATTTCTATTTCAAATAAATGCTGTTCTTTTGAACTTTTTATTCATCAAAGGATTCCGAAAAAAATGTATCACGGTTTCCACAAAAATATGAAGCAGCACAACATGGATAATAAAAATGTTTCTTGAGCATCAAATCATCATATTAGAATGATTTCTGAAGGATCATGTGACACTGAAGACTGGAGCAATGATGCTGAGCTTTTAAATTGTAATAATATTTTACAATATTACTGTTTTTACTGTGTTTTAATCAAACAAATGCAGCCTTGGAAGAGACTTCTTTCAAAAACAAATCTTTCCGACTCTGACTTTTGAACGATAGTCCCTATTAGCTCAGATGATTTGCGTTTGGATGAATTTGAGGAGAAATGTTGGTCACACTTTAGTTTAGGGTCTACTTCTCACTATTATCTAATTATTAACTATGACTTTTGCCTCAATAAACTCCTAATTATTGCTTATTAATAGTTAGTAAGGTAGTTGTTGAGTTTAGGTATTGGGTAGGATTAAGGGATGTAGAATTTGGTCATGCAGAATAAGGCATTAATATGTGCTTTATAAGTGCTAATAAACAGCCAATATCCTAGTAATATGCATGCTAATAAGCAACTAGTTAATAGTGAGAATTGAACACTAAAGTGTTACCGAAATGTTTGAATGCATATTGAGATCTCTGACTTTTATAGACTTCCAAATCTCTAGACGAGACACATGTGAGATTACTGTGGTAAAAAGCAGGATGCAAAAATCTCCATTTTGCTCTTCATTTAATCTTATTGCTGTCTAGGAGAAACAGCTAAGACATTAAAAAGACTTCATGAGTTTGTTTGCCCATATAATATTTAAGCTAATAAGATTAAGCGTATTTGGCTTGCTGTTCGCAGTGAAGGGGCTCGAGGAAGCAGCTTCAACTCGAGCTTAGATATCCCCCCAGTGGGACTACTAATGCTTAGATGAAGAGTATGGTAATGAGATGCCTAAATTATGTCAGTGGAGTTGGGGAGGTAGAGGGATGCCAAAACAGCTGATGCCAGAGCAAGGTGAGCGGCTGCTTATACACTATATTGCCAAAAGTACTGGGACACCCCTCCAAATCATTGAATTCAGGTGTTCCAATCACTTCCGTGGCCACAGGTGTATAAAATCAAGCACTAGGCATGCAGACGCTTCTACAAACATTTGTGAAAGAATGGGTCGCTCTCAGGAGCTCAGTGAATTCGCGTGGTACCGTGATAGGTTGCCACCTGAGCAATAAGTCCATTCATGAAATTTCATCACTACTAAATGTTCCACGGTCAACTCTTAGTGGTATTATAACAAAGTGGAAGCAATTGGGAACAACAGCAACTCAGCCACGAAGTGGTAGGCCACGTAAAATCACAGAGCGGGGTCAGCGCATGCTGAGGTGCACAGTGCGCAAAAGTCGCCAACTTTCTGCAGAGTCAGTAGCTACAGACCTCCAAACTTCATGTGGCCTTCAGATTAGATCAAGAAAAGTGCGTAGAGAGCTTCATGGAATGGGTTTCCATGGCCGAGCAGCTCATCCAAGCCTTACATCACCAAGTGCAATGCAAAGCATCGGATGCAGTGGTGTAAAGCACGCCGCCACTAGACTCTAGAGCAGTGGAGACGTGTTCTCTGGAGTGACCAATCACGCTTCTCTGTCTGGCAATCCGATGGACGAGTCTGGGTTTGGCGGTTGCCAGGAGAACGGTACTTGCCTGACTGCATTGTGCCAAATGTAAAGTTTGGTGGAGGGGGGATTATGGTGTGGGGTTGTTTTTTAGGGGTTGGGCTTGGCCCCTTAGTTCCAGTGAAAGGAACTCTTAATGCTTCAGCATTCCAAGACATTTTGGACAATTTCATGCTCCCAACTTTGTGGGAACAGTTTGGGGATGGCCCCTTCCTGTTCCAACATGACTGCACACCAGTGCACAAAGCAAGGTCCATAAAGACATGGATGAGCGAGTTTGGTGTGGAGGAACTTAACTGGCCTGCACAGAGTCCTGACCTCAACCCGACAGAACAGCTTTGGGATGAATTAGAGCGGAGACTGCAAGCCAGGCCTTCTCGTCCAACATCAGTGCCTGACCTCAAAAATGCGCTTCTAAACCTTATGGAAAGCCTTCCCAGAAGAGTTGAAGCTGTTATAGCTGCAAAGGGTGGGCCAACTCCATATTAAACCCTACGGATTAAGAATGGGATGTCATTA
This sequence comes from Coreius guichenoti, assembly GCA_039654105.1. Lineage (NCBI taxonomy): Eukaryota > Metazoa > Chordata > Actinopteri > Cypriniformes > Gobionidae > Coreius > Coreius guichenoti. The sequence goes on along the minus strand of CM077179.1, from coordinate 37,692,151 downwards.
AAGTTCATGTGCATGTAAAGGCAGGCGTCCCAAAACTTTTGGCAATATAGTGTATGCTCCGGCAGTTAATTAAAAGATTAGATTGGTTCACTCCTCCCGAAATTACATTTGTGAACTTCACTTCATTTGTGATTTGCTTCAAAAATATTCCAAAAAAAAAAAAAAAAGTATCAAAAATAAATCCCATCTTCCCTACACATGCATCGTAATTTGAACGAACACGTGAGATTTCCCAGCTCTGCACTGATTCAATCACCTTGATCTCAACACAAGCTCTCTTCATCAATAACAGTGACGTTGCTTTTGTTGTGTTAACACAGTTGACATTTTCCCCCAGGGTACGTCTGAGTTTATTGTCCTCTGTCCATACCCTCATGTCCCTGTCTTTGAAAAGTGGCAGAACATCTTCATTTTCTGTGAAAGATCATATCAGCAGCCGCTCTGGTGGCAAAATACAACCCCGTTTCGTTCCAGTAGTGAAGCTTCATCTCTTGTTTTGAGATCAGGAAAAGGTTTAATCAAGTTTTACGCTCATAAAAACACTTGCTGATGTCTTTTACGCTTCACATATGTGTTGAACTATATTTAGTCATGTTTGCTAAGGTGACTTGGGTTTAGAGATTTGAACGACCCCCTAATTTTTTTTTTCCTGATGAAATAATATGTTTTGTTTAACATACACTACCTTTGGGGTCAGTGAGATTCTTTTTATAGAAATTTATAATTTTATTCAGCAAGGATGCATTAAATTGATCAAAAGTGAAAGGCATTTAGAATGTTTCAAAAGGATTCTATTTCAAGTTTTTTTGAACTTTAGAATCCTGAAAAAAAATGTTTCATGGTTTTCCATAAAAATATGAAGCAGCACAACTGTTTTCAACACTGATAATAATCATAAATGTTGCTTGAGCAGCAAATCATCATATTAGAATGATTTCTGATGGATCATGTGACACTGAAGACTGGAGTAATGATGCTGAAAATTCAGCTTTGATCACAGGAATAAATTACATTTTAAAACATTTTACAATGGAAAACAGTTATTTGTAATTATAATAATATATCATAATATTGCTGTTTTTACTGTATTTTTAATCAAATAAATGTGACCTTGGTGAGCAGAAGAGACTTCTTTCAAAAACATTTAGAAACCTTACTGACCCCAAACGTGTATCTTACGCCAAAATCTATTTTATTTAGATCTTCAAAGTATAAAGTTCATTACTTAAAGCTGTCCTCTTATAAAAAAAAAATATAAATATATTTTTGTTCATCCTACTGTGCTGAAAAGCCAATCAAATTATACAGTGTATTTCACTTAACTTTACTTCCCTGTACATTTTACAAAGTATATGATTAATCACTTCATTTCGCCTCCCTTTTCCTTCTTTCATGCCATCTCTCCTCTCTCTGTTTACACACTTTCCTTATCTCCGTTTGTTTCAGTCGGGCATGTAACCTCTACATAGAGCTACTTTCTTTTCATCTTGAGCTGGAAAGAGAGACAGAAAGAGAAAGAGAGAGGTCAGACATATTTCAGACTCCTCATTGGACAGACGGCTATTGAGCAAGACGTGTCCAAACATATTTCAACCGTTAATGTGGCACAGATAAGCGAGTGTTTCTCAAACAGAACAATGAGGGGGTTTCATAGTACAGGGTTATAAAAGTCAAAATACACAAGCCAAGCTTTGACAGGCTGTGATCATTTGTCTTTCATCTGAGCTCTGGAGCACTTGAGCAGGAGCCAAAGTGTCAGGACGATAAATTAACTCTTTGTCAGGCAATGTGGGAGAAAATAGCAGGTTCTGTGACTCACGCAGGATGTCTGTGGAATCAGTGCAACACCTCATGAAGTGAATCATTCTTGTATTCAGAATAGTGTGATTTTGAATTACCTCAATTGTCTAATCATTTTATCACTTTCAACATTTTAGTCTTATTTCTAAGCAAGTACTTTCCTATTCTATGTACATGGACAGTTTACAAATAGGATCATCCAGGATCAGGATCATCCAGGGAACGACACACAGTATTAAGAATCAAGGGTATGTAAACTTTTGAACAGGGTCATTTTTTATAAATTCAGCTATTTTTTGTCTTGTGGACTATATGTAAACATCTTTTATGTAAAATATCTTATTCAGGACAGTACTAAATAAAAAAAATAACATGCTTTTTATACGATCCCTCTTATTTTGTTAAAATTATTCACATTTTCACAGATTCTGCAAGGGGTTCACATCCTTTTTCTCACAACTGTATTATACAATGTATAAGTCTATTATATGGGACCACAAGAGATACAACACAAAACGAAGGCTCAATGTTACAGTAAATACAGCAATACGTGGGTTTTGTACTGTCAGTATGTCATCTGATCCAGCATGCTGTGGCTCTGCTCAAAACACTGCACTGTAAAAAATGAATCATGGGTCTTGTAATTTTCACAAAATAAATTAAGGTGATAATTAAAAATAGTGTGTATATTTTCTTAAGAAAATTGTGGTTCAGTGTTGTATAGAAAATATTGAGAACATTTCACTAATAAAACCAAGAGATACATTTTCCTATTTTTTTAAAGGAAATTTTAACGATTTTGAGGCTTGAATTGAGGAACCGATTAAGCTGATCAAATTAAGGGAAAAAAGGCTACCTATTTTAAGAGAATTAGCTCAATTGTGCAGTTTTATTTAGAGACACCATTGTTAGTTCCCAGCATGCTTTGCATATGGCTGGAAATGGAGAATTAATATTAAAATTAAGTGTTATTTTATGTATTTTTGAGTGAAGGGAAACATCTGTTAATGTTTAATGTTCAGTTATGTTTGACATTTGAAAGAGTTTCTGTTATGTTGAAGTTTTGACTGTTACCATTGTGCAGAAGAGTAGAGCTTATGATTAGGTTGTGAAAAACTGCATGTACTTATAATATGAAGCATGTTGCTTTGTTCAATGAGCAATAACTGTGCTAATGCCAGTACAGTAACCAGTTTGTTTCTACTTGTGCTGTGCTAGCAGCAAACAGTCTATTAATTGTACAACATAACTCAAAGTCAAAAATAAACAGGCCATTTCCATTCACTCTAATTTATACTCTTTTTTTAAAGTCAACTTAAAATAAATAAGCACATTTCACAAAAAATATTAAATTAATTGTTTCATAGACTAAATAATTTAGGTCATTTTACATGATTTATTCAGGTAGATTGCATTAAAGAAACCAAGCCTTAAAAACTACTCAAAAATATTATGTGTAAATAGCACATAACATTTTTTACAGTGTGGTTATGGTGAGTAATTTCTGTTTTATCACATTGGGGTGATCTTTAGAGGTATAGTTCACACAAAACATTTACTATGAGTATGAGTGATTGTATGAGTTTCTTTGATCTGTTGAACACAAAAGAATATATTTTAAAGAATGCTGGTAACCAGACCCCATTTGACTTCCATAGTAGGAAAAAAATACTATGGAAGTCAATGGCTACCGTCAACTGCCTGGTTACCAACATTCTTTAAAATATCTTCTTTTGTGTTTAACATAAGTTTGGAACAACTTGAGAGTGAGTTCATTTTTGGGTGATCTATCCCTTTAATGGTCTCAGCTGAGGTTCCTCTCGTTTCTGTTCTCTTGACCCTGACAGTCTGAACGTGTTCTTCTCACACATGAATGACTCACCAGGTCTCCACTCATACTATACCACACACAAAGCTCATCTGATGTAGCTAACTGGAAATGGAACTTTAAGAAATTATAAAGCGTGTTTATCAATGCTGCTTTATTAATATCCACCAGAGGGCACTATTATAGAGGGGGTAATGGTGAGGGTTAAATGTTCCATGATAAATTGCAGTGTCTTAGAGTTTTTGAAAATGTTCTGCTGGTACCTTCAGAATTGTCTCCTATTTGTTTACACTGGTGTCAAGTGTCATTGGCTGTGTTTGCTATTGATCATACTTAGGGTAAACAGGGTTTGTTCAAATCCCCAACCCAAAGTATTAAACTTTTGCAACATGCCACATTTGTGTTACGGACATGAATGAAAAATTGTGCAATTTATTATGTATTATGTCGGTGGTTTCTCATTGGGAAAGCACCACTCACATTCATCAGAGCATCTAATGAAATTGAGTAATCACTGCATTAACACTCATGTGATTGTGGTCTGCTTGTTTTGAAGCTTTTGGAGCTGTGCAGATCAGTGAAGGATGATGCGCTGAAGGTGGTCGATGACTTCAACATCCTGTCCTGCTGCATACAGGCTCCTATCGCTGGGGTTGTGAACCCCAGGGCCGAATGGGCCTTCTACCCACAGCCACGGTATCCCAGCAGCACCCAGGCTCTGTCTAAGCTCTGAGCGAGTGATCCTGGCTTTATGGGGATATGGAAGGCAATTGAGTGATTTCGGGTAGCTGACCTGATTTGCTGGACCAGCTTTATATATTCATTCACATTGGGTGAGAGTGGAAAGAACCAACTGGAGTTGGTCAATGCACAGGAGTTTAGTGATTAGGCATCATGCTTTGTGCCAAGAAGAATGGTTCTGCTAATGGCCAAGGCCTTACTGACACTACTTTTTCTTGTCCTTTTAATAATGTGTGTGTATGAAAAGGGAATTTCAGTTATATGAGTTGCACATTTTGTCTTTCAGACAGTTTTTTAAATGCTTCAGTGATTTAGCCTAATCGATTTAAAATAGGAAGTAGGGATAAACACCAGCCAAACCTGAATCAAAACTGCCAAACATCTTGTACGTCACAGCTCTGATAGCCTGGATCTGAAATGTAACAGAAAAACAAACAAAAGGTTTAGTTTTATGGTGAGCAGTGCCAAGAGGCAGTTTTTACACTTTCTTAAAGCCCCACTGAAGTGCCTTTAAACACACAGCGTTATTCAATGTGTTGACGTAATTTCCACTGAAACAGGAAGACAGGGCGGGGCATATCGAACAGCCCCTCCCCTTTAAAAAAAATAGCCAATAGCGTTTTGTTTATATCACAGCTCGGCCAGAGCCGTTGAGCTCGATAAAGCCGCAGTTTCCTCCTAATCTCCTATATATCGCTTTAAAATATTATTCTGTGCAGAATTCAAACGGGTCCGATACATTTTCTGGTCTGCGCCGACTCGATCACATGATCCACTCTGTGCTATCGTGTCTCTGGACTGGAACCGCGGCGGTTCACTGACACTAATGTGAAACCAGACCTCATTCGCCCCAATGGAAAGCATATTTACACTGTCTGATCGTTCCCTATCCCCTATATAGTGCACTATGTGCCATTCACCGTGTAGAAAATAGTTAATGTGTGAACAAGTGACCGATTGCAGCCGCAGCTTCAGCGTCTGTTTATAACGTAGGGGAGTGGGGCTTCAGATTCTAGAGAGCATTTGATTGGACAGAAAATCTGATGAGAAGCTGAAGTGCAGAGTGATGTCATCAAAATCATTGATCCATATTGGCGGAAGTGATAGACTGTATGTTTTGAATGCTTATATCTTCTAAATGCAAATTCTGTCATTGTTTTGGAGCACACTATCTTATAGATAACAGTAAGGCTAACATATTCATACTTAAAGCCAAAAAACTTTGATTTCATGGGGACTTTAAGAAGAGCCTGAATGTAGTTAGTCAACACATGGCACACAGTTATTGAATATTTATGCAAAAGTTGTAGACATTGAGCAACGGAAACCACACTACAATGTTGGACACATAAAATGTTTGTTTAATTAGAAAGACAATAATATATTACAGCTGCTATGGTTTTTAATGCCACTATCAACTGCCATATTTTACCTCTGTTTACCATTTGAGCCAAAAAATAGTTCTAGTTTAGGTATAAGATGCTCAGTCGAGGTCTTCAAAAGGATGTCCGTTGTCGTACATTTAGTTTGAACTAAACTACCAATTGTCATATTCAAATTGTAATTTTTAATGTTAAATTTTCCGTTATCATAGTCTTTGCACATAAAAACAGTTTGTTCACAGCAACATGGAGATTCCTTAATGTTTTGCAAATAAATTGTTGCATTCCCTGCTATTTCCAGGTTTTCTGTGACTGTGGGAACCTTCAATGTAATCTGATGGAAGCTATATTTGCGTTTTATGTAAATGGTGCATGCTGTAATATTGTGTCACAAACATTTGATCATTAATAACATAATGTTATGCATGCCAAAATCTTAGTATAGCAATTGTAAACCTAGCTTGTATTGCGTGCAGCATTGTGACTTGTGATCAAACATTATTCAATCAGACTGTACATGAAATACACCACAGAGAAGTCTAGCCCATGCAAAAGAAGAACTATAGTGCTTTTGTTCTAATTTAATCTAAAGTGTTTGTGTACATTTGGAGCTCGATGGTGTGGTTTGTGAAGAATCCCAGCCCTATGGGCTTGACCATCACAGGCCCATCCCCCAGTGGGCGTGGCTTTACTCGTGTACTGTGAGTATTCGCTTCAGTAAATAGACAGATCAGAACAACTTGCGCTGCGCAGCGGACGCACGAGAGTGAGCTTTGGCGAGGAAGTGCACTTAAGAACCGACGAGACAAAAGACACACTCCAAAACAATCCTGAGGACATTTTACAAACAGGAACTTATATGACAGCTGCTCCAAGGAAGCAAATTCATCGAGAGTTTTAGAGGCATCGATTGTCTGCTATTGGAATTGTACTTCTTTTTTTCTTAGCAACTTTTTTAAATCTCTGGATATTTGAAAATTCATCCTTCGTTCTGTTGTCTTCATCGTTAACATAATGCGCTAACGCGTTTATGCCTCGGCGGATATGTCTGACACGTCCAGGTGAGTTCATACTGGCGTATCGTACAGTATGCCGGCTTTTAAGGCAACTTTATTGCTTTTTTTTTGCGCTTTTTCTGCACAGTTTCAAAACGACTATACGCTATTAATATACGCGTGATCGCCGTGATTTAAAACCTCAAAAATGGTTTAGTAAAATCGGGTTATTAATTTGTCTATTTGTCAAGTTCGCCTTGCTTTATTCTCCGCGTTGGAGTTTTATTTTGGCGAAGCTTAACGCACAAAACGCTTAAGTTGCGCGCGGCGGCGAAGGGGGAAAAAAGTGAAACTTCAGATGCGCGCTGTCTGGTCGCTTTACGTAGTGTCCAGCTAAACAATGTCGCAAAGACAACAAAAGTTGAGATGTAGTAGAGGAGTCCACTCCCCTCATTGGTCTATCCGTGTGGACATTTAACCAGACTGAATAATTCAACTGTGTTGGATAACAATGGATTACGATAGGCACCTGTTTGCTTTGTTTTCTTTGCCGTTACCCACTCAAAATAAGTCCAAATACGACGAACCCCGCGTTTGTTGTTAAAGCTCTACACCTACGAGAGTAAAAGATACATTTATTTAAGTTCTACTTTCGAAAATCGAATGTTTTTCGAAGGAAAACACGGCAATTTGGAACGTGCCGTGCGACGCGTTTTTTATTATTTTTTTAACGATCGTCTCTCGGTCTGGTTAGATTGATACTCGCATAAGTTTGCGCTATTGTCTGCTGTCTGTTTGCCTGAACACTTGGAGGCGTCGACGCGCTCCTATTAATAGGAAACTTTTGTTTTGGTGCGCACGATATTGCTTCGCCGCCGCTCTCTTGGTGAAAATAAATCGCGAAAAACTCCACGCTCGCTCGTACAATATTACTGACGGTAGAATATTTAACATTATGGCTCGCTGACAAGTGAAACTAAAATAAATAAATAAATAAAAGGCATCGCAATCCCTTTGCGTCAAACTCCCCGCTGATACAGTACAGCATTCATTTTTGTCAATAAAACGCTGACTTTGCAGCTCGCTGACAAATGACATCAAAGCAAGAAATAAAGAAAACCGAAGAAAAAAAATCGCGATCTAGACGCGCGCGTGTTTAGAACTCGCGCGCCTACTGTACAGACAGTAAAGTAGGCTATCAAGTAGCTAGTGACTGACAAGTGCAACAAATATAGCGGTAGGTGACACTACAACAGCATGACAGGTAGTTTGTTCTATTTTGGCTTATATTTGTTTTGTATTTTATACATTTGTCGCGGTTTTTGTCATTGTTGCTGCTTCGCTGTTTGTACAAGCCGGCGTGACTGGCAATGTTTACTTGGTTTACACAGATAACTCTACGGGGATGTGTTTCATTTTAAAAAGCCAGACATAATAAACCTCTCTAGACTAGTATGAAACAAAGGAAGGCGAAGGCGCGTACATTCCCCTACAGCGCGAGCGTACAATTCTGTTTCACACGATCGCTTCGCGCGTTATAGAGTTTTTTTTTCCCAAACATGTAGACTGTTTTGCTGTAAGGAAGAAATAGGAAGTTGAAGTGGAGCTCGTTTGTGACGCACTTCACCCGGGTTACTACTTTACAGCGTTCGCTGCCAGCTGAGGTTCCCAAACGCATGTTAATCCCCACAAAATAATGTGGAAACTCTGAGCCCTCTGACAACAACCCACACAATTCCTCTTCGAAACACTTGCAAAAGACTGTAATGAGTGTTTTGTTTGTTCTGCAGAGAGCAAACGCTGGCCAATGGCCCGGCCTCGCGGGGAAGCGGAGAGAGCACCGGTGGCGGAGCTGTCTTGCGCCCCGAGCACTTTGACTTCCCTCAGCCGAGCGATGGGGACCCGTTAAGGGGAGGGATTTCCATGTCGAATAGTCACCAGTCGAGGTCACCGATGTTCCGAACCTTCTCCAGGTCCTCTAGTGGCTATTTTTCCGTCGACAGCGATTCTGTGCCAGGTTCCCCTCTAATGCCTAATATTTCCGAAGCGCAAGATGGCCAAAATGATGGTAAGAGCCCCCTGGCGAAAAAAAGGGCACAATTTTGTGGTGTGTAAACACAACACTGACGCGACGGATAGCGAGGCATCATAACGGTTTTCTTCCAGTGGATTAGTCCGTTGAGAATTTGATTATTTAAAATTTTAAATATCAAAGCAGCCGAGTGCAGGTTTCCCGCCCTGGTGTGACTGAGCATTCTACACGCGCGCTCTAATATTTTTACGAAAATTATTAATTATTTATGATTATTGATCATTTATGGCGCTTAAAGTAAAAAAAAAGCCCATTATTATCATTTTTTATTATTATTATCTATTACCATTTCTGACTTTGTGTGGTTCAATTTGGTTTTGGGTCTGACTATGGGGTTCCGTGGACAGGTATATAAAACAGATTTCCTTTAAAAAATATTTCTAACTTAGTTAAAATTTAATACATTGGTTATATGTAAAGCATTATATAAACTGTAGACGTTAAGAAAAACCCTTGCAATAAACAGTGACAGATAATACAAGTAAAGGTGCATAGAAATATTAATATTAATATAGTCACAATCACAACGCACTGTTTATGAATGTCGTCCATTTAAGTGCTTTGGATGTTTAACTTGGCTACATTAGCACAGTGATAAGCATAGTGTTTTGATGCTTGGCAGTGCACTTGTCTTGGGAATCTCTTCCAGAGCTTTCACATTTTGCCTTCTCATTTTGAAGCAAGACATATCTGCCTAAAGCCAAGTCAGCTCATTTATCTTTGTGACAGCTTCTCTAAAAGGAATAAGCTGCATTTCCTTTCTGTTAAAATCATTTTTTTTCCCACTGCATTAGGAGGGTGTGTTAGTGCAAATAAGTGCACATGCATTCTGAAGTCTATACACTCCTGGGCAAAAATAAAAAATAAATGGGCCAAGCCAAAAAATGGCAAAATATTTAGTGGTCTTTTAATGGTGTTAACCGATGCCAAATCACTGGTCAGCAAATTAGCAACAATTGCACAAATACTGTAGATAAACTTGCAGACACTTTTTACAGGAAGAAGAGTCAGTGTTGTTCCACTCAATGTTAATGGCTTCAAACAGTTCATGAAAAATGTCTCCCAGACTCAGACCAGGCCAACACATGAGCCTGATGGACTTCTCAAGTGATTGTCTTTGCAATTTGGGCTGGAGCATTGTCTTGTTGATCGTTCCTCATTAGATAATAACTTTTCATTTGTGGAAAACAAGCCATTCTGCAATATTCTCCTGTACTCCAAAGCATTAAATGACTTTTCACAGGGAAGTAGCTCACCAGCAGCTAAAAAGGCTCGCCACACAATGACAACTCTTCCCCTATGCTTCACTGTGGTAGAGATGCATTTATTATTATATTTCTCAGCAGATTTTCAAAGACACCACTCTGGAGCATCACCATGCAACTCGTGTTTCATTGTGATTCATCACTTCACAGACAACTTCCAATAATCTGCCAAAAACTTAATTCTGGCTTTTTGAAATTAAAATAATTTGTGGTTAAGACCATTTAAAGCTTAGTGTTTAGCTATTTTGGGCTTGGCCCAGGACTATATGCTTGCACATGCGTTTGTGAGAGGCCTGCTTGGTCCATTCACAACATCTTGCAAACCCAATGCACCTGAGACACATCTTCTCATAATGCCTCTGATGGAGTGAGCTGATTTGCCTGTTGTCTTCTTGTTTACCTTCACTGTCAACGAGGCCTTAAGAAGGCAGTCAGAGAATCAGCCTTAGTGCACGCAGTCAAAATAGACTAGCCTCTCTTTTGTGAAGGCTAGACATGAGATCCAACCATCTCTGTTTTCCCTATTGAGAGCCAGGAGATATGAGATGGCGATAATTGTCTTCCTGTAGCCACTCTTAATGGCGAAGAGAAACAACAACTTATCAAGACTCTCATCTGTTGCTCGCTCGACAGGAGAGTTCCTCTACCAGTGCCCTCTTGTTTATACCTTTAGCTGCTGCATTGTGTTGGCACAAGGTCTTGAATTTACACGTATGAACTTTGTGCCCTTTTTTGTGGACCTCTTGTGGGTCAGACGTGTTATATTCGGTCTAAAGATGAATGAAGATGCGGTGATAAACAAAACCAGAACAGAGCATGCATTCATTTGAACACGGCAATCAAAAATTGTCCTTGTTTGAGACGTAGTTGCTGGCACTGGGTAGTAAAGGCGCAAGAGAATGAGGTGAAAGTGTTGACTGAAACTTAAAGTGATATTTAGATATTGTCTGGTTCAATTTGAATAGGTCTAGCGGAGTTGTGAAAGGAAATGAGTATCCAATGGTCCTAATATGATTGAGCATGAGAAATAACAGTCAAAAAGCGTCTCGCTTGAGTCATAGCTGGAGTTTAATTTGAGTTCAGACAGAATTTGGGTGATATTAGTGTTTAGCCTCATAATAACCTCAGTCGCTCAGCTACTGTCTTACCACTGAGAGAAGGTGTCAATTTAACACTGTTGGCAAATATTTAATCATGCTAATGACTGTGGAAAAGCTAAACCAGAGGTTGCAGAGGTGGTTGTTTGCATCAGAGGATGCCAAGAGAAGATGTTTGTTAGAAAAAGGTAGAATTGACTCTATGCCAATAAGGTTTTTTTCATGAAATTAAGCTTATTGAATTTTTTAATCCTGGCCTTCTGTGCACAATTTGCTTTTGCAATCTTTAATCCAAATTTAATAACTTTGAAATTACATTTTTACATATCATTCCTATTGCATTGCAAATAACTTTAAATAACACATTCATCCGTGTAAGACCTAGCTTTATTTTAAACATTGTTTTAAGACAAAAGGGAACTTCCATTAAAATGTGTAGTTTTTAAATCCCTTCAAATAAAAAAAAATATATATGTGTATATATATATATATATATATATATATATATGTATATATTATGTATATCAATGCATATACAATATTGTGAGAATATTGTGATGTAAATTTTTGTTTATATATATATATATATATATATATATATTGCCCATCCCTTTCATTTGAGGTTTGAATGAGCTCTGGTAGTGTTTAGTGTTCACACCAAAAACGATAACTATAAAGATAACAATAAAGATATAGTTCTAAAAATATTAAAGAATAGCAGAGTTCACACCACAGCTATAACAATAACGGCACAGAGAAACAATATAGTTGGAATCACCAATCAGAATCCATCCTGCTGTTACGAGCGCGCATTTAAAGTGACTTAGAATAAACAGAACTATATCATCCGCTGGTGTGGACGCTAATATAGTTATCTTTAGTTATCAATCTGGGGAACGGGCCTTTAGAGTGTCTTACACTTGACTTTCGTTGTCTTTCACAGAGGTATGGTTCGCCGAACATAGCCACCAGCACGCGCAAATGGCAGCACCTGTTGGAGCCATGCGGCCAGAGATGGCGGTCGCTCAGGAGCTGCGGCGCATTGGAGACGAGTTTAACCGCCTGTACTGTCAAGGGGTGAGTAATATTCAGGTGATAGTGTGACACCATAGGATCAAGCGCAGGAGATCGACAAGTCAAGTCACCTTAGCGCTTTATACAGTACAGATTGTTTCAAAGCAACCTTACAGTGATCAACAGGAAAATGATGCAGTTCTGCAACCAAATGATGTCATCGTCCAGCTCATACAACAGCGTCAGTACAGTCAGATCAATTATATTGTTGAATATTAAGTGTCCCCAACTAAGCAAGCCAGAGGAACCCAAACTCCATCAGGTGACAAAATGGAGGAAAAAATCTTGGGAGAAACCAGACTCAGTCGTTCAGTTCTCCTCTGGCCAATGAACGAACACGGTGTGATTATGATTCAGGCTGCATCACAAGTCAGAATTCAGATCGGGATCTGTAGCATTCAAATGTTCATCCAGTTCCTTTTGCTTAAAGATCGAATTCATCACGCCGGTATGGAGCCGAAGCTGGCCATAGGGTCTGTGCGGAGGACCTGTCTGGTTCTTGTGGTCTTGGCTGAGGATCTCTGCCGATGGCTGTCATGTCGACGAGGCCTTCACATGGGATTGTCTAGTAGACACGGCCTCTGCTGACATTCAGGGATACGTTGTGGTCGTGTCTAGGTGCAGGTCCACATCTGATCTGGATACGGACCGGATACAGCTGACTACGGTAACCTCAGGATAAGGATGAGACAGACAGACTAATGTTAGCGTAGATGCCATTCATCAAGTACATCGGGTGTTATAGGAAGTGTTCCCGGTTCCGGTTGACCTAGTTTATGCAGCCTAACAATCATTTAACTGATTTGAATAATAGAAATTGATAACTTGTTATGTGTATGCCAGGTTAAAGAGATGTGTTTTTAGTTTAGATATTTTCACTCGCTAGAGTATAGATTTCACTTGCTTTGTCTCTCCAGGGGAGTCTTTTTGAGTTTGCGTTTTGGAAGCCGCCCCATTTCATATCAGTGTTTTAATCAGGTGTTGCTGAGAGGAGCGCACGTATAAAAGTGGTATCACAAGTCTCTGCAGATCAGGGCCTTAACGAGGGAAGTGTTTACTCCACTGCTGTAAAGGGGGCTTTATTTTCATAACTTGTATTTCTTAATGTTGCATCACTCCAGCACCAGTCAAGAAACCAAGGTTCTTCAGAGGATCAAGGCTGATACGGTGTTCACACTTTGTTTTTTTGAACCCTTTGTCTTTCTTGATGTCATTGCCCATTACTAGACTATACAGGGTTTCTGCGGGTTTTAAAAAAAGTCTTATTTGCCCTTACACAAATTAAGGACTTAAAAAGGTCTTAAATCAGAGCAGAAAGTCTTAAATTCATAGTCATGGCATATGTCATATATTGTCATTTTGCATCTCCAGTAAATCCATCTTGATTTAAGAATCTTTAGACAATTGCACTTGAAAACAAGGCAAAATTACTGAGGAAGAACAGCACTTTTTTTCAGTGTGATCAGAAGTTACCGTAAAAGATATTTACATATTCTAGTGGCTGAGAGCAGAGGTATTCAAAGTGAATTAAAAAGTAATAGATATCTGTTGGAAGTTGTATTTTCAAACAGTGTTGCTAATACAAATCATTGTTTCTCCCTAGATATTTACATTGTATTCCCTTCAGTTTATTCCTTAAATTTCATTTACTCTGTCTTAAAAAAGTCTTAAATTTACCTTCATAAAACCCTGCTATGCAAACATTAGTAACTGTTATTAATTAAGGGATTTATGGTCCTTCTTTGGAGTCCCACTTTTATTAAAATTATATTTTATTTAACATTTTTTAGTGTGAGGAGGTGGACGCCAATACAAAAGATATGAAATTAGCACCGCGTTGTATGAAATGTATCATTTGTCCAATCAGAATCAGGTATTCCACAATGCTGTGATTTAATGCTTAAAGGTGTGGTGACATTAGAGATACTTCATTAAACTATTGTGTGCAAAAAAAGGTCCATTGTCTGTTGTCAGTAGCGTAGTAGCGATGTGTGAAGCACAGCTTACAAAAGTCACCTTCAAACCAAGTAGCTTTCTGTTGGTCAGTTCGCTGACCAACAGTAAATTTAATCGCACTTTATTATTCACAATTTACAACGCATTGATGAGCATTTAATACATTTGCTGATGTAATATAGATATGGCCTTGTTAGATAAGAAATTAATGTTTATACAGTTGAAGTGCTGACTCATGTTACGATGTTATAAGTTGTGTTATGTATTCCTTATGCAAATATAGCCGTGCTAGTACAGAATGTCCACCTTTGATTATCGATATGAACATGCAAACACGTTTTCTCTGTTTGGTGACGTTACTAGTTCTGATAAGATTCTGTTTTTGTAGGGGTTAAATCTGAGATAATTGATACCTCCGTTGAAGACTTATTGCTGTTCACCTCTTTGACTCCAATACAGTGTCATGCTTCCTGTTCGGGCAGACGTCCAGTTGGACGAGGTTCTGTCTGGCAGTATTTGTGTTTATGATGTTGTGTCAGACCTTAACTTATGATCACTACTTGGCTTGTTGTAGATTTCCAAACCTCTTTGAGGATGTTAAGTTGGTATAAATCTGGAAGAATAGTTTCTTGTAGTCACTCTCTGTGTAAGAGTTTTGATTGAGGCCATCTCTGTGAGCTCAGTATGAAAATAGAGCCTTATCTACCCCGGCTATCAATGTTTGATTATTGCTGCGTAAAATTACCTTAGTCATTGTTTAAGTGAGTAAGACCTGCCAACCTCTTGAAAGATTTATCTGTAGGCAAGAGTCCAGACGTGCTCATAAACAGCTCAACGCCACATTTATTAGTGGTGTTTGTTAAGGCAACAGTCACTACTATTAGGATTGTATTTGAACTAAAGTCTAACAATAAGTTTTAGACGTTTAGAAGTATGCAACAACATCTACTTCATGTTACCTGCATTTTTTTCATACACTACCATTCAAAGGTTTGGGGTCGGTACGATTTTTGATGTTTTTGAAAAGTCTGTTCTGCTCGCAAATGCTGCAATTATTTGATCAAAAATACAGTAAAATTTAAATCAACTGCTTTCTATTGTAATATATTTGAAAATATTATTTATTCCTGTGATGGCAAAGCTGAATTTTCAGCATCCTGAAAATATTAATTTCTTTCAAAATATATTATAGACCCCAGTCTAAACCTTAGAATGCTAGTGTAAATATGAATTTGTTATTCATTGGATTGTTAAACTATGTCCAATACATCATTCTGCCTGTGGCAACTTTTTGTTTTGTTATTTTTTCACTTAAAGTAATATCCTTCCAGAGCAATCGCATGTCGTCAGAGAGATATATACATATAGAATGCCAAATGACTCTGTAAACAAGTGCACTTGATTCATCAATGCAGGAGTGATTCATTGTTGCTGGATTTGTCATGTTTGCCTGGTTCTCCAGATACAACCTGCCTTATCAGAAGAGACGCTTATGTTGTCGGCCCTTTATCAAAAACTTTTTTCATCATGCAAAGTTTTCAAAACAATTAATTTTGGCTAAAAAGATTGCTTGCTAGATTGTTCTCATAATGACTGTATGAATTCAGGTTCTTAAAAGAGGAAAAAGTTGTATTGATTTTTAGTTGTTTTTAAGCACATTAAATGACTGTTTGTCTTATTATAAAGTATTTTAAGTCATCTTGAGGCCCCCAGCAGGTGTATGTTTTTTGCTATTTTGGATGTTAAAAGAACGCAAAACTTAAAAGTAATCTTGAAGCAAAGTATGCAAGGTTAATTCGAATGTGAGATGCATTTAATGAATCACAACAAGCAGTCCTTACATTACAGGACTGTGTGCGTGACAACAGTGTTTCAGAAGATTTAGGAGGAGCAGAATTCATCCCAACCCCCCCTAAACCGCCCACTTCTGTTTAAGACTCAGACTAATAGCCCTGGTGGAGTTTCTAATAGGCTGAGGGGTCATCTGAAAAGAGAGAAGAAAAAAGAGGGACAGAGGGAGGGTTGCATGGCAGAGCTGTATGTGTCTGGGACAGCTCAGCTTCATTATGTTTACCCTGCGGTTAAGCTCTGGGCTCTAATTATGCAGCGGGTCAGTCTCCTCAGCGCCATAGAGACGCACTCGGGCCTAGCGAGAGTCGCTCACAGTCAGGGTCAGAGAGTAACCGGCCTGCCAGCACTCTAAACGGAGGGGTTGGACTCCACGCTTTTGTTTATTTCTCTTCTCATGTGTCTGTGATGTCACTTCAGGGGTTTGTTTTGACGCTCCTGTGTGTTTGTTTATTTATTTAGACCATGTTTGTTTGACCTCTATACAGCGAATTTTGGAATGACTGCTTGGAAAAACTGTCAGTGAACTGCAGTATTTCCGTATTCTGAAACTTTAGATTAAAGAAAATTCCATACAATCGTTTAACATTTGGCTTGATGATAAACTAAATAAAATATGAATGATTCTTGTTGCCGGTGTAAAACTCGTGTCAGAGCACTGCTATATAGTTGCTTGGGTGTTGCTAAATAGCTGATAGAGTGTAACAAGTAAACTATGATGTAGATCAGTGGTTCTCAAACTTTTTGACTCCAGGGCCCCCATTTTCCACAACAATATTTGAAGGCCCCATGATTTTTCAACAAAAAATTAAAACTCTGTCATTAATTACTCACCCTCATGTCGTTCCAAACCTGTAAGACTTACGTTCATCTTTGCAACACAAATGAAGATCTTTTTGATCTTTTTTTTGTCCCTCTGTTAACAGCTACGCAACTACCACTTTGACGCTTCAAAAAGTTCATAAAGAGATCATAAAACTAATTTATATGAATTAAGCGGTTTAGTTCAAATTTTCTGAAGAGATACATCGCTTTATATGATGAACAGATTGAATTTAGACTTTTATTCACATCTAAACATTGATCAGCAAACATAAACAGGAGCTCAACTGAACCTTCTTGACACGCGAGAACAAACCTCATTGGTTCTTGCTGAAGCTCAAACGTGATGCGTAACACGAGAATGAACCTCATTGGTTCTTGCGGAAGCTCAAATGTGATGCGTAATACGAGAATGAACCTCATTGGTTCTTGCTGAAGCTCAAACGTGATGCGTAACACGAGAATGAACCTCACTGGTTCTTGCGGAAGCTCAAATGTGATGCGTAATACGAGAATGAACCTCATTGGTTCTTGCTGAAGCTCAAACGTGATGCGTAACAAGAGAATGAACCTCATTGGTTCTTGCGGAAGCTCAAATGTGCTGCGTAACACAAGAATGAACCTCATTGGTTCTTGCTGAAGGTCAACCTCACTGGTTCTTGCTGAAGCTCAAATGTGATGCGTAACACCAGAATGAACCTCATTGGTTCTTGCTGAAGGTCAACCTCACTGGTTCTTGCTGAAGCTCAAACATGCTGCGTAACACCAGAATGAACCTCATTGGTTCTTGCTGAAGCTCAAACGTGCTGCGTAACACGAGAATCAACCTCACTGGTTCTTACTGAAGCTCAAACGTGATGCGTAACACCAGAATGAACCTCATTGGTTCTTGCTGAAGCTCAAATGTGCTGCATAACACGAGAATGAACCTCATTGGTTCTTGCTGAAGCTCAACCTCATTAGTTCTTGCTGAAGCTCAAATGTGATGCATAACACCAGAATGAACCTCATTGGTTCTTGCTGAAGCTCAAATGTGATGCGTAACACCAGAATGAACCTCATTGGTTCTTGCTGAAGCTCAACCTCATTGGTTCTTGCTGAAGCTCAAATGTGCTGCGTAACACGAGAATGAACCTCATTGGTTCTTGCTGAAGCTCAACCCCATTGGTTCTTGCTGAAGCTCAAACATGCTGCGTAACACCAGAATGAACCTCATTGGTTCTTGCTGAAGCTCAGACGTGCTGTGTAACACCAGAATGAACCTCATTGGTTCTTGCTGAAGCTCAAATGTGCTGCGTAACACCAGAATGAACCTCATTGGTTCTTGCTGAAGCTCAACCTCATTGGTTCTTGCTGAAGCTCAAATGTGCTGCGTAACACCAGAATGAACCTCATTGGTTCTTGCTGAAGCTCAAATGTGCTGCGTAACACGAGAATGAACCTCACTGGTTCTTGCTGAAGCTCAGACGTGCTGCGTAACACCAGAATGAACCTCATTGGTTCTTGCTGAAGCTCAAATGTGCTGCGTAACACGAGAATGAACCTCATTGGTTCTTGCTGAAGCTCAACCTCATTGGTTCTTGCTGAAGCTCAGACGTGCTGCGTAACACCAGAATGAACCTCATTGGTTCTTGCTGAAGCTCAAACGTGATGCGTAACACGAGAATGAACCTCATTGGTTCTTGTTGAAGCTCAGACGTGCTGCGTAACACGAGAATGAACCTCATTGGTTCTTACTGAAGCTCAAACGTGATGCGTAACACGAGAATGAACCTCACTGGTTCTTGCTGAAGCTCAGACGTGCTGCGTAACACAAGAATGAACCTCATTGGTTCTTGCTGAAGCTCAAACGTGATGCCTAACACCAGAATGAACCTCACTGGTTCTTGCTGAAGCTCAAATGTGATGCGTAACACCAGAATGAACCTCATTGGTTCTTGCTGAAGCTCAAATGTGATGCGTAACACCAGAATGAACCTCACTGGTTCTTACTGAAGCTCAAACGTGATGCGTAACACCAGAATGAACCTCATTGGTTCTTGCTGAAGCTCAAACGTGATGTATATGCGAATAAAAGCCTAAATTCAATCTGTTCATCATATAAAGCGATCGAGTCTCTTCAGAAAATTTGGACTAAATCGCTCAATTCATATGGATTCATTTTACGATCTCTTTATGAACTTTTGAAGTGTCAAAGTGGTAGTTGCGTATCAATGGAGGGACAGAAATCTCTCAGATTTCATCAAAAAGATCTTCCATGAGGGTAAGTAATTAATGACAGGATTTTAATTTGTGGGTGAACTAACCCTTTAAGGATAAGGATTTTTATAAATATTTTTACTCACAATTTCTACCTGATAAAATATTTTAGAAAACTAGAAAAATATCCATGGAACATAAATTCTATTAATTTACATGATTATTCGAGGCCTAGAAATCCAATATTTAAAACTAGGTTTCATCATTTATCCAGGTTTAAGAAAGGTTTTAAAAGAAGAATAAAAAAAGTTGGAAATGTCTTGCTAGTTGTTATTTTAATGCTTGTTTTGTCTTATTTTAAGTCATCTTGAGGAGTTTGCTAAGACCATGGTTGAGAACCACTGAGATAGACGACATATTTAAAATGGTTGCCAAGGTGTTCTGAGTGTTTTTAAAAAATGTTATGGCGTTCTAGGTGGTTGCTAGGGTATTTCTAGGGAGATTGCTTACTGGCCTAAGTCAAAAGTCCATTCTCTAGTCTCTAGATAAGGCTCAGTCCCTAATTAAGTAAGTTTATGAAAACATTTTTTTGTTTGTTTTATCCTTTGCCAGACAAAACTTGTAATTTCAATCACTTAGAAAAAGTAATATCACACCTCTCCTGTTCAAGACACACTATTTGAGGTAAAATTATGTTTCTAATATGTCTCTAATACAGTAAGTATGAAGAATATTAATAATGATGCATGCCAATAATAAAAAATAAATGAAGCGTCTTTTGGCAATCTTGTTTATTAAATGCAGCGGCGCAAGAAACCCGTGTGAGCTTTCCGTTCAAGTTCCTCTCATAAATAGAAAGATAATCAGAAACTTCAGCTGGGATTTATTGGAGACCCTATAATTGTCCTGGATGTGCAGTGTTATAAAGTCTGTTTCCAGATCGTTCCCTCTCCTCAGCACTTCTCCAGCATTGGCTCTTGGTACACCAGCACCGATTGAGGAGTGCTGGTGTGACATGCTAGCACTCTGTTAGTAAGCACCGCTCTAATGCAGAGCAGATGTCTGGCCACAGAGCGCGCTTGTTGTTCCAGCCCCGCTAATGTCTGCATCTCGCCCTGCAAAATCGCACATGACAGACCTTTGTCAGCTCTTTGCATCAATGCTCTTTTGTTGCAGGCCTCTTCCCTGGAGAAATGGAACAGTCTAGTGCATTGTAGCTGATGAAGTTTTTATTGAGTCATGCGGCTACCTCTCAGGAGACGATTGCATGCGTTTATGTCCGAGCATGCTGCAAACTTACTGTCTCCCTGAGGGTTTGTGCTGTTTGAGTGACTACCAGTAAGTCAGAACCTCGACTGTCCCTCCTGAAATGAATCACTGTAGAAGTAGAAAAAGATGCTTCAATTGACCTTAAGGCCCACTCACACTAATGTAGGACAGAACTTGATTTTGTCCATGGGGAGTTGATTGGATAGTTGTGGTTTGCTATTGGTCTGTCTCATGTCAGTGACAGGCTGCCCCGCCCCCTTTTCCCCAGCTGATGAACAATAAAAACACAGCCAATCGTAATCCACCTGATTTTAAGGAGCTCGAGCATTTGAAGCAGCAGACGATAAAACTGCAGTTCACATTTATAATAAACAGAACATTATTGTGGACGCTAATCTAGTTATCATTATAGTTATCTTTATATTTATCGTTCTTGGTGTGACCTGGCCTTTCGTCAAGGCAGACGTCATATTTTATTTGATGTGAATGAGAATTATTGTGCAAGTACAATGCATTTAATATGTTGTGTTGTGGACGTTGGTGGTAAATTAAAAAATAAAATTCTGGAAAACATGTTTTTGGATGTGAATTAAATGCGATTTTTAGAAATTCGGATGATTAAACTGCTTTGAATGATTGTGCCCTGAGGAATCGATCACAATAAGACCAGGAACATGTATTACAAGTATTATTATATGATTTTTAATGTACATTTTGGTAACATTTTGCAATAAGGTCCCATTAGTTAACATTACATGTAGTTAGCAATACATTAGTTAATGAAAAAACATTGTTAGTTCATGTCAGCTCAGGTCCGTTACATAATATTAACAGATACAACTTTGGATTTTAATAATGTAATAGTAAATGAACTAATATCTAATAATTAACATGAACTAATATCAAATAAATGCGGTTGTTCATGTTGTTGTTACTGTAAAGTTGATTAAAATATTGTCATTGGTGTGATTGATGTCCCATAATTCTGCTTCCTCTGCATCTGTTTGCACTTTTCCCTATTGTTTTTATTGCATACACTGATTCTCTAAATATATATCCCATCTTACTACATCACAGTGCAACTGCAGGCTGACATGCAGCTAATTAGGTGTAGTTTCTTTGTTCTCTGTGTTTTTCTATTTCGTGAGTTTGTCACATGCTATTCCTCCACGTAAACTGAAAGCACATGCGCTTGTGTTGTATTACATTCGTTTTACCAGCTCTGGCAATAGCGGACCAGCCATCTGTGAATGCATTAGCAGCTCGCTACAGTCTGTGAGGATTGTTTTGCTGCGCTCTGGCTTTGTTGAGTTGTGGCAGCTCTGTTTTTCTTGCATGTGGTCACTGGGTTTATTGCCACGCCAGACTTCTTTGTCCCTGTGAGATGAGTCAGGGATGCCACTCTTTTACTCTCGTACGGTCTCCCTGTTCGCCCCCCGTCCCACTACAGATAGCACACTAGATAAACACCATCTTTTGTGTCAAGATTGTTTTTAAAGCTAACAGTGATGAATTGATCCCAGATGGAGGAGACGAGCGCTGATCTGTGGCGACTCAAACTGGGCTGAAATAGTAAATAAGTTATTTATGCGGCGCATAAGCTAATTGTGCTTGATTAGAGGGATGCGCCCCTGTCATTTTACTCGATCTGCAGTGTCACGCTGGTTTTGAAGACACGCTCACCACATCACAACCAAGAGCCTTTCCGTGACCCACTCATGTTATGCAGGCAAAACACAACTGCTCTTTCGTAACAACATATGAACAGTTATGTAAACTAGAGATAGACCAATAAATCCGATGGCATTTGGCTGTTTTAAGATGATCATATTGGCTGATATCTGTGTCCAATTAACCCTTTCACACTTAAGTTTATAATATTCTAGCTGAGCCCTTGGCGTGAGTTTTTAGGCGTTATTTTAGAATGCATTTTCATGGCAACACGTCAAGCTTGCCACATGACACACCGCAGCCTCAATAGTGCTGACTAATGTATTGGTTTTATTTCATTTTTATTCAAAGTATTCACAAACTTGCTAACTGTATTGTGAAATATCTGATAATGGGCAATAGGCACAGCAAATTCATCCACTTCTCCCGAAAGATATAAAAGTGGCCGGTGAACTGGGAGAAGAATAGAGTAAACTTTATAGTTACCTACATAATGTGTATCTGATTTTGAATGAAACACATCATCAAATTATGTTTGAAAGGATCATTATTGCCACTTCCATCGACATTATTATTTTACAAGCGCTAAATATTTTTTCCTAGTACTTATGTGAATTTAAATGTCTGAAAAATAAGCTTTATGTGGTTGAAAACACTTTAGACGTGTCCGATTCTGGCTCGGCGCCAGCCAAAGTGCATAAGCAGATTTGAATTTGAATTTAGCAGTTGATCACATGACGCACTGAACATTATAATCACACTGGTGTGATTGTACTTGTCAAAGGGTTAATAGAAGCATTAAATCTCCCTCCAAATTTTTTAATGGAATGTTCCAACTCTGAATTCTGATTGGTTAATTCAGTAGTTTTTAGATGTCAAGTGTTTTATTATGATTGAAATTGTGCCAGTGGTTTTTGCAAATGTGGACTAATGCTACGTCTAGACTACATTTAAAAATGCATCTTTTCTCCACATTTTGGCCTTCCATCCAGCCTTTTAGTCCCCCCACATTTCCGTGTTGTTGTGTGGACTGTGAAAATGGAGGTATTAGAAAATACGAACAGTTAGCAGTGAGATATTTTGCTAATTAAACGATCGTGCCAGAAGAACAGCGTGAGAACTTTATTATGTCTGGTCTCCAAGTATCATCTCAGTGAGTTTTATTATGTTTTATGCATGCGCAGTTAGATGATTTAAGCGTTTTCCAATGTTTCAGTGTGGACGAGAAACTTTTGGAAAACACTTGAAATGCTAGTGTGGACAGAGAGCTTTTGAAACGAAAACACCAATGTATCCAGATTAATGTAGCCTAACAGACCTATAATGTGATTGTAGCTCGGCTTCTTTCAGCAAGTATGCATGTTAATCACACTACAGCTGGCCTATGCATTGTGCGCTTGATATGCACAACTTATATTGTGCAATGACAGTCCAACTTTCTTGTTATCGCTAATGGCCTTTAAAAAACCTGTATCAGTAAGTGTAGTTCCAGATTCAATTTCCTTCAGATTTAATACGTGGTATAGCTTCCTCTCTGAAATGCCCGTTGAGTTAGGTTCAACTAAACTCAATGACCTCAGGAGTTGTTTTGTTGTGGAAGTCATTGAAACGCAGTGATACACATGGTTTAGCATTGACTCACACTCAAGTTGAACGTCATGTAAAAATATGCAGCATTTGAAACAAGTCTTTCACTTTGAAGTACATTCAGTTTGAGCATCGCAGTCATACTGACTCATGATTCTTTCGTATGACTGCGCGCACACACACGCGCACACACACACACAGAGTGAAATCTCCCTCCATTTCAGTCCACTTCCTCCTCACCTGTTTCCTCTGGCTGAATACACAATCCCTCCTTGGGCACGTTGTGATTTTTGCCAGGGCTTTTAGTGAATTAAAAAAAAACATTTTCTCCTCTCTGCATTTGTTTGTAAAGAAAGTGTTTTATGACAGGGGCTGATTTATACCACATGCTGCAGGTTGATTGTATTTATAGACACACACCTGCTTTGATTCAGTGATTTAATTAGTGTATGTGTGTGTGTGATAAAGTGAATCTCATGAAACCTGTCAAAAACATGTCACAGGTCATATTTCACCCCAAAACCAGAAGAAAATATAGTATGCATAAATATTAACATTATTATTTTTTTGCAATGTGACATTATTAGCATAATAATTAAGCACTTAAAACCTCCCTAAAAAATATTGGATATATATTATAAAAAATAAATATATAAAATAATATTAAGATAATATTTATACTTTATATTAATATTAAATGTATTATATATCATTTATATAATTGAATATGTTAATGTATGATTTTTTTTTTTAAATTGTATTTAAATGGTAATGTGTTTATACATCATAGTAGTATTTGTTAATTGAATTTAAAATGATTTTCCTCTTTTTATTTACATTTTTTTTTTCCGATATTATATAAATAATTTAGTTTAATAATTATAATACAAATACTATAATTTAGTATTTATACAAATAATATAGTTATTTGAAATATTTTTCTTTGGATTGTGGGATGAAATACGACACATGTTTTTTATGAGATTCTCCCAGACTGATTGTTGGGTCTTTAGATTCTTATCCTGGAGGTGAGGGGGACGCCCAGGCCTGGTGTTTTTCATCCTCCTTTCATTCTCTACAGGAAAGGCTTTTTTCTCGTCATTTTTTCTGGCTTGTAGAGTGCGTTTCCTCACGAGTTCCTGCCAGTCTCCTGGGGGAAATGCCCCTGCTGCTTATCGCAGTCATTCAGCACGCCGGGTGAACGCAAGCGCAGAGCTGCAGGCCAAAAAGAGGCCACCTGGTTCAGGTCAACCGCTGCCAAATCACACTCGACTCGGAGCTCGCCGGATAACCTGTCAGCTGCTAGTTCCTGTATTGCGTTGGTTGTAGATCTCACCGCCGTAAAGATATTGTAAATCCTTCAAAGCATCAAGGTCTCAACATGGTATTTTATGTGTCAACATGGTGCACAGTGTCTCGATATAATCTGAAGGATTTACCTGGGCGGCTCTTAACTGTAAAGATTAGCAGATATGACTCAGAACGATTTCAACATGTGTGTACGTGCACTAATATGCACGTCTGTATCTACGTTAGGCACGGGTCAGTTAGTCAGGTAAACGGTGAGCATTTAGCTTTTTAGCATTTAGACCTAAATTCAAGCCATTTACCAAATGTGTTGAATAACAGGATAGATGCAACATCAAGAGTTAGTGTACTATGCTTCCAGCATGCCATTTAAGCAACATCACCGCTATCAAAACACCACTTTTGTAAAAAATACCAACAAATGCAATAGAGCGCTGCAGTGTCCAACACAGTTAGCATCACCCTGGTTCCCTCGACAAAAACCCAATAGGATTTTTCCACTGGCTTTTGGATTTTTGCAGAAAATAAGCTCTGTGATCACAAACGTTTTTGATTCCTTCATATTTTCTTCATCATGATAGCACAACTTTTATGAATTTTAAAGCCTAAATACAATCGCCAGAAGTGCAAAGCCAAACGTAGGCTATTAACGAACTACACTTGAGTCAAAATAGTTTGCAAGAGCGCAATTATATACACAATGAGAAAATATCTTGATCTTGTGTAAACCACAGACCTTATTTCAGGCATTTTTGTCTATTTGAAAATATGTACCTCTGATTCTCACTTAAACGCCTTGTTTCTCTTTCATCCCAACAGGCTGGTCCAGGCGGGAACAACGCGGCCCAGCTGCACGCTCCCAACGAACATGCCATTGTCATGTGGATGAACGACCTGATCGGACGTCTAGTACAGTTTTTCCTGCGAAGAAGATGATTGACACATTGAATGCCCAGCAGACGTGTAGCAAACATGTAGCATTGTACAAAACTCCCCCTCTCCTGACTGTATATATGTAAATAACAAGGGATAACAGCAGTGCTGCTCTTCCGCAACCTCTCCGGGTTTCGGCGTACAGTTTTGGACCTGTCGGGATGTGTGCAGATCTGGACGGATATATTAATTGGGAACCCTCGGCCATCCATAGACTGACTCACAGCAGAGTTTCCTGCGTTCACATGGAAAGCTGAGCCATTAGATGCTGTGTTGATGCGACTTAAACGCGGAGGTTTTTGTTGCACCGTATTGAACCCAATGCGGAGTGTGTAAACCGTGCCTTCATCGCCTGTTTGCCCTTGATGTGTCTCTCCTTTTTTGTCTTTACCTTGTTTTATCTGTCTTTTTTTCTTCATGGCTTTTATATTTATTTTTCACTGTATTTAATTTGTACATCTTGAGTATAATTTCATGAACGTGGCTGTGGTCAAGCGATGACATTATTGGTTCCTTCACATGTCCATTGGCTCCAAGTTTGCACTTGCGTTTGGTTTGCGTAGTCTATACAAATCAAATTAAATATAATAAAATAATCCCATAACAGAAAATGAATAATTTGAGAAGATATGACCAAAAACATAAACAATATATAGAGATTTTACCTATTTTGTCAAAAACCGTTTGCATGATAAATTAATTTTAGCCAGTCTTGACATTGGCTTATGAGTTGGAAATACATCTTTACTTTGAAGCCAAATAATGAAAGGCCTTTTTACATGACTCGTGTCAACATTTCCCAATAAACTGAACTCTGTGAAGCGCCAAGTTACTGCATTATCTTTTAGAGTTGCTTTGCACACAGGTCAAGCATTGTAACCTTTAGTACAAGGGGGAGGGACACATTTTAAAACGTAAAGTTTGGCTCATAAATATTAATTATGTGATATGACATTCACTTAATAGTCCGTATTGATTTATACATTTATAGTTTGGCTGCCGCAACCATTTGGAAGAAACTTCTACTGCAATTTTGCACTGGAGCCAAGTAAAAATTACAAAAATAAATATTATTTCCCAAGACATCACAACCTAAAAGTGCGGTTACATTTACCGTTGCTCTGCGAAATTTTGCAGGCGAAACCCAGTAATTTCAATATGAATGCACATGCTTAGGAGTTCGCGTTCAAGTCATGTTCAAGTTGGTCATGCAAATTCACTGCTTTGACTGACAGAAAGCTGCTTGGTTTGAAAGTAACTTCTCTGGTAAGCAACACTAGTAACAATGGACAATAGACCTTTTTTGCCTGCAAAATTTTGCTAATGTAACCGTACCTATAGAGTTATACCCATTGATACGTCCTTGCCAATAATGTAACATTCAAATTTCAAATAATTTCAATTCTAACCCTTTTTGCAGCTGACCTTTGCATCCTAAGCAGTGAAGTTTTGTGAATATAAGTTTTACATGTAATTTTCCGGTTATAGGCTCTAATACGCGTTAAGCCTTTTGTTTACTTTCACTATTTTCCGCTTTGCCAGTACTCTGTCTGCAATGCTTTTCATGCAAAGGTCAAAGTGTCACATTTCGATAGTGTTTAGAGATGAGAGTCATGTGAAAAGGTCTTACGAACATCTTCAGGTACTAGCAGTTTCCTCCGGTTTCACAGACAAGGCTTGGGTCTAAAATGCATGTTTGAGCTGTTTTAACTGAAAGCAACTTGCTCTGACATCTTATAATATGTCACTGTCATTGTTTTGGTCTCAAGATGGACTTTTTTTCTAAGACACGTTTATAAAAGATACTTAAATGTCCTAATTAAACTAAGGTCTAATCCTGGCTTAATCTAAACCCTGTCTGTGAAACCAGGCCTTTTATGAATTATTTTATGTAAGTGAATACCAGTAAAAGTAAATCTCATTGGACAGGTGAAGGTAGTGAGTATGTGTAACTAATATGGACGTCTTTGTTATTTTAACATCGTAAACATTCCACATTTGGTATTTCGGTTTTACAGATGGGAAACGAGAGCAAGTTAAATTTTAATGATTCCATTAATTTTTGTGCTTATTATTCATATCCATTAATGCCTAGTTTTGTGAATCTAGTTTAGGTCAAGGGTTTTTATGTGGATTTTATCATTTAGTCAGTTGCTATTCTCCCAAAGTGATCATGCACGTGAAAAAAAACTGTATTGAAGTGCCTTGCTCAAGGGCGCAATGGTGATAGAGCAGGATTTTTTTTTTTTATTACACCAAACTTGGGGAATGAGTTTGCAACCCTTATAGTTAATTGCCTGTGTCCACTAGTAGTGCACACATTACAACCACTGTTCAACAACAGCCTTATCCCGTGTCTAACAAACTGGCTTGACTAATTGACCTTTAACCAGCCTCAGGGACTAAGGAAATGCAACTGTGTAGATTTCTTGAACAAACCAGTCTTCCATCTTTACTTTGGCTTATTGGTTCTTCTCCTAGCTTTGCTTTTTATCACCATTGTCCCAGTATTCCAGTAATCAATGCACAAGGCTCAGGACGAGTCGTCAAGTATGATGGTATAATAATGATGTGTTATATTTTAAGTTGTAAAGAATTAAGTAAATATGAACTGATGTGTTGACTACCTACCATAAAAGGTATTGCCGAAAGATTAAGAAGTAAATATATAAAGTGTGTGTAAAGATCCGTCGGTTAGATATTCCATGGCCCTGTTATCATATGCATTTGTTTGTATATCAGTTTCTCTTTGCCAAAATGATAATGTTTAGCTTGTCTACCGTTCCAGATTTACCACTCAAACCAAAGACCTCGTTTTCGCAATGCTACTGGCATTGTACGTTGTGTCATGTTCCATGTTTTCGTTCTCTGCCTTTGCTGAAGGATTCTAGCAGCATTCCCGTTCTTTAGCCCTTTGACTCCAGAACAAACTTTTTTCTTTTTTTTTTTCCTGAGGGAAATCCATGGATTTCAGGCCAACCTGTGTATTTCTCACTGGACCTCTGACTGAGTCTTTTCAGTCCTGTTGCACTGAACACCCGCATTGCCCGATCTGACGCCACCCAGGACCCAGTACATTTGTAGCACAATGAACATTTGTTTTTGTTTGTTTGTTTTGTTTGTTAAATGTATCTTTTTGTATTTTGCACTGAACTATTTCTGGCTAATTTGTGCAATACTGCTGTAAATAAAAGCCGCTTTTTTCAACTTTCTAAATACAGACTCTGTCTCTTTTAATAAGCATTAATTTTTTGGGGGAGAAAAATGGATTGAACTAAGTATTTTATTGATGCCCTGCAAGAAACATAGTTGGATCAACATTAAAAGCAATTCACAGGGAGAGAAAATAAGGTAATTTTAGTAACTAAAAATAAATCCATTATAAACATGGGAAACTGAAATTTTCCATTCTCTGCAAAAGATTTTGCAGAGCAAAATAAGTAGATGAATACACTTTAAATGTAATTCTATGATAAATAAATCAGTATGTACATACATAAACATGTTAAACAGATCTAGTAAAAAATAGTATGCAACTTAGTATAAAATAAAGACAATACAAAGTGATTCGTTATTTAAAACAACAAAAATTGCATTTTTCATATGCTACAGTAAGATAATATTTTACTTTTTTTCATGTGCATGCTTCATTGTTCTAACTGCACGCTGTAAAAATGTTTTGGCAAAGGAATTTGTCTTGAATTGTCAAATTGATGATAATTTTCAATTATTAATCGATTAAACCTGATAACATTCATTGGGTTACATCACTGAAAGTCATTTACGGGTCAGATTAGGTACAACCTGCATGAAAAACTCTTGGTCAATGTTGCGACACATTTTACAAAGACTTTATTTGTTTGTGTGAGATCTGGAAACTCTCTCTTCCTTTAAATGAGTAGCCTATCAATGCTCTTCAGCAGAAAATGGAAAGTACGGTACCTTCCACAACTTAGCACAAACTATGACATAATTGCATAGTTTGCATTCAGCCAATCATCTCTCAGTGTGTGGTCACATGACTGCACGTGCCCTAAGGATTTATTGAGTATTCTTATGTCTAATTTAGCATGATGTCTTAACATGACCTGTTGATGTGGTGAAGTCTAAGGGAATAAAATGGCTCATTAAATGTCACAATACGAATTATTTTGTCATACATTTGTAAAGAGAAAAACAGCCTTTGTATTTGTTACTTCCAACTAATCTAATGGTTACTTCCAACTAAGTTTAAAACAAATTGCAGCACAGACTGATAAAAAGTTGCGCTTTATTGATCTTTGATTTGAGGGAATATTCCCAAGCAAATGAGACAAAAGAATGACTTTCAATAGGGCTGATCATCAGAAGTACACTGTGCACATTATAATGTCAACATTTAAAGCTGCAGTCCGTAACTTTTTTTGGTTAAAAATGACCCAAGATAAATTTTTGAGCAAGTACACAACAAGCCAGTATTCAAAACTATCTCCTTACCTTAGCCCCATTCACAACGGTAAGCTTGTAATAATGTGTTATAATTAGAGTGGTATGGTGGATTTCCACGGGAAATTCAAGCATGTCTTTGCGTCATTACGTCACGTCTTTATACATAAAGAAAGAGTCCGGCTAGTAGTAGTAACGCACGTGAGGAGCGGACCGCATGATCTTCAGCGGATCATTTATAGCCTTTTCTCACAGTAGCTGGAGTAATAAAATTTATTTTGATGGCGGATTGTAATCCAGAAAGGCCCAAATGACATCATCAGTGACAACTGGAGAGTCACCCGTAGTCAAAAGCAAAAGATTAGACTGTACGGAATCTACAGGTAACGCTAATACACACTAAATACATGTAGTCACGCAATGCTAAGGCTGTTAACATTAACAATTTGAGAACAAAGTATAACAATAATAATAATTTGCACGGTTTGATGTGATATGAGCGATTGGTAGATTTAATCACCGTTGGTAGTAGGGATGGGCGATATCTTATCGTTTGCGATATACCGGTAAAAATTCTCCCCACGATAAGAATTAGTCTTCCCGCGATAATAGCGATAACTAGTTGATGACGCGACCCATTCGCAGCCCACGTGCAGAGCGAAAACAACAATGGCGGAAGCTGCGGAGGAGTTGATCACTAAACGAGGAGCTACCTCTACAATCTGGAACCTGTACACACAGATATATTTTCACTCGCTGAGCACTTGAGAGATTCGCGCTTTGTCAAGCGATCTGTAAAGTGCACTATTTCAGTTCAATGAATGCGCAGTGTATTTGACGCACAGTAAACACTAGTGTGAGGCGCGCGACTAAGAGCGCTCAGTGTTTCTCACACACTCAAAGAGAGAGCGGGAATTGACGTGCTACATGTAAACAATATTTTTTGTTGTATTTTCCTGTAAAATAACGCCGTTCGTTTTGAATTATTTAGCCTTTATGAACAAGAATAAACTAATGCGCAAACGGCAATCTCATTGGCTGGTGCTCACCTATTACTGTGACTATTTTGATTTCAGCAAATCAGTTCGAGCGAACGCAGACAACGTGATTAATATTCATGAACCCAGAAGCTCATCAATCCTTAGTGTGGTTTATATTGTTATAGAATTCGTAGTATTATTATCTTATCAGTATTATTGTTTTTTTTTTTTACAGGAACATTGAATGACCAACAATGTCCAAGCACCACCACCAGTCCTAAATTCAGTTAAAATGACAAATATGCATTCATACTTTTTCATTCGCACATGATTACCAAGTTTTAGTTCAAATTACTTAAATTCTATCATTAAATTATTTGCAAATTTTTTTTTTTTTGTAATCTGAAGACATGGTTGGGATTATTACTTTAGCTGTTTGCACTATTTTTGCCACTGTTTGCACCATGAGAATATGAATAAATGCAGAATCTATGTTTACATTTCAAACTTGTCATTGATTTGAATTATTATTGTTTGTATTGTGTGATGTTTTCCATCACAGTTGCACTATTTACAGAAGAAAATTATATCTGCTATTTTTCCATTTCTAAAAAGGCTGGTGTTTGGATTTTTACTGTTTTTTTATTCTTTTATGAAATGTGTTTATTATAGGCCTATTTGATGATGGGTACGTTTTACTTTAGATCATTGTTTGTGTTTCTGAGGCTCTCAAGAATGCATGCAGCTCTCACTTGTAGCCAAAAACATGGGGAATGGTACAACATTTATATCAACATTGATATCGTCATCGCAATAAATACCAGAAAATATCGTGATATATTTTTAAGTCCATATCGCCCATCCCTAGTTGGTAGCGCGATTTATTGTAATGTTTTGTTCCCAAAAGTGGCAGACATGTTACTTGTTCAGATGACATTTTCGCAAAGCCCTATTCGGATGGTAAGTGTTTCTCGTGGGGTCGTAAGGTATTTTCATCATTTACAGGGGCTAGTCTGTGATTTTATTGTCGTCCGAATCCAGAATGTCAGTGTTTTTCTCCCACCACCCGCGTAAAAATCCCCGGACGAATTAACGTTACCTACTGTTTTTTGACAAACACCATAGACGTGTGGTAATTTAATTGCCATCCGAGTCCACATGAGTTTTCAAAAAGAGATTGCTTCAAAATTCACTGTTTATATCCTTTTTGACCACTACGGAGCACCGTATCGTTGCGCTTCTCTGTAATTTGGATTCATTTTAAAAATCTACCCTACACTTTTATTACTGAAATGCTGGAAAGAATTTACAAGAATAATCTTTTATTACTGCTCAAAAGAGAAAGAGAAGAAAAACACGTAAATATTTGAAATGGGCCGTTATTATGGCATTAGTTAACGTTATATGCGTTAAATTAGCAGCATTATGTTTACCTCATGTAAATAAGCTGTATTAACTTATTTTCGCTCATTTCCACATTTTTAAAATGACACCCTATCTTCCTATTTTTTAAACAGGAGATTTAAATAATTAAATAATTAATAATTTCCTATTAAATAAAATATGAATTTATTCTTATTATTCCAAGCCAACATTTTATTTACAGCCGACAATCATTCGACTGACCACGTGAGCAGTGCGTTTCCAGGTTCGTAGGATCACAGAACTCGCTCCTCCACTGTGAATAAATTGCCATCCGAATGCACGAGTTTTATCACTGAGGTACGCCACCTCAGTGATAAAACTTGTGCATTCGGATGGCGAAATTTATTTTTACGGACGTCCACATGAGAAACAATTACCGTCCGAATAGGGCTCAAGATGTAGAATCTGTGATTCTGAAGTACAGTATCCACACCGGTGCGGTGACTGACAGCAAGTCGCACTTACTCCTCAAAACATTAGATTCATCCGCGCTGAGGTGCCGCCGATGCACAACTCATGTACAGATGATAACGCCGCAAATAACTGCAATTGCAGGTTTCAAACAGAGATGGCGACACAGAGGCAAAACTTAAGGACTGCAGCTTTAAATAAAATTTCTACATTTTATTCTTTTCTAATACAGCCCTAAAATTAATATATTATGGAAGTTTGTTTCCACCACAGAATAAAAAAATAAAAAAGGTCATTGCGATTTTTCTCAGAATTGTGTGATATAAAGTCAGAATTGCGAGAAATAAAGTCAGAATTGCAATATATAAAGTAAGAATTGTGAGATATAAAGTCAGAATTGCGAGATATAAAGTCAGAATTGTGAGATATAAACTCGCAATTCTGAGAAAAAAGTCAGTCGTTTTCCCCTCAGAATTGGACTTTAGCCTATAACTTGCAATTCTGACTTTGTATCTCGCAATTCTGACTTTACATCTTGCAATTCTGACTTTACGTCTCGCAATTCTGACTTTACGTCTCGCAATTCTGACTTTACGTCTCGCAATTCTGACTTTACGTCTCGCAATTTTTACTTTATATCTCGCAAATCTGACTTTATATCACGCAAATCTGACTTTACAACTCGCAATTCTGACTTTACATCTCGCAATTGCGCAATTATATCTTGCAATTCTGACTTTTTTTCTCAGAATTGCAAGATATAAATGCGCAATTGCGAGATATAAACTCAGAATTGCGAGTTATAAACTCACAATTGTGAGATAAAAAGTCGCAATTATCTTTTAAAATGTTTTATTCTGTGGCGTAAACAAGCTTCCATAATATATAATCATCAGTCTAAATCAAAATTGAAAAAAATCAACCTGGCAATATAATAATAATAATAATACAAAAGAGTTATTATATTACATTACTCTTCAGAGGGATAGTTCGCCCAAAAATGAATATTTGCTGTTAATTTACTCACCCTCAGGCCATCCAAGATGTAATAGGTGTCTTTTTATGTCAGTAAAAAAGAAATCTTCAAATGTAAAGAAGATGTTTAGCTGAAACCGTGATCCTTGGTGATTCGTATAATGCAAGTCAACGGCTACCGTCACTTCAGGAGTCAAAAAACATATACAGGCAAAACTAAATTAATACCAGTGGCTCCTGACGATACATTGAGGTATTATGAAGCTAAACGATCGGTCTGTGCAATAAACTGAATATTATTTACAACATTATTACCTGTAGGCTAATCCACAGCCTCTGCTAACGGTAATGAGCGCGTATGCGACAGTTTGGAGCGCGAGCTTCCTGTCGCGTTATGACGTATGCGCGGGAGCAAACTCACACGGTTTTTGTTTACAACAGAGAGGAAGGATGCGTGTTTTGCTATTAACTCACATTAACAACTACAGTAGTTTACCCTATTAGTGTTTTAATTACAAACGAAATATACAACAAACACATCTCTTTCGTACGAGCATACGTCAGAAAGCTCGCTTCAGACTGCCGTGAACGCGCTCATGACCGTTAGCGGAGGCTGTGGATTAGCCTACAGGTAATAATGTTGTAAATAATATCCTGTTTCCCGCACAGACTGGTCGTTTCGCTTCATAAGATCTCGATGTATCGTTCTGTGTTGCCTGTATATGTTTTTTTGACTCTACGATTTACATTTTTTGATTTAGCAAGGACCACGGTTTCAAGATATTCTTTACTTTTCTACTGAAGAAAAAAAAGTCACCTAAGTTACATCTTGGATGGCTTGAGGGTGAGTAAATTAATAGCAACTTCTCATTTAACTATTTAATTAAGTAAATAAATAATCCTTCTCATGACTAAATAAATAGATGGACTTAAATTAATTTAAATCCTTAATAGTTATATTATTGCAGGGGTTTTCAAACTTTATGATGCCAAGGACCCCCAAATATTTATGAACCTTTATGAGGGACCCCCTTCCTAAAATCCATCTATTTTTATGTACGAAAAAACATTTAAACTGTTGGATAAATAGTAAGTGTGACATTATAAATACAACATATTCTTTCCCAATTTAAATTGGCTATTAATGTTGGATGTATAAACCTGAAGAAGAACATTTTCAATTAAAAATTATTTGTATAAGCAACTTTCAAAATAAATGTATGCAAGCAGCGTACGTACTGTGTTAAGAAAACTGCCTTACAACCCCAGTGAGCAAGATAAAGGTGACTATAGTAAGAAAAACTCACTAAAGATACAAAGCAAACACATACAATCTGGAATGAATACTGCAAGAAAGGAGAGAAACATTTAGAAATGAAACAGTTAGAGTATTCAGTAGACTTTATCCATTTTTGGACCCCATAGAATCTTCTGGAGGACCCCTGGGGGAGTTTGAAAACCCCTGTATTACTGCACACTGCAATTTTTTCACATTATGGTCAGTCATTTCTTTATCATGATGACTGCAGGATCAAACTTAATGACACAAAATCCAAAAGACACAGACCAGTATAGCCTGAAAAGTTTTGAATAACTTTTCTTCTTTTCCCAACTCAAAACATCAGAATGAATGTCTTTTTTTATTATTATTATTATTATTATAAATGTATTTATTTTGTTAATACTCTCGCATGAGGAAGTACTTAGAGAGTAAATTCTTAAACTCGCATTATGTCACACTTCATTTCATTTAAATGTCAGAGAATTCATCTGCATTGTTAGCAGGCGTCTGATCTGTCAAGTGTGATCTAGCTCACTGCAAACATGCAAACTCTGTTTGCTTTGACATGTATCCCTGTTTTAAACTCGATTCATCATCATTGCATGGTTCTTGAACTGCACACTGTGTTCCAGCACAGCCGCTGTTCATTGTTGGTTTCCCCTCAGTGTGAAACCACATCTTTCAGGAAATATACAGACTTCATTGGAAGGGCACACACTCACTCACAGGTGCTGTGTGTTATTGGTGTTTGACTGTACGCAGCTAAACCTTGTGCAAAACAGGGGCTGTACGTTCAGGATATTGTGGTTTAGACCCCAGACAAATGTCTTCCTCTATTGACTCCATTCACACAGAGAATTTCCATCATACCTCAACATGTTTATTAGCTCACCTGGGAGAAACCTTCGTCTTCAGCACATTGTGTCGATTTTTTTTTTTTTTTTTTTTTTTTTTTTGTCAGGTGTGTAATATAGCCTGATCTGATGGAGACCATGGTATGGTATAGAGACTAATGTATAGAGTCCATCATGGTATAATGTCAACAATAAGTAAAAAAGCATGAAAAGTAAGATGGATTTGTAATGTCATCAGAAAAAGAAAATTGTTCAAAATCCAAGGAATGTTTTATTTATTTTTTTCAAATTTCAAATGCCTCAAACACAATATTAAAGGGTTAGTTCACCCAAAAATGAAAAAATGTCATCAATTACTCACCCTCATGTCGTTCCAAACCCGTAAGACTTTCGATCATCTTTGAAACACAAATGAAGATCTTTTTTTCTGTCCCTCCATTGACAGCCTACGCAACTACCACTTTGACGCTTCATAAATTTCATAAAAAGATCGTCCAGCGGTTTAGTCCAAATTTTATGAAGAGACACGATTGCTTTATATGAACAGATTTAAACGAATGACAAAAATAATCAGGCAAACTAATAAACTTTTGTCTAATTTTGCCATTTTGAATTGAAAATAGGCCTATGTAACGTGATTCATGTAATGTAATAATTAGTAACTGCATTGAGAAGGGACAAGAAACATTAACGAAGCCGTTTTCATCAGATTAATAATGAATGTGTACATATTGTAAATTAATATATAATTTGTAGCCTTCAGTAAATTAAAAAAGCTCAACTTTAGGAGGGGAAGAGACGGCAAGATAAGGAGACTGAGAGAAAATGAAAGAGTGATGGAGATGAGGAGAGAGCAGGAATTGACAAATAATCCACTGCCCACTGACATGGTTTTAAAGCTATTTCTTAGCCCCTTTTTTGGCCTTCAAACGTCTTGAAATGCACATATATAGATCAGAGAAATCAAAATTTTCGAACTCCTTAGCAACCTCAATTTTGGGACCCCTGTGATTATAAAGCCCTGCATCATTTTTCATTAATAATTTAAGATTAGTAATGAATGTGTGCATATTGTGAATGAATTTAATACGCTTAGTAACCTAGCTTTCCTGGTAGTCTTCAGTAAATTAACGTGTCTAAGAAAATGATTCATAAAACATATAAATATCAGTTGACCCTATGTTTACTTTCTTCACTGACACAGATGAAAATGAGTCAGTCAAAGCTCAGCTTTAGGTGGGGAAGAGACGGGGCAAGATAAAAACAAAGAGAAAAAGAGAGATGTGGAGATGAGGAGAGACAAATAATCGACTGCCCACTGACATGGTTTTAAAGCTATTGTTAATTAATTTTTTTGGCCTTCAAAACATCTTAAAATGCACATAGATCAGAGAAATCAAAATTTTCTCTGGGGAGCATTCCACCAACCCCCCCACTACCTCACATTTGGGACCGCAGTGATTATAAAGCCCTACCTATGGCCCTGGGTAGGATTATGGGATGTAGAATATGATCATGCAGAATAAGGCATTAATATGTGCTTTATGAGTACTAATAAACAGCTAATATCCTAGTAATATGCATGTTAATAAGCAACTAGTTAATAGTGAGAATTGGACCCTAAACTAAAGTGTTACCATTTTTTAATACCCTCACTGGGGGCTGAGCCCCCCTAAAATAAAAATCCTAGAATTGCCCCTGGCAAACCTCATTTTGGGTTTCCTCAAATTTTGGAAACATTTCAGAAGTCAAATTCCTCAAACACAACAGCTACTTCTCTGATATTCCTCAAAGCGCAGATTTTAAAGCCAGGTTAATTTGGGAATATGGGGTTTTGGGAGGAAAAACATGACTGATTTTTACACCATCTCCGTTTCATGTGGCGGTCAGCGCTCGCAGCAGACAGGTGCTCGGAGGGAAGTGGTTATTTTCCCCGCCCATGCCGTCATGATGATGTCAGCTGAAATGGGATGTTGTTTCAGTTGTTGACTTTGAAGTTTGATCAAGCGACTGTGATCTACATGAAGGTTGTGGTGAGGGTTGAGGAGGATCTGGTGTGAGAGAGAGATTTTTGTAATAGTTCTGAATGAGATATAAAAACACACTGAGCCAAGATGCTCTTCTTTCAGGGCTTTTATCTTGGCATGCGTTTGAAGTGGCAGCCCGTGTCGCAGTTTCCATTACCGGCGCTCAGCTGCTCTGGAGGAGTTTGCATCAGGCCGCATGCGGGTGGAAAAGCACATGCTCCAGTATCAGAGCACAGTCAGGATGTGGAAATAAATTCATCATCAGAGCAAAAAATGGATAAAAATGTAAAACGGCATATTGTTTTGTTCCGTCTGTATTCCTTACTCTCAGAGAGATGGCACAGCATGTGATTGTGACATAAAGAACTGCTGCAGAAATATATTCAGAATATGTTCTGTTTGTTGATGCTTGTGGTGCAGAAATGACACCCTTCAGCTTTAAAACATATTTATCAACATGTTCTAATCTTTCCAACCACCAACCCACATTTGTCAATATAGCAAACTTAAGAGCAATTCAAACTGCAATCTACAGGTTTGATAAATGTAGGCCTACTTGTATTTTAATGTGTTATTTATACAGAAGGAGGTTAATTTAATTTCTTAATTTTTCTGCAGCAAAGACTTTATTTAGGAAGGCGTTGCACTCTGATTACTTATGAATGGAAGAAAGTGCTACGCCTAATGGCGAATAAGCCCCGCCTTCTAAATGAGGAGCCAATGGTTGATTAGTAAAGTCATCGCATCACTGCAGCTGCCTTTAGAAGCTCCAGTTGCTATAGAAACAGGCAGTGTTCTGAGACACGAGTTTAGGACAGCGCATGCGCATTAGCTTTGTCCAGGCTGAAAAATGCAGTTTTTTTTGTCATGATTTGAGCATTTAGAAACAAAATTTCTGAGACAGTTGCTGACAGATGTCATTGGTGATTTCAAATATGAAATTTAATTGTAAGCTTGGCGAACAGTTTTTTTTAGAATTTGATGTTTCCCCATTCAAAGAGATAGGAGCTGCACTTGGATGCCCGAGAGGCGTTTCAAAGATGGCCGCCGAGTGAAATGACTTGCCTTAAAGGGACTTTGCCTGCAGTTATGATGGAAAGAAATGCCATTGCATTATTTGCATATTGATTCTGATTGGTCTGTTTACAAATCAAATCAGAGTGTTTATGCTTTCAGCTTTCTTAGGGTATGTTTACACGACAACAGTGTACTAAAAACGGAAACGTTTCACAAAATGATCCCTGTTCATGCGGATCCGCGAAAACGACTAAAAACGCTTATTATGCATGCCAGGCCAGGCCACTTAATATTGATATACACCGTTAAAGGGATGAAATGAAAATTATCCCATAATTTACTCACCCTCAAGCCATCCTAGGTGTATATGACATTCTTCTTTCAAATACAATCAGAGTTATATTAATAAATATTCATTATTTATAAATACGCCTTCCTTATTTAACTTACACAGAGTGTAACGCCTCTCGTGGTTCAAAACGCTTCCGCTACGTCCGACGCCATCGCGGCAGTTGCGCTTTTTGACGTTGAATACGGAAGGCGGTCCACCGGAAGCTAGATATTTAACTTTATAACGTGTTAAATATGGATATTTTTCTTATAAAAACCCATCGATTCGCTTTAGAAGGCATTTATGTGGATTACTTTTATAATGGATGGATACACTTTTTTGGGCTTCAAATTTTGGGCTGCCATTCACTGGAGGGCTCGACATTAATGCTTGTCCGCTTGTCCGGGACAAGTGGATTTTTTGAAGGGGCAAGTGAAAGAGAATTTTACTTGCCCGACCGGACAAGTAGTCTGATTAAAACGTCAATAACAAAAAATAACTAGGGAATCACCAAAATGCGAGAATGATTCTGCATTCATTTAGTGTAAGTGGCGATTGATAGTTAATAATATAATATATAATATACTGACGGTAACAAGATTGTGCTGTTGAGGCTTACGCAGCCTCATTAGGAGAAATGGAAACAAATGCAGTTAACAGTGCGTTAATTCAAAATGTGGAGTTTTTATATTTACAACATACGATACAGTTAAGCAACATCGCACGACCATCATGAGTGAACGAATACCATCACGATTGAAAATGTGACACTGATTTCATATGACAGTTCAATAAACAAGTAATTATTATTAAGTCACTTACATTTTAGACGCAATATTGACTGTTTTTGTTCTGTTTCAGCAGCGAAAATAGTTCCAAACAAAGATCACAGCAGAACCATAACACATCTCACAGTATTTTCATTACTGAATGATTCAGCGTTTTGAACTAATCGGCTGAGTCAAAGATTCAATGACTCATTCATGAACAACTGCCTCATTCCCGAACGAATCCTTTGAATGAATGACTCATTTAAGACGGTCACCTGCCGCCACCTACTGGTGGTTTAGTTTCATGTTTAAAAGTATCATTCTTTCCAACATTTCTTATTTGTAAATTCAAAAAATATTTAAAACAATCTCATAACATTATTTATTTGTAATTTTTCTGTGTAAATTATTTAATTTGATTGGGAACAGCCCTATAGTGTCTTATTATTCTAATTTAATATATTGATCAAATTTAAGAATTTAAAATGAAAGATGAAGGGTGTATTTAAAACAATTAGGGAAAAAATATCATAAATATGCAGATTTAAATATGTCAAAGCTGACTGAATAATGAGGATATTTCTTAAGAATAAATTATATTTACAACACAAATTTATTTTTATTTTTTTCTGGACAAGGACATTTTTTACTTGGACAAGTGAATGACTGATTAATTGTCCGAAGGACAAGCACATGAAAAGGCTTAATGTCGAGCCCTGCACTGCCATTATAAAGCTTGGATTAGCCAGGGCATTTTTTAATATAACTCTGTCATATACACCTAGGATGGCTTGAGGGTGAACTATCCCTTTATTTCTGAAGAATGAATTGTGCT
This sequence comes from Coreius guichenoti, assembly GCA_039654105.1. NCBI lineage: Eukaryota > Metazoa > Chordata > Actinopteri > Cypriniformes > Gobionidae > Coreius > Coreius guichenoti. The sequence goes on along the minus strand of CM077179.1, from coordinate 37,650,952 downwards.
TTTCTCTACGTCAGTTCAAAGTGACCATGTCTGTCACGATGCCAGATACATTTTTGAAATCAACCTGTAAACATGTAAACGGCCCCTCAGTGTTCATGCAGTGATTAAGTGATGAATGTCTAAACCAGCATCTCTCAGGTTTCTGATGTGAAACTTCTGATGTGTTTGTTGAAAAGGAACACCTTAAAAACAGTGTATTCAGACATGCATCTTCTCCAGCTTGTACGTTACTGGACTCTGATGAACATGCTGAGCATGCTGTGTTCTTGAGCACTATTGTTAAGGAGGTAAATAATCAGAGCATGCTGTGCTGTTAAACTGTGAGACATTATGAGCTTATAATAAAGAGTTTCTATTGACTTGTTGCCAGCGGTTGAATCACCTCGAGATCTGCGCGAGCATCTCTGCCGTGCGATGGAGTTGCATCAGATTTGCAGCAGCCAGTACAGGTTTTAATGGGTAGCATGCTGCGTAGTGATTCGTTCGTGGCTCTGTTAATGTATGGCAGAAGATGAACCAAAAAAATGTGACAGTAGCAGGTCGTTGCTGTTCTTCTATAACTTCTTTAAAATATTAATATGCTTGTGAGTTACAGTATAAAGGGAATATTTAAGGAAGTATATCAGACAGGCACTTTGTTTTTCATTCTTTATTTACTTTGATATATATATTGTTTTATTTACACAGTTAAAAGAAACAGACACAAAATGGATTCCAAGAAAGACCTTAAATTAGCCATTTAAGTATTTTTTTTAAATGAAAATTATTTTAAGTATATTTTAAATGATTTATAATATCACAAACATCACAGAATTCGTCAAATCCATTGCTTATATTCACTGATGTTGTTGTTTTCCCTTTAAAATAATGTCACTTCCTGGAGGATGATGTCATTAAGGAAGTGGCTTTTGTTGAAGGACATTTTTACAAAACAAGATGTAAAGTTATATTAGACACAGAGGAAACAACAAGTATAAACCGATTACCAATTTAAACAATATTCCCCAATAAATAAATTCATAAAAAAGGGGAGAAACACCTGGAATATTTCTTTAAAAAACATTTTTATTTTAGAAGTGCAGCACACAGATTTCTGACAGAAATGAAAGTAGTGAAATTATGTAAAACTCACCCATGCATTTACTGGTGCTACTGAGAGAAAAGAAAATGAATGTGATTTCATATTTTATCTAGTATATTAAGACATGATGGGCACATAAACTGCATAGACAGATTATGTAAAACAATAAGCAGACAAATCCAAATAAAGAATCACAAGGAAATGTGATGTACGTAGGGGAAATTCTTAAGTATTTATGTGAGGACATGCCATGTAGCTATGTTGTTCATCATGTTTATATCTTTATGCTTTATGAGAAGTAAAGTAGGTCACAGGTCACTTACAGAAGGTGTTGCACAACTGCAGCCTCTGAAAGGCCTTCCAAATGTGAATAATCTCTACGTGTCACCATGTCACGTAGACTTGATGGCATCAAATGCTGTGGCCTTTCAAGAAAAAGAAACCAAAATGACAATTATCTGGTCCTGAACCACAGATAAGTGAGCAGTTTTAGTGGGCAGAAGTCATAAAATAAGAGCAAGGAAAGTGTGACTGAAAGAAAAAGTGGCAGCTCATCGGATAAATATGCAGTTGTACTAGTTCTACTAGCTGTGTGATATTCATTAATCAGGGTGGTGATGGACTAATGGTTAAAGCTGCACGTTGGAGATGTAGATGTAGATCAGTGTTTCTCAACTGATGGGTCGAGACCCAAAAGTGGGTCGTAAGACCGTGTGTAGTCAAAAAGAAACAACAACAGCAAAAAACATAATTGTATAATTGTAGAAAAACATTCTGATGCAAAACTTTTATTTTGAAAGACGTGCGTTGACTCTTGTCAGACAGTTTAAAGGAATAGTTCACACAAAAATGAAAATTGTCATCATTTACTCACCCTCAAGTTGTTCCAAACCTGTATGAATTTCTTTCTTCTTCTGAACACAAAAGAAGATATTTTGAAGAATACGAGTAACCACAAACAGTTAATTAACCAGAATAATACTATGGAGGTCAATGGTTGGTTACCAACATTTTTCAAAATATCTTCTTTTGTGTTCAGCAGAAGAAAGAAAATGACAGAATTTTCACTTTTGGGTGAAGTATCCTTTTAAGTTACAGCACCTGAGATGAGATTAAATGGGTCTTTGAAGAAATTTGAAGCTTATATTTCTGGATTTCAGGATTTTTTCTTCCTGAAAGAAATGTTATTTAAGCTGTGAGGTGTCTTAAATGGTTCTTTTAGTGGTGGGACTGCTGTTCTAGCTACATGAACGTGCATCACAGATGTCATTCCTGTGGGCAGATTTTACTCCATGAAAATGTTCTCCTGTTGTATCCTTGTGGATATCATGTGAAAGTGACTGTGGTTTACCAGCTGTAAGTGTTCATGAGAGGGTCTGAAATATTAGGAGGGAATATTGGCCATAACTTCGCACAGATTTTATCACTCTAGTCTCAGTTTAACATGCATAATGTTTAAAGACCCACTGAAGTGCCTTTAAACGCACAGCGTTATTCAATGTGTTGACGTAATTTCCACTGAAACAAGAAGACCGGGACATATCGAACAGCCCCTCCCCTTTTTTAAAATAGCCAATAGCGTTTAGTTTATGTCACAGCTTGGCCGTTGAGCTCGGTAAAGCCGCAGTTTCCTCAATAACCGTTTCTCCTCCTAATCTCCTCAATATCGCTTTAAAATATCATTCTGTGCAGAATTCAAACGGGTCCGATACGTTTTCTGGTCTGTGCCAACTCTATCACATGATCCACTCTGTGCTATCGTGTCTCTGGACCGGAGCTACGACGGTTCACTGACACTAACGTGAAACCAGACTTCATTCGCCCCAATGGAAAGCATATTTACACTGTTTGAATTGTCTTGACTGGCAACACAATTCGCGCACATTATGCGCATCCGCCAGACGGTTTTGATCAGAGCAATCAATGTGAGTTTCATCTGTAATTGTAAAATAGGCTATTGTAGTTTTGTCTTTGTTTACTTAGTTAAGCATTAAACTGCTTGCAACTGTAAGCAGTAGTACCCCATTGTTATCATCACTCAAAATACTGTACGCTAAAGGACATCATTATTATCTATTTTAAAGTTACAGTAGTGATTTAGCAGACAAATATTCACATGATTTTATAATAGGTTTAGAGGGAGCTAGGGCAGACAACAACACAACCCTTACGGAAATTAACCATGGTTTTACTACAAATAAAACCAAAAAACCCACAAATTAACAATGGTTTTGCTACATTACCCATAGTTTCACCATGGTATTTGTAGTAAAACTCTGGTTATACAAATGGTAATCAATCTGCCAAAAAATCATGGTTACTACTAGCTATAATTTTACTATAATAAAACCATGGTTCATTTTCGTAAGGGAAAAACATGACTCATGATAATGCAATAACATGTTCAGTATTAGGATTTTTCTATAAAGATATTTTCATGATGTCGTTATTATTGTACTAATTTTGACATTTAGGCAGTTTAGAAAATATAGTTTTGTTAAATCTTGAGTATTAAGATAAAACAACACATGGTCGTAATGCAATACTTTAAATTTAACTAAAATAAATGTATATTATGTGGAAACAAATTACAATGAGGTGGTTGTTTTGCAACAAGGTGGAGATGTGTTGATGAAAACAAGAAAATTAGTGAAAAAAGTAAACACACACACACACACACACAGTGAGAGACAGAGAGATGGGAAAATGGAAGAGAAAATGAAGAGAATGAAAAGGAAAATGGAAGTGAAGGTGCCCCAGCCTAAGGATTTAAACCTTTTTTAGTTGATGGCCATACAAAAAATAGGTTTCAAAATTTGTTGTGGGTGTATGGGATGGTCTGGATAAGTGTGAGGTTTCCCGGCCTGAAATTTTGTCCCAGTCCGCCCTTGATAGTGTGCTATATGCCATTCACCATGTAGAAAATAGTAAATGTGTGAACAAGTGACCAATTTCAGCCGCAGCTTCAGCGTCTGTTTATAATGTAGGGGGCGGGGCTTCAGATTCTACAGAGCATTTGATTGGACAGAAAATCTGATGAGAAGCTGAAGTGCTGAGTGATGTCATCAAAATCATTGATCCATATTGGCGGAAGTGAGAGACTGTATGTTTTGTATGCTTATATCTTCTAAATGTGAATTTTGTCATTGTTTTGGAGCACACTAGCTTATAGATAACAGTAAAACTAACATATTTATACTAAAAGCCAACAAACTTCAATTTTGATTTCATGGGGACTTTAAGACTTGTGGCTATACTTTTAAAGTGTGCATTTTAACATTCATGTTACCCAATTTACTTACGTTGTAAGTGCTTTTTTTGCTTATAATTTAAAACATAGGGATAAATCAAAATTATTTTGAGGTAATTATAACATTATAGCAAATGTTGGTCACATTTAAAATCTCTAAATGCCTTCGTATTAGACAACAAAATACCAAAGCAAGTGGCATTTACTTACAAGAAAGATGGCATAAGTACACTTTACATACACAAAAAGCCATTCATTGAGTTAAGTAAAAAAACAAAAAACTAATATATACGGTTTAAAATGCTGTATATCTAAACAACACCTGTTTGAACCTACAGGACAACTGACTTCATACATCCACTAAAAATCATCAAAACAAGCTGATTAAAAGGCACTAAAAATGTAGAAAAGTGAAGTTAGAAGTAAATAGAACAGATGCATTGACATTTTGTCATCTAATACTTTTGGGGCCACTGTAAATCTTGTTGATCTTTTCATTTGAATACAAATGTCAAAAGTCCCCAAAATATCAGGCACCACTGCATTGCAAAGCATTTTTTTTTATATCTCTTTTTCTTTCTGATCTATCTTTCCTCACACGCTTGCATCTAAAAAAAATCCCCTTCAAGTCACGAAGCAGCTGCACTGGCAGGTCTGCTCTGGGATTCATTTAGTTGTGTGATGGAATAAACACACCATATCTCAAAAGTATCTGCCGTTGGAAAAGTCAAACAGAAGCACTGCAGTATATTCTGCAGTTTTACTTCCTTGTGCAGAGACAGATGGGACAAATAAAGACGCACACAATACATGCATCAGTGTTTGAACATAGAGCGCGACTGGGCCACACAGAAGTGTGGTTGCATTTACCGTAGCGCGCTGGACTTTAACTCTGAGCGGGGACTTCTCATGGTAAAGTGTTAGTGGGAAGAGAAACTTAGTGTTGCTGGTAATCCAGACCAAAAGCAAATAAATACATCCAGCCCTCTACTTTATTGCCTTCCCCTTTTTTCTCCTCCGTCTTTCTCTCAGCATGCAGCTGTTTCCAGGAAGGGGGGTCCAGGGCAGCAGTGACTCTTTCTGAGCCGAGCGCGTCTCTATAGAGGGCAAGGAGGACAAACACATGAGCTGGCCACCAGAGTCATGGAAAATGTGTGTCACCCAATGCCTTTAGAGGAATAAACACCCAGCTTTGATCACCATTATTGGACTGGTTTGCTCTGAAAATCTTGATTTGCAGCCGGTTTACAAGATGCCACCTGTAGGAGCTTCTGCTGAAAGTATAACAGAAGATTAGTTCACCGTTTTTCACAGGGCTTTTTTGAGCTTGAAACCCCCTCGTCTTTCATATTGCACGGCAAATAGCAGCGTGAACAGAGTAAAAAAAAAAATTTAACTTTTTTTTTTGTATTATAAGTTTTCTCATTTGTTTAAACATGCAAATTAGGCATTATCAATTTAATATGCATGCATTTGCAGAACAGAAAACTGATCATTGGATAAAACCAGATTCAAAATTTTTGTTTCATTTTGTTGACTTATTATAGTTTTACAGAGGGGATCTCTTTTTATCACTCCATTAATCAGAAAATAGTTGACATCCTGACAAAAAAAAAATAATGTTTTCAGGAATAATATGATGTTAAATAAAACCTTCAGAATATAGTGGAGGTTTCTGACTCCAAAACAACCTTTAAAGATATGTATTGCAATCTAAATCTACAGACGCAAATAGATAAAGTGCAATGTTTTCTTTCCACTAGTTTGAAAGAAGTCATTATAAAAAGCCAAACAGCCAAAATCATGCATGTGTTTTTGCCTGTATAGTATCTTGCCTTAAGAATAAAGTAAGGTTTGCAATGACATGAGGGCGAGTAATTGATGACATCATTTTCATTTTTGGCCGAACTAACCCTTTAATAACACATGCTGACCAAACACTAACTGTGTAACCTCATAAAAGTTCAGGAAGTTGTCCAAAGGCATCCACAATTTTTTTTTTTTTTTTTTTGTGCAAATATGATCCAAAGTTTTCCAGCTGTATCCTCCAAGGGTAAACACCATCCTAACCCATTCCTCAGCCCGGCACGTTTACCTCCTGCCACACCTACGGTCCGGCCCTCAACCTCCAGGAGATCTGTGTACTTTCCAGGGCGAGTTAGTCATCCTATAGGCCCTTTCACCCGCTTGAGCTCAACCCCTCCTGAAAAATCCCCTTCAGGAAGTAGCAACACTACAGCAGGCCCGAGGACATTTACACAACACCATCTTCTTTACCATTTACTGCCAACATTTACAGGAGCGTGAGCGCACGCTATAAAGCAGAGGTTTCTTCTCAGGGTTTTTCTGCGTAGCTTCTAAAAGGTGTTGTTTAGGCTTGCTACTGTTGCTTTTCGCTTGTAAAGTGGGATGTTTATTATTAAAAATGCATCCAAACATGTTAAAAATAAATGTCAGCTGTTTTTAAGTTACACCAAAATGCAAATCCAATTGAATTTCTTCAAAAGAAAACATAACAGCAATGTAAAAAAAAAAAAAAGATCAATAAGTTATGGATATATAACTGTTTTTACATTGCATCAAAATAAGTTAAGCAATTTCCAACGTTTTTTATAAGTTAAGTTTAATGTAATTTAGGTTTAAAAGGCTTAAACATCCAAGTTGATTGTACTTAAAAAATTAAGGCAGCAACTTTATTTTTTACAGTGAGGTAACCTGAAATCACTTTTATTCTGATTAACAAAACTGCAGCAGAAAATGCATCAAAACATATAAAAAATGATTTTATAACAACTATTTTGACAACAAAATTCAACCACACAAATATCACCACAACAAAAATGCACATTAAAAAATCTACATATGAAGTCAATTATTAGTAAGAAGTTTATAAATATATTAAAGTGCTATAAAAATGAATTAGGCTACGTTCACACTGCATTTACTTGTGTGAGTCTCGAAACAGGTACAGGTGTGAGTCTCGAAATGTCACATTCACACAGCAGCTTAAAGTAGAGTCTTGAATACTGTCTGTATGAACGTGCAACGGGAGTCAAGCCTGTATTCTGTTACCAGTAACCATAGCGACAGTGACCAAAGTATGACGTGACAGACAACTAGTTGTCCAGTGCGGTTCCGTTCACACAGCGCAGGTTTTCCGAGAATGCGGTTGTGAGTCCCGTAAATAACCGCACTGTGTGTGAACGTAACCGTATTAAGGACTCAAATACAGGACTGACAACCGTATTCTGCTGCTGTGCCTTAAATTCAACTGAATTTTCAATAGAATTAAAGGTAGGGAAGGAAATTTTGGAGAAGCTAGCTTTGTAAGCATAAGATCCCACCCTCCCTTCATAGCGTCTCCAAAGCTACACGTCCTTCAAAACACATGAACACACAGCAGAGTCTGCAAAGCATCACGAGAGACGGCGCTAAACTACCTCATGTCTCAAAGCACATAACATTACTATAATATTGAACGTATAGAGCTCTAGTTGTACCACCTGACTGCTGCAGATTAATTTCGGCGTTGATAGTATTGCCATTGAAACGCATAAATCCGAGTCTGAGGACGTGAACAGCTCCCGGCATAACGTCACGGGTTGCCGTCTTGTAATTACGGTTACGACATGGCATGATCGCAGCATAAACTTGTTGTTTTGTTTCAGGAGGAACTGTAAAAGGAGGCTGCTGTTTGTTTCTGTCTACAACTCTGACTCTCCTTCTGGAACGCTGTGATGACTTGTGATGTCTGCGCGAGCAGGTGTGCGGAGGTGTGGAAATACATACGCTGACAGGCAGGTAGAACATTGTATCATTGTATTAGGACCGAATTCCGAAGATATATGTATGCTTTAATACTTAGACCACTTCTATTATTGGTTGCTATCAGGATGTGAAGAGAGTAGGACTGTGCAATTAATCGTAATTGATTTTTCGATTTCTATTTTGGTTTCCAACTATTATGAAAACAAGATAATCGACGTAAAATGATTATTGTGCCGCATTCCGTCCAGTGCACCTTCCTTTCCTTCACATCGATGCGCTTTCGTTCCTCCCTAAGCCAAACTTAACATCCAAATCAGCCGAATAAGTGAGTGATGTAAAATGCAGTCTACTTTTGCTAAACTGTGGGACGTGCTTGATATTAAACAGTGCTATTAAAAGCATATTAAGCTGCGAAAGAGATACTGTTCCCTAGGCGGCCTCCTGTGCGCGCACTCCGAGACAGGGCGGAACGTGCATAAGCAAAGTATAGTGTGGGCTTCAGATATGCACCTAAACGGTCAAATAGCCTACACACGAATATGTCAATGCCATTTTGGTAAGAATCCTCGTAAACACAGTCGGTTATGTCTTAAGTGAATGTAAACCCTGAGAAAGAAAACGCGTGTGTAACAGTATATTGGATCCGTGCAGCTCTTAAAGTGACAGCAGCCTAATATACCTGCAGCAGTCATTATTGGTAATCAAACAACAAAAGACAAAGATAAAATCACTCACTGCTCTTGAATGAATAAACTGAATGTAAACTGTTTAAATAAGGATTAGTCTATATTTAATGAACACAGCAGTGTTATTTTACATTTGACTACTTCCATCACTTATCTGAATACCACTGTTAGTACATCTTCCTGAAAAACCTAAAGCACTGTTTATTTAATTTGTATTTTTGTTCTGTTGTATTGTTTGTCGGTTTTGTTTGTAATTAGTTTCTTTGTTCTTATTGTACAGCTGACTGTTTACTTGTCTTGTGTAACTGTTTTGAGGACTTTTTACTTATATTAATTAACTTAGTATTAGTTTTTGCTGAAGTATCGATAATTGTGAAATTTCACTGACTCGTATCATGAAGCAAGACTTTCACTCACAAATAATCGTGTTAAATAGTCGTGATTTCAACATTGACCAAAATAATCGTGATTTTTGCCATAATCAAGCAGAACAGAGTTTCAACCAGTATACAAAAAGTGTTTTTAAAAAAATTGCCTCTACCTTTAATTATATGTAACATAACTTGAAATTGCTTTTAGTAGGCATGTATCTAGTAGATAGGCATACATATTAAAGTGCAAGCATTAAAATGGATTTCCCAAATCACTATTTTTTTTTATTTTTACACTATTTTAAATTCATTTTTAACCCTATTCCTTTGTTTTATTGTGTTTATTTTACTTCACTTATTTATTTTCTTGTCCTTTTAAAACTAGATGTTTTATATAGATTTATAAAAGTAGATGTTTTATGGACATACTGTTGAATATTTAAATTTTAAAAAAGCTCTGAATAAACCATCGGAACAAACACAAAAAACTGCAGCACATGTAAATACATGGATTGAGCAGCTCACACGCTGGTGAGTCATGAGGTGTGGCTGAGCTGGACGGAGTTATTTTAAGCAGGTATAAAGAGAGCTCAGGTGAAACTCGCGCTCAGAGAGGAAGCTTCTCCATAAAATTTCTGCGGAATATACCGTATGTCGCCCTTTACTGGTAGAGAGAGAACCGTGTCCCTTTACTGACCTGCCTTCACTCACGTTACAACTCAAACCTTCCTCTTTCCTGCACATGATACTACCTATTATAAAGAAACACTGCTTTTCGAAAACATTTCTCAGTGTTTATCATGAAATAAAGGCCTATACAGTGAGCCCATAAAGGATTAGGTCACTTACGTCACACTTAAAGGGATAGATAATTCTGTCATTATTTACTTACTCTCATGTCGTTCCAAACCCATAAGACTTTCATTCATCTTCGGAACACAAATGAAGATCTTTTTTATGAAATATGAGCCTAAATTAAATTTGTTCATCATATAAAGCCATCGTGTCTCTTCAGAGAATTTGGACTAAACCGCTCAATTCATATGGATTACTTTTACAATCTCTTTATTAACTTTGAGTTAAACATTAAGTGTCAAAGTGGTAGTTGTGTAGCTGTCAATGGAGGGACAGAAAGCTCTCATTCGTGTTCTGATTATGAACGAAAGTCCTTACAGGTTTGGAACGACATGAGGGTGAGTAATTAATGACAGAATTTTCATTTTTGGGTGAACTATCACTTTAAATAGGTTTCTATTTCTAAGTTCTGAAAAAATAAAACAATAGATACACTGTTTAAAAGTAAGACAAAACAAATAGCATTTTCTAATGCAATGACATTACTATAAGATCAACCGCTAGTTTGAGGAATTCATTACTGCAGAAGGTGAATGCATGTTAACATATAGGCTACATTATGGCTGGGCCAGTGGTAAAGTAAAACTAGTAAAATGCCGGCAGGCCCCGTCCGAGCGTCCTGTAGCGTGAGTCATCATAATCTGTTAGAAGGTTGATTTCACAGGAGACGCCACATTTCAACCCTGTGACATTTCGCTTCTCATTTTAAAAAATAAAATGAGTGCAATCGTAAACTATGTTGTGCTAAGAAAGCAGTGCATAAACATAATGCAGCACATAAATATAGTGTGAAGGATTAAAAAAAAATGCATGAACTCGTGTAAGTTGAACTATTTATATATAAAGGAATACTGCGTTGAATTTGGTCACATGCTTCTGAAAAATTAAAACCTCAAGCTAAAAGCCTAAAAACTCTCTTATAATGACAGCTTAATTTAAGTAATAATGTTTTATAAAATATTTATGTAAAAAAAGAAGAAAAAAAAGATATATAAAATGTAATTATTAGATTTTTTTTTCCTTTTTATTTTACATTATTATTATATCTATACTTACTTATATCTAGTTTTCTTTGACATCACGTGGATGGCCAGGTGCATGTGCGTTGCTTACCTGGGGAACACATGGCACCAGGATGCACTATGGGAAGAAGGCAAGCCGGCGGAGGCAGTGTGATGCTTTGGGCAATGTTCTGCTGGGAAACCTTGGGTGCTGCCATCCATGTGGATGTTACTATGACATGTACCACCTACCTAAGCATTGTTGCAGACCATGTACACCCTTTCATGGAAACGGTATTCCCTGGTGGCTGTGGCTCTTTCAGCAGGATAATGCGCCCTGCCACAAAGCAAAAATGGTTCAGGAATGGTTTGAGGAGCACAACAACAAGTTTGAGGTGTTGACTTGGCCTCCAAATTCCCCAGATCTCAATCCAATCGAGCATCTGTGGGATGTGCTGAACAAACAAGTCCGATCCATGGAGGCCCCACCTCGCAACTTACAGGACTTAAAGGATCTGCTGCTAACATCTTGGTGCCAGATACCACAGCACACCTTCAGGGGTCTAGTGGAGTCCATGCCTCGATGGGTCAGGGCTGTTTTGGCTGCAAAAGGGGGACCAACACAATATTAGGAAGGGGGTCATAATGTTATGCCTGATTGGTGTATGTGTGTGTATATATATATATATATATAAAATTATGTATTGATTATATTATATGATATATAATATTTTTTTTTAATAAATATGGGTAGAGCATGGCAGTAGCAATGTCATGATCTTGAAAAAGAAAAACCCTGACATGGCCATTAAGTCACATAAAGGCACATACATAATACAAAAAGGCAAAAACAAATACACAGGGGAGTTAAAACTTTCTGGAAATAAATCACTGATACAAGTGATACCATACTGATAGTTGAAGTGAGAGTGCAGCTGTTCCAGTCTGGTGCTAATCTGAGATTGTTTTGTTGTTTCATGACCCGCCAGCTCTTAGGAAAGTAATGGTCTGATGATGTATCTGATAACTGCAGCAAAAACTCAGAGGCTGCACCTTTAGACCCATCGCAACCAGCCAGGAACAAAGCAGAAACTGTCTGTACATCATGCCCTATTTGTCCAAACCAGCATCAGAAATCACCCTTCCCTCGACTGAACCTGCATCGTCACGACCCAACCGTTCACCTACAACACGGGCTTCCTCCTGCAGGCCTTTGCTTCTCAACACATCTCTGGGCCAGAGGATGGATGACGCAGCACAACAAAAGCACAGCAAAACGTCATCTAGTGCAATCAGATACTGAAAAAATGAAATAACAGGATAGAGATGGACCAGAATGTAGAAGACCAACTTAATCAATATATTTTCTATATTCACAAGCCAAAATGTTACTTAATGTAGGTCGATATTTTTTTTTGTTTCCTTTTTACAACTTAATTTCACCATAAACAAAAGCTAAATTAGCTATAAAAAGAAAGTAGAATTTTCAATTTAAAAAAAACAATTTATTTGTTAGTCAATGTTTGATTTAGTTTACTTACTATAAATGAAGACAACTTCAAAAGGTCACGATGTTAATTGTGAAGCATCATATTGTACAATATACAAAAAAACATTGGAAAAATTAATAAAACCCACAATAATTTTTGCAGCCAGTATGTGGTAAATAAAATAAACATTAACAAATAAAATATAAAAAACTTTTTTTTTATTTCAGCTGGTTGCAAAGGCAACTGTTTTCATTTAGTTTATTTTAACTTGATAAACTAAGTTACAATTTTTATTTTAACTACTTTATTTTAACTACTTAAAATAAACTAAAAGTGAAATAAAAATGATTAAAAACTATATAGACATTTATAATAAACAAAAACATACTGTACAACATATTTACTAAAACTAACTAAAGTTCAATTGAATTTAGTCAAAATGTACAATACAAAAAAAAAATAACACTGGTGTCAAGCGAAAATACTATTTAAAACAATTTTTTTTCTATGGGGAGGGTTATTTGCTTTTAGACAAACTGAACCAAACAGGTTTAACAATGATTTTTGATTAGACCAATACAAAAATGCACTTTTTTCAGCCAGTCAGATTTCTGATAGTAAAAGCCGCAGGGTTAAGACTTTTTGTTTGACACAAATGTTGTTCTAGGGCCAACAAAAAGATGTTGATCCAAGAACACGTCCTGAAGACGCATGATCAGTGTTCACCGATCAGTGTCATACGTGTACGGCTGACTCATGAGGAGAAGTAACTTCACCTAAAATAAAAATGAGTCAATCGTTATGAAATTAAGTGCAAAATGTGGTTTAAATGTGAATCATTTCATCTTGGGAGACTTCCAAGGAGAAATTGAGGCGTTAAAATCTTGACAAATCTGATCACAGTTTGAGATATTTATAAGATGTCTCCTGAAAGAGTAGCAAAAGCTACTGCTATCAGTTTAATCTCATTGCCATTTAGGAGAATCATTTGAGATATTAACAATGTTCTCATTTGTAATTTTGCTTTCATGTGGCTTGAAATTTGACTTCATACTAAAGTGTCGACCTTTTGATTTAGATCTCTTCTGAAACTAGGAGACACTTGTGAGATTACCAGGTCTTTTTTGCATGAGAAAAAAGGGCAAAAGTCAGCAAAAGTGTCATTTCACTCTCTGTTTAATGCTTAGGAGAAACACTTGAGATGTTAAAGGTATCTCATTTGTGATTTTTCTGTCCTGTCAGTCAGCAGGGTCATGTTTTGTCAGAATTTAATCATGCAAGGCGAAGTTAAAGGTAAGGTAAGCGATATTTCAAAAATGCTTTATAAAAGTGTCTCGGGCCGAGTACCAAAACAAACTTGTAGCCAATCAGCAGTAAGGGGCGTGTCTACTAATGATGGGGAGAAGAGATCGCTCAGTGCACGTCATTATTCAAAAGACACGGCACACATTAGCCGAGCGACGAGAGATGGCAGATAAAAAACAAAAGTGGAAAATGTCTGTGGAACAAAAGAAGGCTTACGATCAGGCAAGAAGTAGGACCCGTGTAAATATCGGATCAGCTTTCCAGCGCTGGAGAGAACTCAAGGAGCGCTAAGGCCTGCAATCGGACGCCGAGGTTGCTTTATTTCTTCTCGATAGGCGAGTAACATTGGTTTTGTTTTGTTTCACAGAACTGTTATATACTGGCTTTTGCTTGAATATGCTCGTGTGTCATATTCGCTTGTTTGTCATATTTGCAATCGTATCGTCGTTCACTTCAGCTATGATAGAGACCCATTCATTTCCACACTTTATAAGCCACTGTCTGTTTCAAGCGTCAGCTCCCAAAGTGTGTCCGAAAAGTAAGATAATAAACTCCTAATGCATGTTTGTTTCCTTTGGTTCCTCTTTTCATGATCGATATAACCCTCTAATCTTGCCATAATTGATATATATATTTGTTAGTTGGACTGTCGTGCTCGTGCTATCGAGTTGTTCATGAGAACTGTGTTTTTGGGATGGAAGGGATGACTTTTTCATTGAACATTCGACCTGGATTACCATATTAACACACATTGCTTTCACTTATTGATGGCATCATAGCCTCGGCCGGCTGGCACAGCAGATTCTGCCATAGTCGTTGCCTGGGTTGCGTACGTATGTGTGGGGCGGAGCTATCAAAATAGGGGCGAGACCCTTTTGGGGTAGGGGCGTGTTTGTTTTGGTGATTTGAAATATCAACATCGGTTACCAAATATCGCTTACCCCACCTTTAATCATGAGAAATGTCTGACTTGTTTTAGTCAACCACATCCATGCTTGTTTCCTCACAGGAGGTGTAATTCTATCTGGATATCCAGATAGACATTTGTTGCCCATTGTCAATGGGAAAGTGCCCACAGAACACGCATGATCCTCTCCAAGACAAATGACAGACATGCTGTGTGTATCATCCGCTGTCAGAAAACGCAGACACGGAACACACTTCCTGAAGTGCTTGTCAGAGGATGATTCAATAGTAAAACGCCTTCACACGCTACAAACAAAAGGTCACCTGATTCTCCACTCCCTGTAGTGTCTTCGGACACAGTGCAAGTTCCCATTCGAAAGGGAACTAATAAAATGACAAAAGGACATAACGAAATTACTAAAAATGTAACAAAAAATAACATGAAAATAACAAAAAATATAAGTACATTTTATTTATGATAGAGCATGTTTAAATTGAGCTTATACAAAGACAATTATAAAATATAAAATAAAGACAAAGTTTAAATCCCATCTGGCTAGTTCACGCATTAGGTCAGTAGGTGGTCTTTTGTGGCTGTTCGAACGCATTCGACCACATGAGTGTTTACACTACGAAAACAATCCGGTCAAATGTGTTTTCCACTACCTCTGGAAGTGGTCGAAAGTGGACAAGCTCAAAACGTTTTATACCCCGTTTACACCTGTATTTAGCATCGTCCACTTGTGATCTGATCAACCCATCTTAATACCAGGTGTAAACAGGGGCTTGGGAGCGGTATTCAAATAAATAAGTTCAGAAATATAAGATGGGGCTCGTCCATTAAGAGTTAAAGAGTCCATTAAGAGAGTAAACAGTCAGCAAAATCTTGAATTGAATTCTATAAAAGACAGGAAGCCAATGAAGAGCTAATATTGGTGTGGTATGATCACATTTTTTTGCACTAGTTAACAGTCTAGCACTGCGTTCTGAACCATCCTCAAACGTGCCAATAAAGATTAAAGGCTTAGTCCACTTCAGAATTAAAATATCCTGATAATTTACTCACCTCCATGGCATCCAAGATGTCCAAAACATTAAAGGTTTAAAGGGAGGAAAACATTCCAGGATTTTTCTCCATATAGTGGACTTCAACAGGGACCAACGGGTTGAAGGTCCAAATCAATGCAGCTTCAAAGAGCTCTACACGATCCCAGCCAAGGAATAAGGGTCTTGTCTAGCGAAACCATTGGCCATTTTCAGAAAAAAATAAAAATGTATATACTTTTTACCACAAATGCTCGTCTTGGCACTAGCGTCCACGACTTCACGCATTACGTAATCAAGTTGGAAAGGTCACGCGTGACATAGGCGGAAGTGACTAAGTCAAACGCCCTTCACAAAAAAAAGGTAAAACAACGATGTTGGATGATTTTGAAGTAGGAGGAGTTTTGGAGGACTTTTTCCCTACCTTTTTGAACCGGAGTACCCTTTTCAGCGTGATTACGTAATGCGTGAAGTCGTAGACGCTAGTGCAAGACGAGCATTTGTGGTTAAAAAGTATATAAAATTTATTTTATTTTTTTTTGGACCATTTGTTTCTCTAGATAAGACCCTTATTCCTCGGCTGGGATCGTGTAGAGCCTCTGAAGCTGCATTGAAACTGCATTGATTTGGACCTTCCACCCATTGGTCCCTGTTGAAGTCCACTATATGGAGAAAAATCCTGGAATGTTTTCCTAAAAACCTTAATTTATTTTCGACTGAAGAAAGAAAGACATAAACATCTTGGACGACATGGAGGTGAGTAAATTATCAGGACATTTTAATTCTGAAGTGAATGCTTTTACTAATCCTATTAAAAATATTAATAAAACTAAACTTAAAAAATGCTGGGTTGTTTCAACCCATGTTTGGGTCAAATGTGGACAAACCCAACCGTTGGGTTTAAAAATTGAATTTAAAAATTTAAACCAACAGTTGGGTTTGTCCATATTTGCCCCAAACATGGGCTGAAACAACTATATTATATAGAGTGTATAATAAAACTAAAATAATAAATAAAATAGCATCATCTTACACTTCTTGTCACATCGAAGTGTCAAACTTTTGATTGAGATCTCTTCTGAAACTAGAGGAGACACATGTGAAATTACTAGGCATTTTTTCCTTCAAAAAAGGGGCAAAATATCAATTTGCTCTCAGTTGAATGCCTAGGAGAAACACTTGAGACGTTAAAGAGATCTCATTTGTGATTTTTCTGTCCTGTGGGGCAGCAGGGTGATGTTTTGGAAGAAGTTAAACGTGCTCGATACGACTGTGCTAATGGAGCACGCTTCTACAGCGCCAAAGGCGACACGTTTTATCCGTGTTGGGTCTAATCTCAGCGAAGCAGCACCTGATTCCACGGCTTTTGTTTACACAGCTCTGGACAAAGAATGGCGAGCTGGGAGAGTTACGGTGAAGCGACATGTCAGGGCGTGTCCCTCGTCTGCGCAACACCAAGGAGCCTTTGGCCCGCGGCGCACACAGGGCCCAGACAACAAACTCCTCTCTCTCTCTCACTGCGTTTGTGTCATAACTACATGAGAATAAACAAAAAGCAGACTGCCATCTCATGATAATGACCACACCTCAGACTAATAAAAGCCCAGAACTGTACAGGAGTAATTGGGGGGTGATTATAACCTTATGTGTGAATGCTATCGGTTATAGTCAGGTACTGTACAGTCTGATGTACAAATGGTTTCATTGGCGGATTAAGTAGAAACTCAAACAAACGGTCCCTCATGCAAGCATGAAACACAAATAGAGTTTTGCACCATCAGGGAGCATGTAAATACCCCTCTGTGTCTTAACGTTTTCATTATGACAATGCATTCAAACCGCTTTCCTTTATGTAAACTGGAGCGTTGTCATTAGATGAAGCTCATTAAAAACACTCATGTTATAGCAAGTAAATACAGATTTCTGACAGTTACAGTGTCTGCAAAACCCATAACTGATGTTCAAAAGCTTGGAGTAGTACGAAATTAATACTTTTATTCAGCATTAAATTGATCGAAAGTGACAGTAGAGTCATTTATAATGTTACACAAGATTTGTATTTTAAATAAATGCTGTTCTTTTTTGAACTTTCTAGTCATTAAAGAATCCTAAAAATATTTTATCACGATTCCCACAAAAATATGAAGCAGTGTTTTCAGCATTGATAATTTTTTGAGCAGCAAATCATCATATTAGAATGATTTCTGAAGGATCATGTGACACTGTAGACTGCTGAAAATTCAGCTTTGATCACAGGAATAAATTACATTTTAAGACATATTTAAATTGTAATAATATTTCACAATTTCTTTGTTTTTACTGTATTTTTGAGCAAATAAATGTAGCCTTGGTGAGCATAAGAGATTTCTTTCAAAAACATTAAAACATCTTAACCACAAACTTTTGAACGGTAGTGTATATGTACCTAGAATGAAATATGATAAAATATAACATGTTATATCTCATATGTTAAAATAAAAACTGAGAAATTCACAACAAAGGAACTTTTTGTCCCCATATTTGAAATATATGTGGCAATTTTGTCACTTTTAGTGGCATTTCTGAATCTAGCCCTGGTTAATTTCTGCCCCTGCTGTTTAAATATGTGACCTGAAGGCAGTAAGGTGGTTAAATACGGGGCATTTGATGGTCTGTCAGCTCTAGGCGCCGACGCTTGACTTACAGCCCCAGTCGAGCAGGATGGTAGCCGGACGGCCGTGAGTCACCACAGCCTTTGTGAAGTGACTCCCGGTGGCCTGTAAACAGATATTCATCATATCTGTATCACACATGCTCTGGCTCCAACACGTCTGTCAAGCTCTTTTATGCCTCTCGTCTGCTCATCGTTCTCGCTGGCGCTCGGCTTCGGCTGACCTTGACTTCTCGCCTCTCGCTAGATAAGATAATGGTTATGACACTGGATTGTTTTTGTCTTACATTTAGGTGATGGTGCTAAAATGTGCCTAAAAGTTTTGCCAAAAAGATTTACAGGAGTAGCATGTGAAAAAGAAAAACTGGGAACACTTAGTAGGCAACAACGTGTAATGCGACAACTTCCTGTATTTTTTTGCTGACTCACAACAGCGGGTGTGGTCAGAAAGACACAAGTGAGCAGAAATCTCTTATGAACCGTATACATATACATATAACATTTCTCAAAGTTAAGTGGTCTCTTAATTTTTTCCAGAGCTGTATATATATATATATATATATATATTAATTTGATAAGTTACATAAAAGTTCTTTGTGAAAAGGCTCAGATTTTCTTTGTTCTATTGAAGCATATAAGACAAAAAATATACTAATAAATTACAAAATCATACTAATTCCAGTCAATTATTTCACTCAAATTGTTATGCTGATAATATAATTTTTAATTAAAAAAAAAAAGCCTTTAATTAGAAAAATGCACCTTTTTACTGAATTTCATTAGTCTATAAAAATATTGAAATGTTTTGTTTACTGACTAAATTTCTTTTTAGGTACTCAATGGCTTTTATAAATAAAAAATATTTATGTGAAAGATATTAAAACATAAAATATTATCTTTGGGTGATAATGACAGTATTTTCAGGGCCACGTAAGATAGTAAAAATATGAAGAAATTCATTAATCTTAATATGTTATTAATTTTCACTCAAATTGTTATGCTGATAATATGATTTGTAATGAAATAGTATTTACTTGTACACGTACATTATTGCGAATTTCACTAGTCCACTAGTAAATATTGAAATGTTTTGTTTAGTGATCTAACTTTCTTCTTAGATACTCAGTGGCATGTATACACAAAAATATCAATGCAAAAGAAAAATGTAACCTATTGGTGACTGACAGTATTTTCAGGGGGTTTTTATCAGTATTTTCCCATACATGTCTAATTTTGCCCGCTGCGAGAGATGTTTCACCCATACCTCTAAAATAAGGCTAGTTCCTGATTTTATTTCAAGTTTCATTGTGTTGCAAATCACTGACCTTCGGATAATACACCTGCGAAAAAAAAATGCTATTTCACATGCTTCTTATTAGTTAAACAAGGCACTATATATCTAATGCAATGCTATAAATGAATCATATTCCTCTAATTGGAAGAAAATGTAAATGTCAAATGAATCTCTAGAGGTCGTTTGCCTTTAACCTCAAAGTTTTAATCTTCAAATACATCTGACCTTTAGGATCATTGCAGCTGCGCACTTTTACCTTCTCCATGCAAAATCTGTTCTGCAACTGGTGCTGGAGATATTAAGAACAATTTCAACCAAGTATCAGATCGATCTGCCCACGTTTGCTGTAGCCCGAGCAGGCCTGTTACAGGATGTTTTTGTCTTGAGGGTAAGCAAGCATGATTACAAGTTTTACTCATTTCCTCATATGATTTGAGTAATTACTCCCTCAATTAAACTAATAAACTTCCACTGCGTGCATGTGTTCAAGTCACAGTTAGTTATATATAGTGCTTTATACTATACAGATTCAGTTCAGTTAATTCAGTTCTGTAAAGCAGCTGTCAATGTTGATTTCATTCAGCTCAATAGCAGTTTTAATGTTTAATGTCAGTTATGAAGTAAATTTAATTCAGCCATAAGCTCCTCTACAAAAGACAATAGTGTTATTATTCAGTCAGGGTTATTATAGTTAACTAAAACTAAAAACATACAAATATTTTTGAAATATAATAAGCTTTAACTGAAATAAAACCTATTTCAGCTAGCCAAGGCAAAATTTCTCATTTTCATTTAGTTTGATTTGATGCACTAAAACTGAAATAAACATTAATAAAAAAAAATAATAATAAAAAACTGTATAGACACACTGTAAAAAAAAAATATTGTTGGTTTAACTTTAAAAAGTAAGTTAACCTGGTTGCCTTCAAATTTTAAGTTCATTGAAATTAAAAATGTAAGTTAATGCAAATGAAGGAGATTGGTTTAATCAACAGAAACTCAAAATATTATGTTATCTGAACTATAAATGATCTAAGTTGATTTGACAAAAGATTGTGATAAATCATGAAAATATTTTTTTACAGTGCTTTTTTTTTAAATAGTGAAAAATGACAAATCACATTTCAAATCAAAATTACTAAAAACCTAACTAAAAAAAATTAACTGTTAAACTAAGAAAATATAAAACTAATACAAAATACAAATAAAAACTATAATAATAGTATCTCAATGATACTAAAACAACACTGGTGTGAGTGCAGTTGAATCGATAATATTACTGAATCTTAACTGTCATCAGACGAGCAAGCCACAAGTTCAGGGTTTGTTTTTCAAGGAAAGCAAAGAGAACATGCATGCTTAAAATTAAAGGTTCTTTATTGGCATTGATGGAACCTTTCCATTCCACAAAAGGTTCTTTGTAGTGAAAAAAGGGTTCTAAAGATTTTTAGAATGTTCTTCACACTAAGAAAAACAAAAAGGTTCTTTTAAGAAGTGAAAGGTTATTCTTCTATGACACTGATGCTAAAACAGTGGATTGTGGTGCTTATGAATGTTTACATAAACAACTGCAGATTTAAAAGTGTATAGAATAACTCGTATAATATCATGACTAAAAGTGCTTTGTTTTGGATCATTTACAGGCTCCTACAGTAGCTGAGTTTGAGTGGAGCAGCGCCTAGAGCTCTGCATTCAGTAAGTGTGTGATTAGCTGGGACAGTCACAATCTCCATCCCGTTAGTAGGTCATGATCCTGGCAACGGCCCAGAACCTTCATGACCTCAGGTGACCCGCCCTAGAGTGACCCGAACTGAACCCCTCAGCTCTGAGCCACCTGTCAAACACTCTGCTTATCATCAAACAACATCAGTTTATGATATGTTTTGACATTTATGGAAAATGTCAACATCAGTTATAGGATATGACATAATCAAAACTCGATTATGAAATGTGTCCTACATAATACCTAATAATGTAATATATAATAAATTAAAATTATCATTTTTTTTAATAATAGATTAATTTATGACAGGAAAAAGCTGAGAATATGAAAATCCAAAATCACATTTAGCCTTCTCAAGCTCAACTCATTATCTGTACAACACTTTTCCTTCACCTACACAAATATTTTCATCGTATTACCAACCGCTGATTAAGAACCAATGACACGTTCTTATTTTAACAAACAATGACTCATTCTGAATCTATCACTAATATTTTGTTTACCTTAATCGACCTATCAGTCAGTGTCTGTGTAACATTTATGCAAAACTCATGATCCAACCGCCACCCGTTAGTGTTATTAGTGGGAGGACTAATTTTGACATCTGCATACTCTAAACACATGCAATCAAATGTAAGAAATTTGCCATTTGTACATGCACAAGTAAATTATAAATAAACTGGGTTTTTTTTTTAGTGCATCTTAAATATCACTTCACAATTAGTTGCACCATCATTTACTAATTAATACAGCATATTCTTCCTGCTGGTGGAATAAAATGAACAAAAACAAATCTATTAATAGAAAGCACTCATCGTAATCATACAGAGGAAATGCATCCTCCTAAAATCATTGCAATGGCATAAACTGCAGAAATGTCTCAAACAGGCAGTTTTTGTATGTCAACAACACTAAGCACGCATCTCATGTGTGAGTGACATTTGAGAGCGTTACACGTGTCCTCACACACAGACTCTGGGAATGCACTGCGCGCATGTAAACCACAACTCAACCACTCTGTTCGCGACTGGCAGACAGATCGTAGGAGGACAGCTCAACGTAAACACACCGTTAAAATAAACAGTCACAAGTCTGACCACAGAAAAAGACAAATGTCAAACTGATCTTGTTTTTCAGGGAAACATTTATTGCGAGTGATAAGTGTTCGTGTTACATCGCTCTGCATCAACAATGCTTCAGCTATAGTTTGGCAGAGCTGCTCTGATGTTTGTCTTTACAAGTCCACGGTAGTTTAGCTTGAAAATAAATAAACCGTGCTGCCTTCACGTCACCATGTGATCCATAATGAGAAACTTGGGATTTTCCGTGTTGGGATTGTGTCTAATGAAAAAAAAAAAAGACACAAACCGAAACGAAATGCTATAGAGCACAACAGCTGACTTCCGCAAGGACAATCGCATTCATTTTCTCTAGAGAGTTATAGCGATAATGTATAAACAATGAAATCGATTTTTAGCCATAATGTATAAACCTTTTCTCTGAAAAGACACGTCTTGTGTAGAAGTCACAAGTCAATTATTTCAATGCTATATTTCGTAAAAAGTGACCACCCACTCTCACAAAGTATTGCAAAATTACATAATAAATCGAAAACTCTCAGAATGCATATGTATATGGTGCATATTTAGTGGCCAAAAGTGATGTAATTGTGACTTTTTATCTCGCTATTCTAACTTTCTCGCAATTGCGAGTTTACATAATTGTGATATAAACTCGTAAATTGTCGCAATTCTGAAAAAATCCTCAGAATTGGACTTTATAACTTGCAATTGCAGTTTATATCTCACAATTCTGAGAAAACAAGTCAGAATTGCAAGATATAAACTCGCAGTTGCACAAAAAAGTGAATTCTGATGAAATTGTGATTGCGAGTTTATATCTTGCAATTCTGACTTTATAACACAACTGTGAGTTTATATCAAAATGATGTGATTAGGTAGCTGCTTACGAGTTAACATTCACTGCATACATCTGAGCAGTTAATAGCATTAGCTAACTGCTCCAAGTGGCAACACAAGACTAAACATCACCATTCAAAATACTTCTCTCACGTATCAAAACTTAGCATTCCTGAACATTACACTTTCTGCAACTAGTGGTAATTGTTTGGGCCAGCGATAAACTCTTTATACTCAGCTAAAACTGGAAAACTCGGCTATACTGGAAAAATAATTTTCCAGGACAACAAGATTTTCCAGGACATTTTACATTTTCTCTCATTTTCCATGTGTTTTCCAGGACTGGAAAATTTGTCATCAATTTTCAAGGTTTTCCAGGACGAGTGGGAACCCTGGGAGGGGATATTTGTTTTTAATGACCCTACAAATTCAATTAAACCATCAAAATATGAGGAAAATATTTTATATATATATTTTAAAATATGAGGGAAGAACAAAACACTAAAATTGGTATTTTTCTGACAAAATTATTTGGCAAAAAAGGCAAACTACAGATGCAGGTTTAATTTTACTATGCAAAAAAATGCATAGAAAAACAAAAATCTCACAGGAAAAAGCATACATTAACTACAGCATAATCAGTTATTAATATTTTGTTTGTTTTTCCTAGGCTGGACATCACTTTTGCCCACTAATGTATATGTATGTATGTATATATAAGAAATTTTGAGTAACACTTTACTTAAAGCATTGATGTATATAAGGCATTATTCAAAATGTACTTTATAAGGCATTACATCTTTTCATAAATAATTGTAACCAAAGTTGAAATGCATTATAATATTTGCAGATTCATTGTTACATCTGAAATTGGTGTTTAAATGCGTTATAATTTCAAAAGCCGTAACATAAATGTTACAATGTAATATAACTGAGGTTACTATTATTCATGAGGCATAATTAATGCATTAAAAGTACTTTTATAATACATTATATATATAAAGACTTTAAGTAAAGTATTACCAAATTTTGCTATACTTAATTTAAATGATATATAATAATTAGTGCTGCCAAAATTAGCGCATGCGATTAAATATTTTTAACGCATTAAACTGAAAAAATTAATGCAATTAACGCAGCATCCGTTTTTTCTGTCATCCTTTGGCAAGCGTTACATTATATGATCACGCTCTTATTCATGCAAATGCATTTAAAAGCGCAACAAGACAAAAGAGAACGCGCTGTTTGTGAATGTCCTGACTATGTGACACACAGAAAGACGCACGCCAGTATCCTGCACACAGACAGCGCACCAGAATCAAGTTCTCTTTTGCGCTTGAACAAACAATAACATGACAAAACGGGCATTTTGGCATAATTCTGTGAGTGTTCTCATAAGAGCAGTCTTAAATTAGTTAAATAACATCTTAAATGAACTTGAGTTGTGAGGAAATAAGATGCGCGTTCGCATCTGTTCATGTTCGGCAGCGGCAGATCTTAAAGTCACAGCAGCCACTAATGCTGTCTGTCATTAATGTTAGTCACAGAACAAAGGGAACAGAGAAAATTGTAGCTTTAATAAGGATTAATCTATATTTAATTTATTATTTATGCAGTTTGACAACTTTATTCAATTTCTGTTGAAGGTAGGAAGGCCACAGGTAAATATGACATTTATTATAATGGGTTTATGTGAGGATTGTTTTACGTTCACTTAAATGAAAAGTTATTTTTTTAAAGCCTAATAAATGTTGAATTTGTTAGCTTTCAAATGACTTTCATAGAGACATCAGTATCAGTATTAGTATCAGTGATACTGGCCTTCATTCATAAAAAGATGTCATTACAACAAATATTTAAAATATTCTGTCTTTTAAGTTGTTTCTACATTAATTTGGAGAGTAACTGAAATTCTTACAATATAAAAAACGCGATTACAGAAAAAAAATGTGCGATTTAGTTTATTTTAATCGATTGACAGCACTAATAATAAAATAAATTACTATTATAGGATATGTAATGAATGATATTATATTTTATGAGAAGATAATTTCCTCATAAATTGAAAGTACACCATCTTTGCCTTTTTCTCAGATTGTCATATATTTTTGGGGGCAAAGCCATGTTGGTAATGTTTGTGATTCATTTCAGAGCTGGTCGTTTTGGTTCATGGTTTAAAACGCAAATGTTTTTGATAAATCCCTTTAGAGAAAATGAATACTGCTAAAAAAAAAAACACACACATTAGTGGTCATTGTTGTGCTCTATTGATCATATAGTGTAAATTATAACAGTTAATGTTGATTTAATGTAAAACTAATTGTAAACATTTTGTGATTAAGAAAAAAACACAAGATAAAACACATAAAATACAGCATAAATCACATTTTGTTGAACTGGGACTAAACATGCTTCGTGAGCAAGTTAAAGACAAGTCCATATTTTTCAATCAAAATCACTTTGCGCTCATCACATCATAATTACGACTTCCGAACTCTTAAGTAGGACCGTCCCAGGAGGACCTGAAGGCAGCATAAACACTTTGCGCTCAATGAACGGCTGACCTCAAGTGCTGCGGCCCACGTCTGACGCCAGTCTGCTGGACGACAGTCGCTGCTCTTCCTCTCCTCGGCTTGACCTGCACAAAAGAACACAAACTTAAGTGAACAGAGCTCAACAAGCTTCCAGAATCACAACTATTAAAGTAAACGTCAGGAGAGCGCCGTGGGCCGTGGCACCTGTCTGTGAGCGTTTCTCTGCAGACATGCAGTAATAGCAGGGCTGAGGTTTCAGGGCCCGAGGCCGTGCCCTCAACAGCCCCTGTTTCTGCTTTTGTGTGTGTGTGTGTGTGTGTGTGTGTGTGTTTTCTTTTCCGCCCCCTCCTCCCCGATCCAGAGCGAGTCATGAGTGAGAGAAGTCTCTTTGTTCCCAGAGCGAGCGGGCGGACTTCATTACACACAGACACAAGCACACAGAAGATGATGACCGACACAGATTAGTCTTTTAGAATATATAGTAGTTGATCTTGTTTGCTTTTAAAGGTCAAAGGAACCCGCGTTATTTGACCAATGTGATCATTTTGCACATTTAGCCGTGCATGTGCACATGTTCGGTTTTTAGGAACACAATACTTGAACCTCATATTACAAGAAGTCTAAATGTGTCACGTCAGCACGTCTAGAAATAATGCCACCTGACATGTTTTATGACTAGGATTTACATAAAAAATGATTAGGGCTTTGAGATGATGATCTAGTTAACCTCAGCACAAAAAAAAAAAAATTTGCCTTGAGAGAAATGTATTGCTTAGGGTTACGTCAGATGTTTCTCTTATGTTTACTTAGAAACAAAATAAAAAGGTAGAAATAAGCCAATTGTTGACAAAAGTGATGTCCGGCCTAGGATTTTTTACATCTTCACCCTTTATTGAAATATTATTAAAAATGTGTTAAAGATTTTGTAAACATATTATGTATAGTTGTGCTTGGAGTCATTGTTTTATTTGTGATAACAAATGCCAAATGTTGCGGACATAATTTTTGTCCAGTCTGTCATACAAAGAAATATTATGAACACATGCAAAAACAACGAAATATTAATAACTGATTATGTTGTAGTCAATGTATGCTTTTTCCTGTGAGCTTTTTGTTTTTATGTGCTTTTTTTTTTGCATAGTACAAACTATGGTCTGAACACATTTGCATCAAACTGTTTTTCGAGAATCGCATCATACAAGGTGGCAAAAACAAAAAGTTGGCGGCAATCGCAGAGGTGCGACCTGTTCTAGAAAATGTTAAAAACAAATACAAATTAACCCACACATGGTTTAATTTGCATTGTGCATGGCTACACAGCAGCTGTCTCCCTCTCAACTTAAACCACATGGTCTTCTGTTAGTCCCCCTGAACAAGTCATTGATACCGAGCACTTTGTTGGTTAATAGCTGAGAAACGTATAAAAGCCCACATCCTTAAGAATGCATGATACAAGACGACACAAAGCTATGAGACTTGACAGGAAAGGGTAAAACACGCTATCTAAAATAAATATAAATAAAAATAAATTTAAAATACAGTATGTAAATTATTAAAATAATTAAAATAGACAAATTAATTATATATAATTAATATAAATCATTAGAAAGTAATTAAAATATTTAAATAACATTTAATTATAAATAAATAAAAATAAACATTAATTAAATATAAATTATTAAAATAGACAAAGTAATATATAATTAATATAAATCATCAGAATGTAATTAAAATATTTAAATAACATTTAATTAAATTAAAATTAAAATAAATCAATTATTAAAATAATTAAAATACACAAAGTCATTATATATATAGAGAGAGAGAGAGAATTACTTTAATATAAATTATCAGAAAGTAAAATATTTAAATAATTAATTTATTTTAATATATATTTATTTATAATAATTAAATTATTAAAATAATTCAAATAGACAGTCATTATATATAATTAATATAAATCATCAGAAAGTAATAAAAATATTTAAATAACTTTTAAATAAATAAATAAATAAATAAAAATATAAATTAATAAAATAATTTAAATACATCAATAATAAAAAAGTTTATAATTAAATTAAATACAGCATACAAATAAATGTCATATTTAAGAAAAAGAGTCAAATGAAAAACGACAAATGCGCTATTTTTTTCTATGTGCTGGTGGAAAAAAAATAAAAAATTATTAAGTCAATGCTTTTGCGTTCTCTAGCAAATGTTTTGCATTCCCCCCAAAAAAACTTTCTTTGCGCTCACAAATCCTTTTGAGCTCTTTGCGAGCGAACGCAAAGTTTCTCGGGTGAGCACAAACGCATTGACAATATCTTGCATCTCATAATTTTTTTTTTTTGTCTCTTTAGGGGCTCCGTAACAATGACACTAAACAATAGACCAAATGTAGACTTTATCTTGTGCTTCTGTTGTTTGCCGTGAAAAAAAGACCCTAGTAATCTCAGAATAAAGTAGTTTCAGAAGAAATCAACTGTGGTCAGATTTGCAAAGATACTAAATATTTCAATTAAAAAAAACACCTCAATCTCAGTATGAGCTCACACATTTCTCCTGAGACCAAAATTAGCTGCTATACATATTCAAAAACAAATTTTACCTCAATAACACATGCACGGCAAACTATCAAGTCTGCTGAGCAATAATGTTGACCTCTGGGTGTCGTGTTAATTCAGCTGCAGTGTCTTTATTCAAAACAATTAGTGAAGTAAGAGTGTAAGAATGAGTCTGGCGTAAGGAAGTGTGCGAGTAGGAGTGAAGGCGAGGCACTCACACCCGTCTATCTCTCTGTAAGAGCTGGAGGGGACGGTGCTGCTCGTGACTAAAGAGATAACAGCCAGAAAAGCTCTCTCAGGGCCTGATGTGAAACCCGACACTGCAGTCGGGTGCGCCTAGATACTTTCACACACACACTGAGAGAGTCGCTGGCCCACACAAAGACTATGTACACATGCAACCAGACCAAAAACACAATATACACAACTCCATGTGGTCAAATTGTGGGTGCGATTCAAAGTGTTATCAAAGAATCATTATAAAACAGATGGATCCTCCTGAATTCAGATGCACAATGTAGTATGAGACACAAAACACCTGTTTTCTGTTGCACCTAAAATATTACGGACACAAACGTTTATTAAAACACCTACTGACCAATCAGCATCCAGGTTTGCACACGACCAAATTGCACATACATCCCATAAAAAACAATGTCAGGTTACGAGAAACTTCTGCTGCCAGCCCTCACACCCTTCAACAACAAATCGTCCCTCTCCATTAAATATTCATGAATCTCTGCCGGTTACTGGCGAGCGAGTCATTGACTTATTAATTGATGCGTGAGTGAGATTAATGTCTCTATTTCTCGTTGTGGTTATTCTTTAAAGATCCCAGTGCAAACAAGCCTCTCGGTGTCGGCCTGCGCTGATGAATGCCGTTAGAAGAGACATTTTAAATTGAGTTTTCATGTCACATACATTTTCTGGTGCTTTCGATCATTAATCATTAATTCGGTCCACGTGGATGTGTCGTAGATGGCCTAATATAGCAGAGGAGAGATCGTGTGGAAGTAGTTGTTGTTTTAAATCATGTGAGCCAATAGCTAAATCAGTCTGAAAAATACAATACAGTAACAGCCATGACATGAAATTAAATCACAGACATTGTTAGACACACAACACACTATATTAAGTCGATATACACTACCGTTCAAAAGCTTGGGGTTGGTAAGATTTGATGTTTTTTTAACTCTTATGCTCACCAAGGCTGTATTTATTTGATCAAAAATACAGTAAAATTGTGAAATATTATTGCAATTTAAAATAACTGTTTTCTATGTGAATATATTATAAAAAGTAATTTATTCCTGTGATCAAAGCTGAATTTTCAGCATCATTACTCCAGTTTTCAGTGTCACATGATCCTTCAGAAATCATTCTAATATGATGATTTGCTGCTCATGAAACATTTCTGATTATTATCAGTGTTGTTGTTATTTTGTGAAAACCATTTTTGATGACAATAAAGTTCTAAAGAACAGTCTTTAAAATGTCTTTACTGTCACTTTTGTTCAATTTAATGCATCCTTGCTGAATACATTTCTTTTAAAAAAAAATCTCACTGACCCCAAACTCTCCAATCATGCATGAATGTATAAAATAAAGCAATTTTATACGCGTGCATTCACAGTTACAATTTATAAATCCTGTTTCAACATATAATATAATTGTGCACATGGCAGTAAGAATGCATAACACACATTGCAAATACTTTGAACAGGAAGTGATTCAGGATTTAAAAATATTCTAAAATGTCTGTGTAAATATAATCTTTTGTTCTGAAAGTGCACTTGTCCATTAATAATCACCGTGCTATTTGTGTTTGGCTTGTTTTTAAGAGGAAATATGCAGCTTTGTGGCCGGGAACACAGGAGCGGGAATCTGCGGACACTCGAGGGGAATACAGGCAAACATCCGGGCGCGTCTTTGCTGAGCACTCATAATGTGATGCGTGTCACCGGTGGGAATAACGTGCTGACACAAGCGCACAGGGCCTTATCTCATCCACGGGAGGACATCTATCACTCTGGGGCCGCTAATAAATGAGTTGCAATTTAGAAAACGGTGATTAGTAACCGTCTCCAGCGTGAGCAGAGGTAAAAGGTGAACACCAGACTCGTAGGTGGAGAGTAGGCAAGTGATTTCTTCATGCACAAAGGTTCCTGCCAGATATTGATCAATGTGCCCTTACTCATCTGGATGAGACAGAGGGGGAGAGGTTACGACATACACAAGGACACAAAGTCTTGTTTACACTAAATCTTTTGAGTCAAATTTGTTCAGTATCTGAATTAACTCACCACAAAGACTACAGGAGTTAGTCAGACAGCGAGAAAGACACTACGCGGTTTCCCATCGCCTAATTCACCGAACGAGTCTGTTGTGCCGTATTAAGGAACGCTGAGCAGATCTCAGTCTATTTTCTTCAGAATCATATATCAGTTCACCGTAGTTGTGGTAAAGTTATAGGAACTATTATCCAGACGGTCTACAGTCAGTTTTAGAGGTTGTGTGGGAGCTGACAGAGGCGGTGTGTTTTTCTCTAAATTGAGGTCAAAGATTATTTGTCAAAGCCAGCTTGAGAATTAACATTTGTTTTATTAAATGCATCAAAAAAAAAAAAAAAAAAATCGATAAGGAGAGAAACAGAACGCAAAAAAGTGTCTGAATGGCCGCTGCTGAGTGGGTTAAAAATAGCACCTTCAAATGGTAAACAAAACAGTTTGAACAGGAAGTGAGTGGCTAATATCTGTGTGTTTGTGTGGAGACACTTCATGAGAAAACACTAAATTCACCAATTCAAATTACTCTTAAAATCTATTGCTGCATACATTAATGTGACCTCAAGGTGACAAAAAGGTCAAGGCACGAGGCCTACTGTAGGCTGAATCTAAAATAGCACTTTAAAAGAAAATGAATTGTGTTTCACTCTACTTAAATGAATGTAAGTGAAAATTAAGGTCTATTAACCATTACTACAATTAGAACTAAAATTATATTTTTGATTTGGATGGGTCACATATAAAAAAAAAAAAAAGCACACAAGGTCTGTAGTAATTCTTCTGAACTTATATAAAATGCTGTGAAATACACAGTTTATTAAACATATTATTAAGTGATTATTGTTTTAGCTGGATTGTAGCAAATCGATTAATAATAAAAAGTCCAAAATAAGCATTTTAAAATCCAGCTGATCACAGACAAATAGCTACAGAGAAAATTCAGTCACAAGTTTTGTAATCTCTACAATACATCTTATATATGCCTTTCACAAATTTCAGCTCAGTTTGACACCTCGAAATGAACTTTCACGAAAGAAATATTCACTCAGTCCACGTATCGTCGTAAAATCTGTAGTTTCAAATGAGAGAAAACTGAGTCATAACCGAAATGAATATCACAAATGGTGTCCTAAGATGTCGGTCTCAAAACACTGGTGGCCTGAAAAACAGACTTTTCTCTCTCTCTCTCTCTCTCTCTCTCTCTGACTTTTTGATGGGCATTTGTTGTTGCTGAAAAGGTTAAAGATTTTTCCTATCGAAACTGAGTGGGTTGTGAGAGAACATGCTCACAGAAGAGGCAAATTTCCCCTGTGTCTCTATAATATCACCTAAACCATCAGTTTCAAAATGACTTAGGATTTATTTATATAAAAACAACTACTAGACAAATGTATCTCCAAATTTAGGTTTGCACAATAATTCTAAAGTAGTGAGTTTAGAGGGAAAAAAATGTATGTAAACAAACTGCAAAGGTGCAAAGCATTTCTTTCGATCTTTAGAAGAGCCTAAATGTTAAATACAGTATACCTCACTAAAACATGCTCGCACATTTATTTAAAACAGTGTACAATTTAGGCACAAATTAACCATGTTCAGATATCAAGGGTTTTAGAGAGCAAAACAGCCTGAAGCCTCGATCAAAGAGCTTGCGTCCTAAAACAGAAAATCTCAATTTCCACTTTTCGAAAGAAAATATGACAATGCTCTAAAGATGACACAAAAACGCACATGGTTTACGCTGCATTTCTACTTGATCAGAATTAGTCATTTGAGAGCAGAAGTGTGTTTGATGAGCCTCCGTGGTGTCGTGGGCAGACTGTCGAATCCTTTCCTGTCCTACGACGCAGAAAATAAGAAAAAGATTACAGAAAAATATGTGAAAGCCAGAGAGAGACATATGCTGGTCATTTTACACCATTTTTAAGTAAGTGCTGCACACATGAAGGCAGTGCTGGTGTAGAAGATCTTCCTGAAGAAGATCAAAACAAATGTGCACTTTTCTCTTTTATAGCAGCTCTTTTTTGTTGTGGTGCGCATCACACAATTTAATGCTTTATAGTGTCATAATATAAAACTTTTCACATTTGCACTTTTTCATGCCAGCTCTTCTATTCTTTCTTCACACATGCTTGCATTAACATCTGACAAACCTGGTATGGTTTTTACCGAAAATTCGCTGTAAAAATTTGCCGTAGCCCGAGTGTTATGAGCAACGCAGATGATGACAACTCTAAAACGAATAGTTTGAGTAAAATCATACACTGTTTTTGACTGCTGATAACAAGTTACACCTACACACGCTGACAATTAATACTGAAACTTTCACAGTCAACACAGATCTGCCCTCGGCACAGCTCATCCACTCTTACCCACATGCTTTTTCAAAGTATATAATTAAATTCCTTATTATTCTTATATTAGTCAACACTGACTTCTCTAAAAGGACAACTAAAAATTGCATGACAAATACGTCAAAGAAACTTGACAGGAATGAGTCGATAATATGACTGCATGCGGTGGAAACAGCCATAAAGAATCTTTTCTGCATTTATAAGTGATTTATTTATCAGCATAAAGGTCATTAGGTGAAAGCAAGGGTTTTTATGTAAACGTGGAAACTTTGATGGCATGGTATCTGCTCATTTCCTTTGGCAAATGCAGGTTGAAGTCACAAAAATGAGCATTTAAAACAAAAGGCAACAATTTTAGCAACATTTAAGAAAGTACTAAAGTGTCCATCTTGTGCAGCTGGGTGTTTTTTGTTCTTTTTGCTCTATGCGGGAGCGTTTATGAGACTGCCGTTAAAACGTCTGCAGCCCTCCTACTGTCTGAGCAAAGCAGCTCACACAACCACAGGTGGGAGTACACACACACACACACACACACACAAAACAATACACAGCCATGCACAATCACACACTGAACACTATACACTTACACACAGGCATAACACCACTAAGGTGAATTTTGAAATGTAACATTTAATGACAGATCTTGATGTGAGCAGATTTAAATGTGTCACGGTCTATATGGAGTTTTGTGGCATTGACCTGTTTTTCTTTTGCCATCAAATTAGTTTTTTTAAGCTAGATGTCACCTGAAAATGGCTGAAAACCTTCAAATGCTCCTTCTGTTGACAAAGATTTAACAAAAATAGGAAATATAATTAAGAAATACTCATATGTTTTTTTTTATTTATATATATATAGAAATATTTTATAGAGATACTTAAAATGACATTCTACTAACTATAACTTTGCAACTACCGTACATGCCAACTAACTCTCATTAGAGCATCAGTAGACTGTTAGGTTAGGGTTCGGGTTAGTAGAATAAGTTGACGTACTTGCAAAGTTACTTATAGTCAGTAGAGTGTCTGAGCATCACAATAAAGTGTTAGCAGATATTAAGCAGACAGTCTACTAATGACTGCTAGTTGACATGTAGATGCAAAGTTACTTATAGTTAGTAGAAATTGCAACATCTAAATTAAATTAATTAAAACATGCATTTCTGTATTGACAGTGCATGCATAAAAAGCAATCCCAATGCATCTGAATTATCAATTAATCCTATTAATTGTAGGATAAGCTTAATTATCTTTATTAGTGAAATCTGAGCTGTACTGCAACTGCAGCCTCTAAATGTGTGCGCATTACGAAAAATGAATAACACCAGAGGAGAACTGTCCGTAAATCGATAGCTATGAAGAAACGTTTGACGCGTGCTACAAAACCCAACATAATGCCCGGAGCGAGAGGCTTTCTGAATAACGCTGGCGATGTTCAGTGGAGGTTCGTGGAATGTTTGTCTTAACACAAAGATGATGAACTTAAAGATAAACCAAATTACGCCCGAAAAACAAAACTGAAAAGTCTTGTGGTTTTCACAAAAAAAAAAAAAAATGAGAGAGAGAGAGAGCAAAAGAAACAGAAAGAGAGAGAAAGAAAAAAGTCACAATTTATCAGGCTAAGACTGTACCATATTTTGTGGAGGATATGGTATTTTAGTCTGACATTTAAACATCCTATGCTTTTGGTTGGTGCCATCTGTGTATTCAAAACCAACCCACGCGCACACAAACACATCTCTCTCCCCATTATCTGTCCTTACTTCCTCAGCAAACTCTTTTAATATTAAATATGCATCAGAAAATGCATGTTATGTAGAATAATCTATGATAATATATCCCTCAATGCAACCCACACGGCGTACACAAACAAATGCCAATATTGCAGCTCGTAAATGCAAACACAAAGAACTGTCTATTCCATTATGCACAAAAGGCAACAGTTTTTGCTTTTCCAAAGCTGCAGAAATAGTCCCGTGTTGCGTGCAGTAAGACTAGTGCAGCTGTTCTTCAAAGAGACAAATAAAAGGTTAAAGGTCACAGTGAAATAGGCCTTGCTTCCCGACAGTTTCCAGTGAGGGAATTAAAAAAAACATGAATAGCAAACAGACTGACTTGGACTTAAGCAGACAGATGGCTATTGAACTGAAGAATTCACATTCTTAAACACCCCACGGGCCAATCAATTCATGTGCACTTAGGATGCTTTTGTGCACTATGTTATGTACTAGCAATATGTAGTATCTAGTATGCATCAGAAAGAATCACATATAGGCATGCATGCATTTATTTATTATTTAAATGTATGCGTTTAGCAGATGCTTTTATCCAAAGTGACTTACAAAAGAAGAAGAACAAAATGAATAATAGTTTAAGTGACATGCATGGTTATCCAGTGATGTATTTGCATGGTGTAAATCTAAAAATAAAAAAAGTTAATGTAATTTCCCCCAAAAAAACATAGACAGTGCAGTTTTCAGGACATTATATGAGCACGTTACATATTTCCTTGTCACTGCTTAAATAAGCAGCCTTGCTCAATTTCCTCGCTCAAAGCAGAACAATTGTGCCATCGGGCCGCTTTCAAATAACTACAATGTGGAAGTCAACTCGAGTTTCACGTCATCTCGGCCGTGTGCAATTTACAATACTTCTTTTACAGCCTCTCGGCTTTCAGGCGCTACAATCCACTCTTATCTTCTGTTATGTCATCATCTTGTTTTCACATTCTAAATTTTGGGGGCCCTCGGCAGTTTTCAGTCCATCCCGGGAGGAGATTGTCAGTAAAAAGCCCAAATACAGCTGCTGTGAAATCTTGCATCGGTTTCACAAAGCTGACAAAGCCTAATGCACATCAACGGAGCTAAACTTGATACCACAGTTTCCCTTATATGATGGAGCGGCATACGGTAAGAAGAGTAATGCACTCATCTTAAAACAAGCGCTCAAGGCACTTTTCTGCACCACGGTATTCTCTGTGAATAAAGTAAATGTCCTTAAAATGAAGGACTGGATTGTATAAACATGCAAAATTATGAAAATGCCACTCAAGACAAGAGATACTGAATTTCATGCTCTTAGCAGTGGCTGTGATCCGCGTAATAGCACTACTGAAAATCAACTACTGTACTGAATACATGATGATATACTGATTTCCCTGAAATTAAGTACTTAATTTCCCTAAATCTCCAATAGGCAACACAGTCATTTTACTGTTACATAAAAACTGAAAAAAGGTGCAATGAGAAGGACAATGGCTGTGATAAACTGGTCATGTGGCCATTTCCTGTTTAAAAGAAAAAAGAAAAAACATCTTGTGAGTTGGTGCTGTAACCGATGGGTCGAGAGCCGAAAATGGGTCACAGGTCTGTTTTGATCACAGAGAGCTGGAAAAAAACAAATGCAAATAATAAAATGCCACTAACCACATAAAATCAAGCATAGGTAGTTAGGAAAATAGACAGGCTTATCAAGGAGATGAAAATGCATCAAATTATGTCGGTGCAAATTCATCTGATACTCAGTTTAAACTAGATCAGTTATAGAAATACCAACCTAGACGAGCACAGTGACTATAAACACAGTTTGTGGCAATAATTTGCATTGCCTGCTGCTGAGAGCATGCCAAAATTGTCTTGAGTGGCATTTTCATAATTTTGCATGATTATAGCAATATTTATACACTCCAATACCTAATTTTAAGGACATTTCCTAACTTGTGCATGACAAACAATTTCAGAATGGTGTAAAAATCAGAGTCGTGAAGTAAAACCAGAACCACTGATCTAGTTTTATCAGCCCGTGCAGTCAAATCGATGCTTCAGAACAAAGAGAACATCTGTCAAAGTGCTTCCTTTACACTCAACGCACACCACGAACGGTCACGCACACACATATATTAACGTCCCTGAAACAAAAACACGACACGTAAACAATATAGAGTCACATTCACTGTATAGACGCCCACACCCTTCCCAAACAACCCCAGTCATCTCAAACATCCCTAAATTCAGCCTGAGCAAATCAAATCTCATATTGCTTTTATTATCTTACAATAGCAAATAACAATTCAAAAGCAAGCAACTCACCCTCCTTAGCTATTACATTGTAGACAACAAACATTTAATCATCTTCTATATGAAGCTGATCCTTCATATGCCACCCTGTAACTGTTTCCACTGAGTAATACTGAAGTAGTCATATGTGATCTCTTATCAGAGCTGATGGTCCATTCGAAATCTCACAAGAAACCCATATTGAATTATAGTCGACTTTACGGAACTCTACACCCTTACATATGAAATTCAAACATTTTCTTCATCCACCCACAGTGTGTGAATGTCATGATTAAAGGCTGCAGCCTACATGCACACGGCAACCAGCGGCAGATACTACTGATATTCCTTTAAAATCACAGCTATTAGTTTACAGCTAAAGATAAGATACATTAAGAAGAAAAACAAAACATGATGTTGTAATAGCAAACAGGAAACGGCACACCGTGGCTGCGTGAGAGGAACACAAAAACAAATCTAATGCAGGTCGAAAGTGGCCAAATTAAATATCAAAAGCACAAAATCAGAGCTTGTTTTTTATACAAATCAAGAAAATTATTTTGCACACTAATAAATTATGCAACCGTATAGACTAGAGAATGAACTGTATATGAGTTGTATGTTTATTCTAAAAGTGTTTTTGTGTTGGCTGTAAAGATCGAGACTGTTTTGAACGCCCAATGTGTGTGAAACTCAAAATGTCAGTGAGGTAATTGTGTGAGGAAACCTGAGCACGGGCGGCATTTGTTCGATTGTTTTTTTAAAAATCATATTGATTATGTGGCTTTTTGTATTAGGCACATGCACTTTTTTGCACTCATTTTAGATAAGAAACTTTCTCTCAGGCTGACATGCATTTCCAACACCAGAGCTAGACAACAGTCTGTTTTAAAATATATGCGTAATAAAATTGGGTAACGCTTTATTTTACAGTGCCATTGTTATGCATGTTACATGTATTTACCATAGTAACAACAGTAAAATGCATAATTACATGCAACTATAACACAACAGGTAACACTTTATTTTACAGTGTCCTTGTTACATATGTTACATGTAGTTACTTTAGTAATACCAGTAAATTAATCATAATTACATGCAACTAACCCTCAACCAAACCCTAATCCTACCCTAACCCTATAGTACATGTAGTTAATCAATATTACTCAGTACTTAAATATATAATTACACTGTAACAATGACACCTTAAAATAAAGTGTAACCCCAAGCTGTAACCCCATAGTAAGTACATGTTAATCAATATTACTCAGTACTTAAATGTATAATTACACTGTAACAAGGACACCTTAAAATAAAGTGTAACCTAAAATTGAATCAGTATGTCAGTCATAATTATGTACTTTAATTTTAAATATAAAGATATTATGTTTGTGATGTAGATTTAAAGCCAGTTACTACTTTTTTCCCCCAGCATATTAGCTAATATTTTGGTGTTCACACATTTAAGATAAAAAAAAAAAGCTGACACATGAGAGTAAATTTGAGAGGTTTTAGATAAGAGGCGTAGCTCAGGAAATAAACGCCCTCGGAGGATCTGACTGAAAATGCAAATCGCACTTGCAATAAGATTAATATACAATGACACATAAACAAGGATAAAGGGATGAGAAGGCCTTTGATATGAAAACCTCTATTCTAGTAGTCTAACCTATCCTGTTTTGTTAGACCTAAAGTGCCAAAATTAACTAGTTTAATTCATCATCAAAATATTTATAAAAGACTGAATAAATCAGAATAAATTAGATTACAACCATGAATGTCATTAAGAGACAGAGGTTGAAATATCTCCTTAACTACACTTTTTTTTTTTGTAATGAACAGTTGTATAATTTACAAATACTTTATTTAATATTATGTCTTCAGTGTATATTCATGTAAAAATGATCATCTTGACAATTTATCAAGCTTCAAAAACACACGTGTAAATGAACGTGCAAACAAATGTGTCGCAATTCATGAAAACCAACCTACAGATTTATGTTAATCTGGATATTTAATCGTATTTCAGAATGTGGTTAGCAAACACTGAGGCACTGAAACCAAAATAATCTGAGATCAGATTATTATTTTAAAGGCAAAGCAGGCCTATAATCAAAATAAAATAGATATAGTACAATTTTAATAGATGCCTATATGGAAGGATTTTCCAGGAATAAAACAATGTCAAAATAGCTTTAATTTCATCGAACTGACTGGAAATGATTTCAGGTGCTCTTCTAAAATTGTTAACCGGAGCAAAGCATGACAGAATCCCACAGAAACCAAAAGAATATTTATTTTATTTTACAGTGACCGTTTATGAGTAATTTATTACGAAAGTACTGAGCTGTCATCTAAACACGAGAAAGTTGAATTGTGACCCTTTACACATTTCTGGGTTTCTCACAAGTCGTCATAGTTGGGTAAACTATATTATATAGAGAATACAATAGATAGCTAGATAGATATTCCCATTTACTCAAATAGCTAAATAAATCACCACAATAGTGTTTTCATAACTTTCAAAAAGAGGAAAAAATAGAGAGATTGAAAACGGCAGTCAGAAGAGAGAAAGATGTTGATTTTACCGTCACTACCAACTAGTTGTTGATTTTTTTTTTTTTTTTTGGTAATTTGATGAAAAGCTAATATAATATAAGTATAGTACTATAAATGTACATACATCTTTTTAAAAAATGAAAATATAAAAAACTTTGCAGGATTTACGATGCTAATGACCGTTAAAACTCGTCATCAGTCTGTGAAAATGGTTCGGGTCTTGGTCACAATCTATGCTGTGTATGCGTGTGTTCATTATCAAAATCCCACGTATTTCTGTGAAGTATTAAAGGTTTCATGTTTGTAAACGAAACTCCGATATTAAAGAGAGTTCCCTTTTGTTTCAAAATTACGTTAGTGACTCATCTGTGTTATATGGGGAGAGATATACAGCCTACCTGCGCCGAAACAACTTCATCACAATAGGAAAACAGAGCTCAGAGCTGCAGCTTCAGCGGGTGTTTGGCGACACCAACTGGCCGAACATAGTATTACATCTGCCATTAATGAACAGAGACTGCCACTGCTCTAACTTTTCATAACTCTGCTCTTTGTATGATGAACTTAAGTGCTTGGAACTGGAACAAACTTTCCAAATAATGTTTTTGAAAGTTTTTCACTCAAGTTTATTTGACCAAAACTTCAAAATCTCATACATTTTTCAGTTTTTTTCCTCTTCCTTTTTGCCATTTTGCTCTATTGAGCCCAACTTAAGAGCCCCAAACTAATTTGAAAAAATATTAAACAGAAGATGTGGAAAAGCAAAGGAGGAAACATCATATTACCATACATACAGCAAGGAGGAAAAATAGATGAAGATTTGAAAAAAACAATCTCTTCTGTGTTCCAGCCACCTTGATCAACCACACTGAAAAAAACAATAAAATATGCGTGCAAAAACTTACAAAAGAAAAATTAAGTAAATATGGAATTGAGTAAACTCTACTTAACTAAGTTAAGTAAAATGAACAAAGAAAATAAGTAATTTTAACTTAGCCAGTAAAAGGTTGAGTAATTTCTACTTGGTTGAAGTTTCCTTTGCAATACTTTTTGCTCAAACAATATAACACTGAATTAAACCACGCTTTTAAAGTGTAACATCTACGTAAATAATACAGTAGACATAATAGTAAACTCAGTTCCCAGCCGGACACAGAGATCTCAATACTTGGTACACAATACACAGTGACGTAACATTCGATGGATTGTTTTTGAGTATGAATGTGTCATTTTGAGTAGCAAATGAACTCCAAATGTCACAAAATCACAAGTTACTAAACCTAACAACAAAAGCAATGATAAAACATTGTAAATACAGCTGGAAAACAGCGAAAAATCAACCTTATTAATTATTCATGCCCCAGTGCATAATGGGAAGACCAGTATCAGAAAGGTTGAGTAGTTTTACTTAATTTTATGTTGATTTTATAATTTCTACAAGCTTGAATTGAGTACTAATATAAAATCACTTGGTTGTTTTT
Organism: Coreius guichenoti; assembly: GCA_039654105.1. Lineage (NCBI taxonomy): Eukaryota > Metazoa > Chordata > Actinopteri > Cypriniformes > Gobionidae > Coreius > Coreius guichenoti. Next base: position 37,609,781 of record CM077179.1, on the reverse strand, counting down.
TATTCTTGCCTGAACTAACTTTTTCATGTAGAAATTACATCTGTTTTTTCTGTAGTATTTACTTCACCACAGAATCATTTTTATCAGTGCAGAGAGCTTTAAAACCTCCTGTGAACTGCTGTGTTCTCATTGGTGGAGGAGGAGGAGTGGGCGGAGACTACAGCAATCAATGAGAGTGATCAGGCCTCTCACTGCACCACATCATCATCACGTGACACTGTAAATCAACATTAAATATTCATATTTAATAATTAACAAGATTATGTGTCAACAAGAAGATGAAAAAAAAATTTAAAAATGCCAGTCAAAATATCTATAGTAGATAATTTTCAATGTAAAATGTACTGCAGCCTTTTGACAGATGAACATTGAGTTCCTCCTGAGTTTAGTCACACAGTGTCTACTGATTTTAAGATTTGTAAGGGGAAAAATGATTGAAAATACAACTGGAGTAGTCGTACATGTGCGTAGTGGTCACTGTTTCAGTAAAAAAATCACTTATTTCAAATTTGTCACATTGATCGGCCAACAAAGGGGGCAAAATTATACTTTAGCTACTTTTAAGAACTGAGCAGAATTAAATTGACGGTTTACAATGATTTTCATTCTCAAAATGTACACTATCTTTCAAATGTTTGGGGTCAGTAAGATTTTTCTTTAAGAAATTGATGCTTTTATTCAGCAAGGATGCATTAAATTAGTCAAAAGTGACAGTAAAGACATTTATAATGTTACAAAAGATTATATTTCTAATAAATGCTGTTCAAAGAATCATGAAAAATATGAAGCAGCAAAACTGTTGTTTTGAGCAGCAAATCATCGTATTAGAATGATTTCTGAAGGATCATGTGACACTGAAGACTGGAGTAATGATGCTGAAAATTCAGCTTTGATCACAGGTATACATTTACAATATATTAAAATAAAATTACAATAAAAATATTGTAATAATATTACACAATATTGCCATTTTTACAATTTTTTTTGTTCAAATAAATGCAGCCTTTGTGTGTATAAGCGACTTCTTAAAAAAAAAAAAAAAAAAAAAAACATTTAAAAAATGTTACTGACCCCAAACTTCTAAACAAGTCTAAAGTAGGAAATATAATTTTTCTATGGGATACAAAATGAGACATTTAGTAGAATGTCTAAGCTGTCTAATACAATGATAGTGAATCATCATTCAAAAGTCTGGCTTTAAACATCTTGATTGACAGCTGTATTCACCATTCACTTTCAATGTATAGAATAATTCTGTAAAAAATAACGTTTCAAAAACCCTGAGTAAATGATGACACTTAGAGAAATTATTTTAAAACAATTTCTGGTTGAAAAGACAATATTTTAAGCATGTTATCTGAGCACAAACTGTTCTAACAATACTGTATTATAATAGTGAGTCATTATCACACAGCTGTCTTATCCGAACCGCCCAAGCCTAGAGCAGACGGTTAAATATCATCATCTCGATCAGCAGAAATCATGCACTGTTCCTCATTATATCAGTCCTTTAAAGACAAAAACACACCGGATCATTATGACCAACTACATGAAAATATTATAGAAAATATTGACAGAAAAAGCTAAAAATGATATCATTTCATGTGGCGTGAACCAAAATTAAGTCACAGGTCTGTTCTGAAAAGAGTCACAAACAGCAGGGAACAAAATGCTAAATACAGATATTAAAATGTAACCAACCATATAATCCTACAAAATATAAATAACATTTTAAATGTGAGGAGAAAACACTTCCCATATGTGTTCGTCAATAACTTAAAACTTGTTGTTTATGCACTTACAAAATTGTCATTTGCACATTGTGGGGCCTTTGCAGTTCATGATAATATTAATAAATTTAAATAGGACATTTTTTTTAAACTTTACAATAAGGTTTCAGTTGTTAACATTATTCCACTACATTAGCTAACATGAACTAACAATGAACAATACTTGTACAGCATTTATTATTTTTAATATTTACTAATACATTATTAAAATCAAAAGTTGTATTTGTTAACATTAGTTAATGCACTGTGAACTAACATGAACAATTAGATCTTTAAAATATGCTTTAAATGGTAACACTTTACAATAAGGTTTCATTAGTTAACATTAGTTTATGTATTAACTAACATGAACTAACCATGAGCAATACATTTGTTACAGTATTTATTAATCTTTGTTAATGTGAGTTAATAAAAATACAGTCATTCATTGTTTGTTCATGTTAGTTCACAGTGCATTATTTGACACACAGTGATTATTTTTAGACTCCCTGCCCTGGTGAAGTGAAAGTTGATATAACAAACGGGGGAAACGTGTGTGATGCCTTGCCCACGATGGACCGGCGATATGCAAAGAGTTAACACATTTATTATCTGCACAGCGCTGACTAAAAGCTGAAGAAACCGGAGGGCCGGGACTACACAGTGCCCTTCTGAGCGTCTGACATCATGCATCAGCAAACCTATTCTTTGCACCCTTCGAAAAAAAAATATGTGCTGAATCTTACTACTAAAAAGAGAGACCAAACTAAATGACTACACCATTTCACAAACATTTCACGACTAGTAATTCGCTTAGCTCGGTATGACGGGAAATCGAACTGAAACCAAGCTTGGATGATCAAATATGCTATTTTAGAGTCATTTGACACCTGATTCTACTCAAACAACTGATACACGTCCTTTTCCTGTGACATTAAAATGACATTTTGCCAGCTCAACGTCATCTTTACCAGAAATCATAACAACTCATATTAACTTATTAACAATGCCCCCTTTTATCGTGTCATTACCCAAAAATCTCAGCAGACTCTGTAACCGAGCAGACATGACAAATGAACAATGGTGGCACTTTACAATAAGCTTTCATTTGTTAACATTGGTTAATGTATTAACTACCATAAACTATGAGCAATACATTTGTTATTGTATTTATGAAACTTTGTTAGTTTGTATATTAGCTCACAGTGCATGATCTAATGTTAACAAATACAACTTTTGATTTTAATAATGTTGAAATTAGCCTTAACTAAGATTAATAAATGATAGAAGTATTGTTCATCCTTAGTTCATGTTAACTAAAGTAGTGAACTAATGTTATTGTGAAGTGTTACCGAGAAAATATTACATTTGCATTTCAAAACAGAAATGTGAACGACTAACAAATCATATTTACTTTCTTTCTGGCTGGTGAGGACAAATTAATTATTATTTTATGCTGTGCATTTAATATCAACGCCCATAAACTAGGACTTATATTTTGTGTTGCATAAAATAGCAATCTTCACTATATATATAATATCAAAATGCAACAGCGGTCAATTATGGTCAACAAATGACGTGTGTAAAATTGTAGCGGTCAAGTCAATGCAATAAATGACGTGGCCCAGTAAGCTGTCAAGTGAAAGCATTTTCTCATTCACTGCCAGATTTAATTAGTAACCGTCCACAATTAATATATATTATGCAAAATACTAAACACAACACATAAAAGTAAATCTGAGTCTTGACATACTGTCCAAATTGTTAAGTGCTGTAAAGTTTTTGAAAAATGAGCAATGCATGCAAAAGCAAAACGCATCAATAAATACTTTGCCTACACAAATAATATGATTGACACGTGCAGCAATGCAATGCCATCTCCATGTAAAATACGATGCATATACATTTAGACAGTCTTATACACACACATAGAAGTTGTAGCCTTCTATCAAAGACAAATAAATCACAAAACAAACCTGCAATTCAGTTTTCTCACCAGACGCTATAGTTGAAACCTCTCCGAGTATCATCAGTCTATGAGAATGTTACGCTCTAGATCAAGATTAACGTTAAAGACTAATTAAGTTTTTTTTGTTTTTTTTTGCTGGGTAAGACTGCTGACTCATCTCTGTCATAGCCGCCCATGCACCCCACGCGTTGCTCAGTGCATCATACCAGCAGTTTATCAGTTCTGACGCTCTCCACTTACAGTAAATGGTACACTAGTGTGGGGTACATGCCTCCATCAAGGGCTGATCTAAGTGTGTTCTGCACATTGCATGGCAATATCAATACAAGACCCCAGACTTCTGCAAAAAGTGCTTTGCATCAAGCTGTGCTTTGGACTCTCTGTTTGTTCTAAAAACGTGCACATAAAATGCAATCTAATTATTATTAGATTTAGCAGCCAAAAATTATAGCACAACATCAAAGTGCACGTTAGATGCATCCGATTAGAATACTTATGCTATAAACTAAAGTATTAATTTCATGGATGCACATACTTGCACATAATGGGAATGCACATACTTTTGAATATGCTGTAAAATAATATGCCAGTATTGGAAACATAAAAATATGCATCTTCATACCAACTTGTCGAGTACTGTTTAGGTGCATCCCAATTCATGTACTTATGCAATTTTTCTAGTATTAATTGTGTGAGTAGTGTGTTCACACTGAAAACTATTCGTACACTGTAAAAAATTATCGTGATTTTAACGGTAAAAGACTGTAAAAATTCTACGGTGAAAAACAGTTAATTGGTTAACAGAAAGTTTCCGTACGATAAACAACTGTAATAGATCTAACCTTACATTTAATTTAATTTTACAGTAAAATACCGTTAAATTTACAGTTTTTGGAAGTGAAAAAGAACAAGTCATTGTGTAATTTACAGTGGAAAAACCGTAAATTGACATTCCCAGAATTCCCTGCGTGATACTTCACATTTGATGTATTTTCATTGAAATAACTATGTTTCTTCTTATTTTTTCTAATCAGTTATGTACATTAGGGTTTTATGTTACATCTAATGTTGTTAAATTAATGTTTATTGCATTTTTTACATTTCATGTGTGTTATCATGATGGTGTTTAGTGTTTGTGTGAATGACACCTTCCATATATTAGCATTGTCCTCCTAAAAGCTGCTTGTGATGAGCTTTGATTCATCATGTGACTCATCTCCACTGTGATTGGTGGTTGTCAGTATATATCAAAGGTACATAACAGATATTAGTATTTCAATAGGTTGGTAATTTAACATTATTTCAGTTAATGAAATACGTTTTTTTACCGTAAATTTTTACAGTGTACACGTAATTATTACAATATAAACCTTTAAATTATACGGTTTTGAACTGTAAAACAGACAGTAAACTAAGTGCTCTCGCGTAAAACCTAAAATGTTGCTACTGTATTTTTTACGGTAAAGTTCTGGCAACCACAGCTCTCGGTTTTTTACCATAAATTTTATGGGGATTTTTTTTACAGTGCATTTATGAGTGGAACGCACATGAACGGCACCACAAAGTCGTATCAGGTGGGAAGCTTGGGATTTTCTTTAAGCCCTGATCTTTCGAGTTGGGGCGTGTCGGTGACAAACACGGCAAACATATATATACAGTAGACACACATATATTATATAAACACAAACTTCTACTAAAACTAATCCGATTAATCGATTTGCCAGCCCGGCAAATCGTTTGCCAGGGCTGTCAAATCGTTTGCCAGGGCTGTCAAATCGATTAATCGGATTAGTTTTAGTAGAAGTTTGTGTTTTTATATATATATACATATATACACACACACACACACACACACACATATATTATATGAACACAAAGTTTTATGTTAGATGCGATTAAATTGCGATTAATCAATTTGACAGCCAGCAATGACATTGTCAGTTTTTTCCATTTACAACGAAGTAAGCTAATTGCTTGCACAAAATATGATAGCATGATAGCAAGTAGAGTTAAAAACCTTGCTGGGGTTTGTTTGTTTGTTTGTTTGTTTGTTTGTGTTTGTTTGTGTGTGTGTGTGTGTGTGTGTGTGTGTTACACGTTTCTCTGAATGTACTCAGACTCATGGGGACTTGTGTCACCGTAGGGACCTAAACTGAGGTCCCCATGAAGAAACAAGCTTATAAATCATACAGAATGAGGTTTTTGAGAAAATGTAAAAATGCAGAATGTTTTGTGTGATGGGTAGGGTCAGTGTAAGAGGATAGAATATACAGTTTGTACAGTATAAAAACCATTACGTCTATGGAGAGTCCCCACAAAGATAGTAAAGATAGTGTGTGTGTGTGTGTGTCTGTGTCTGTGTCTGTGTGTGCGTGCGTTTTTCTGTTGGACAGTGTTCCTATATAGAAAAACTAGTGATTTCAAAATGTCACATTTTGTAATATTTGCGTTGTTTTATTTTTGTAATAAGTGCAATGTAAGTAATGGAATAAATATATTCTATATTCATTTTAAGTAAAAAAATCATGCATTAAAGGGTTACATTTGCTGACCTACTAATTGCAAAGATATGCAGTCATAAAAACATGACGTATACCAGAGGATACATTGTAAAATCGATTAATCACATCTAACATAAAAGTTTGCGTTTATATAATATATGTGTGTATAGCTAGCAACGACAGTGTCAGGCACCGCCATTTTGAATAAACCTGACAGCATAAACATGACTTCCTATTTGGTCATTTAGAACCCAACTTTTGTGTTTACATGTTAGCATTAGCATGTAGCGTATTTATAAAAAAAAAAAGTATTATTACATTATGTTTACGTTTATATTTGTTCACTTTGGCTTTGCATTTCTTGACAATTTTATGAAAACCATCACAAACTGCTCAACTTCTGCGACACAAGGGATTGTGGGCAATATTAGCCAAAAAAGCTCAAATGCACACTTTGGAAATGCATAGTGCACGGTCTATGCATACTATTTTCTACATACTATGATTAGGAATGCACTAATTGTGGCTAGCACACAAATTAGGACTTAGCCAGTGTTTGTCTCAATGGACTGCAGTGAAGCAGCTAAAGATAGACCAGAGGAGGGACTGTTTTCCCACACTGTGCTGGGAAAAATCCAAAGGTCTCTGGGAAATGAAGAAGGTCACTTCCTTTTCTATCAGAGGGACAACATAATATAAAGTATAACTCTCTAGTTAAGCTAGTAAGATCACACATTTACACCAGTTGATACATTAAGTATATATATATGACAAATTAAAAATGTGTGATGACATTGATGTGGAATTTCTACTACTATTACTGCAATGTAGTAATGGCATATTCATTTTAAGTAAAAAGAAAAAAATCATGCATCAATGGGTTACATTTGCTGATCTACCAATTGCATAGATATGCGGTCATAAAAACATGACATATACCAGAGGATATATTGATTATACAAGAAGATATATTGTTTATAAATTAAAATACACTTGTGCATGCACATAAGTCCATTTACAGGATCTGCGCACCAAGATCATTAAACAAACCTTTGACTTATTCAAGAAAAACAAACAGAAGATCTGGATGGCTGTCTGCCATTTGAGTGGAACAATATCAAACCATAACCATAACTCCTGTACGTCTGCACCATTCAGACTGTAGGTAATGAATCACCACAAGCATAGCACAAACAGATTCATTGCCTTCAACTAGCAAACTGGCGCGCAGGGCCAATATCAAAGCATTATTGATGTCATGTGCTGTAATTTGTCAGCGCGCCGCAGACCTTAAGGCACGATTTACAACAAACACTTTGCAAATGTTTTTACGGTTTGGGAAAGTGCCAATCCAATACTACTATCACAGTGAAATATCTCGATTTCGATTTCACAACTATGGGTGCATGATATAACGTATTGCACAGTTTTCTATTTCTTATAAACACAACAATTCAGAGTAAAGACTCCCAAAAACATTCCTCCGCAGCTGCGTGTCATGAGTTACTGCCCATCCAGCTCTAAGTATTGATTAGATATTGACTTACCATTCACTGCTTCTCTTGACAGTCGCACTTACAGGAATGAACAATACAAAGACAGAACAAATGGACCAGAAACAGAGGAACGCAAGCTTTCCTCCCCCACACACCCATCTCACAGGACCACAGGGATCTAGATGACTCAAAGAGCTAAAGAGAGCCAAAAACCAACGGAACGGAACGATTCATGAGGCGCTGACTCACCAAACCACTGCTTCCTCTCCACCGCATGCCTCTCATAACTGTACAGATGACTGGTCAAGTTCCCACAGCACTGCATGTGAGGGCAGTGAGGGGCCAGAGCTCAGAGGAGACACATACTGACCCCTGAAGGAGATCAGAGCGTGTGTGTGTGTGTGGGAGAGAGAGAGAGATTGAGTTCAATTAAACCAACAGAAACCAACCCATGACAGGAATGCACCATCAGTTCAGTGATCTCCAACAACTTCACACAGCACATCCACTGGATTATCAAGTACACTGCAAAAAATGATTTCCTAACTTAGTATTTTTTGTCTTGTTTTCCATTACAAATTTCCAAGCATTCTTAAATCAAGACACATTTACTTGGGATGGAAAATGTACTATATATACACTATATTGCCAAAAGTTTTGGGACTCCTGCCTTTACATGCACATGAACTTTAATGACATCCCATTCTTAATCTGTAGGGTTTAATATGGAGTTGGTCCACCCTTTGCAGTTATAACAGCTTCAGCTCTTCTGGGAAGGCTTTTCACAAGGTTTAGGAGTGTGTTTATGGGAATTTTTGACCATTCTTCAAGAAGCGCATTTGTGAGGTCAGGCACTGATGTTGGACGAGAAGGCCTGGCTCGCAGTCAATTCATCCCAAAGCTGTTCTATCGGGTTGAGGTCAGGACTCTGTGCAGGCCAGTCAAGCTCCTCCACACCAAACTCGCTCATCCATGTCTTTATGGACCTTGCTTTGTGCACTGGTGCGCAGTCATGTTGGAACAGGAAGGGGCCATCCCCAAACTGTTCCCACAAAGTTGGGAGCATGAAATTGTCCAAAATGTCTTTGCATTGCACTTGGTGATGTAAGGCTTGGATGAGCTGCTCGGCCATGGAAACCCATTCCATGAAGCTCTCTACACACTGTTCTTGATCTAATCTGAAGGCCACACTAAGTTTGGAGGTCTGTAGCTATTGACTCTGCAGAAAGTTGGCGACTTCTGCGCACTGTGACCCTCAGCATGCGCTGACCCCGCTCTGTGATTTTACGTGGCCTACCACTTCGTGGCTGAGTTGCTGTTGTTCCCAATTGCTTCCAGTTTGTTATAATACCAGCTATACTAACAGTTGACCGTGGAATATTTAGTAGTGAGGAAATTTCACGAATGGACTTATTGCACAGGTGGCAACCTATCACGGTACCACGCTTGAATTCACTGAGCTCCTGAGAACGACCCATTCTTTCACAAATGTTTGTAGAAGCGTCTGCATGCCTAGTGCTTGATTTTATACACCTGTGGCCATGGAAGTGATTGGGACACCTGAATTTAATGATTTGGAGGTGTGTCCCAATACTTTTGGCTATATATATATATATATGGCTAATGAAAGTGGAAAATATCTAAGAAAAAATATGTCAAAAGTAAGATCAAATAAAATTCTTGTTTTCTCTTTGAATTAGGTTCATTTTTCTTATCTAATTGGCAGATATTTTTTTCATGTTTTAAGCACAAACTCAATTAATTTTTATATATTTAAAAAAAAAAAAAAAAAAAAAGACTTAATATCTTAAGTCATTTTGCATCTCAAATAAATGTGTCGATTTAAGAATGTTTAGATATTTGTACTGGAAACCAAGACAAAAATATTTTTTTTTGCAGTGTACAAATAGATCAGACAGACTCTTCAAACAAGATGCAAAATAATTTTTCAACAAACGCAACTGGATTTTATAAAATCATGTGACTGTGGGAAAAAATAGGCTGTGATTTTGACCTTTTTGAGTCAAATGCTACAAGCAGTTTCAAACTGCACTTTAAACTATTTGGTTTCTGTCTGAGATATAGATTAGTGACTATTATATGAAACAGCAAGGTTTTTCATTTTCTGAAGAAAGCATGGGTGGTGTATGACTCGCAGGCAAGTTGCTAGGTGTTGTGGTGGGCGGTAGTTAGGGCGTTGCTATGCGGCTGTTAAGATGTTCTGAGAAGTGTTTTGATTGCACAGCTATGTGGTTCCTAGGGTGTTCCCAGTGGTTGTTTACTGGCTAGAGAGTCCACCCTCAACTATCTGATTTCTCAGATTATCTAATGAAAAGGTTTTCATGCATCGGAGTGGTGCAGGTATGACATCACTTTGTATGCCAAAATGCGGAAGTGAGATAGCATTTTAGCACTTCTGGTTCCCTCATCACAAAGTCAATGGGTTTTTTGAATGGGGTTTTGGTTGAAATAAGGTCTGTGGTAAACACAAGCTCAAGACACTTTCACGTTTTATTCTACGACATAAAATACATCAGTATTACTCCACTCGTGATTTTTTTGAAGCGGTTACGTGTCTTGAAAAAGGCGGTTGCTAACAAGTGGCTAAATGGGACTACAGAGGCTGTCGAGGAGATCAACCGTCATCAGCCGAACAGGTAAACTCAGTTCACTTTTACTGCCTCGTTATGCTTATAAATGTGACTCAAAATTCATAAAAGTTGTGTTTATCTGTGATAATTATATTGATGGACAAAACGTGTAAGTATCATAAACTTTTGTTGATCACAGAGCTTGTTTTTTGCGATAATCCAAAAGCCTATGGGAAAATCCTATTGGGTTGTTCTCGAGGGAACCAGTGTGATGCTAACTGTTGGACTGCAAAGTGATGTCATACCTGCACCTCTCACGTTAATCCTCAAGTGTTGCGTCTGTAGCAAAAACAGTGTTGGCATGAGCTATGCAGCGAATACTTATATATCGGGGCGTTTCCTCTGAGGTGGCAAGGGAGGCAATGCCTCCTCAAAAAAATGGATGAGAAAATAATCAATATTAAAAAAAATTAAACAATGCAAATATTACACAACGTGACATTTAAAAAAATCACTCGTCTTTCTATAGAGCACTGTCCAACAGGTAAAGTTACAGCGGGATGCCGCGTCTCTCTGTCTTGCCTCTCCGTCTTGCCTCTCCAGAGCGAATGAATGGGGGAAAGTCACGTGAGAGGAGGCACTGCCTCCATCGCGTTATGATTGGATATGATCGGTTATGATTGGTTCGTGCGATAAATCCCGCCTCTTATTTTCGTGCGCGTTCAGCCACTTATATATCACCGCTTTATGTCATGTAAAATGTTGAAATGGCCTAAAAACATGATGACTGTGGGGTTTTTTTAGTGAGCAATCAGCTTGGGGAAGTTAAAGGTATATCATGTCTGTGACCATGTGTATACACACACATCATTACTCCAGTGTCCATCATTACTCGTGTCACATGATCCTTCAGAAATCAATAAATGTTTCTTGAGCAGCAAATCATCATATTAGAATGATTTCTGATGGATCATGTGACACTGAAGACTGGAGTAATGATGCTGAAAATTCACCTTTGATCACAGGAATAAATTATATTTTTTAAATATATTCAAACAGAAAACAGTTACTTTAAAATGTAATAATATTACAATTTAAAGTTTTTTGCAGACTTGATAATTTGTTGTGACGTCACCTTTTTGAGTAAAAAATCACAATAATATTGTGTATATTTAAAAATAAAAGGTTACAAAAGGTATGAGAGAACTGCCAAAATGCCTTACAAGCCATTTTTTTTTTTTATCATAACAAAGAGGTTAACTCACTATTGTATGTTTGCACCATATGTACTTCCAAAAGGCAGATTTGGTAACAATACTTACTGAAATAAGTTTGGCTTACTGTTCAGCTGCTAGCTTATTAGACCATGTTGGATTTATTTGGCAAATGTCACATTTCGTATTCTGATAGGAACTATGTTCGCTCATGGATGAGCGTATGACACTGTTAGCGTCATACTGCTAAAGACGTGCTATATGAATGTGTGCAATAGTGAGTACTGTACTAATGACTCATTATAATGTGGCTTCTTCACCCCCTCAATGATCAGCCCTTCTCTGTTTCAGTTTCACAGTGCTATGACACACCAGAGTCATTTAGGGTGAACTTTTACAGTACACATCACCTCATGCCGAATTGCTGCATCTGGAATTGTTCATTTGATGTTATAATTGATCAAAGTTATGAATAAAGGAGAGTGTCATGCTCAGACCACCCACTGGACATTCACTGACCATCTGATTCATATTGAATGGAAAAAATAAGCACTTTCTTGATCTGGTAAGATCTAATCTGATTGGCTGGCTTTATGGCATGATTAAAGGCACAAACGTTTTTTTTATCAGTTTTCCAAAAAAACTTATAAGGCAAGAACTAATCACAGGATTTGCAAAATGTTCAGAGAGCATCACAGAGTGACATATTTTGATGGTTCACTTTAGACATTCCATTAACTATAAGTAACTTTGCAACTACATGTCAACTACTAACTCTCATTAGAGTATTACTAGACTATTAGGTTAGGGTTCGGGTTAGTAGAATAAGTTGACATGTACTTGCAAATGTGGGGAGCATCAGAATAAAGTGTTAGCAGATAATAAGCAGACAGTCTACTAATACTCTAATGAGAGTTAGTTGGCATGTAGCAAAGTTACTTATAGTTAGTAGAATGTCTAAAGTGGACTATCGGAATAAAGTGTTACCTAACAATCTGAAACATCCATTGTATGAAGGCACACAGGAAAAGACTTGGCTAGTCAGGAAACGAGTCATCGTCATTAATGCTTGATTCCCATCATGTTCTCAGATCCATAGCTACTGAACTTCCCGTGACGGGCAGCAGAGAGCCTGAAAACAAACAGACCGGGGGAGGAGACGGAAGAAAATAAATGATTAAGATCCATCAGTCCAGATCCGGCAGACAGCTGGGAGGAAATACAGAATCTGTGAGTCATAAGCTAGAAGTTTTATCTCAGATTCAACATGATCTTTACAGCTTCTGTTCACAGCATGAACTGTCAAGATATCGAAAGTTCATCTTAAATCAGATCATTATAAGAAAACTCAAGGGTGGGAATAAGAAAGTCTGCAGCATTAGTGGCAGCAATGGTCACTAATGGCCCAAAGTCAAGGTTTTTTTGGATGGATTTTGGTTAAATGCCTGAAAGCTCAAGATATTTTCACGTTTTATTCTATGACACAAAAATACATCAGTAATACCACACGTGGAACGGCAGAGGCTGTCGGGGACATTAAACAAACTCATCCACTCACTGGTCCACTTTTACAGACTTGTTATGTTTATAAAATCGCACTCTTGCAAACTATTCTAACTCTCACTTTCCAACTTTTAGATTTTAAATAAAGAGTTAAAGGGGGCATAACACACACAGTTTCTGCCAATCTCATGTTAATCTTGAGTACCTATAGAGTAGTATTGCATCCTTCATATCTCAGAAGAGTCTTTAGTTTTATCATATTTATAAAAGACAGATACGCTGTACCGATTCTTTCCGAAAACAGCCGAACTCGTGAAGGCGTGCAGTGGGCGGGGCTAAAGAGACACGAGCACACACACACACACACACACAATACATCATGTCATTATCCCTGGATATCTTTCGATTCACTAAACGTTCGTGTTGTTCACATTATATGCACTTACGCGCCGTTTGCCAACAAAACTGCAGTTTGGACTCAAACAAACAAACACACTTGCAGAACTCCAGAAAAACAAACTGCATCCACTGTTTCCTTAACGCTGGGTTATTTGGGAAGCTGAACAAGGTTATCCTTCCCTCACAACCAGAAACACACTTCTTTAGTGACGTTGTTGATTTCGTGGTCTAAAAACAAAATGACAGCGCTGCCGACGGCTCCCATAGCCCGAACAAAGCTCGTTGATGGCCGTGCTCTTGCTCTCGCTCTGGTTGATGTGTGTGTGCGCGCTCATCCGGGAGAAATGCCCATACAAGGAATTCCGCCCTTTATGACTTTATAAAGGGCTATACTCGAAAAAAAACTTTCCGAAACTTGTTTAAATCCTGAAGGAGTGTATTTGGCACAGAATGAGCATGAGAATCCAACTCTTTAACAGTGTAAATAAGTCAGAATGCATGAAATAGCATTACACCCCCCACCCCCGGCTCCATTGTTGCAGTAAATTCACATAACTTTCTTGAATGAATAATTTACAGATGCACGCCGGTCTGTTATTGCAGGGACATCGACTTTACATTTTCACGGCCCTAAATATGACGCAGAACAAAACAAACTGTGATTGGTTGTGTTACATGTCAGTCAAACGTCCTCTTGGGCGGTCCTTGACCAATGAAATCTGCGAAAGAGGAAGGTCTGGCTACACGAGACTAGGATTGAACTACAAAATATGTCATTCCTGTTAAAAACAAAAACAAATCCAAAATGCCTAATACTCAGGCCAAGTGTGCGTCTCAATCAACTCCCTAGGTTGTGAATCAGTATATCATGTACATGACGATATACTGACTCACTACACATTGGGACACTGATGACTCTATTTTCAGTGACCTGACAACGTCTTCACTGTACAACATCTGGTATACCATGGAAATAATTGACATACCATATGGGGAAGCAAAGAAATTCATACAGGTTTGGAACAACTTGAGGATGAGTAAATGATGACTGAATTTTCATTTTTAGGTGAACTATCCTTTTAAGGGAACATGTTGAGCATCGATGCACCCTGGTTTTCACGGTGCATTGTGGGACTTTTTAGGGGGCAAATGTGTCAGTGCACTGGTAGGATTTTGTGATTGAGACAGTCCTTAAAATGGCCAACTCCCTGATCAGTGCCCTGACTAGTGAACTAGGGAGCTGATTAGTGATTAAGCCACACCCCAACTCAGTCAAAAGACATGTCAGAATCTTAGCACCACTGAGTCACAGTGCTGCCCCACCAAGGCCAAACATAGTAACTACACATTTTTGTATGTTCATCTAGTGAAAAAACTGATGTCAAATCAATTAAAAGACTTTGTAACCTGCCAATGGTTTACTTAGTTTTCTCTACATATTAAGACAAGACACTATACAGACAAAACCATTGGGGTTTTTTCATGCACGTGTCAATTTGTCGTCGCGTGTCGTGTTTTTACAGAGGGGTTTGTTCATATATTCTATAAACATATAACATTGTATATACTAAAAATATGGTAAAACTTTTTTTTCTGGCTTTTCTGATAATATGGAGATTCCCTCTGTAAATACCTTTAAATGTAATATGACAAACTGAAACAATTTTGAACTTTATCAAATGTTCAGAATTCTGTTCTGGAAATGTAAGCAAATTAGTGCATTTTTATTTAATTTGGTTGGCATATTTATTAGTGCTGTCAAATAGATTAATCGCATCTAACATAACCATTTGTGTGTGTGTATATATATATATATATATATAATATGTGTGTGTGCACGCGTGTATACATATACACACGTCAAACGATTAATCACATCCAGAATAAAAGTTTGTTTATATAATATTTGTGTGTACTGTGTATAATAACTATGTAATATATATATATATATATATATATATATATATATATAAAAAATATTTATATAACAAATTTTTCTCAAATATATACATGCATATGTGTGTATTTATATATACATAATAATTATACACAGTACACACACATATATTATATAAACAAACTTTTATTCTGGATGCGATTAACCGTTTGACGTGTGTGTGTATATGTATACACGCGCACACACACATATATATATATATATATATATATATATACACAAACTTTTATTTTGGATGTGATTAATTGTTTGACAATTATATATTAATATATTAATTATATACAATTATTTATATATACACACACGCATATACATAAACTTTTATGTTAGATGCGATTAATCACAATTATTTATCGATTTGACAGCACTAATATTTATACATAACATTTCAGAAAAGTTGTAATTCAAAACAAATTGTCTTCATGTATTGTGATTAATCAACTAGGGAACTTTTACCTTATTCACCTGTGATGTCTTGCCTTAAACTGGGATACAAGAAAGCATTTTTGAAGCACTAAAATGATCTTCAAAACATCCAGTTTTGGGCCCTTTAATGCTGTGTTCAGCTGCTGTAAAATGCATCCACTCTCATTTTACCTGCTAAATGGATTTAAAAGTTCTACTTCTACTGACTAAAACAAGCAGCATCAATTACATCAACAGGAACTGCAGGTCATTTGCATCACAAAACAGGCTGAAGAGGATTTGACTGTTCCTCTGGCCTGCGAGAGCACTGTGAGCTTCCTGCACTCTAATGCCAGTGCCTTCTGCATGCAGGAATGTCTTTAAACAAACTGAAAATAAATGCAGAGTCAATAAGTGTCAGTAAAGATGGCTGGGTTGCATTAAAGACACGCCCCCTCGTGTCCCGCATGCAGCTGGGTCTCTCATCCACTGACCCTGTGAGAACAAACTCTAGATTCATTCTCACTGCGACCTGCACAAAACCTCTGATCAATACTCTCCTATTACACGCTCCTCTAGGGACACGGACACTCTAGTGCATCCCATCAAACCCTGAGAGTGGCGTGTCAAACACAATAGGCTCTCTCCGCTACAGAGGACCTCTAAAGACGATCAATAATCATTTGACTGAGCTCGTATGACCGGTGCATTTAATCCTGCCGAGGTTACAGAGCAGCGTTCCTCCTGACGCATGATGATTGATACTCTTTCACATGTAGCTTTGCTGGCTGTTGCTCAGGAGGGCATGACAGAGCAGGTTTACTATAGAAATGACTGTGCTGGACTGCATGAGTGAACGCATTATGGCTGTTTTTCTTGATCTGTCTAACTAATAGACTGGGTTTGACACACTCTGGCTTTTCTATTCATATACCGTAAAATTTACATGGTACTCAAAGGCACATTTACATATATATATATAAAATGTACCATGGTATCAGATGGTAATGTTTATATACATACTAACAATAATAATTTGTTTATGATTTTGTGTATAATTTATAAATTATATTTGTTAATTTGTTTAATATAATTACTATTCATATAAAGTAAAATTGACAAATTTACTAAATTTACTTAATATATACATTCATTCTTTTATGTGCCTTGGAGTACCATGTATAATTTTGTGGTATACATATATACACACACACATACATATATTTATAAAATTGTTGTAATAATAATAATACCATCTGTTACCATGGTACATGTTACCATGGTACATTTATAACGAATATTACTTATATAATATATTGTTAGTGTATATATATTCATTCTTTTCAGATGGTATTATTATTATTATACATTATTATAAATAAATATAGATATGTGTGTGTATGTACATGTATGCATGTATATATCTGATACATTTTTGTAAGGGTTAAGGGCATGATATTATCATGGTACACTAATATTATAAACCATGAAACTGTATGATTACAAGTTCGCACATAATGTTGTTTACACAGTAGTCCAGTGCACAAAATACCATGGTACTGTATATATTGAGAGAGAAAAAAAAAGTTGTTATGACCATGCAGGACGTGCAGAAACCACTTCATCTATATTCATTTATGATTAACTCAGTCCATAAAGTTAATAATCACTGCAGGGAGTCAGTTTACGTTACTCAGGGCTGCACATCCTGATTTTACAGAGTTAGATGCGTTCCTGGGTCAACATATTTTGTTGATCCAGGAACAACATTCCTGTCCAAAAATTTATCCTAACCCTATCCCTACCTCTAACCATAACTTATCCCTAAAATCAGAGGGAACTGATAGGTGAATAACACTGATCCCTGGTTGTAAGCCTAAACTTGACATAAACTGTAAACTTGTCCCTCAAATCTGATTGGTTGCTTGGAATGTTGTTCCAGGATCAACATCTTTGTAGGACTTGGTGAAACCAGGGTCTGCACCAAGGGCCATATGTCAGAAGTGTTGTAAATACTGCCACCTAGTGGACGAAAGAAACAAATTAGAAACGCACAGGTCTTTTATTTTATAAATTTATATTACATTGTACGTACGTAATTAGAGCGTTTAAATGATTAAACTGTATTAAATGTCTTTATTCAAAATTAACAATGTCATATATACTTTGGTAATATTTCACTATTCGATACAGTCTGTTAAACTATTTTATAAGCATGATAGTTTTGACTGTTTTTAAATCTATTTAAATTTCACAGACAAGGCTTAAGTCTAGTCCCAGACTAATACGCATGTTTGAGCTGTTTTAACTGAAAGCAACTTGCATTGTTATGTCTCAAGATGCACACCAATAATGTGTTTTTCCTAATGCACGTTTATAAAATATACTTAAATGCCCTAATTGAACTAAGGCCTAATCCTGGCTTAATCTAAACCCTGTCTGTAAAACCAGGCCTTTATGCTTTCACTTCAGATGCTATTCAAGTCAGTTGAGAGAAATGTCCACTAGATGGCAGAGAAACCTAGGAGAAACACGAGGCCCTCAAAATTCATCACAGCAACAACATATGGGCCACATGCCTGGTTTTCCAATCACCCTTTATCTACCAGATATGCATACTTTTACAGATATATGCATTCATGAAAGCCTTTATGTTTGCTTTTTCTATTCTGACTGATCTGACAAAAATCAGGCCTAGTGATTCAGATATTTCCCTCTCGCATACTCAAACTCAGAGCCAAAGATGAATTGCATCAAACTGTGAAATATGAGGTGTCATCTATATCCCCTGATACACCAAACTACTGCCGAACAGTACAAGATCACATACAGTCATTTCAAACCCATCTGAAACAGAACAATAGACACCATTTTATGAATGTAAGTTTCATTGCCACCACTTCCGCCTCTCTACGGCCACCAGTAACAGGTTCTTACTGGAAACCAAAGTTGCCTAACTAAAAGTAGACGCGGAGGAGGCAAGTGTGTAAAATGACAGGGTACGAATGTGACCTTAAAATACATGTCGACTTCTTAGAGTGCTTCCTTTCGGTTCAGTATCTGGACCTTTTTTCACTTCAGATATGTAAATGATCATAAACACTGTAAATTTATATTGCACAGTCATATATTTAAAACAAAAAAGTACCATGTTACACTGATAGTATCAGATGGTACAAATGATTACCATATTATATAATGATACTCCACAAAAGCATGGTATTACAGTGGAGATTCAAAGACTTGGATAATCTACCATAGTGCTTTCTGTGAGTGATATATTTAAACCAGCCTAAGAAGGTGTGCTAGTTTTAGCTGGTCAGTCAGACAAGGCTGTGGGACCATTTAAGATATTAGTTGAGCAGCAGGGAACTGAATTTGAATGTTTCACTCATGATCTAGATTTAAAATTCTGTAATATTCATCACGTTTGTTAAATGATGTCGAGAGGGCACTGGAAATCACCTCAGTGTTCACAGATTGTGTATATAGTACAGGCGCGGCTACTAAACTACATGAATGGGCGACGAGAGGAAGTTCCAGAAGACGGTTAAACATCACACGAATAAGAGGGAAAACACATTCAAAAGAACGCTTTCTCACACTAAAAGGGTCAAAAGTTGATTTCAAATCGATTATTAAACGCGTTTCGTCTGCGTCTTGCATGCGTCAGATGAACGCCGTTGCGTCGCGTCGTTTGTTCAACGTCATAGGTGCCGTGTAAATATAAATACAAAAGAATAAATACAAAAATATTAGCTTTTATTTCCATATACGGATATATATAACAGTTAAATAATAATAATAATAAAAAAAAGTTACTGGAGCTTTTGATGAGGTCATAAAAATGACTGTAATAACAACACACAGAAGTGGGCGTCAGCTATTGATCGATAGTCAGACATATATTCATAAAAGAGACGCATTTCTTTAGAAGTCCACTACAAAGTTCTACCAGACATCGGCTATGAGGGACCCTAGTTTGTTATCTAGGAAGCCAGAGCACACGGTTTGACACACAGCCAATACGCGCGCGCGCTTTTCTACCCAGATACAAACGCATTGACAAGCCGCGGGCCACGCCCCCTCCCGTGACGTAGCTGGAACTACTAAGTACGTGACTCGACACAGTAACTAACCACAGATCGGGCCTCGCTTAACGGGTTAAACGCTTCGCAAATTGACAAGAAATAGTTTTTTATAAGGTCTCACTCACAGGTGTCATTTAGAGACGTTTGCACTATTCTTGGCACGTTATTCCACGCGAAAACAGCAGTATATGCGCGCTTGCCATATGGAGCCATGCATAGCTATTCCAATTAAGTGTCTTTTTCTAAAGAGGAACAGGAAGTCAGAAACACTATCTCATGTTCGCACCGCAGGCTTCCTCTTATCTACATCGAGCGCCCAATGAGAATAAAATGACCCGAAAAATCCATCGCGTCTTATGTAAGAAAGCCATTTATTTGCAGATGACCGTATAATATAATGCATACTAAGTATGCATATATATTTCAAAAATGATCTGGTAGTGCTTTAGAAGGTCCTGCTGATGGGAGGAACACACCAGTGCACGCTCAAATTCTGACTCATTTTTATACTAGACTACTAGAGGAGAGCATCCAACAGTACAAGTTTAGAGAATAATATAAAACGCAAAATAAATAAGCATGCTTAACATGATACATTCCCCCCAATTAATCAATACTTAAGTCAGTGCGTTAGTGAGTTTAATGTGCACTTACCGCAAAACTGCTTGAGAATGGAGCTGCACTTGTGCGCAAAAGTTACCAAGTGACTTTGGAGAGACTTTGCGCAGATGCGCACGCACGTTCCACTGCGAATGTTCAAGATGTCCCCTCTTCCTCTTCTTTTTCCTTTGAAATAGTGGTTTCACGCATGTTCTTCACTTGAGTCATTCATGTAGAGTCACAGGTCCACACACACACACACACACACACACACACAGAGACTTTCTCTTGAGCGCTCTTGGCGACGCCCACTTCACTCGACACAGTTTGCCGCAACGATTCAAAATCTGTCTGTAGGTTGTGAATGAATAGAGTCTCAGTTAACGCCTTGACAACAGTGACTTCAGTTTTCTGGGTAAAACAATCTATTTAATTACTCCATGATGCATTGGGCACAATGAGCTCATTGTGATGCGTGCCATAAAAAAATATATATATATGGGTTGAGGTTTGATGACCTGGCATACAACTTTTAGACTTTCAAAAATAAAAGTAAAGAGGAAATGCCCACAGCATTGGTTAACTACAGGTGGGTGGTTGCCATGACACGATAATATATTCAATCTAAACTGATTATTTTAACATTATTATGCATGCGGTTTTTATGGAACATTTGTACTTAGTCACACAGCAGGACTTTTTAGACAAACTGCAAAAAGGTGATTAAGAATAAACAAAAACCGAATAGTATCTAAAAACATTCACATTCATAAAATCCATGTTAGTTCACTCACAAGATAGTTTTTAAAGGCTGCATTGTTAAGTGTGGGAAACAAATGTGAAAGATTTTGGGCGTGTATGGGAATTTAAACCACGACACTGCCTGAAAACCTGCTCCTGCATGCATTAAATGCTTGTCAAATTCAAGGCACCTGACTTACATAATCAGTATTTAATATAAAACACATTCCTCAGGTTTCAGACGAAGCTTAAGCTAGTCTCAGACTAAAATGCATGCTTGAGCTATTTTAACTGAAAGCAACTAGCACTGACATATCTTAAAACATGCACATAAGATGCACGTAATGTTTTTCTTTATAAAAGCTACTTAAACACCCTAAATGAACTAAGGTCTAATCCTGGCCTAATCTAAGCCCTGTCTGTGAAACCAGGCCTTTATCACCTACATTCAAACGCACTCACTACTACATAAAATAATACTTCCTCACATTATAACTTTGAATGTATTGTGATGTCACAGCAGAAGAAAGGGAAGTCCTTGACGCTCCCTTCATGACTAATCATGCCAAATATAGACTTGGGGCAGCAGACCAGGGGGATAACCGATCACGTTTAAGCACAGATGGCATGCTTCATTGTGCCAGCCAAAAAAAGCTGCATGCAAAGACAATATTTTGAATGTGAAACTGTTTTCGAAGCATGAAAAATTATAAAAAAGTAACATCCCAAAAAGGCGGACTGCCCTTCAGCCACAAGATTGCACAACATCATTGTTCACATTCCAAACATCCCACGTCTGGTATCACAGTTTGCCCGCCTTCCTGAAATGCACATGAACAGAATGACAGTCAAAAACTGGCTCATAACAAAATCGGTTAAATAAGAGATTCAAATAAACTGAATCTTCCCCAGATTCAGATCTCATGATTGAAGGTTCAGTAATCACAGGCGTCACTGTTCAGGAATTTCCAGACACGTGAGCGGCGGTTATTTCCTTCATCCAGACTTTATACGTGGCCTTTCCAAAGGTTGCACAGCCTTCAGGGCGGAAATTGAACTGTAGCTGTGATCATTTAACTCATTCCAGAGGGAATCGCGCAGAAATGAAGCGTTTAAACACTTCACCACACACATACACAAGAGTTTATCTGATCAAAGAGCATTGGCGGAATCACATAGCAAGGGTTTCCTGAACTGGCATACCAATGCCCAGACACCCTTTACGATACTCCCAACCACACAGGAAGTACTATAGAGAAGTAAAGAGAGTGTACGAAACTTATGTCCAAGTGGTGCGCTCAGGGCTTGACATCAACACCTGCCAAAGGCGTGTAACACAGTCACTCCTACTAGCCACTTTGGCGGCTTGAATTTTATATATAAAATATAAATTTTTCAATTGCAGTCTTTTAAAAAGGCATCTGAAATAATAAACTAAGTGCAATGTAGTGTTGTCAAAAATATAGATTTTTCGATACTGAAATATCAAATGCTTCCAATACTCATTTTCCGTAGAATAGACACACAACACCAGCTGCTCTTTCTCTCTCTCTCATCTCTCCAACAGCGACTGACACACAAACCCGCCTCCACTCACTCACTCACTCATTTGTTCTGGATGAATATTGTTGGTGTTACAGAGCTTGAATTTTGGCCTGGGACTGCACGCATTGCGCGTAATTTTACTCATTCCCGCAGATTTTGTGCTCATACGCAAACTGCACGTACATAAAGCCATCTTGAGTTTGTTTTCGCTGCCTTTTTTCACTTAAACAGTCAAATACACACAAAAAATAATGTCAAAATGCCGGTCTTGGCGAGTATTCTCGTAAACACAGTCAGTTCTGTTTTAAGTGAACGTAAACAGTTGAGGAAGAAAACGCATGCGTAACAGTGTAACTGATCCGTGCGTCAGGTCTTAAAGTGACAGCAGCCTAATATTCCTGCTGACAAATTAGGAGATAATATTAAAAATATCTACATGGCAGTTTTTCCCCATGGTATCAATTTCAAAATTGTGGCCAGTGAAAATGCTAAATGGCTAGTAGATTTGGAAAACCACTAGCCACAGTGGCTGGTGAGCTACTAAGTTAATGTCAAGCCCTGCACACTAACTAATGGAAATTTAATGCAATTTGAAAGCTGTATCTAAATGGATCTCCAGTCTCCAATGGCATGGGATTGGTGATTGGCAGACAGGAAAAGTCTTTATTTTCACGATTATGCTTGTTGCTGATTTAAATAACTCTGCATACTCCAACTTAACACATCACATTCAAGTATGAGAGTCTCAGTCAACATCTTAACAACAGTGACTTCAGTTTCCTGGATAAAACACACTTTTTAATAATTCCATGATGTATTATTAGGCACAATGAGCACATTGGTTTGGTGACCTAGCATCAAAATTTTAGAAATGCTACAACTACAGGTGACATGTATTTATATTTTCCATCTAAACTTATTATGAACTGATTCTTTCAGCATTATTATGCATGCAGACTTAATTAAGGGGCAGTCGTACCCTAATGGTTGGAGAGTCAGACTGTTAACCTGAAGGTTGCGGGTAAGGGTAAGGAAAGGCACCTAAAATAGTAGGTATGTGTATGTGTGTGTGTGTGTGTGTGTGTGTGTGTGTGTGTGTATATATATATATATATATATATATATATATATACACACATATATATATATATACACATACACATATATATATACACACATATATATACACATACATATATATACACATACATACATATATATATATATATATATATATATATATATATATATACACACATATATATATATATATATATATATATATATATATATATATACACACACTCACCTAAAGGATTATTAGGAACACCATACTAATACTGTGTTTGACCCCCTTTCGCCTTCAGAACTGCCTTAATTCTACGTGGCATTGATTCAACAAGGTGCTGAAAGCATTCTTTAGAAATGTTGGCCCATATTGATAGGATAGCATCTTGCAGTTGATGGAGATTTGTGGGATGCACATCCAGGGCACGAAGCTCCCGTTCCACCACATCCCAAAGATGCTCTATTGGGTTGAGATCTGGTGACTGTGGGGGCCATTTTAGTACAGTGAACTCATTGTCATGTTCAAGAAACCAATTTGAAATGATTCGAGCTTTGTGACATGGTGCACTATCCTGCTGGAAGTAGCCATCAGAGGATGGGTACATGGTGGTCATAAAGGGATGGACATGGTCAGAAACAATGCTCAGGTAGGCCGTGGCATTTAAACGATGCCCAATTGGCACTAAGGGGCCTAAAGTGTGCCAAGAAAACATCCCCCACACCATTACACCACCACCACCAGCCTGCACAGTGGTAACAAGGCATGATGGATACATGTTCTCATTCTGTTTACGCCAAATTCTGACTCTACCATCTGAATGTCTCAACAGAAATCGAGACTCATCAGACCAGGCAACATTTTTCCAGTCTTCAACTGTCCAATTTTGGTGAGCTCGTGCAAATTGTAGCCTCTTTTTCCTATTTGTAGTGGAGATGAGTGGTACCCGGTGGGGTCTTCTGCTGTTGTAGCCCATCCGCCTCAAGGTTGTGCGTGTTGTGGCTTCACAAATGCTTTGCTGCATACCTCGGTTGTAACGAGTGGTTATTTCAGTCAAAGTTGCTCTTCTATCAGCTTGAATCAGTCGGCCCATTCTCCTCTGACCTCTAGCATCAACAAGGCATTTTCGCCCACAGGACTGCCGCATACTGGATGTTTTTCCCTTTTCACACCATTCTTTGTAAACTCTAGAAATGGTTGTGCGTGAAAATCCCAGTAACTGAGCAGATTGTGAAATACTCAGACCGGCCCGTCTGGCACCAACAACCATGCCACGCTCAAAATTGCTTAAATCACCTTTGTATGTATGAATGTTTCATATAGTTTCTGATTAAAGTGAAGTGAAAGTGACATGTGAAGGCCAAGTATGGTAACCCACATTCGGAATTGGCTCTCTTAATTTAACCCATCCAAGTAAGTGCACACACATTAGGAGCAGTGAGTAATGAACACACACTCTGCAAACCATGGACACACACACACCTGGAGCAGTGGGCAGCCATTATTTAGGCATAGATATGCATACGTAGATGCATATATATATGCATAGATGCCTCATTAGCAGCCATCTCAATGGACCGTTATATGTAAGCCGTCCGCCATATTGGAACGGTCAAAGCCGTGAACATTTGAGCGCAAGTTGACTGAGTGTCTGCAACCGTAGTTAGACGCATGTATGAATATCTATATATGAATTAGACTTGAGCAGATGATTTTGCTAAACTAACACAATACAAGACGGAGCTAACACAACATTAAAAAGTTACCATAGTAAAAGTAAAAACATTGAAAAGTAAGCTACCGTAGTAAAAACATGTAATATTGAGTTAATACATATAAAAAAAAAATACACACAAACCAACACATTCTCATCTGTGAAAGGTTATCCCATTTCTTCAGGAATTTAAATATCAGCAGTTTCACAACCAGAAGCTGTGCAATATTGTGGCATCATTGATTCATACTGTGAATGACGACACGCTGACCGTTGCAAGACGGGCGCGCTGACATGTCTGGAGCGGTTGAATGTGGCATCTACGTATGCATATCTATGCCTAAATAATGGCTGCCCACTGCTCCAGGTGTGTGTGTCCATGGTTTGCAGAGTGTGTGTTCATTACTCACTGCTCCTAATGTGTGTGAACTTACTTGGATGGGTTAAATTAAGAGAGCCAATTCCGAATGTGGGTTACCATACTTGGCCTTCACATGTCACTTTCACTTCACTTTAATCAGAAACTATATGAAACATTCAAACTTGAAAAACTCATGTCACACAAAATAATGGGGAAAAAAAAAGACCAAAAGTGACCAGCATCTAAAAACATTCACTACATTCATATAAACTCAAATCTTCACATTAGGCTTGGTGTGTCAAATTCAATTACAAGATGCATTAAAACGTGAGCCGTTTGATGTCAAACCTGACAATATGCACCATAAAAGTGTAAGTGCAAATAAGATTTAAGAGCTGCAGCGAAGGGGAAGAATTCATATGGCTTGGAAAATAGTGCACAAGTCATGAGGACTACTTTGATGCCATTTTTTCTAGGCTTTTTGGATCTTGACAGACATTTGCTGCCTTTTCTTGCAGCATGCAGTCTTATTTTGTGTCAGAAAATGATTTGGGGGTGGTGAGGGGGGGTTAAAGAAATCCTTTAAGAGAAGATGAAATCATATCCTTGTGACTTCTACACAAGTCTTCTGACTTCACATGAAGTTTATATCACTTCACATTTTTCTAAACAGCAAGAGTTTCAGCAGAACTTTCACTTCAGTGTGGTTTAGTTTAGTGAAATAGTTACACAGTAACTGAAAGCAGTATTCAAAGCGAAGTACAGCCGAAGCTATTTTAAACAGCAACGTGGCTATTCAAATACTGTGGAATGTGAGAGGGTGTGTGGCGATGTGTTCCTGGCAATGGGGTGGTTTTCATTTATACAGGAATGCTTGTGCGATACTTGTTTTGCTGAGCCACGGTAAATAAAGGGAAAGACAGCAGAGCAATGTGGAAGACAAGCAGACGTATACAAACTAGATTATTTTTTTACATTTCCTGATGAAAATGTGAGCGTATAAATGTATATATGTATATATATATATATATATGTGTGTGTGTATGACAGGTTTTGCATAGGCATCCACCGCTCACTTTTTCATCAGGAAATGTACACACACACACACACACACACACACACACACACACACACACACACACACACACACACACACATATATACATGATGCCTCGATTAAATTTGATTTTTTCTCTAAATTTTAGCCATTCAACATGACAGTATATTTGAAAGCTATCAATTTTACCATTTAATAGGCTTTAAAAAAATATATAACAACTTTTAATTTAAGTGAACTTAAAACAATCTTGACATAAACCCATTGTAATAAATGTCATATTTAGCTGTGCCTTTAATATATCAGGGCTCAATGTTTTCTATTGGTCCAGTCGGACCAGTTCAGATTTTTACCTGCCCTGCTAAAATGCACAAAAGTTATTGTCTTTGACCCATGTAACCTTGTAAACAGTGCTTTAAGATGTTCAGGTAGATCTAACAGGTAAATATACAGAAATTGAATTATCAATCTGTTTTCACTGCATAAATTATAAATTTAATCCTTATTAAAGCTACAAAAGTTATTCAGTCAAGAGCAGTGAGTGATTTTCTTGTTCTTTGATCATCATTAATGACAGACAGCAGCAGGTTTATTAGCCTGCTGTCACTTTAAGAGGATCTGACACATCCTATTTGTACACTCTTTACCTTCATTTAACACTTTTAACTCTTAAAGACTGCTTACGAGGATACGAGACAAAACAGGAAATTTAAAATTTTGTGTTTTTGTCCGTTCAAGTGCGAAAGAGAACTCTCCAGTGAAAGAGAACTCGCTAGTGTGCTGTCTGAAGCGGCTTTCTGTACTCATGTTTCAGGTGTTTGATCACAGAGCCGCTTCACAGACGCACACCAGTACAGATCTGAGTTATTTTTTGCGTCTTGTCACGCTTGAATGATTTAACAGCACTTGAATGAATGTGTGAGATCATATACTGAAGTGCTGCACAGCCAAAGGATGACAGAAAAAATGTATGCTGCATTAAGTTAAATATTTTTAATGCATTAAACTGAAATAAATTTAATTGCAATACTATATATATATTTTGTTTTGTTTTTTTTCAGTTTTCATTTTAATTTTAGTTTAAATTTTAGTAATTTTGTTGTGTGCTTTCGTCAATTTGTCATTTCTATATGGACTTTTTATATAAACTTATATAATTTTATTTTATATATTTTAGCTTCAATAATTTTAGTACTTTAACTTAAAATTATTTTATTTCAGTTAGTTGCCAATGTAACATTTTGTTTTTAGTTTTTCATCTAATATTTATAATAATAATAATAATAATTTAAAAAAAAAAAACTATTTTATACAGAGCCTTTAAAAGTTGCATCTCAAAGTGCATATATTATATTTATATTTAATTTTAATAAAATATTTTTAAATTATTTTTAATAGCTTTAGTTAATAAAAACAACACTGAAAAGGACAGCACGCCTCTCCTCAACAAGACAGGAATCATTCATGTCCTGGTGAAGTTATTGTGGCAAAGTTTAATACTTAGGTTTATTGATTTAAACAAACCTCTAAACTCAAGTATGAGCAATAGTGAAGGGGCGTTCACACAATTATTTGCAGCAACAAAGTGACTGGAAGCCATTCTTTTTTATGATGATAATTAATGATTTCCAGGCAGCTGGCAGAGTGAAATTCTATGCAAATGAGCAGTGACATGATATGAACTCCTACCAATGAGAGTTGCGCAGGCGAGTTGTATGGCAACCTCCTGCGATATAGTAGATGTTGCATGTATGAAAGCCCCTTAATAGTGATGCTCGCCTCTGCAAACACCCCTAAAATATGACAAAAGCAGACCAGAACTTCTTTTATTTCATACAAGGCAGGCATACTTTATCAAAAGCATGTCCTCGAGTCATATTTATTGACTGAATTATCATAGGTACAAATATAGTTACAAAGTATTTACATCAAAGTAAGTGTTTCTTCAGATCTTCTGTTCATCACTTTAGCTCTTAAAGGACATAATGCCATAAAAATGTCCACGCAATAAACCTTAAAAGTTGACGCAAGGTATTGCAGCAAGTTCCTGCAAGTCGGTGGCTTGTGAGGACACTGCCACTGTACCTGGTTAGGGAGATCGTTGGTTGACCTCCAGGAATTGGTCTGAAGGAGTGTAGTTAAACTCCAGAATCATGATTCTGAAGAAACAGAGGACTCAAACGCAGCAGAGCACGTATAGGAACACCCAACTGACTGCTCTTGAGCAGCAACTCTGGGAAACAAGAACATCCTGTAGAGAGACCACAGCGGTAATGTTAGGAGACCAAGTTCAAGAAACGCTGGCTGCACATCAGTGAAACATTTCAGAACATATTAATCAGATATCCAGTACTTCAAAGAATAACTGACTCGATTTGTCTCCTTATTTATTCTTGCTCATGTCATTCTGAAACTGTATGACTTTATTTCTTCTGTGGAAGAAACCCCGTTTAGGGGTAAAATGAAGTTTGAAATATCAAGAGCTGAATTATACTGTAAAGACCCCGATATACTTCAAGCGAAATCGAAGAACAAACTAGCGTGATGTCATTTCAAACAAAATGAACAGAAGAAATGAACCAGAGAAGATTTCCATGTCAAAGAAGGTGGCGCCCCAAAGCCACATCTATCTACAGTGGGGAGAACAAGTATTTGATACACTGCCGATTTTGCAGGTTTGCCCACTTACAAAGCATGTAGAAGTCTGTAATTTTTATCATAGGTACTCTTCAACGGTGAGTGACGGAATCTAAAACAAAAATCCAGAAAATCACATTGTATGATTTTTAAGTAATTAATTTGCATTTTATTGCATGACATAAGTATTTGATACATCAGAAAAGCAGAACTTAATATTTGGTACAGAAACCTTTGTTTGCAATTACAGAGATCATACGTTTCCTGTAGTTCTTGACCAGGTTTGCACACACTGCAGCAGGGATTTTGGCCCACTCCTCCATACAGACCTTCTCCAGATCCTTCAGGTTTCGGGGCTGTCGCTGGGCAATACGGGCTTTCAGCTCCCTCCAAAGATTTTCTATTGGGTTCAGGTCTGGAGACTGGCTAGGCCACTCCAGGACCTTGAGATGCTTCTTACGGAGCCACTCCTTAGTTGCCCTGGCTGTGTGTTTCGGGTCGTTGTCATGCTGGAAGACCCAGCCACGACCCATCTTCAATGCTCTTACTGAGGGAAGGAGGTTGTTGGCCAAGATCTCGCGATACATGGCCCCATCCATCCTCCCCTCAATACAGTGCAGTCGTCCTGTCCCCTTTGCAGAAAAGCATCTCCAAAGAATGATGTTTCCACCTCCATGCTTCACGGTTGGGATGGTGTTCTTGGGGTTGTACTCATCCTTCTTCTTCCTCCAAACACGGTGAGTGGAGTTTAGACCAAAAAGCTCTATTTTTGTCTCCTCAGACCACATTACCTTCTCCCATTCCTCCTCTGGATCATCCAGATGCTCATTGGCTTCAGACGGGCCTGGACATGCGCTGGCTTGAGCAGGGGGACCTTGCGTGCACTGCAGGATTTTAATCCATGACGGCGTAGTGTGTTACTAATGGTTTTCTTTGAGACTGTGGTCCCAGCTCTCTTCAGGTCATTGACCAGCTCCTGCCGTGTAGTTCTGGGCTGATCCCTCACCTTCCTCATGATCATTGATGCCCCACGAGGTGAGATCTTGCATGGTGCCCCAGACCGAGGGAGATTGACCGTCATCTTGAACTTCTTCCATTTTCTAATAATTGCGCCAACAGTTGTTGCCTTCTCACCAAGCTGCTTGCCTATTGTCCTGTAGCCCATCCCAGCCTTGTGCAGGTCTACAATTTTATCCCTGATGTCCTTACACAGCTCTCTGGTCTTGGCCATTGTGGAGAGGTTGGAGTCTGTTTGATTGAGTGTGTGGACAGGTGTCTTTTATACAGGTAACGAGTTCAAACAGGTGCAGTTAATACAGGTAATGAGTGGAGAACAGGAGGGCTTCTTAAAGAAAAACTAACAGGTCTGTGAGAGCCGGAATTCTTACTGGTTGGTAGGTGATCAAATACTTATGTCATGCAATAAAATGCAAATTAATTATTTAAAAATCATACAATGTGATTTTCTGGATTCCGTCTCTCACAGTTGAAGTGTACCTATGATAAAAATTACAGACCTCTACATGCTTTGTAAGTAGGAAAACCTGGAAAATCGGCAGTGTATCAAATACTTGTTCTCCCCACTGTATTACATAATCACCACGGACCAATAGTAGTTTGAAGATGTTTATCAGCCAGAGTAAACTTTTACAGAAAGTTTGCTTTTGCAAGCCGTTTCAAACTTCCTGAAAGGAACTCTAAACGAAATTAGTTTCGGCCTGATTTCGTCACACAAGCTCGTTCTTCAATTTCGCCTGAAGTATATCGGCCCTTAAGAGTAGTTCATAGGACTTTAGCATTATATATATAAAGTCTTCTGAAGCCCTATGATAGCTTTGAAATTTAAGTGGAATATTGTTTTATGGTACTTTTATGGTGCTTATGGTTTCCTTTTTTGAGCTTTATTTTGGGTTTTACCAAACTAAGAATTAGTGTTGGGTTCAAGTCCACCTTAGTCGAGTTACGTCCAATCGAGTCCGAGTCCAAAAGGGGCAGAGTCAGACTCCAACTAAACAATACTGTATTTCTTTAAATCTGCAGTCCATAAGTTTTGCCTCTTTGTCGCCATCTCTGTTTGAAACCTGCAATTGCAGTTATTTGCTGAATTATCATCTTTACGTGGGTTGTGCATCGGCACGGCTCCTCAGAGTGGATGAATGTAATGTTTTGAGGAGTATGTGTGGCTGTCAGTCACCGCACCAGTGTGGATACTGTACTTCGGAATAGTGTTTGTCAAAAATATTGATATTTCGATATGTATCGATACTGAAATATCTGAAACGATACCAATACTCCTTTCTACAGTATCGATACAACGATACCAGCTGCGCTTTCTTGCTCTCCTCTCCGACCGACAGCGAGTTGACACGCATCCGCGTCCTCTCATTCACTCCGGTTAAATAGCGTTGGTGTGACGGGTCTGAATTTCGCACGGGATTGCACATAATTCTACTCATTCCCGCAGATTTCACGCTCACATCTGAAGTGCACACATACCGTAATAAAGCCCCCTCTGACATACAAGTGCAAAAATGAGCTCCTTTTCCCAGCTTATTAATGGTCAAATACACTCAAAAATAATGTCACAATGCCCATCTTGGTGAGTATTAACGCAATCACAGTCGTAAACAGTTCAGGAAGAATGTGTAACAGGAACAGTATTTTGGATCCATGCGTGCGTCAGGTCTTAAAGGGACAGCAGCCAAATAAACGTGCCACTCTCTATGTTGTTAATGTTATTCAAACTACAAAAAGATAAACGATCACTTACTGCTCTTGACTCATTAACTTATGTAACTTTAATGGATTAATCTGTATTTAATTTTTTACAATGAAGATTATCCAGTGTTATTTTAAATTTGATTACTATCATAATAAACTTTTTATTCAGTTCCTTACCTGAATACTGTTAGACCTACCTGAAAAAATAAAGCAGTCTATTTCATTTGTTTCTTTATTCTATTGTATTTATATGTGCTATTGTTAGTAATTTGTTTATTTGTTCTTATTTTATTACTGTTTACTTGTCTTTTTAAATTCAATTTACCATTTGAAATCAAGCTTCCTTGTGCTGTGTGTAAACTATTGCAATAAAATTACCCCATTGTAAAAAATATATTGAGTTAGCAAATATTTGTGAGATAATTGTTATGGTAATTGATCAACGTTCATATATGAAAAAAAGCTTAAAAGCTTTATCATATAAAGTGATCTCTTCAGAAGAATTTTTTGATTGCCTAGACTTTCAATAGATGGACAAAAAAAGAAATAATATTACAAATATCTATTTGACAGTATATGCTTCGGAATCATAGATTCTACGTCTTGGAAATACGACCAAAATAATAATTTTCACCGGAAAATGTCTCAGTCACAGACTGAGAAAAAAAAGCATTACAATAAATTGTGCTACCAACGGTGATTAAATCTAACGATCGCTTAGCTCATATCACATCAAACCGTGCAAATTATTATTATTGTTATACTTTGTTCTCAAATTGTTAATGTTAACAACATCAGTATTGCGTGACTGTGTATTTAGTGTGTATTAGTGTTACCTGTAGATTTCAATTTCTGTACAGTCTAATCTTTTGCTTTTGACTACGGGTGAATCTCCAGTTGTCACTGATGATGTCATTTGGGCCTTTCTGGATTACAATCCGCCATCGAAATGATAAATTTAATTATTCCAGCTGCTGTGAGAAAAGGCTATAAATGATCCACCACCTGCAGCATCCTCACATGCTATAGACTACTAGCCAGACTCCTCATTTATGTATACAGACGTGACGTAATGACACAAAGACGAACGACGCCATGCTCAAATTTCCCGCGGAAAGCTACCAGTGCCACTCAAATTATAACACATTATTACAAGATACCGTTGTGAATCGGGCTAAAGCCGGGTACACACTGTGCGATTTTGGCCACGATTTGGCCATCTGAGACAAATTTTGCAAATCCTAAAAGATTCCTCTGATCCAAGGCTAAAATCTGAAGTCTTTGATTGTTAGTTTGACATGTTCACCGACAGCCGATTAATGACCGTTGCGATCAAATTTTACCTCAGACGAAATTCTGGCAGTGTCAGAAGATTTGGCGCACAGTCCTGCAGTGTGACTTCTCCTACGACGACCGTCAAATTGTCTTTTTTCGTTTTTCAAGACAAACTGAGCGCTAGAGATTTCTTTGTAGCCACCATTTTAATCCCACGTGTAATGCAGCTCACTGTCACCGAAAGCGTCATTGATTGATGATATAAAACTCCGGACGAGTTTTCTTGCGTGCGTCCGTTTTTAACGTGCCTTGACTATCGTACAGTCTGACATTAATGACAACTTAGCTCTTACAGAGGGACCTTACCCATCTAGATTTTTGATTTCACATCATCTCATTATTAGTATCCTGTTCAGCAAACTTAAAGTCATGTAATGGAAGTTATGGCTGACTAAAATGCTCGGTTGAGGCTGTGTGCGTTTTGCGTGGGTTTTATATGACAGGTGGTTAGGCCTTAGTCAGGGTAGATGCCATATTGAAGCAACAGACCAGCGGTTAGCTTCTGTTCGAGCGTGACCTTACCTTCCAGGTCAGATGCCACCATATTCTTGAGGCTGGGGATGGAGTGGTAGACCAGGAAGCAGGCCAGCATGTTGACATCAGTATCGCTGTTCACTGGCTGTCTTCTCAAGTACGCTTGCAGCACGCGACTGTTATCTGTTTGTAACCAATAACAGTGTTGTTGGATTAATAGTTCAAAATTCAAGCTTCATGAAGAAATGATGTGTGCATTTGTAAACATATGAAAAGAAGTGAATAGAACAAGATGTCTAGAGTGGCTGCACCTTTATACTCTCCAAATTAATGACAAAGAAATTCCTGGGCCTTAATTCCATTAAATAATATATTTAAATTATATTTAGTATTTAAAAATAAAATTAATTAATATATTATATTAATTAATAATAAATATAATAATAATAATAATAAAAATATATATTTTCTTTGTACAAAAGTGTGGTTTTTGATCATTGTGCATTTTAACATTGACAATTGAAATGTCAATGTAAGGCAAACAAACTAAATCTGTAATGAAGTAATACCATTGTTCAATTAAAATCAGAATAAATTAAAGCCAGTACAATAAACAGTATCATAATAAATAAATATATTAAATACATTTAGTTTTTTTTTTCCAGGTTTTTTTTTCTCATTTTAGTAATGAGAATGGGGAGAAGAGTGTAAATAAAAACTGAACACAAATTTTTTTTTTTTTCCTTTTAGATTTTGGACTGGAATCTGCTCTAGAAATGTTCTTGACAGGTTTCATGACATTGACCCTATTAGCCTTTAAGTTACCAAGAATAAGTTGTATTATGTTAAGATGACAGTAGATCAGAACTATGCAGAATTATTGCTGTTGCACGCATGACTGTATATTACTTTTCATTGTTAAAATTGAGATTTATGCATCATAATAAGCATGTTGCGATTAAAAAAAATAAAATAAATAAATAAATAAAAAAATCACAATTTATTAGTTGTTTGCAGTTCTTGTAAATTATTTTAATTGATTTGCAGAGTCATACATTTATTTTACAAATCAGATGGACAATTAAATATTTACCTGAACCTTAGCTACAAGTTTATTAAAAATTCACATTTTAATTTTGCTGTCAGATGGACAATTAAACATTACTTGAACTATAGTTTCAAGTTTACTAAAACAACATTTTAATTTTACTGTGAGATGGACAATTAAGAATCAAATCAATTAAGAAAAAATTAAGAGACCACTCCAAGTTCAGAAATCAATGTTAAGTGGTGTCTTAATTTTTTATAGAGCTGTATATATATATATATATATTTTTTTTTTAATCTATTAGTCTGCATTTACATTGCGTATCTATTTTGACATGCCATATTTTTGTCCCGTGCTAGTTATCACTGTCAATTGCAATTTCGAGAGTGAATCGCATTTATATGTAGACGTCACTTCCAAAACTTTGCAGCGTGTAATTGGCCATCGTTCCTCTTAGCAGCATGAATAACAATACTTTAATTTAATGGATTATAGATATATAGCCTGGAAAGCACGAAAGAGCGCTCACTTCACAATCACAATTAAGCTGTCACTCATCTCAGTTCGCGATCTCACAGCATTCCATTAAAATCAGTAAAGTTATTTACACTGAATAATGAATTTCTTACATCGTGTCTTTGTTAATGAGAGAATTCACGCGAGCGAGCAGAACTCTGAATAAAAACTCCAGTGTTTTGAGCGGTGAGTGGATTCCAACTTAAACACCTCTGATTGGCCATAGAGTGGTGCAGGTATGACATCACTTTGTAGGCCAAAATGCAGAAGCGAGTTAGCATTTTAGCACTTCCGGTTCCCTCATACCGAAGTCAATGGGTTTTTTGAATGGGGTTTTGGTTGAAATAAGATCTGTGGTAAACACAAGCTCAAGACACTTTCACGTTTTATTCTGCAACATAAAATACATCAGTATTACTCCACTCGTGATTTTTTTGAAGCGGTTACGTGTCTTGAAAAAGGCGGTTGCTAACAATTGGCTAAATGGGACTACAGAGGCTGTCGAGGAGATCAACCGTCATCAGCCGAACAGGTAAACTCAGTTCACTTTTACTGCCTCGTTATGCTTATAAATGTGCTCTTATAAACTAGTCTAACTCAAACGTTCTGGGAAAATGTTTAGAGATAAAAACTGAAAGAGTTGCTGGAAGCTTAGTGATGGTGACGTTGAAGTCGAGCGACCGTGGTGTAGTTCGTTTATAGCCTACCTTTAGCCTTTTACTTCTGGCGACTGCATTTAGGCTTCAAAATTCAAAAACGTTGTGTTTATCTGTGATAATTATCTTGATGGACAAAACGTGTAAGTATCATAAACTTGTGTTAATTGATTAACTTGCGATAATCCATAAGCCTATAGGAAAATCCTATTGGGTTTTTCTCGAGGGAACCAGTGTGATGCTAACTACCGGTTGGCCAACAAAGTGACGTCATACCATACCTTGCGTTCCCGAGATCAACAAACATGTCTATGATTGGCTACATTTCTCACCACTGCAAAACACGCTGTAAATAGGAGCATTTCACGTTCTCCAGAGCGCAGACTCAAACGCAATGTTTGCCAAACCTGTTTCACCAATAATATTATACTACTACAGTATCAACGGAGGGAGGGTGCTCTGCTTTCGTTTCAGGGTGCTTATATTTGAATTTGACTTTGTGATGTTTTCCCATGTAATAATTTTATTAATTGGCGGACCCCCTGCAGTACCGCTGCGGACCCCCGGTTGAAGACTCATGCTCTAGACGCCCTTTGTCCTGTTACTCACCACAGAGCCAGTGATCCAGGGCTCGGTCGGCCGAGCTCTTCATGACGGGCAGGAACTCAGAGTTGAGCAGAAGGCCACGGGTCTGACGGTGTGTCTCTCTGAGCCGCTGCTGCAGGACCCTGCTCTCGCACAGCTCCAACACCAGCTTCATCTGCCACAGACTGAACGTCTCACATAGATCGCCCCGCTCCAGAGTCCGCACGGCCTACAGAGAGGATCACACATACACAAGTCTTACACAGAACGTGTAGCTGTTAAAAAACGCACGACATGTCAGTGTAATGGAAAAAACGCAAGGTCTAGATGCATTTTTTAAAAGTTCTTTTAAGTTGAAAGCCGTGTCATGCACAAGATGCTACAAGACGCAAGCACAACTTTCAAACACATCCATTTAGTGCGTTTACATACAAAAACAATGGAAAAACGCGTTCTGTGTGAACAACCCATTATAGTGCAGTTAACTGTCGTAATGCATTCCTATCACAACAGCAATCACCAGAAACATTAGAATTATTGTGACAAGATCGAGGGAAAATATACTCTACAGTTCAAAATTATACTTTTATTCAGCAAGGATGCATTAAATTGTATAAAAGTGACAGTAAATAAATTTACAATGTTATAACTATTTCAAATAAATGCTGTTCTTTTGAACTTTCTATTCATCAAAGAAATTATTCTGAAAAGAATCATGGTTTCCACAAAAATATTAACTGTTTTCAGCATTGATAATAATCATAAATGTTTCTTGAGCAGCAAATCATCATATTAGAATGATTTCTGAAGGATCATGTGACACTGAAGACTGGAGTAATGATGCTGAAAATTCAGCTTTGATCACAGGAATACATTACATTTTAAAATATATTCACATAAAAAACAGTTTTATGAAATTGTAATAATATTTCACAATATTACTGTTTTTACTGTATTTTTGATTAAATAAATGCAGCCTTGGTGAGGAGAAGAGACTTCTTTCAAAAACACTGAGTCTTAAGACACCAAACTTTTGAACACATAAATATATATAACACACTGAAAAGTTTAAATACAAAAAAATTAAAAATGCACTATTTTCATGTATTTTTAATGAATGCTTTCATGCTTTGCTGTAACTGACCTGGTCAATAGAGATGTGTGTTGGCAGCATCTCTGGGTTTTCCTGTGTCACACATTCATACAGAATTGCTGACAACAAGGCGACTGTCTCCTGCTTCTGTAGAAACAAGATAGCATGTGTAAACTACAGCAACACAACCCATACATGAACTTTCACTCATTTACAACTTCATGTCTATGAAGTGCATCTGTGGCATGAAGTTGCTTACTACAGAAAATAAAGTTCATCCCTCAGTTTGAAATGGAAATGTTTATTGTAATCCACCATAAGGAAAGCGTAGCAGGAAAGTGGGTCATATTTACTCTTATTTTTACTGTATTCATTAATATTTATAGCTACTGTGACACATGCACTGTTCCAAAACCCGGTGAGTCGCCTCAGCAGGCAGCATTTTAAGGCATCAAAATAAGGCACACTTCTTGATATTCATTACACTGCCTTATAATATAGTCATTTTACACTAAACAAAATTATAAACAACACTTTTGTTTTTGCCCCCATTTTTCATGAGCTGAACTCAAAGATCTAAGACTTTTTCTATGTACACAAAAGGCCTAGTTCTCTCAAATATTGTTTACAAATCTGTCTAAATCTGTGTTAGTGAGCACTTCTCCTTTTCCAAGATAATCCATCCACCTCACAGGTGTGGCATATCAAGATGCTGATTAAACAGCATGATTATTGCACAGGTGTGCCTTAGGCTGGCCACAATAAAAGGCCACTCTAAAATGTGCAGTTTTATCACACAGCACAATGCCACAGATGTCACAAGTTTTGAGGGAGCGTGCAATTGGCATGCTGACTGCAGGAATGTCCACCAGAGCTGTTGCCCGTGAATTGAATGTTCATTCCTCTACCATAAGCCGTCTCCAAAGGCGTTTCAGAGAATTTGGCAGTACATCCAACCGGCATCACAACCGCAGACCACGTGTAACCACACCAGCCCAGGACCTCCACATCCAGCATCTTCACACCTCCAAGATCGTCTGAGACCAGCCACCCGGACAGCTGCTGCAACAATCGGTTTGCATAACCAAAGAATTTCTGCACAAACTGTCAGAAACCATCTCAGGGAAGCTCATCTGCATGCTCGTCGTCCTCATCGGGGTCTCGACCTGACTGCAGTTCGTCGTCGTAACCGACTTGAGTGGGCAAATGCTCACATTCGATGGCGTCTGGCACTTTGGAGAGGTGTTCTCTTCACGGATGAATCCCGGTTTTCACTGTACAGTGCAGATGGCAGACAGCGTGTATGGCGTCGTGTATGGGCAGGTGTATGTTATGGACAACGAACACAGGTGCATTTTATTATAACACAGAGATACCGTGATGAGATCCTGAGGCCCATTGTTGTGCCATTCATCCACAACCATCACCTCATGTTGCAGCATGATAATGCACGGCCCCATGTTGCAAGGATCTGTACACAATTCCTGGAAGCTGAAAACATCCCAGTTCTTGCATGGCCAGCATACTCACCGGACATGTCACCCATTGAGCATGTTTGGGATGCTCTGGATAAGCGTATACGACAGCGTGTTCCAGTTCCTGCCAATATCCAGCAACTTTGCACAGCCATTGAAGAGTGGACCAACATTCCACAGGCCACAATCAACAACCTGATCAACTCTATGCGAAGGAGATGTGTTGCACTGTGTGAGGCAAATGGTGGTCACACCAGATACTGACTGGTTTTCGGACCCCCCCAATACAGTAAAACTGCACATTTTAGAGTGGCCTTTTATTGTGGCCAGCCTAAGGCACACCTGTGCAATAATCATGCTGTCTAATCAGCATCTTGATATGCCACACCTGTGAGGTGGATGGATTATCTCGGCAAAGGAGAAGTGCTCACTAACACAGATTTGTAAACAATATTTGAGAGAAATAGGCCTTTTGTGTACATGGAGTTCAGCTCATGAAAAATGGGGGCAAAAACAAAAGTGTTGCGTTTATAATTTTGTTCAGTGTAGACAGTATTCTGAAGTAGCTCACATGAATCCTTCACAAAGGCAATCCCAGAATGTGCTACAATAAATTATTATCCAAGAAATGTAAATTATAAACTTATTATTTATTTAATACTAAGAAGTATTAATAAAAATTGCCAAGTCTAATTAAAACTTGATTATTTTACCCTACATTTGTGATATGAATATTGTTTTGCTATTAGAATATCATGCCATTAGTTTAGCAACAAGTTAATGTCAAACTATGTTGATAATAACTGTTAAGTCTCTGGTGTTGAGTTGAGCGGGTAACACTTTTGTACTTGCAAAGTTACTTATAATTAGTAGTATGTCTGTTGGGGAGCATCAAAATAAAGAGTTAGCAGATATTAAGCAGATAGTCTTCTTATACTCTAATGGGAGTTAGTTGACATGTAGCAAAGTTACTTATAGTTAGTAGAATGTCTAAAGTGGACTGTCGGAATAAAGTGTAACTGCAGAGTGTTCCAAATCAGTCACTTCTGAGAGTTCATGACGGTTCGAATGCATTCAGTGTTTACTATCTTGTTAAATGTTCTGCACCGAGGCTCCAGAAGTCATTTCATTTGCTCTTCTACCTCATACAGTAGGAAAGAAATGACAATAAACCTACTTTGATGTATTACGGTTATACGTTTGAAACAAAGATTTTATTTGTGGTACCGCCCGCTCACCTGCTGAGCTTCATTATAAGAGTATTTACTATAAACACATTTGACGTTTGTTTATACACAATGAGGGGGGCAAGTTGCATTATTGTATGTTGTATTTGACAACATACTAGATGATGTCCAGAGATCTTAAAGAAATGTGCATGGGCTCTATGGAGAGCATTTGAGACATGCTTTTGATTTTTATTTTATTTTTCTATTTAAAGGCAAGTACTGAAACTAGGAACTGCAAATCACATAAATGACCTATTTTGGATCCAAAACGTCCGTTTCCCTAAAAATTTACACGTTTCTATCCCAAATTACTCTACACATGTTTGTGCTTATTTATGCAAGTGAGGCCTAAATAATTTTTCAACAACATATGCTGGTGATAAAACTTAACGTATAACAGATAGGGTTGGGTATCGTTTGAATTTTAACGATTTAGATTCTGCTTATCGATTCCAATTCTTAATGATTCCTATTTTCGATTCCAATAAGGTTAAAAAAAAAATAAATAAATAAAAAAATTGGATATCATTCACATCTATTCTAAGTCTTAATGCAAAACATTTCATTGTAGCTGAATATCATGAACAAAAATCAACAGGCTAAAGAACACTTACACAAGGAAATTTTGCCTATGGTTTAAAAATACCATGCACAAATAAATACAACTGAACAAATATATGATTGAAATAAACAGTGTTTTAAGATTTTCAGGTATTCAGGTACAGAAACTAATCAAATAACACTGCACTTTATAAATAAAATGTACATTACAAACGTTATTATAGAGACGGCAGCAGGAATATTAGGCTGCTGTCACTTTAAGAGCTGCACGGATCCATTGTACTGTTACACAGTATACGTTTACTTTGTCAACTGTTTACGTTCACTTAAGACATAACCGACTGTGTTTACGAGGATATTTTGACATGTTTTGTGTGTATTTGTCCGTTCAAATACAAAAAGACGCGTAAGAGAACTATACAGTATGAGAGGCGGCTTTCTGTGCGCTCGTTTTGGATGCGTGCGCAGCACAGAAAACAGTGCACAAGTCTTCTTGCGCTTGAATGGTTTAAAATCACATTACAATCACTTTTTCTGTGCGCACGCTTTGGATGTGTGTGGAGCATAAAAAAAACAGCGCACGGTTCTTCTTGCACTTGAATGGTTTAAAGTCATTTTAAAATGCACACAAAGGAATCGATAAGAGGAATCAATTCCTGAACTTAATTATCTGATTCCAGAATTGTAATCGATTTTCGATTCCCAACCCTAATACCAGAACACAGAATATTGCTTTTATATGAAAATAACCCATAATAACCCTCTTAAAATCTATAAACATAAAAACCCACGGCTGTTCTACTAAACACTGACGTGGAAACTCTTCATCTGTCATATATGTTTAAAAAGAAAATATTAACTACTACACAATTGCATCCTGGAATGTGTAGATTGAGGCCTTTCACTTTACCGAAACAGTTTTTAAAAGATCAAGTTGTCTCAGTAGAGTGAAATTGTGTCTCTGACAGCTATTTAGTATCCACATCTTTTTCCTTACAAATGCAAAAGCTCTACAGGGACATGAACACTTTTTTCCGACTGCACAAACCAAGCACTTTGCCTTAAAACAACATGTTTATGGTCTCACATGCTTCATGTTTTCCGAGGCTCTGCAGAAGTATTCGGCGAAGGAGACCAAAGCAGCATCTGAGGTGAAGGTTGAGATGGCCTCGGGCTGCGTATGAGACGAAAGAGTGGGAGGGAAGGGAAAAATGGCTCATTGCTGTAGTTTGAAAGGACACATTATGCTGCATTAATCCAATTAGGAACACAAGACCTCAGCACACATCCGGAAACATCTTTATACCTTTATCCTCTGTATTTGCATGAACGGTTTAATGCTTGAATGAAATGACAGCTTTACAAACAGACATATGACATAGTAAATATTGACAGACATTGGCCAAATCAGTTTGTGGACAGTCGTTTGTTCGGGCACACAGACCGACCTTAAAAGTGCGAACTTCAGCGCTTCTGTTGTTGAGGTTGGGGGCCAGTAAACTCTTCCAGCCTTGAGGGTCATCCTTGTACGGGAGCTGTCCGGCACGCAGCTTCACGTAGAGAATGCCGTCTCTGGACAGGATGGATCTAGAACACAGAATGTACTCAAATCACTCTATTCTTGGTCACAGTTAACTTCCAAAACCGGGGGCCGGGTTCACGAAACATTCTTAAGAATAAAATTCTTCTTAACTGCCAATTTCTTCTTATTTTCTAACTTAAGAAAAAAGATAAGAATATTTTGTATTTCCAAAAACTTTTCTTAACAATGTTCTTATCTTTTTTCTTAAGATAACATTTAAGAAGTATTCATATTCCCGTGGAGCCACAACTATGCCTTCTTGGAGATAAATCAGTGGTACCCAACATAGCAAAACATGCATTGTATTACAGCTGCCAGAATGATTTTACGCAATTGGAAATGCCCCAAAACCCCAGACCTGAAAGATTGGATTGATGGGATGATTGAAATAGCTTCATATGAGAGCATGTTGGGGAGATTGCATGAGGGAGAAATGAAAAAAAACATGGGATTATTTTTGGCAACATGTTGTGAATGAGTAGGACTGCTTAACAATTGTTTATTTTCCATGTGCTTTTGTTTTGACTGTATTCCACTGATGGTGACTAGTGGCTGAATGTGTAACTCCAAAGGTGATTACTGAATACTGTGGTGATGTTCTCTGAAGTTTTGACTGTTAAACAATAAAAAAAAGTTGAATTAAAAAAAGAAAAAGAAAAAAAAGTGTTCATATTCCCGTAAATAACTTCTTAAAGTTAGGATAACCTCCAACCTATCTTAAATACTCAAATGTAAGAGGTTTAATGAATTTATTGGGTTGTTTCAAATATTAAGCATTACAACATAACAGTAGCTAGCTAAATATAATATATATTACTACTAGTACCATGAATGTGGACGAGTACTCTAAAGTGACACCGATCGATCATTTAAGCGTGTATGATGCGATGCGTATGTGATTAACTCCCGTCAAGCCAGTCACGACGAAAATAGTCTGCACACTTGTTATGATATCTACGGTAATCTGCAGGCAGCGCAAAAAGACAGGCTTTGAGGGGTTTTTCATTCAGCGAGTCTTCAGCAATACCCGCCTTTCAATCAAATAACACCAAATGACACCTTCTTCTTAAGTAAAAAATTAAGAACTTAAGAACTAGAACTTAAGAATTTTTCAAGAATTGCACTTAGGAACATTCTTACGAATTTATCTTAAGATTTTTCTTAACTTCTTTCTTAAGAAGATTTTCATGAATCCGGCCCCTGGTGAGCTGGCTTGCTGTCTACATAGGGAGCTGCCTTCTAAAGCAGCATACTAACTGAAATGGAACTTACTAAACATGTGACACACAAATA
Organism: Coreius guichenoti; assembly: GCA_039654105.1. Classification (NCBI taxonomy): domain Eukaryota; kingdom Metazoa; phylum Chordata; class Actinopteri; order Cypriniformes; family Gobionidae; genus Coreius; species Coreius guichenoti. The sequence continues at coordinate 37,565,597 of CM077179.1, read as the reverse complement.
GAGCTGATATTGATTAGTTTGAGATGTCAGGATGTCATTAAGCATAAAACTACACTACCGTTCAAAAGTTAGGGGTCTGTAAGATTTTTTTTATGTTTTTGAAAGAAGTCTACTTCAAAATGCTAACCAAGGCTTGTCTGGCTATCATCAATTTAAGATTGAACATTGGTCTGGGGAGTCTGCTCTGTATTTTCTACTGCACAAGAGGCGTGATCAACGAGCATAAGTCAAATGACTCTGTACGCAATTGGATAGTCCTTCAACCAATCAGACCACAAGAGGCGTGATCAACAAGCAACGACCCATCGCTTCTCTATCCGTCATCGTGTTAAACCCGCCAATAGCGCGCCAGGTGGATAAGCCAGTCTGTGATTGGTTCCCGCAAAAGTGTAACAGAAGCAGTAGAAATGAATATACAGGTTTCCAGACTGAGTTGCAGGGCGAAATCAAATCGCCGGCAGATCAGGCTGGGTTTACCCAGTCTAAACCAAGGCTGCATTTATTCGATCAAAAATACAGTAAAAACAGTAATATTAGTAAACATTATTACAATTTAAAAGAACTGTTTACTATTTGAATATATTGTAAAATGTAATTTATTCCTGTGATCAAAGCTGAATTTTCAGCATCATTACTCCAGTCTTCAGTGTCACATGATCCTTCAGAAATCATTCTAATATGATGATTTACTGCTCAAGAAACATTTATTATTATTATTATTATCATCAATGTGAAAACAGTTGTGCTGCTTCATATTTTTTGTGGAAGATTCTTTGATGAAAAGAAAGCACAGCATTTATTTGAAATAGAAAACTTTTGTAACAAATGTCTTTGCTGTCACTTTTGATCAATTGAATGCATAAAAGCTGAATAAAAGTCTTAAATTCAAATAAAATTTAATTTAATAACATGGTAGTGTGTATATAGGATGCACAAATTCTGGGTAAAACGGTCCATTTTTAAATTTGGTTCATCTATTTATATTAATTTAAATATGAACATTTCAGCATCTTCAAAGATTTTTTATTCCCCCACTGAGCTTGTCGCAGTGCATTCTGGGATTGCTTTATCTTGAAGAACATGTGTTGCTCCGTAGATTGCAAAAAGAAATTGCTGCCCACCTATTGGGAAAGTGTTCGCATCTGGACCGTGGCTACGATGCCTCAAAATACTGTCTAGATAGGCAGCTGAGGTTTTGGAACAAAGCTCAAAGCGGTTTAGTTTGACTCCATCTCTGTTAATCTACATGCAGACTTACTGCAGATGATGGGTTCCTTTACTGATGTCGATGTTTAGCTCCCAATATCTTGGACCTTTTACCTTAATCTGGATGCAAAGAGAAAAAAAATTATAGGTCAGATTGAGGGCGTTCATATGAGCTATACTTGGAAGTGGAAGTTTAATTTGTTACCCGTTTCAGAAGGTGAAGTTCAGGCAGCATGGTGGGAGCCATCAACTCCACGGTTGTCTCTTCGTACCACTGCGTCTCCTATTAAACATATACCACATGCACGCACAAACATATTAGAAACCTAACGCCTTGCATCACAACATATACGTCTGCTATGCGTGACTCTATGCCTGCGTGAGCAAAGACGTCTTTGTAATTGTTGTGAACAGCTGGTTCCCTTCCTTTGGCTGGCGTCATTTAATTGAAAAGATGAGTCCTCTCAAAGCAGCAGGAGAGACACGGTCAGACGCCACGGTCAACCTTCAACAGTCCTTCGCCATGTTTATCACCCAAGAATCTCTTTGATGCGGCCTAATGGCTTCACATGCAACGGGACTAGATGTTGTGCTACGTGCTAATTACGCAGTATTTAACAACAAATGGCATTCAAGTATATTTATTGAGAAAAAAAAAAAGTGATTTGAATAAAGAATTGGGATCATGAAACGTGTCAGATCTGAATGTGTGTTTGCAGTGCACTTTTGAGGAGGCTTTTTGACCTGGTAACGAAGGTCAAATTCATCTTTAATGATATAATATAAAATAAAAAGCTTATTCTAAAAATGAATAGCCACTATAATAGTATATAAATAATACTAAAATAACACTGGCTGTAACTGCATGTGAGTAAGTGTACGTTTTGAAAGGCATGCGGCACATACCTTGTAGGTGACATCTAGCAGAGCGTAGCAGGGTTTGAGAGTGTCCACGTCTACAGGAACCAGCAGACGAGGTTCTGCTGCGAGCACAGCCAGGTGGCGCAACGCCTGAAGGTGATACCTTCAAAGAAGAACAGGAACATATGTTTAGGAGAAACAAAAAAAAAAAGCTGATTTAAAGCTTGACATTAACACCCGCCAAATGCGTGTGTATTTCAGCAGTGGCATGTAACGCAGTCACTCCTACTAGCCACTTTGGCAGGATGAATTCTATATATATATATATATATATATATATATATATATATATATATATATATACATACATTTTTCAATTGTAGTCTTTTAAAAAGGCATCTGAAATAATAAACTAAGTGCAATGTATGTATACATATCGATACTGAAATATCTGAAACGCTTCCAATACTCATTTTCCGCAGAGCAGACACACGACACCAGCTGCTCTCTCTCTCTCTTTCATCTCTCCGACAGCGACTGACACACAAACCCGCCTCCACTCACTCACTCACTCATTTGCTCTGGATGAATATTGTTGGTGTTACAGAGCTTGAATTTTACTCATTCCTGCAGATTTTGTGCTCACCCAAAGTGCGGCACATAAAGCCGCCTCTCAGTACTAAATTTCGTTATTTTTCACTGCTTATTGCGCTTACAGTCAAATACACACAAAATAATGTCAAAATGCCGGTCTTGGCGAGTATTCACGTAAACACAGTCAGTTCTGTTTTAAATGAACGTAAATGGTTGAAAAAGAAAACACATGCGTAACAGTATAACTGATCCGTGCGTCAGGTCTTAAAGTGACAGGAGCCTAATAAACCTGCTGCCAAATTATGAGACAATATTAAAAAATATCTATATGGCAGTTTTTCCCCATAGTATTGATGTCAAAATTGTGAAAATGTTGAGTGGCTAGTAACTTTGGAAAACCACTAGCCACAGTGGCTGGTGAGCAAAAAAGTTCATGACAAGCCCTGCTTCCAACCTAAAACCCAAACCCATCCACCAGCCTGACACATAGCCGGTTGTAGTTAGTTTCAGTTACTGTCAAGTGAAAGGTTTATGGTCATCTCTATTTTTTGTGGTAGTGGCAGAAATCAAATACAGTCTCCCCAGAAAGTATGTGTACTGTACATTTTTTGCTGCGTGCGAATATGCCTATATAGTAGGTGAAAAAAAGTGTGAGCTGAGTAGCATGCCCAAATTCATAGTATTTTTAAACCAGTAGGCAAAAAGTACCTAAATGACCTACTACTTCCAGTGAGACTCTGAAGTGCGCATCCGATGGACACTTTACTATCCCATGATGCCACGGGAGAGGATTTGTGAATGCCATTGAAGCGACAAATATGATGTTGTAGGTCACATGACAATGACAACATGGCAGATGTAGTGCGTTCATTCATACTACACACATTCATACTATATAGAACGTACTTTCGGTCGTGAACTAAGTTTCAAACCAAATGTAGTACCTACTATACAGTATGCGATTTTGGACGCAGCTTAGACTTACGCAGCTTATTGTTTTATTTCAAACTCAAAATAATTTTTTTAAAATGTTTCATTTGAAAAGTGTGCTTGTGCTCTTTCTTTAAAGCACTTGCTTTGATATTTTGTCATCTAATGCAAAGACATTCACATGTTTTTAAGTGTAATACTTTTTGGGCCTAATGTATAAAATGACACGTTGACACCATATAGATACAGGCAATTAACACAAACACATTCACGATTCTGGGTAACAAGTTTCATTTACAGTAAAAGTGAAAGTGGTTTTCCTCAGAAGTGAAGACAATACAGCCATATTGGCTCATTGTGTGTGTGCGTGTGTGTATGTGTGTGAGCAGCTGATGTGTATCTACCTGTTGTCTGTGCTGTGAGCAGGAAAATGAGGATAAAGTGCACAAAGGAGGGCAGCAATGGCTGAGTTGGAGGTGCTGAGGGTGTATCTGTGGAAAAAAAAGTATGTCAAAAAAATTTCAGTCTGGACAAGTTTTTCACTGACAGCATATTACCAGCTGAGTGAGGGAAATGTAAATCAGTGAACAATGCAGGTGAACTGACATCGGAAAATTTGTACAATCCAAACAATGGACGCACATGCTGCATATTCAATTGTCCCAGGAGGCAATATTTCAGAGTGCATGTGGCTCACGCAATTGTGTTGCGAGGGGGAAATTGGTCATCTATTGTTCTCTGGTACTATTTGTGCTCTTTCAAAGGTCTCACTTAAAAATAATGGCCGAGTTGAAGAGTGCACTTGAACAGGTTCTGACAGGACGAGAGGCTCTTACTGTGCCTTTCATTGACCTGGTTAGAGGTCAAATTATTTTGCTTTAAAATGCTCAAGAGCCTGTGTACCGGCCCACCACACCACCTGCTGCTCACTGCATCACACACACGTGTTTCAATACATTTGTTATATGCCATTTTTCTCATATCTGCAGCAGCAAGAATGTAGGGTGGCATCTGGCATTTTTGGATAACGTAAATGATATGGTTCATGTGAGGTCATGTGGTTTCTTCCACTTTTAAACTTGGTGCATGAAGAAGCATCATTGCAAATTTGACGTCGATGATCCTCATGCATCGTGTGACCGAATGTAACTTTGAATATGCAGAAGTGTGAATGACATGAGGATGAATAAACGATGACAGAATTCCTTTGTGGATGAACTTCCTTTAATGCATAATTTAGCAGAGAATAAAATGTGGGGTCAAAGGAGATAAAGAAGCCATTTCGTAACTGAGGAAGTAATGTGATAAAAAGCTATTATTGTAGTTTTATAGTCAGAGGACAAAAATACAATAATACTTTATCTGCGGTTATAAATAGCATTAACTGCAGCTGACATTCTCATACTTTGCTTGGCCGTATACCAACAACCTTTGTCCTGAGGAATTATTCATGCCTGTGTGGGAGGAGTTACAAACCAAAGTTTAATATAGTGCTGCAGGAATGAGCCCTTAAACCCAGAAACACATTTTGCATTCGCATTTTTCAACTTCCGGTTCCATCTGTTACACTAAAAGACACACTTCAGAAGTTCAACGATCACCCGTTTATTTCTCATTCGTGCTCAGAGAAAAAACAACAACAACAACAACAACAACCACCGCACTTCCGGGTACTTCATAATAAGAGTTCCCTTTTTCCTTTCGGTAAACAGTCATGTGTAATCTTAAACAATATTCAGCACAGAGGTCTACATGTGCATGAACACATTTTTTAATGTCTTAAACTTACCATCAAGCGAATGGATTTTTTGTGAAATCTGAAATAAGGTCTGGTTTACACAAGCTCAAGACATTATTTCCATGTATTATACAACATAAAATATAATAATAAATAAAACTCAGTAATACCCCACTAATGATTCTTTTAAGCTTTTACATGTCTTGAGAAAGGCTAGATTGGACTATAGATGTTAGTTTATAGCCTAACTTAAGCTTTTTACTTCTGCCGACTGTATTTAGGCTTTAAAATTGGGTTCATTTGTGAAGATTATGTTGATAAACAAAACATGTAATAATAATAAACCTTTGTCAGTCACAGAGCTTACTTTGAGTAATAATTTACTCAAAATTATTACTCTATTAGCAATTAGCCTATTATTAGCCTATATACCTATTAGCTTTTTTCAAGGGAACCAGGGTGATGACAAATTCCGAGTTGGGAATTTTTTCCCACAAAAATACTTAGGAATAGGGGTTTGCTTTAAAGGGATAGTTCACACAAAAATGAAGATTAGCTCATGATTTACTCACCCTCAAGTCATCCAAGGTGTATAAGACATTCTTCTTTCAGACGAATACAATCGGAGTTATATTAAAAAGTCCTGGCTCTTCCAAGCTTTATAATGGCAGTGAATGGCTGACTCTGTTTTGAAGTCCATAAAAGTGCATCTATCCATCATAAAAGTGCTCCACACGGCTCCGGGGGGTTAATAAAGGCCTTCTGAAGCGAAGCGATGCGTTTGTGTAAGAAAAATATCCATATTTAAAACTTTACAAACGGTAATCTCTAACTTCCGCTAACTGTCGTACGCACATTCACGAGAGACTGGCGTTCCAGCAGATGACGTAGGACACAGGTGTAGTGTAAGTTCCGGTGACAAACGCAGAAGCGCAGAAGATAGAGCAAAACAAAACTTGGTTCTCGCGAGAACTAGCATATTCTCACCGGAGAGTCCTAAGTCATACACTGGAACGCCAGTCTCTCATGAACGTGTGTACAACAGTTAGCAGAAGTTAGAGATTATAGTTTGTAAAGTTTTAAATATGGATATTTTTCTTACAAAACGCATCGCTTTGCTTCAAAAGGCCTTTATTAACCCCCCGGAGCCGTATGGAGCACTTTTATGATGGATAGGTGCACTTTTATTGACTTCAAAACAGAAACAGCCATTCACTGCCATTATAAAGCTTGGAAGAGCCAGGACATATTTTAATATAACTCCGATTGTATTCGTCTGAAGGAAGAATGTCTTTGGATGACTTGAGGGTGAGTAAATCATGGGCTAATTTTCATTTTTGGGTGAACTATCCCTTTAAGCTATAGTATAGCTATAGCAATAGTGATGCTTGCCTTAGCAAACACTACTAAATAAAAACATAATAATGACTATAAAATGTGTAGTATGGGTAAAGATGAACTCTGAGCTGATGTGATATCAATTTTATATATTTCACTGAATGGTATTATGATTTTGCTAGAATCAAAATCAACCAACCTCCCTCCGCCCAAGCAGAGCAGGCCCAGGGCCATGTGATGGGCCATGTGAAAGCCATAGTTCATCTCGCCAAAGGTGCGTTTGTGGAGGAAGCGGCACAGCTGCAACACTTTCAAGTTCCCTGAACCAGCCATGACCATAGAAACCGCCAAGAGGACCATGCTCAAGCACGTCTGCAGGTTATACTGCCCTGTCTGGAGGACACCGAAAGTTGTGTGAACTTTGATTTATGAGATTTTTGGTGACATTAGGATAGACGCCATTGATGCCAATAAATACTTACCACCGTAGCCGTAGAGGTCGTCAAACACTGCATGAAGTTTCGGGCAAATTTGTACTAAAGGAGAAAGAAAATGCTTAGAATATTCAGACAACTTTTGGAAAAAATCACAAATCTGTAAGGGGGAAGTAAATGTCCTCTTACTAAACAGTCAAAAGCATCTGAATTTGCAGACCCAGCAAACCGGAATCCCACGGCCAGGCAGCCTCCGGCAATTATATAGTCATGAGCTTGACTGTGGAAACAGTGACAACTTCATTTCACTCAAAGGAACAAAATCTCTCAGATAGTCAATGGAAATTCATGTCAGACATGAGGACCGTTATAGAAAACACCTCCACATGAATGAGAAACAGCCTGTGGGCATAAGGATCTCCTACAAATCGCACAAGTCGATGAAAACAAATCAATCAAGAGTCGGCTGCTACTCACACTAAGGTCTCCATGTTAAGATCCTCAGAGACGGACGTCTGCTCCTGGTTTCCGATGTTTTCTTTGATGATCTGAAAACATGCTTATTTTTAGCTTTAATCGTATTAAAAGGGCCTGACACTGTCTACATGACATCACGTCATCTCTGTTCACTAACAATGACCAATAATGCGTAAGCTCAGTGCTAGAAGCCAGCAACAGTAAAATGGAAGACTTTTTGTATTTATTTAAAGCTTTGTCCATTTGTGGTTTCCATAAATGTTCAAGAAAGAAAATTTAACTTGAGGTCAGAGATTTTCCATTGACGTACATTGATAGAATGTTTAGCATTCAAACATTCCAAAAACTAACCATCAGCGATGATGTCATCGATACTTAAATATTGAATTGTGATTGGTCTTTTCTTTTTGTCATGCAAAGATAAGAATATAAAAGCAACATTAACAGAAACTGGATTTGGATTTGTACAAAACACTCTCAGAACTCTGGCTGTTGGGGCGAATTTCTAAAGCAAACAGAATAAAATTCTTAAACTGGATCTGCAACAATTGCAGCATGGTGAATTTACCTCACTATTAAAAGACACTTTTGAGACATCTCAATGACCTTCCTCTCCCTCCTTTCTTGCTCAATGACCTGCACACCACCTCTACATCTGAAGTGACCAAACAGTTCCACGTTTCACAACACAAGCGTTGCTAAATATTTGACCAACCTATGAACTTACAGGGAAGGGGGAAGTAAAAACATGACCTGAGGCAAAAAATGTGCTTCCTCTTTTGAGAAACTAGTTGGAAACAGAAAGCAATGTTGGATCCGGCAGTATGTTAGAGCTCGAACATACCTGAGGCACATTACTGGTCACCCAATCAGCATTGGGAACGATCTCGTCCCACATGATAAGACATCTGGCCAGCGTCTGTAGAGAGAACAAAGACACAGCTACTAAACACAAAAAGCTTGCTATGAATAAACATTTCACGCTGAATTGTCAAAAGGGAAATATTTGTGCATCCCTTTCTTTAGAAGCATTCATGTTTATTGGTTAAATCCTGTATGGCTCGGTTTCAAAACCTAGTGAGCTAGCTTGCCTACTCAGCAGATGCTTTTCATGGGGCTGATCACACAAAGCATTTTGGCATTTAAAAACGTGAGAATGGAATAAGAAAAGTTTATTAAAAGTTGACCATCTTTAGCTTAGACATGAGATGCGAGGGCAAGCCTTTTACTATGAAGGGCCAAAAGTCAAACTTGATTGAGGGCTGTGGGTCAAAATTAAATGTTGCATTATACCCAACTGTATTATATTAAAATTTATATTTTTCAATCAAATTAATTTATATTCTCCATTTCAATGCAAAAATAAAACAAAAAATATTTGCGAGTTTAGCAAAAGCATGGTGCTAAGCTGCAGGAATTTTAATAAGAGTAACTCTGCGTTCGAAATCGAATACTTCCCTACTAAATAGTATGCGATAAACAGTACACCAACAGAGTTGTATGTCTGAATTTATAGTATTCAGAAAACAGTAGGCGAAGAGTACCTGGATGCGGGGCCGGTTCTAGGCATGGGCAGGGGTGGGCTAAGCCCACCCAAACGTCTGCCTTGCACAACCAATCAGAATTTAGGAACTGATAGTGTTAATCTGTTTTTACGATTTGTGCACTGATTAAAAACAATCTGTGGTGGGCTCTGTGTTGAAAGGCTGTAGAATGCCCCAAACAATCACAAAAATAACACCAGAAATTTGCTGTTTTTTTTCCTTTATTAACTAAGTAATGGCGTGGCGCGTTAATCACGCACTTCAGTCTGTAGCAGAAAAGCAGAGGCTGACAATCACACGAGCGGAACGGGCAGAAATATTTGCTATTAAGGTGTGAATTACAAGGAGCTGTATTGGTGAATATGTATCTTGTAAATATTAATATGCAGCTCTGATTTGATTTTTGATTCACGCCAAGTTGAAATTAGCTATATAAAAAAACTTGCATACACGTGCATTTATTGCATGGACAGAGCTAGAACGTTTAAAATGCATATGCATAGTTCAGTTGAAACCTCTCTTTGGCTTGCTGTTAATGCTGTTAAACCGAATGTACGAGGCAAACAGCACTGAAAGAAGAATGCGCTGTTTATCTTTTAATCAGTTTAGGGCCATTCACACAGGACACGTTTTTGCGGTTAAAGCGGCAGACGCAGGTCAGTGCAGGTATGGAGACGCATTTTTTAAAAGTCATTTTAACTTGAGCGCCCCGTTTTTAAAGCCATGCATGATACTCAAAAGTAAGCGAGATGCGAGCACAACAGTAACGCGTCTAGGGTGATGTTTACATTTAAAAAACTATAGAAAAGTAGTGCAATGGAATGAAAAAACACACTCTGTGTAGCATTTAATTGCCCCTTTCAATTTTAAAATAAAACCCAAAAATAACCTGCAGGGAACGTTCTCTTTAGGTAAAAAAAAACAACACAACCAATAGAGAACGTTCCCAGAACGTTCTTATTTGGTTCCCCACAAAATAACCAAACGGGAACCTTAGGGGAACGTTCTGTGTTTACTGGGATGTAGGCTTCCATTCTGTTTTCTTTCCAAATTATTACTGGACAATAAAAAAGTGAAAATGTTATACAAAGTTATAAATAAATATAGTTAATAATATAAGAAAAATATCTATCCATCCATCCATCCATCCATCTAGTGTAGTAAACGCTACACGATGGCAAGTGGAAATACTGGTTTAATTCAGCCATATAGTATGTTTGAATCAGAAACTGATTCAGAAGAAGTGGAAGAGTGAATTATACAGGCTCGTCTACAAGTCGATGTATCTGAATGGTAATGCGTTTTATGTATCGCTCTCTACATTGTCGCTCACATGACGGTAATATGATTAGCCTTTTGTTTGACTACGTTGTCAAACAGCTAATAATGTGTTGCTAATGTTACACAAACCATAGTTCCCGTTTGTAATCTCAGAGTCAGACAGCTGCCTTCTGAAAATCAGCATCCTTAGAAACGCTTTAAACAACTCAGAACGTCAGTGGAGAAAGGCATATAGTTCATTATAACATAATACATCATATACTTAATTCACCTGCTATATTGCTAAATCTACCCGATTTTTCATATCAACAGAAAAATATATCGGGATAACCTGGACTCTCTTGAGACTCCCCTGCTTCAGAGAATAGTTAATGATATGCTAAAGCCCGCCCGCACGTTAACAGGATTGTTTACAACATATTTGTGACGTAGAGAACAAGGGCGATTTCAAACCGTGTTTTTGAGACTGTCTTTGGTTCACTGCAGTTTTTTTAAGGAGAAAATACTCAGCAATGGTGTTGACTTATTAATTTGCACATGGTTTGTCTTAAAGCACATTAAAAACACCACATAGACATATAAACAACATTAAAAACTTGATTATCACCACAGGGGGACTTTAAGGTTTTGGAACAGTGCCAGAAAGGAAGTGACATTCCTGTTGATTAACAGGCACAGCAGGCTAAAATGACCCCATATACGGCCTAAAAGCCATCGTAAAACATGAGAACACTTAGTACAAGGTGTGACTGAACCCAACGTGAGGTGTTAATGTGTAAGTCCCTGTGAGCCCAGAGGCTGTCGGCCCTGTAACGCTCGCTCACCCTCAGCAGCAAAAACTCAGGCTTGATGAAGTCCAGCAGGAACATGGTGTCTGGTGCTTTCAGCCAATCAGCTATAGACCTGGAGGAGTCCAGAGAGACAGGTGTGAATGTGAGAGAGCAGACAGGCCGAAAGAAGCCAGCTATAATCTTGCACTGCTCTTAAGAACTGAGGAAGATCTCGGCCTTTTTTTACACAAAAACATAAAACATTAAATTTTATACTTAATGAAAGGTAAGGTGTGGGATTTTTTTTTTTTTTTTAATTTTTGGGATTTTTAAATTTCTTATCCTGGTTTATTGCAACTATAATTTGTAAGTTGACTGAGAATATGCTGTAGGACTATCTGTTTGCTCAACAATGGAAGACAAAAGAGGGCAGAAGGGGCAGTAAAATCATAATATATTTGCATAATTAGTTTGGTGTTATTTTTAACAAACTATAAAAAAAAAAAAAAAAATTGGTAATTGAAATAAAGATGAAATAAAGTAAAATATAAATATTAGATGAAAAAGTGAAACTTGAAAAAAACTTAAATTAGAAATGTTGACTGCTGTCAAAATAAAATAAGTTCATAAATTACAAAAAACAAAACTGAAATAAAAACAAATTAAAGCTATATAGATATATTTAAAAGAAAAAACTAATAAATATGACAAATTATGATATAACAATTAATAATATTAAAATGAAAATATAAAAAATAAAAGCTAAATGAAAATATTAATAAATATTTTAATAGTATATAAATAATACTAAAATAACGCTGTGCTTGTGGCACAAAAATTATACAAAAACATTTCACCTTAATGCTTAAAGGGTTAGTTCACCCAGAAATGAAAATTCTGTCATTAATTACTCACGCTCATGTCGTTCATCTTCGGAACACAAATGAAGATATTTTTGATGAAATCTGAGGTTTCTGAACCATCCATAGACAGCAACGTCATTGCAACTTTTAAGGCCCAGAAAGGTAGTAAAGACATTGTTAAAATGGTCCATGTGACTCCAGTGGTTCAACCTTAAAATAACGACTTTATTTAACAATTTCTTCTTGTCTGTGTCATTCTCTGACGCTGCTGACGTAGTGTAAACAGTGCAACGCTTCCGAGTTCTACAGCAGAACGGCGGCTCACCATTGGCCAGCTCCTGCGTCAGCATCACACGCATGCGTCGTTGTGCTCACATGAACGGCATCGGCCAATGGTATGCCGGTATTATGATGTAGTGCTTCGAAAGCGCTGCACTGTATTTACTACGTCAACTGCATAGGAGAATGACACAGACAAGAAGAAATGTTGAATAAAGTTGTTATTTTTGGGGGATTTTTGTGCACAAGAAGTATTCTCGTCGCTTCATAACATTAAGGTTGGACCACTGGAGTCACATGGACTATTTTAACGATGTCTTTACTACCTTTCTGGACCTTGAAAGTTTGCCTATGGAGGGGTCAGAGAGTTCTCGGATTTCAACAAAAATATCTTAATTTGTGTTCCCGAAAATGAACGAAGGTCTTACGGGTCATGAGTGAGAGTAATTAATGACAGAATTTACATTTTTGGGTGAAATAACCCTTTAAATGTAAAGATGTGGTTCTTTGTTAGAAATGAAACTTAAGTGAGTGAAAAAAAAAACAACTCACCTATTATTTGTTTTCAGGTAAATCATGGCTAGAGCAAGTGTTGCACCAGGACAGGTCACGTCCACATTGATAGTGTCACCCTCCTAATAAAAAGAGTTACATTTACTCTGTGTTGCCTTTTGAATATTATTAGATAATGCAGTGTAAGTTCAGCATACTACAACACTATTAATTTACATTTAATTGTTAAATATAATTAAACATGCAAAATATAAATAAATACAAATAGATGGCATTTCAAACATTATTCATACCTATTATTCATCTATTTTTTTTTTCTGGAAATAGCCCATAATTTGTGTGCATGAAAACTTACTTATGGGTAATTCACACCGATAATATGTGCTTTGATCAGTTATATAAATTTTTTTTGCAAACTCAATTCAAATTAAATTTCATGCATTATGCATAAATATATATACAGATGATCCATGAAAATGCATGAATATTATATATATATATATATATATATATATATATATATATATATATATATATATATATAGCACATATTCATGACTCCACCTTGATCTGATAGCTGGGAGACTTGTGTTTCTCTCTGTTGATGCCAGCATGAGTGCGCCGATGACCTCCTACCATATACTGATAGAGCTGCTCGGGCACGTTCAGGTCGGTCATCCCGATCAGGTTACTGCCGTGCTGCAGAGAAGTAGAGAGCTGGGTAAGCGTGGGAATAACTGCGGTTCCCATCTCTCATAGGTGCACATCGCAAGCTGTTTCTAAATGAATACTACTTCAAATACTAACTCCATCATCACTTTAATAGTACAATACCACACAGGCTAAAGGCCCGTTCACACCAAGGACGATAACTATAACCAGATATTTGGGATGCACTGATGTATCGGCCAATAATTGGTATCGCCTGATAAAAGCAATTATTTTCACTATTGGATGATTGTTTAAAAAATAGCCGATGATCAAGGCTGATTACATCCTGTCAATTAAAAGGGGGTGGAAAACGTGTCAGACTGCAACTCATAGTGTGTGAAGAAAATGTCTCATGTTGAATTTAAGGCTGTCGAAGTTAATGTGACAATAACGCATTAACAGTTTAAAAAAATAGCGACATAAAAGCAGGCTCTATTTGACCCTATGAATCTCACATAGTTCAAGCCAGGGTTGCCAGATCTGCGCCTTTTCCCTACACCAAACATTATTTGTAGCGCACCTCCCATCCAGTAATCGCAAAGAGCTTTGTGCTTTGTTACGTCTGATAAGAAACTAAGTCTCAGCTTTCAAATTCTGACCATTTTATCACGAAAGTCAAACAATAAATGGTGTTTTGACGCTGTAGCGTCTCAGTTCAAGCAGCAGCGCAGAGCCTTTTCTTACAATTTACTACAAGTTATAGCATGAAAAAACATGCATGAACATCAAACTGTATTTTTAAGTCAATTAAAAGATACTGCTGTTGGTCGACTTGGAAATACTAGTTTCCATTGTTTGCACATTTAATGTTTTGCTTTAAATGTTGATGTTACATCAATATATGTGTATATCTGGAGCGGAAAACAAAATTTCATTTTACCTCAGATTTTGCAGGTTTTCTCTGTGCAACTCGCGGCGGGTTCAGAGAAAGATGAGCAAAGGTGAAGGAGCATTTTGAAAGCCTACACAAAACTTTTCCATTTTCTTCTATGTCATGTACAAATTGCATATAATAACAGCTTGCTTATAGGCTTGTTATACTACCGGTTATGAGGAACAATACGGTATGAAATTTTATTGCAACATCTCCGTTTAAACGTTTATGAAATTAGTCGTTGCGCACATCCCTAGTCTTGTGGAATCACTCAATCAGTGTTTCAACCATGGAAAGACGTCAATAAAACAGCTCGTGAACAATATCACGTAATGTTGCATTTACCTCAGAAAAGTTATCCAATGTTCACAGTTCATTAGTTAGCTATAAAAAAACACTAGAGAGGAGCTTATTTACTGTTAATGTATGTTTGAATACATTTGTCATGAAGACAAGCGTTTATTAAAACTACCTGATGTGCAACTGAGTTGTACATAAACACTTTTGTACAACAGTTTTTATTTGAGTGTATTTATATCTACAAATAGAAATAGTTTGGGCTTTTAACCTCTAATATTAAAGTATTGTACCAAATGAGAGGGTTCCCTATATAGTTTAAAGCATTAGTTGGGAGAGATTTAGTTTTTTTTTTTCAGCTGATGAACGATAAAAACAATGACAGCCAATCAGAAACCATCCTGCTTTAAGTGCGAATATACAGAATGATATTGTCCACTTGTGTGGTCGCTAATATAGTTATCGTTAAAGTTATCTTTATTAGTAATAGTTTATGGTGTGAACGAGCCTTAAGACTGCTCTACCAAACAAAGACAACAACGTCACTCTAACATAACGTCTTTTCTATTACATAAGGCTATGTGCAATACTGTATGTTACATTCACTTAATAAGAGTGATAACTGTGTGTGTGTGTGTGTATATATATATATATATATATATATGATCAATTCTGTTTTTACTCTGTGTACCTTGGTACTATTGTCTGTATTTATTGTCAATATTCACTGTCTTTTTTAGTCCTCGTGACTAGTTGTGTCCCAAATGACGCACTATACACTATGTATTTATGCACTCAACCGTGTAGTGTATGAACTTTATAAGGTTATTTTGTCATTCAACATTGGAGTCTGATAGCCCCTCCCCTTCTGTTGAGTGCATGAAGT
Source organism: Coreius guichenoti (assembly GCA_039654105.1). NCBI lineage: Eukaryota > Metazoa > Chordata > Actinopteri > Cypriniformes > Gobionidae > Coreius > Coreius guichenoti. Next base: position 37,550,001 of record CM077179.1, on the reverse strand, counting down.
GTCCAACATTCCACACTTAGTTTTTTTGGTTAATTAAGTGCATCATCTGGGTATTTAAAGTGCATGTTTTCTTTTTGGAATTTTAAGTGTGAACACACTACTTGCACTATTTATACTACAAATAATATATTTAATTTATTCTAATAATTTATTATATTAAATAATTTATACTGATGGAACGGTGTTCCATGGAAAATGGAAAATGATAAAATTCAGAAAATGCTTTGGAAACACTCACCCCAAGGCAGACCATACCAAGCGCCAGTCCTGCTGCTAAAGAGTAGGACTCCCTATCCGTACAGTACTCCATCTCAGGACCAGGTGGACGTCCTTGGGAACGACACAACAGACAGCTGTTTCGGTCTCAGATATAAGACAAGTTAATATTCAATCGTGAATGAGCACAAATGAGAACAACAGCTCATTTTATTTCATGCGAAACCCTGAACACACACACACACACTAACCAATCTCTGCCAGCAACACCTCCGCATTGTGCCGGTGACCGGTGCCCTGGTAAACCAGACCGATGCCGACCACAGCGGCCACTTGCACGCTGTGAGGCACATCCAGCTCCGTGGAGGTGGGCGGCAGCAGCGCGGGGATGTGGATGCTTAGCAGACGGGTGATGGACATGTCCATAGTGCCCAGTTTAGCAGCAGAAACACCCAACAGCAGCCCGATACTCGTCATTTCGTGACCCTGAGTCAGAGGAGACAAGATAGAACCATGTCATAATATGTTCATATGTTATAATATAGCCTAAATAAACAACAAGCCCAAATGATAATACATTATTAATTATTAATATATAAATATAAAAAGATAAAATATGTTTTATTATATGATTTATATTTATTATACATACATAGACACATTAAATAAATAAATAATATATAAATACATATATACACATATATATATATATATATATATACACACACACATACACACACACACACACATACATACATACTTGCTCTCCCCACTGTACATATGTATGTGTGTGTGCGCATGTATGTATGTATATATACAGTGGGGAGAACAAGTATTTGATACACTGCCGATTTTGCAGGTTTGCCCACCTACAAAGCATGTAGAAGTCTGTAATTTTTATCATAGGTACACTTCAACTGTGAGAGACGGAATCTAAAACAAAAATCCAGAAAATCACATTGTATGATTTTTAAATAATTAATTTGCATTTCATTGCATGACATAAGTATTTGATACATCAGAAAAGCAGAACTTAATATTTGGTACAGATTTTTAGATTCCGTCTCTCACAGTTGAAGAGTACCTATGATAAAAATTACAGACCTCTACATGCTTTGTAAGTGGGCAAACCTGCAAAATCGGCAGTGTATCAAATACTTGTTCTCCCCACTGTATGTGTGTGTGTGTGTATGTATATATACACACACACACACACACACACACACACACACACTTTAATCCATCAACTCTCTCCATGAATGACTTTGCAGTGAGCTATGCATCCTTGGGACTGACATTAACACTTTATTCATTCATTAAACTCACTCATTCATTAATTTTTACATTTGCATGAAGTAAAACAGGATGTTTTTCTGGCAGATTCTTGTAAAACAGCAGGAGTACTATCAGAGACTAGAAAGCCTGGCCACAGATCTCAGTGTGAGTGCGGGCAGTGTAAACACCAAACTAGCTAAAGGCTTGATATAGCTTATAGATTACAGATAGCTCAGCGACCACAGAAAGTATCAACAAAGCCTGGCCTGACTGGAAATGAGAGAGCAGCACACGTTACTGCCCTGTGAACTGTCAGAATGAAACTCAGCTCTACGTTCGACTTTCATGTGAGAAAAACAACAGGATGAGAGCAAAAACCCCAGAAAACATGCAAACCTGACAGCTCCAATGCTGAAATGGCGAGATAAGAGAATTAGGGGAGGAGGAGGAAGAGGAAGAAGAGATCTTTGGTTTTCAGGAAGAGCCTCTACAATCTCTAGGTCCATTAGCAGGAGAGATGCAAAAAAAAAAAAGAAATCCAACTAAGTGCGGCCCACTTCAAGGCTACTTCATCACAGAGTGTCCAATTCTCATTAAGCAAAACTTAACTTTTTAAATAACTTCTTCAATTCCATTGAAAGCCATTATGCTAAATTGGTCTTGTTTTGTTCTTCTGAATAACCACTAGAATGAACATCGCCCGCAACTCCTGATTCCCACATAGATCTCCATTATAGATAAGCGCAGGTGACTAATCTAAGGTGAATCATCCTGTTAGTTACACATAAATGTTTGGATTCGTCACATGCTACACGGGCAATCTTTGGTAAACATCTGCTCATGTCTTACAGGTGGTCACAGTAGATTTCGTGTTACATTTGCATACATACACAGGTGTTTATTACAAAAAACAGGGCCATAGGACCAATCTGAAATGTGTAGATGGATAATATGCTAATTATTTAAGATGCAAATTAATTACAAGACAATAGCTACGTTTACATGGATGCCTTTTGCTTCAATCGGAATGAAATCATTCTGATTGATGAATCCTATGAACGCTAAATAAAGTGAACAGGTTATATGTCACAAACTTCAAATCGGACTTTATCTTACATGACATGCGCGCACTGCACGAATATACTGAGTTTCCCGCTGTTGGCACATGCTAATCATCCTCCTACCACAGCTTCGCTTCTTTGTTTTAAAAAGGAGACTTTATATTTATCTATTTCGGGTCCTTATTAGGAGATGACGAGCACACAAAGCTGTGTGCAGTGCCTCTAATCAAGCAGTAAAAACGGCCCTTCCCACGGCCAAAACAAGGCGTCTGTACATGAGAGTCCAAAGCGAGACGTGGGACAATGTTGTCTTGCACTACTTTACATAAGAGGAGTGTAAGGATAATATTAGGCCTTGTCCACACTAATATGTTTTCATTTGAAAACGCATCTTTTTCTCTCCATTTCCCATCCATACGGAGATGGTGTGTTTGGCCTGCGAAACTGAGCTTTTAAAAAATGCTTTCCCAAGTGGATAAATTTGAAAATGCAGTTTTCGCGTTGTAGTGTGGACTGTGAAAACTGAGGTATTTGTAAACGATGACGCATGTTTAGTCATGTGACGCATATTGAACCGATAGCAATGTATGTTTATACCACTATTGCACCTGTTATGTGTTATTCACTTTCACACGGTTGCTAAAGATGTTACTTTGTACACTATGCATATCACAGTCCTGCAAAGATGACAGAAAATGTACTCGCAATTGCTGTCCTGCGGCAACATGAGCCATTGTGTTTAAGACTAAACATAATAATGGTAAGTGAGTGCGACCTGGACGCATCAGTGAATGGTGAGATATTTTGCTAGATAAAATGATCCTGCCAGAAGAATAGCATGAGAACGTTATTATGTCTGTTCCATCTATATCATCTCAGTGAGCTTTTATGAGGGTTTACATATGCGCATTATGGTGAATTTAGTGTTTTCCGACATTTAGAAACTTTTGGAAAATGCTTGAAAAAGCTATTTTGGAAACGCCGTTTTCAAATGTATCTGGATTAATGTAGACGCAGCCTTAGATTGATACGACAGTCATTTATAACACTATATTCAACAACAGCTCGTTCTGTGTGTCATTCGTCATTGTGCAATTTCTACGTCATTGGATTTCTGTTCCAGTTTCGGTTTTCAAGTGTTTACATGACCCATCGAATGGATTAGAAAAGGTTTAAACCACCCCTTACAATCCAAACGAAATTTGAATCGGATTTGACCAATTCATTCCAATTGACGTGGTTACGTGACTTTTTTTAAATTCCGATTGTGGTACTGGTCAGATTACAATGGGCTCCATATAAACACAGCTAATCTGTTGCACTGTGGCCAAGCAAACTGTTCAAATACAAAGATTATCTCCCAGGAGGAAAAAGGGTGTGGAGCCAGGTTTATTATCATTAAGTGTAATATAGTGAAATATAGCTGAAATAAATTAAACTATAAATATATTAGATGAAAAAATTACACTGAACTAAAATAAAAATATTGCCTTGGCAACTAAATAAAATACGTTTAAATTGAAGCACTAAAATTACTAAAGGAAATATATAAAAACTAAAACTGAAATTAAAATAAATTAAACCTAAACAGTAATATAAAAAAAACTAAAATAAAAAACAAAATTAATAAAAATTTAACTAAAATTAAAAATTCAAATATAAAAATAAAAAGCAATTATTTATAAAAACAATAACAGTACATAAATATTACTAAAATAACACTGGACCATGGAGAGTGGCATTATATCCCATATTCGCCATACGTTTTCTCTCACGATATAATAATCGTCCCATCTGAGGCTGTAACTGACCTTGGTGAGGTAGTCATGAATGTTAAGTGTTGCTAGTTTGGTGAGGTGGCCGTTGAGGCCCAGGGCCATGAGGAAGCCAGCGTACTCGTTAGCCAGGTCAGCACTTTTGGGTTTGTTGTAGGCAATCCAAGCAGATTCCACCTGGGAAGCAGGGGCGATCTTAAGACCAGCCGCCACTCCATTATGAAAGCTGGGCCAGCTGGTCATGTTGGGCGGCACGTCGATGTTACCGCTGTTCAGGTCCACCATGGTGTTCCTAGGAGGAGCACGGCCTGGAGAAGACAAAAGAGTTTATTAACTAAGATACTGCATTGCTTGCTGGGTTCAACAAAGAAAAAACGGTGCATTTTACAGTGGGAAAGTGAGTAGTAATTAGCTAGTAAATTGCAGAGGAAGAGGTTTATTATAAAATGACAAATAAAATCAAATTGATGCAAATAGTTAATAAAAAACGATGCCTTTTTTTGCGCAGAAATCGTACCCATTTCTTACCCGTTTGATTTGTGTATGACTGATATGCATTTCATTAATTTTTACAGTTTGTTTATGTTAAAATCCAAATGGATTGAACACTTATATGCAATTCAAATATATAAATTATAATTAGGCCTAAATATTCTTTTGAGAGTGGTTGCCAGGGCGTTCTGGGTGGTTACTTAGTAGCCCAAGTTGAAAAAAACCCACCCAAATGCCTACATATGAACAACACCACTAAGGGTCCTGGGAAAACCTTTCCTCTTTAACTGACATGAAATCGTTGAAGATAGTGTGAAAGATATAACGGTGGTGGGAAGGGTCGGATATTTGCAACTTCTGGGCACAGTTACTGCCAACGAAATTCAACAAGGCTCTTAAAAACTGTCTTGCTAGCGCTGTAAAACTATTCATTAGAAAACTTCAAAAACATGGGCGGTGGTTTATGAGAGTACCAGTCAGGTTGAGTTTGGGCACAGGGAGTGGTTCGGTTGGCACAGGGTGGTATGAGAAGAGTGTGAAGAGTCCTCGTCCCACTGGAAGAGACATGGTGCGCTGGCACAACTGTAGCAGTCTGCAACAAAAATAAACAGCAATGATGAATTTTGATATTTCCATATCACTGTCAGGCAAAACCTTGCAACTCTATATTTTGCCATTTTAATTTTTTTCCATAAATCATTACTATTGGTCACCCTTTACATCTATCTGTGGGTTTTCCAAATATTTAACCAATGAAAAGTATTAAAAATTGCTTGTGACTAAACCTCATAACTTCATTGGATCCTCAAACTGTCGGTACAACCTCGTAAAATCTGCTTGTTTGTAATGGAAGGGTAAATAAACAACTGTTCTTTGAATTCTTTCTTTACTCAAGAAACACTATATATAGTATATATAAAGGCTAATGTTTTATGTATTTGAGGAGCGAAGAAGAGTGCATGCAAGTCATAGCCAGAACTGTCTTAAATAGTGTAAGAGAAATATTATTTTCCTACGGGTATTCAATCAATACCACTGTTTATACATGATTCATTTTGTTAATCTTACATGAGTTACTTTTAATCCATTTTGTTTTGGACATGTATGTGTGTGTAAATCCATTTTTTTTTTATTGTATGTACTGAAAGCAGACACTCTGCCTTTAATGTTACTCAATATATGATGCTTTTGACAGAAGGACTAGAGGAGGAGGACAAAGTAATTGCTTCTAGAGAATGTTAACAGTTTAAGAATGTAAGGAGACGAACTGAAGGTTTCAAGCAGGTCACTGCCCAACGGAGGTTATGGCGTATTGTTGTAAGTTATCCGAGGTACTCAAATGCAAGGCCTCAGATAACTACAGAGCACAGGCCCCACCTTCCATCACACTCTTGGTAGAAGACTCAGATATACTGTCTCTTTTATCTCTTTTTTGTCTTGTTCTCATGCTTCAAGTTTTAATCTGCAAATGCGTCGAGAAACAATGTGAATAATGCTTCTTTCTGTAGTCAAGGTCAGTAGGCCTGGGAAGAGTCTTAGGGAGTCAGATAAAATGTTTCTAATTAGAAAAATATTTACGTACGTCAGGTGGGCATAATATGGGATGTTGAGGAAGACCAATGTGGATGAAGATGATCCGGAAAGTGTACATGTATGATAAAAGGAAGTAAGAGGCCTTATGATAATCTGTTCATAATTTAACTTGCATACTACAGGCTCATTCAGGTATTTTCAACTCCGCAATTTTGCCTAACTTCCTCAGTTTCCCTCAATTACCAGAAAAATCTCTGCTTGAGAATTTATTGTCAGCTTCTACAGGTGGTAGTCGTATATCCTCTATCTACACCATGTTACTTTCATTTACTACATCCTCTCTCTCCTGCTTGAAGACAACTTGGGAGAATGAGTTGCAAATCAAGTTATCGGAAGAGCTATGATCGGAGACCCTTGCTAGAGTTAATTCTACCTCTGTATGTGCTCGGCTAAATCTCATTCAGCTAAAAGTCTTTCATCGAATTCATCTGACCAAAGCTAGACTTCATAAATCGTTCCCAGAAACAGAGGACTCTTGTACCAGATGCTCCTTCCCTCCCACTGATCACACCCATACATTCTTTAGCTGCCTCATATTGGGCTTCTTTTTTGACTTCATGTCTAGGGCTCTGCACGTTTCTCTATCTCCATGTCCTATATTTGCCATCTTTGGCGTGTCTCACTCGCTTTCGCTTCTCTTATTGCTAGAAGGTGCATCCTGTTGCATTGGAAGTGTCCAAACCCACCCCCAACTGGGTGGTAATACATATTATTATTATAATTGCTTATAGAGACTGCTGATATTTTCTAATCCTCTTGGGGGGGTTTTGGGGTGGGGGTGGTTACTCTGTCTTCGTTTTTTTTTTTTTCTGGGTTAGGGTTTTCACCACAATAGTCTGTGCATAGCACTTCATGTTTTATAGCATGAGTTTTTGGCCAAATAACAGAACAAATTGAGCACCCACATAGTTACAATAAACTTTATAACCTGTAAGTTGATTAAAGCATAATGCCGTTCTAATGACGGACAAAACATGTCCGAACTTGCTGGTCAAAAACCTCGTAACTCCATTTCAACTTGATTTTGGGCTCCAGACTAACATTTGAGAGCAGTGGCACCGGCACCAGCACTACTAATTAATAATAAAATTACTATTGTTTTGCTAATAAGTGCAGTTACTAATAATATTACATGTGTGTTTATTGGAAAGTCAAATAATAAGTCAAATAAGTGCTCCTCCGCCGCCAACTACTGGTTATAGTGGTAATTTTATGCCTTTTTTAAAATTAAAAGTGCTTGGTTGCCACAAAGTGTTAGTTTTCCTACACCTTTAAACTTTTAGTTTTAAAAATCATCACATTAAAAATAAATAACATTAAAATTTGATAATATTTAGAGGTTTGAAGTGCTGGAAAAAGTGGGAAGCACTTGAAAGCCCTTGAAAAGTGCTTGAATTTCACTCTCAAAAGGTTGTACTAACCCTGAGATGAATAATGTAAAAAAAAAATAATAATAAAAAACATTCTACAGACTATTTCTGCCACAATACCATGTGGTGTTACTACAGTAAATCCATGGTGAATGTTGGTGATTTGTGGACTGAAACCCCTGAACTTCGTTCATGGCACAATGTTTCTCCTGGTTTCCACGTCAGCGCTGTTTGATGTCTGTGGGAATTCTGCGCCGAACGCTTCCCACTAGATCTCGCAGTAGCGATGTTATTAATTCTGTGGCGAATTCAAACGCTTTCTCACTGTATCTCCAGCGCTATGTAGTAACGGTGTCGCGTGATCGAGATCGGCCCATGTATGTGCGCACGCTGTGCTGTCTATTATTGCTCCGAGCTGATAAACAGTCCACGCAGTGCAGCTTAAACTTCCTGAAAAGTAGCAGTTTTGAAACATACAAGGTTTCCACCTGACAGCGATGATATACACTTCCAGGGCACATTTCAAGGTATTTGTGTTTTCTTTCTTTCTTTACAGATCCTTTCAAAAGACTACATTCTTTAAAATCAAGGTTCCACAACAGCAATGCCATAGAAGAACCATTTTTGGTTCCCCAAAGAACCTTTCAGTAAATGGTTTTCTTAGTGTGAAGAACATTTTAAAGACCTAAAGAACCTAGCTTTTTCCACTATAAAGAACCTTTTGTGGAATGGAAAGATTCCATGGATGTTAAAGGTTCTTCGTGGAACAGTAGATGCATACCATAAAGAACCTTTATTTTTAAGAGTGTACAGGACTTTATTTTCAAGAGAATCAGACTGAGCATGCTCACTTGTTCTCTTTCTCCTCAATGTACTCATGGTCACTGACTTCAGGCAGGTGGGGCACATTGACCCGGACGGGTCTGGAGCTCTGGAGCAGACGCCGGACCTCCTGCACCCTCAGATCCTGACTCCAGATCAGCCCTGTCACCTCCGGGCGCAAGTCTGTCATACCGTCCTCCTCCTCATCGGCATCGCTGGTCACTGGCGGCTCAAGCATTACGTTCAGACCGACAGTCTAGGGCAAACACAAACACACTGAATATACAATGAAAACACGTCGTTTAATTCTTTCCAATGCAGCATTCACTTCACATCAGAATTACTGTAATTACACATTCTAAAATTAGAAAATACCAGTCTTAAATACCATATTCAAGTCTTCAGCCCAATTCAGACAGTAGTTGTTTTAACTGGTGACGTGAGTTACTTTCAGCACTGCCACTACCCAGGAGACAACAATTCAAAATCGTTTTTGGAAGCCAAATATAGTTTTAAAAATCTGTTTTGAACCCCACCTATGTGTCCTAGGGTTTCTATTTGATGCTTCGCATGATAATGAATATGCAAGTACGTAGACATGAATAATATGTCTAATATTTTAATTTAAAAGAAAAAGAAAGCAACTTCAGTTAAAGATAATTAGGCAGCTTATTGTATTTTGTATATTACTATTGATAGTATCTTAATACAGGAGAGTTTACATTTTATCTAATAATAAACAGTGTTGTTACTGTTAACTAAAACTATTAAAAATAATTTTCGGTAAGTGAAATACAGTTTAATTAAAATAAAACAAATATTATATGAAAAAAACTGACCTTAAAAAAAGTTACAAATTAAAATAAAACTGAAAATATAAAAAAAGCTAAGTGAAAATATTAATAAATATTAAAATAGTATATAAATAATACTAAAATATCACTAATAATAAATCAAATGCATAAAATACAGGTCAACAGTGGAGTTCAGAGCTAAATGTGTTGCCATACATGCACAGCTCTGACCAAACAAAGCAAGATCTTGTTTCTTTACATATGATTCACTTTCTTACCGATTTACGATTGGCTAGGGTGACTTTGTGAGCTTGCTTGGTCAGGTCCTGTCGTCCAATCAGAGCACAGACCTCCTCTGACCAATCAGAGCACGGGTGTTCTCTGCACTGGTAGATGGCATCTCTGATTGGCAGAGCCACACCAAACGGTACTGACTCCAGATCCTTCAGTGTAAATCCTGAGGTAAAAAACAAGCATGCAAGAGTGCATAATCACATGGCCCTCGTGACAAGCTTCAAATATAACTAAGCTTGTGTAAACTAAGGTAAACCAACAAACGCTGCAGGATCTGAGAAGGTTGTTTTTGACCAGACACCACATTCTGGGCTAAACACAATAGAAATTTAGGGGCTTTAATAGCATAGCATGTGTTTTATACGTGAATGCAAATGCTAGATACCCAATTCCGATTTTACAGGTCACTGCTTTCTGAAATGTGTCAGAATGGAAGTACACACTTTTTTTCAGCGTGCAGTAAAAAATCTTTAGTCTATATAGTTAAAATAGAACTGTTTGCATGTTTATAGCTAGATTACCTTAATAATCAGAGCTTGACATTAACGTTTTTGCTCACCAGTCACTGTGGCTAGTGGTTTTCCAAAGTTACTAGTCACTCAGCATTTCACTGGCCACAATTTTGACATCGATACCATGGGGAAAAACTGTCATATAGGTATTTTTAATATTATCTCATAATTTGTCAGCAGGAATATTAGGCTGCTGTCACTTTAAGACCTGAGGCACGGATCAGTTACACTGTTACACATGCGTTTTCTTTCTCAACTGTTTACGTTCACTTAAAACAGAACTGACTGTGCTTACACAAATACATTTTGTGGAATTTGTGGAAAAACCGGAATTTTTACATTATTTTGTGTGTATTTGACTGTTTAAGCGCAATAAGCAGCGAAAAGAACTCAATTTAGTCCTGAGAGGCGGCTTTATGTGCGCCTCTATGAACTATGGATGTGAGCACAAAATCTGCAGGAATGAGTAACATTATGTGCAATACACACAATCCCACGCCGAAGTTCAAGCCCTCTAACACCAACAATATTCATCCGAAGCAAATGAAGCGAGTGGAGCTGCGTTTGTGTGTCATTTCGCTGTCGTAGAGATGAGAGAGAGAGAGAGAAAGAGCAGCTGGTGTCGTGTGTCTAAAATGAGTATTGGATGTGTTTCAGATATTTCAGTATTGATATGTATCGAAAAATCCATATTTTTGACAACACTATATTGCACTTGGTTTATTATTTCAGATGCCTTTTTAAAGACTACAGTTGAAAAATGTATATATTCTATATAAAATTCAACCTGCCAAAGTGGCTAGTAGGAGTGACTGCGTTGTTACAATAACGTGAAATACACCCGCATGTGGCGGGTTGGTGGGTGTTAATAACGCATCTGAATTAATGACATTTGAAGGAAACTCTATCACCTCCTTAAGTACTGAGGTTTGTTACCACTAGAGAAACAACAATGCACGTTAAAGTCCCTGTAAAGGCAATTCTGAGATTTGTTTCTAAACACATTATAAATGTTAGAAATGTATTGCTGAAACCTGTTACAAAGACTGAACTGTATAGTACTGAATTGTGGAGTTAGACCGTTAAGCAGTTTTTCACCATTTCTGTGTTCAGGATGTTTTGGGCGGGGCTAAAACAGTGGCTCAATGACGCACTGGAGCCACTGAGCATATAGACCCTCCCCTAACACTATCATAACTAGAGCACATTCGCATCAGTTCGCCCGCTTGATCGCAAGTTACTGTCAGTACCGTTAGTTACTACAGCCTACAACTTACAAAACAGCTTACAAAACAAAAACGATGATATCAAGAAGAGGTGGATTCATTTTGTGAAGAGCCACCTTGATGGAGAGCTGAGGATCACCACCAACACCTGCCTCTGCAGTGACTTTACACCGGATAGTTTTACAAACTTTCATCGGAGACAAGTGGGATTCACTGATAATCGGCTGCAGAATGGGGCCGAACCGACTATCTCCCACCCCGGCCTTCATCCTCCCGTCCCGCCGACATCTGGTGCCGTCGTGTGCTTACGGCAGCTTTCCCGCGAGTGGGTGTGGTTTCGGCGCAGACAGTGGGCACGCCCCCAGCGTCTGAGCGCAGAGAATGCTGCTTATTTTTTTCAAGATTTTGATAATATTTTATTTACTTGGCAAATTTTTTTATGATTCAAATTTGGCTGGGTGGTTAATAACACATTTGTCTGTGGTGTGACAAACTCAGAACACATGTTTAATTTTGACTTTACAGGGACTTTAAGTGTTTTGTATTGTGTCGGCCAAGCATTCGCATTTGCAAGTGTGTACTTGTGTTGAGTGTTTTTGGATCAACAGGTTGTGCTGTGTTCCCGGAATCGCTCTAACCTGCAGAGGTCAACCACACCACCAGCTTCTCAGCCAGGCATCCAGATGAAGGTGCGGGCTTCACGCTGCTCTGCCTGTGGAACACACCCGACAATCAAACACACTGGAGGAACTAAATCAGCTGACTAGAATTTATGAGCCGAGACTTATCTACAAAAACAAACATAAGGCACATGACAGTATTCATGAACCACATGTACCTTCTCAGAAAAGGATCACTGATATTTTTCTTTTGCCCTGTGAAAACATGGACCAACAAAATCATCAATCATTCATATACATAGTCAAAAACACTTTTTATCTTCTTTTTCCCTGGTTTTGTATTATCAAAATTTACTTGGATGTTTTAATTTATTGTAATGTATTATGATATAAATAAAAGTGAATAAGATAAAATATGAAAAAAAAAAAAAATGTAATAAAAAATATACTACCATTCAAAAGATTGGGGTCAGTCAGATTAATGCTTTTATTCAGCAAGGATGCATTAAATTGATCAAAAGTGAAAGTATTTTTATTTCAGTTCAATTTTTATTTCAGATAAATGCTTTTCTTTTAAAAAAGTTATATTCATTAAATAATTAAAAACCAAAAAATTGTATCAAGGTTTCCACAAAAATATTAAGCAGCACAACTGTTTTTAACACTGATAATAATCAGAAATGTTTCTTGAGCAGTATATCATCATATTAGAATGATTTCTGAAGGATCATGTGACACTGAAGACTGGAGCAATGATGCTGAAAATTCAGCTTTACATCACAGGAATAAATTACATTATATTTAAAAAAAAAAAAAAATAGCTATTTCAGTTTCGGGGGAAAATTGCAAAATATGCTGGTAATTATTTACGAAATACTTATGAAAAAGTAATATTACTTGTGATGCACGTATATATCGGCATCACCCAATAATTTCCTAATTATTATTTAAAATCAACATTGGTCTGAAAAGAGGTCCCGATATGAAAACAGAAAACCAGCGTTTATTTTGTCCCGCACCCCATCCGTCTAAAATAAGCTGGATTTGATCAACAAATATAATATTTGAACTGATTACGATCAATTTTATTTGTTAAAGTAAATAACTTGGCACCATTACATCAGATTTTCATGAATGTCTCTATCGATATTTAGCTACAAATATATGCAGCTAGAGCACCACTAACATTGGGCCTTAATCATGAAACACAAACACAACAAACTTCTGTGCACTTAGAAACATAAATTGCTGCATTTAATTTACACTAGAATTGATTTACACTAATTCTACTTTCATGAAAAAGGCCCATTATGTGGAAAATTATTTCACTATCCTATTCTAATTATTTCACTATTCCCAAGAAAAATACAAGTTTATAACAATGGATTTACACTGGAAAAAGTAGAACTTAATTTTCAATTTAGTCCGGCCTCAAGATTAGAGCCGATTGCAACCCTCTATACAATGCGAGTAAATCACTCGCATATGCGACTAAAACTTCACTCTGGGTGACTAAATAATATCTATTATTAGCCATTGGCTAATAAATTCTTAGATTTTACTCTCCAGTGTTAGAGGCCAAGTATAAGTTTAGCATAGATATATTTTCATTCGCTGAACACTCTGAGCACTTGAGAGTTTGGAGCTCCATCAAGCGATCTGTACTATTACAATTCAGCTCAATGGATGCGCAGTGTACCTATATCTGACGTACCGTAAACTAGTGTGAAGCCGCACGACTTGTATTTTCCTGTCAAAACAACGGAGTTCATTTGGAACAAGCAGAAGATATGCCGGCTTCTCCGGTAGTGGGCGGAACTAATGCGCATACGGCAATCTCATTGGCTGGTGCTCATCTATTACCATCCCTGTTTTGATTTCAGCAAATCAGTTCGCGAGAAGGTAGACAATGTGACTAATATTCATGAATCCAGCAGCTCATCAATCTTTAGTGCGTTGTATATTGTTATTAGTAGTAGAATTAGTAGTAGTAGTATTATTATCTTTTAATAATAATTACTATTATCTTTTACTATTATCTATTTTTTTACAGAAACACTGAATGACCAACAATATCTTAAGCACCACCACCAGTCCTAAGTTCAGTTAAAATGACAAATATGCATTCATACATGGTTACCAAGTTTTAGTTACTAAAGATCTATCATTAAATAGTGATTATCATAATATCATAATATAATGCTTGATTGACTGATCGTAACTGTATGTTCTGTATGTATTGACTGTATGTTCATATTAAATAATTAAAATTAAAATATTAAAAAGCTGTGCCATTTTACAAAGATAAGCTGATTTGGTGGAATATATATATATATATATATTTATAAAAATAAAAATAAAAATAGTATATCAGTCTGGCGACTAAACTAAAAAATGTACTAGCCAATGGCGATTCTATTGCCAAGGTGTGTGAAGAGAATTGAATTGGTTCATTTTTAGTGAACAATCTATAGGTGACCATTTTAATGCTTCCAAATTCATGGTATATATTTGTGCATCCAAACCATATGTGTAATATAATAATTAATTAATCCTCTTTTCACTATAGCCTCTAAATCTCACACACATGCAGCGTCCCCTCTCAGAGCCCACCTGCTGACAGCCTGGAGAGGTACTTCAACACGTTTGTCGAGATCGCGTCCTCATCTCCAACCACGTACAGGGCATAACTCTGAGAGACAGACAGACAGAGAGTGAGTATTAGCAGTGGGACAGCACCTGTGTGGTTTTGGTTTGCAGCTGTCATGACAGTCACTCAGTCTGGTCATGTGAGGTGAGAATGAACATGTTTCATCATGACGTAATGCAGGAGCGCAGTCATCAACCACATGCATGACTGCATGCATCACAACCGCAGCACGCAGGTAATATGACGCTCTTTCAGAACATCAATTTCAAATGCAGCTTAGAAATTAGAATTAAAACTATTCAGAAATATTATAAAAAAACAAAAACAAAAAAACAATAAAATGACAAAAAAATATAATTATAATTACCAAAATGCAATTAAGGAATTAAGCAGAAAGACAATTTTTTTGAAGTCTGTTCTTGTGCTGTTATTGTTAACTGTTAAAACTGATTTTGTTGGTAATTGAAATAAAGCTGATATAAAATAAAATAAATAATTAGATGAAAAACTTAAACTAAATGAAAATTTTGAAATGTTGCCTTCCTTGGCTATTAGCTGAAATAAGTTTAAGGTGATTACTGAAATAAATTTAAAACTGAAATAAAAAATAAATTAACAAATTATCATAAATAAACAAAAACTAATAAAAATTACGAAAGCACATAACAAAATTACCAAAATACAGATGAGAATTTAAGCAGGAAGACAGTTTGAATTTAGTCACAGCCTTAGATGTTCAAGTATCGCACAAGTTGTAACTTTTGGCCCTCTAGTGGTTAAAAAACGATGTATTTTGTGGAAGAACATTGTTTTGGTTGTGCTTCGGCTCTGCGTGACACTGCGGATGAATATGGTTATCCTACAGCTCATAAAACATTCACTACTAGGCTTAAGAGATATAACCAAAATAGATGGAAATGATCTCAAGCTGACTATAGACATTACTGTAGCTTTACCCATTAATAGACAGTATTTCCTTACTAAAAAAAAAAAACTCCCAACACAGCGCTACAGCAAACATAATGAAATGACCCTTCACAATAGACAATGCTTATGCTTTACAATGAACTCTGTTAGAGAGCTACATATGGCAGTATTATCCTTTCAATAAAAAACTTTACTCGCCTGTTGAGTAATAAAAAGCCATCTCTGCGTCACTTTTACAATATTTGAAATCCCTCAGTTCTCGCCATCTCCGAAAAGCCAAGCCAATGTTGATTCTTGTTTTATTACAAGCTCTGTCACGTTCTCTTTTTGCCAGCAGACTCTCCTCTGTTCGGTGTTGGTTTAAAAATGGGTGATTCCCGGAGGTTCGAGATTTATCGGCTCCATGTCAACCTTTCTCACTCGTTGTGACAACTAACCTATGCCACTCCCACATGCATCAAAGTAGCTAGAGCAACTTTTCTCTATTTACAGATATGACAAGACATGAACTGATGCAAGTACGCAATTTCGTGCAAAAAGCATCCCGCTTGAGCTTACCATAATGAATCAGGATAAGACAAAAACATGTTTTGGAAGAAGGATTGATGATGTGTTGACTCATTTAAATTGTGTTCATTTTGAACAACAAAAAAAAAAGTTACAGTGCACCTTGAACATGAAAACTGAAAATATAAAAATACAAGAGTTCAAACTAATAGCACATGAATAATGCTAAGGAAAACTCTGAGTATCTTTAAAATCTGAATATATATATATTAGAAACCACTAATAACCAGGTAAACTTTGGCACATCCCGTGACACTTTCTAACAGTTGTGCTCAAAAGTTTACATACCCCTTGCAGAATCTATGAAAATGTGAATAATCTTAACAAAATAAGAGGGATCATACAAAATGCATGTTATTTTTTATTTAGTACTGTCCTGAATAAGATAATTACATAAAAGATGTTTACATATTACACATTTATAAAAATGACCCCGTTCAAAAGTTTATGTACCATTGATTCTCAATACTGTGTGTCGTTACCTGATGATCCACGGCTGTTTTTGTGTTTTGTGATGGTTGTTCATGAATCCCTTGTTTGTCCTGAGCAGTTAAACTGCCAAACGTTCTTCAGAAAAATCCTTTAGCTCCTGCAAATTCTTCAGTTTTCCAGCATCTTTTGCATATTTGAACCCTTTCCGGCAGTGACTGTATGATTTTGAGATCATCTTTTCACACTGAGGACGATTAAGGGACTCAAACACAACTATTAAAAAAGGTTGAAAGATTCACTGATGCTCCAGAAGGAAACACGATGCATTAAGAGCCGGGGGGTGAAAACTTCTTGAATTTGAAGATCAAGGTAAATATCTTATTTAGGACAGTACTAAATAAAAAAAATAACATGCATTCTGTATGATCCTCTTATTTTGTTAAAATTTGAGTATGTAAACTCGAGCACGACTGTACCATCTAAGGCAGACTAGACAGATATCTTCAAAAGAATCAAACCACAAAGTCTCTGTGATATTTGGCTCTCTAGATATGGCTTGAATCCCTTCTTCAATGTCTAAGGGAGTATTTCTCCTGTTTAAACATCCAAACAGATGAAAATCTTAGAAAAGTAATAGTACCCAAAACCTGCACAACAAAACAGCAACTCTACGCATGGCATGAGCCGTAGTATTGCTGATGCTTTCCTTAGCAATTACCACAAAATGTAATAGGGAGAAAGAAAGGGGTTGGAAAAGAGAGAGAGAAAGACAGGCAGAGAGAGAGACAGTCAGTGGTAGTTTAAGTATAGAGGGATTAAATGGATGCTCTAATGTTCTGGACTCTAATCTAAGGGACGGGAACGGTGGAGTAAACACAGCCCATAATTGAGTAACGATTTGTCAGTACCTCAGTAGGGTTGTGCGTCACTTCACTTTGCCTGATGGAAGGAAGTACAAAACAAACACACACACACCATGACACCCGTGACCCCTCCTATTGCCCCTCTCGAGTGATTCAACCAACCACTTCCACGGACTAATTAAGGTGGGGCATCACTCGCGCTCACAGGACATGGAGGACGCCCAGGGACGACTCGGTGCTCGCGAAATGTCATTATGATTAGCTTGCAGCACTTTGCCATCTAACTGCTTGACATTTCAACAGAACATGTGTGTGAGTTAAGGGCACGACACCCAGTTCCTCTGCTTACCGTTAATGCCCCCTGTTGGGTATCACCGGCATTCAGTGATTGCCCACATACACAACCATTCAAAAGTTTGAGGTCAGTATGATTTCGTTTTAAACAACATAATGCTTTTATTCAGTAAGAATGCATTAAATGAATCAAACGTGACCGTGTAAAGACATTTATAATGTTACAAAAGATTTATATTTCAAATTAAATGCAGTTCTATCGAGCTTTCTATTCATCAAAGAATCCTGAGAAAATGATTTCTTTGATAATAATCAGAAATGTTTCATGAGCAGCCAATCATCATATTAGAATGATTTCTGAAGGATCATGTGACCCTGAAGACTGGAGTAATGATGCTGAAAATTCAGCTTTGATCACAGGAATAAATTACATTTAAATATATTCAAATAGAAAACAGTTATTTTAAATTGTAATAATATTTCTCAATATTACTGTTTTAACTGTATTTTGATCAAATAAATACAGCCTTGGTGACCATTAAACAAACAGACCCCAAAATGTTTTGGGAGTGACAACCAGATTTAAATGCAAGAGTCTATCCCCTAAATTACCATAAAATCAAACTCTAACTACATGGTATCAGTCACCAGTCAGTAATGATACTAATTTAAGTTTCACAAACCGTTGCACAAAACTTCATTTCAAAGTAATGACAGCTTGCAGTTTAGTAAGCGAGTCAGATAACCACTCTGACTGATTCAGTGACTTTATTCAGTGAAAGATTTGTCAGAGCAATTCAAACTAGTAACTCCTGAGATTGGGAGCCTTTCTTCGAATGAAGCACAAAAAAAAAAAGCTCAAAAGGAGTCATGTGTTTGTGCATCGGACTAAACTGGTCACACTGTAGAACATCTAGAGAAGGACGTGACTACCTGAATTTGTCAGGAGTAAATTGGGTTTTAGAAATGGCTGGACAGGACCTATAATTTGAGGCATAAAGACCATATTCAAGATCTTTTCAGTAGCATTTTAGTCCTTACCAGCACCAGTAGTTTGGTCCTCTCGCAGATGCCGGGCAGATAAGGAAAAGGCGCCACATCTTGCCCTCTCAGACAGCGACTGAGCCAGCTGAACACACACGGGGCCTCTCCGTTCAGGAACACCGGCCAAGTCATCAGCTCCATCTGAGCTGCACACAGATGGATGACATGACATGTAAAGCTGTGCGACAAGCTATAGAGCTGTTTATAATTCTTTAAAAATGATAATTGGGTCAGTAAAATTTGTAATGTTTTTGAAAGAAGTCTCTATATATTTTATAAAGTCTCTTATATTTTAAAATGTAATTTATTTCTGAGATCAAAGCTGAATTTTCAGCATCATTACTCCAGTCTCTGTCACAGAAATCATTCTAATATGATGATTTGCTGCTCAAGAAACATTTATTATTATTATTATCAATGTTGAAAACATCAATGTTTTGCTGCTTCATATTTTTGTGAGACCGTGATACAGTTTTTCATGACCTTTGATGAATATTAAGTTCAAAAGAACATCATTTATTTGAAAAAAAAAATTATTTGATCAATTTAATGCAACCTTGCTGAATAAAAGTATTAATTTCTTTTAAAACATTTTTTTTTTTATTGACCCCAAACTTTTGATTCATAGTGCACATGGAATATACACTGCAAGACCATTTAAGTAAACAGCAAAAAGTAGGGATGCACGATATTGGATTTCCAATATGCCGATTTTTTTTAACTCATTTTGCCCAATGCTGATACCGATATACGTTTATTTTTTTTCTGGTTTCAGATTTCTGAGGTCTCCTTACTAAAAGGATACTTGTTAAAGATAAATACATGTTAATAAAGTTCTTTTTATAATAAGAGTATATTAAAAGCTCTGAAAATAACAATAATAAAGTCAGTAAATGTTTCACCCCAGACAGATAACCTAAATATTTTATTTTTGTATTTAACGTTTGTGCACATGAAGTGGGGGTGGCATGACATCAGTTGATGCTGTTTTTAGCTTCAAATAAAAAAATTGGATTATTTTTCATCATCCACTTCATAAAATTTTATTACAGATTAATAAACTGTATATAAAAGTATTTAATTTACAAGTGTCATGCTTGTAATTCACAAATCATAAATCATTTATGACATCATTACTGCTTTATTTATTCAGAAAAAGAAGTAACTTCAAGTTCTTTGTGTATTCTGCTTTATATATTATTACTATAACAACAGCGCCCCCAGTAAATATATATAACATTCTAGCGGGAGGGCACTAGGACCTGGAGGAGGCTTCTGCTGGTGTGGAGGCTGCTGCGCCTGCACAGACTAGAGAGTGGGGAGTCACTGTTGACGGTCACGTCCTTCTGTACGCGCATTCACAAATTCAAGGCAGCATTTAAAAACTGTCAATATAAATCACCATACATGCAATGTATTTGCTTGTTGACATACAAGTTCACTTCAAGAATGACCACACTGCTGACATGATCTTATCGATATAGCACTCCTTGCACACGTGAGTTATTGCAGGCGCATATCAACATGTTATCACATCGGCAAAGCATATCGGCATAATTTTTTCATATCGGCCGATGCCGATTTTTACATTTTAAGCGTTTATCGGACGATTCCAATGTCGTACCGATAATATTGTGCATCCCTAGCAAAAAGGTGATTAAAATGATGAAAAAGTGAAATTAACGCATCTAAAAACAAGCACTTTTCCTTATACATTTATAAAAGGCTGACGAAATAAAATTAATCAGATATTAAATAATTTGTATAAATTATATTACTAATATATTATAAATTATACGATAAATTATTTATATTCTGGAAAATAAAATGTACAAAATTTGTTTATTCTGACAAAAATGTATTGACATACTCTCCTGTTGAAGAGCATATACACAAAAACAAAAGACAAGACTTTAAATACTTCCTTCCCTAACTTGCCGTTTCAAATGGAAATGCATCAACAGAGGAGATTAACCCAACTTTTAATGGGACTTTTAGTTTTAACCTTAAGTCTCAATGTTGAAAAATAAATCTTCATGTCTATTTTATGTGTCAACTACCCACATATACAGCCAACAGAATCCCCAATGCAACAAGGCCTGTCACACAAACCCTAAACGTGGCTTGAACATCTGGCTGAACTAATCTTAACATGTCTGGTAAATGAATAGAAATGCCTTTAGCTGCTAATGAGGAGTCCCAACCACATTGATCGGGCTCGAACCTTGATCAATCACGCAGGCCTCCTTGAACGTTTTGATGAATGAGGGGTAATCGCGCCAGTACAGATCAATGAAATCCTCCAGCTGTAGGTCCCTAATGAAATGAGAGAAAAAATGATTAGTTGGTAACAGAGTTGTCAGGCGGTCAATATATACACTAATACTGGTATAAAAGCCAAACCAGAGCATGACTCACACAGCACAGTTTAACACACCTGATTGATGAGATCTGCGGTTTGGTCGCTGTACATCTGAAGACTCATTACCAATGCTAACTAGCGTGGTATTCACCAATATTGTGAATATTGTCAGTCAGTGTGTCATTACAATCACATCCAAAAAAAACATGTAACTCATGTCAAATATTAATTAATAAACCGATCAATCTATTTTTGATTAAGAATGAATTGAGAGTACAGTACGGTTTCAAATGTACTGTCTGCTCCATCTACCTATATATATATATATATATATATATATATATATATACACATACATACATACATATACATATATGTGTATATGTATGTATGTATGTATGTTACCGTATGTATATTACTTGATTTAAGTGTTTTCATAAATACAGTGGGGAGAACAAGTATTTGATACACTGCCGATTTTGCAGGTTTTCCTACTTAGAAAGCATGTAGAGGTCTGTCATTTTTATCATAGGTACACTTCAACTGTGAGAGACGGAATCTAAAGCAAAAATCCAGAAAATCACATTGTATGATTTTTAAACAATTAATTTGCATTTTATTGCATGACATAAGTATTTGATCACCTACCAACCAGTAAGAATTCCGGCTCTCACAGACTTGTTCGTTTTTCTTTAAGAAGCCCTCCTGTTCTCCACTCATTACCTGTATTAACTGCACCTGTTTGAACTCGTTACCTGTATAAAAGACACCTGTCCACACACTCAATCAAACAGACTCCAACCTCTCCACAATGGCCAAGACCAGAGAGCTGTGTAAGGACATCAGGGATAAAATTGTAGACCTGCACAAGGCTGGGATGGGCTACAGGACAATAGGCAAGCAGCTTGGTGAGAAGGCAACAACTGTTGGTGCAATTATTAGAAAATGGAAGAAGTTCAAGATGACGGTCAATCTCCCTCGGTCTGGGGCACCATGCAAGATCTCACCTCTGGGGCATCAATGATCATGAGGAAGGTGAGGGATCAGCCCAGAACTACACGGCAGGACCTGGTCAATGACCTGAAGAGAGCTGGGACCACAGTCTCAAAGAAAACCATTAGTAACACACTACGCCGTCATGGATTAAAATCCTGCAGCGCACGCAAGGTCCCCCTGCTCAAGCCAGCACATGTCCAGGCCCGTCTGAAGTTTGCCAATGACCATCTGGATGATCCAGAGGAGGAATGGGAGAAGGTCATGTGGTCTGATGAGACAAAAATAGAGCTTTTTGGTCTAAACTCCACTCGCCGTGTTTGGAGGAAGAAGAAGGATGAGTACAACCCCAAGAACATCATCCCAACCGTGAAGCATGGAGGTGGAAACATCATTCTTTGGGGATGCTTTTCTGCAAAGGGGACAGGACGACTGCACCGTATTGAGGGGAGGATGAATGGGGCCATGTATCACGAGATCTTGGCCAATAACCTCCTTCCCTCAGTAAGAGCATTGAAGATGGGTCGTGGCTGGGTCTTCCAGCATGACAACGACCCGAAACACACAGCCAGGGCAACTAAGGAGTGGCTCCGTAAGAAGCATCTCAAGGTCCTGGAGTGGCCTAGTCAGTCTTCAGACCTGAACCCAATAGAAAATCTTTGGAGGGAGCTGAAAGCCCGTATTGCCCAGCGACAGCCCCGAAACCTGAAGGATCTGGAGAAGGTCTGTATGGAGGAGTGGGCCAAAATCCCTGCTGCAGTGTGTGCAAACCTGGTCAAGAACTACAGGAAACGTATGATCTCTGTAATTGCAAACAAAGGTTTCTGTACCAAATATTAAGTTCTGCTTTTCTGATGTATCAAATACTTGTCATGCAATAAAATGCAAATTAATTACTTAATCATACAATGTGATTTTCTGGATTTTTGTTTTAGATTCCGTCTCTCACAGTTGAAGTGTACCTATGATAAAAAATTACAGACCTCTACATGCTTTGTAAGTGGGGAAACCTGCAAAATCGGCAGTGTATCAAATACTTGTTCTCCCCACTGTATCTGTCAGTGTTGAAAAGTGTTAAAATGTTAAAGTGTTAAAATTACCTTCTGTCAGGACATTTATACATGTATTTTTCTCAGGCTTTTCATGTATTTGAATCTACATGAAATATAGAAGTTATAGAATATTTATACTACAGGGCTGTTGAATGCTTGAATCTGATTGGTTGATGAATGTACTAAGGTGTGCATATTTTCAGGGAAACGCACGGCTAAAGTAGTTCCAGGCAGGTCTTGACCGCATTACAGTTCCAGAGCACATTCTCTCTTTCTCGCAATCACTCTCTCCCACTCAAACGCACACACACAGTACGGACACACACTCACACAGAAACGTGTTGTCAGCGATGCTCTGACGATTTTATCAGTAAAATAGTTCAGCAACTTAAAAGCTACGTGGCATTTCTCACTAGCGATGTAATAACGACTCTGTTCCTGGCACAGATAAACTTACAGTTTCGCTATTAGTAGAGACGCTGCCACCGAACACTGTTGAGAGACGCACAGACAGACTAATTCATTAATTCATACACACTTAATAACTCTCTCTCTCTCTAATAACTGCATTAATAACTGCATTGGTCTGCTATCAGACCTCCGTTACTAGCTCTAAAATGACGTTTTGGAATTAGCAACAGAGGCGTGGGATGAGATGCGTAAGAAATTAGTCCTGCACACAAAAGCGTTTTAAGGGCAAAAACCTGACAAATGTCTTGAAATACATCATCTGAACAATGTTTTGAGGTGTGGTAACCATAGTATAAGCGGAATAATTGACTCAGGACTTTGAATTATTGAAAAATAATGCACACCCGAGGTGTAACTTAGCTTAGCGGTGTGGCCGCATTACCACCTCGGGTGTGCATTATTTTTCGAATAATTCAACGGCTCGTCATCAATTATTCCTTACATTAAATATATGATGTGATATTATAATATTAAAATTGAGAAAATACAAAAGTTATGGTCTCAGGAAGGGTGGTTTGGAAGAAGAGAGTGAAAATATAATAATATTGATAGAATAAAGAGCAATAACATGAAATTGTGTCCAACACTTTCTAGTGATCATCTCTGAATAATTTCAAAGTGACAATTTAGCTATTTTCGTAAATAACAGCAGGCAAAATTGTGGGACATATTTTGTCCCATGTTTCAAGAATCAGTTGAGATATGTATCCAATATTGTCAAAACAAAGACTAAAAATATTGAGATAAATATTGCCTAATGCTGACCTACCAACAACAGGCGCAAACGATATAGACAAGCCGAAGAGCCAATACTCAATAGTGGATCATCATTACAGCCTTATCTGGTTTTATAGTGTATTATAATTCAATGCTTTTACATTAAGCCCACATGGGTTTATCAAACAGCAACCAATTAAACTCTCACTGCAGTTCTGTTTATGTCCACCACAGCATGCACTTGACATTTTAAAAAACAATGAAAAACATTACAGCTATTTACCCATCCATAATTAGGATACGCCACAAAGAAAAGCAGCAACGACAATGTGAAATGGGAGGTTTGATGAGTTTACTTGGTTAGGAGCCTAGTGCATGTGCATGAGTCATAGGAAACACAAGCTCTGGTCTCACCCACTTCATTAATAATTATTCCTATCAAAAAGGCCAAAAAATAAAAAAAATAAAAAATAATAATAATAATAAAAATAATTACTTGGCCAGCTGTTGCAGCAGACCGACCAGAGCTCTCGCCCCGCTCCGCTGAAGCTCATCCAGCTTCAGGTCTTCATAGAGCAGGTGCAGAACGTAGAAGAGCACCGGGATGTGTGGGAAGAGGAGGGCGGACGACTCCAAACCCACAGCAGACTCTTGGTTATCCACTCCACCGGGGGGCGACACTGCCTCCAGGCCTTGAGCGGCCACCGCAGGTAGCATGGAAATTTGCCAATGGTAGTCGGAGCAACGGAGGTATCCCCAATCCTGTTGATGTCAGAACAGACATAGACATATCAACAAACCATGGGTGAATACCTTCAAAACATTTACTACAGGAACTCAGTGCAGGACTGACACATATTATACACACTACATACACTGACGTTGAAACGTTTGGGACCGGTAAGACCAAGGCTACATTTATTTAAACAAAAATAACTTTTTTCTATTTGAATATGTCTTAAAATGTCATTTATTCCTGTGATCAAAGCTGAATTTTCAGCATCATTACTCCAGTCTTCAGTGTCACATGATCCTTCAGAAATCATTCTAATATGATTTGATGCTCAAGAAGCATTAAAAACAATTGATTTGAAATAGAAATGTGTTATAACATTATAAATGTTTTTACTAATCACTTTTGATCAATTTAATGCATCCTTGCTTTTTAAAGAAAGGACTGCTTGCTTTCTCTTACTGACCCTAAACTTTTGAACGACTAATATATATATATATATATATATATATATATATATATATATATATATATATATATATATATATATATATATATATATACATATATATATATATATATACATACATACACACACACACACACACACACACACACACTCACCTAAACGATTATTAGGAACACCTGTTCAATTTCTCATTAATGCAATTATCTAATCAACCAATCACATGGCAGTTGCTTCAATGCATTTAGGGGTGTGGTCCTGGTCAAGACAATCTCCTGAACTCCAAACTGAATGTCAGAATGGGAAAGAAAGGTGATTTAAGCAATTTTGAGCGTGGCATGGTTGTTGGTGCCAGACGGGCCGGTCTGAGTATTTCACAATCTGCTCAGTTACTGGGATTTTCACGCACAACCATTTCTAGAGTTTACAAAGAATGGTGTGAAAAGGGAAAAACATCCAGTATGCGGCAGTCCTGTGGGCGAAAATGCCTTGTTGATGCTAGAGGTCAGAGGAGAATGGGCCGACTGATTCAAGCTGATAGAAGAGCAACTTTGACTGAAATAACCACTCGTTACAACCGAGGTATGCAGCAAAGCATTTGTGAAGCCACAACACGCACAACCTTGAGGCGGATGGGCTACAACAGCAGAAGACCCCACCGGGTACCACTCATCTCCACTACAAATAGGAAAAAGAGGCTACAATTTGCACGAGCTCACCAAAATTGGACAGTTGAAGACTGGAAAAATGTTGCCTGGTCTGATGAGTCTCGATTTCTGTTGAGACATTCAGATGGTAGAGTCAGAATTTGGCGTAAACAGAATGAGAACATGGATCCATCATGCCTTGTTACCACTGTGCAGGCTGGTGGTGGTGGTGTAATGGTGTGGGGGATGTTTTCTTGGCACACTTTAGGCCCCTTAGTGCCAATTGGGCATCGTTTAAATGCCACGGCCTACCTGAGCATTGTTTCTGACCATGTCCATCCCTTTATGACCACCATGTACCCATCCTCTGATGGCTACTTCCAGCAGGATAATGCACCATGTCACAAAGCTCGAATCATTTCAAATTGGTTTCTTGAACATGACAATGAGTTCACTGTACTAAAATGGCCCCCACAGTCACCAGATCTCAACCCAATAGAGCATCTTTGGGATGTGGTGGAACGGAAGCTTCGTGCCCTGGATGTGCATCCCACAAATCTCCATCAACTGCAAGATGCTATCCTATCAATATGGGCCAACATTTCTAAAGAATGCTTTCAGCACCTTGTTGAATCAATGCCACGTAGAATTAAGGCAGTTCTGAAGGCGAAAGGGGGTCAAACACAGTATTAGTATGGTGTTCCTAATAATCCTTTAGGTGAGTGTATATATATATATATATATATATAAAAGCCTTTCTGCAAAAAACAAATCTAAATTAACATTTCAACCTTCAACCTGCAGTTCAAGCTGATACAGAGAACAGATGACCAAGGGTCTTTGACCCCGACCTTTGCCTCTGGCCTGTTTAGGGTCACTCACCTCATCTGAACCCGTGTCAGCAGGACGGGCCTTCTTAGGGGCTATTACTGGAGAGAGAGGCACTTCAAAATGAAGCTGTGGAGATGGCAATTTTGTTAATGAGCATTTAAGACAGACAAGTGCTTCATTCACCAATTGGAAACATTAGCCATCTTATAATACAATGATGTTATATAATTTTGTATAAATAAATAAATATCGTTTTGTTTTAATAAAGAATTTTGTTTTGAATAAAATTAAAATTAAAGTGTTTATTAGATTTTTTTTTTCCCTACAAGGATATTATTTTAATTTGTAAACGTGTACAGTTTTTTAAAATCTATTTTGTATTTTCATTTATTTATTATTATTACTATTATTGTTATAATAATATTTGTATGTATATTGAATGAAGCTTTTTATTAATGCTTTGTAAAAATAAATAAATAAACAAAAAAGTATTGTTTTGATAAAATAAATAATAAATACTTTAAAAAATAAGTGTTTTGTTTTGACAGATAAATAAAATAGTGTTTTGTTTTAATAAATATTTTGTTTTGATACTTTTTTTTTTATTTAAAAAGATTTTTTTTTTTAATGGCTTATTCATTTATTTACTTAAAATTATATAAACTGTATGCATCAAATAAGATCTACAAAACTAAATTTCTGAACACTTTACACAACATTTACGCAAAAACAAAAATCAAAATCTTAAAATAAATTCAGATTGTACTGGGCAATATACGGGTATATCAATAATTACCATTTTATTTGTAGAAAATAAATGTGTTCATGTGTAGTAAATTTTTTTTATTGTGCTTATCTGATATAGATTTTAAAACAAAGTTTAACTACGATAATTTTAAAACATTCAAAAAAGTACATTTAAGAGGTTAAGTAAATTTATTTATGCATTTAATTAAATTTAAATTCTTGATCAATCCTAGTGTGCTAACACAGGTACCTGAAAACTCTCTGCATACCCCAAGGCTACCAAACGCAAAGACTGACACAGAGGTCAGACCAAAGAGACACTCACGTTGCGTGTCCACGTCAGTCGTTCTGTGTTGTAGCCCATCATTGTCATTAGGCATGTAACAAACAGGTTCCACTCCAGGTGCATGCTGGGACCTCCAGGGGCGTTGTAACTGTTGTACCACTTGACCAGCACTTTCATGGCAGTGTCCTTGGGTAAAATAAACCTGATGGCCTGCAGGCAACGTTTGACTGTGGGAGTGAAAGAAAGATCAGCTGTCAATAACAAAAGTCACTGCGCCAAGGTGTGGCGCTTTCTGTAATATTTTGGTCTCTAGATAAGGCTTGAGTGCCTCCTTGTTAAGTCACATTTATTTATATAGCGCTTTATACAATACAATTTGTTCCAAAGCAGCTTCACAGTAATAAAGACAAAATAACAGTTCAATGTTAGTTCAGTTCAATAACAATGTTGAGGTTGTAAAGTTCATCAATTATGAAATTAGTTTGATTCAGCGGTAAAGGAGCTCTACAAAAGACAATATAGTGTAATCATCATACAGCTCAAGTTTTGTTCTCATCCGATAGTGTCAGTGTAGTCAAATCGATAATATTACTGAATATTAAGTGTCTTTTAAACCCTTGCAGTCCTCTTGTGAGTCAATATGATTGTTTCAATCATTTTATCATTCACCAGACAAAAATCACTTGGTAAGTAACAGCACACTTTTCTTTAAGGATTTGATAAATCATTCACGTCTGAAGCACAGATATGTGGGAAGAGATGAAGTTTAATACTTGTCCAAATCACAAAACCCAAGTATAACCAATTGTTAAAATGACGCTTGCATCAGCAAACACCACTAATACATGTTATTTAGTCAGCTGTCACCACAGACCTCTGATGAATTAATACCATAATATTAGATTAACATTAAACATTATTTTTAGGTCATATCGCCCACCCCCATGTGTGTACATCAAAAATAAGTGTAGGTGAAGATAATGGAGATGAATGTTCTCCGCGGTGGTGATCCTGTAGAAGGGCGCACACGGAGGGGGCCGCAGCTTCAAAGGACACAGCCGGAGCTGGAAAGCACATCTGAGCGAGGGGGTGGAGAACAGAGGAGAACCGAGCGAAGGAAGGGCCACTACACTTGAGGGGGTTTATAGATGACTGCTTGCCAAAGTGCTTGACTGCATGACACGGGGGCTACAAGACCTGATACAAGAGAGGAAGAGGATGTTGAGATCTGAGGGTGGAGGGATGCATGGGGTTTGGTTTGGTTTTGTTTGAATGGATTTCAGAAGCAAGATGACATTTTTTGAAACACGATATGGTTTGTTGAGCAAAAGCCTTGTTATGTACCAATACTTAAAACAATTTGGAAAAAAAACCTTGAAATTTGAAAAATTTTATATTCAAAATACCTTTCAGTATGGAAGTACGTTCTCATTTTCCACAAAACGGAAAAAAGGTAATTGCGACATCTCAGAATTGAGTTTATACACCCACTTTATTAAGTACACCTGTTCAACTGCTCAATAACACAAATATCTAAATCAGCCATTCACGTTTAAGCAACTCAATGTATTTAGGCATGTAGACGATCTGCTGAAGTTCAAACTGAGCATCAGAATGGGGAAGAAAGGTGATTTAAAGGTGCTGTATGTAAGAATGACAGCTAGTGGTTGCAATGGGTACTGCAGTCCAAATTTAAAATATAGTTTCCCCCGCCCCCTCCTCCTCAGACTGGACGCTGGTTGTCAGTTTGAGGACACGCAACAGGAACGAGAGCAATTGACAATGGAAGGCGAGGAGACTTACACACTAAGTTGATGCGTTGATTTATCAGCGTTTTAATGTGCTTCCGTTCAGAGATATTTAGATGGATACCGAGGCTTTTTAGGTCGGGTAGAACCTGCAATCTCTGACCCAGTTTGTTTGCTGGCTTCCATGGCAGCAATACGCTGTGTTTTCCGCCAACTGGCAACCTGTGGTGTCGAAATACTATTGGGTAAATTGGCGACGTGCATTATCGCAGACCAAAACAAAAACATTCCGGAGTAAAATAACTGGCTGTAGAATTGTTTTTCAGAGAAACGAATATGTGAACTCAGCATGTTTCCTAAATATCTGCAAACATATTATGGTATTTTTTTGCTGTAGTACAGTCAAAAACTTACATACAGCATCTTTAAGTGACTTTGAATGTGGCATGGTTGTTAGTGCCAGATGGGCTGGTCTGAGTATTTCACAAACTGCTGATCTACTGGGATTTTCACACACAACCATCTCTAGGGTTTACAGAGAATAGTCCGAAAAAGAGAAAATATCCAGTGAGCGGCAGTTCTGTGGGAGAAAATGCCTTGTTGATGCCAGAGGTTGGAGGAGAATGACCAGACTTGTTCAGCTGATAGAAAGGCAACAGTAACTCAAATAAGCACTCGTCTCAACCGAGATCTGCAGAAGAGCATCTCTGAATGCTCAACACGTCCAACCTTGAAGTAGACGAGCTACAGCAGCAGAAGACACACCGGTGATGCTCCTGTCAGATAAGAACAGCAAACTGAGGCTACAATTCACACGGGCTCATCAAAACTGGACAATATTAGATTGGAAAACGTTGCCTGGTCTGATGAGTCTCAATTTCTGCTGCGACATTCAGATGGTAGGAGCAGAATTTGGCATAAACAACATGAAAGCATTGATCCACCCTGCCTTGTATCAACAGTTCAGATAGTTCAGATCTGCAGCGACTGCGTGATGCTATCATGTCAATATGGACCAAAATCTCTGAGGAATGTTTCCAGCACTTTGTTGAATCAATGCCACGAAGAATTAAGGCAGATATGGAAGCGAATGTGGTCCAACCGGTACTAGCAAGGTGTACCTAATAAAGTGGCCAGTGAGTGTATCTCGCAAATCTGACTTTTTTCTCAGGATTTCCAGTTTTTAAACACAATTCTGACACGCAATTCCCAGTTTGCAGAGCTGGAAAGAGTAATAAAATATTCTACTCAAGTAAAAGTACTATTACTTCAATGAAATTTGACTTAAGTACAAGTAAAATTACCGGTCTAAAAATCTACTCAAGTAAAACTAAAAAGCAGTTCATTTAAAATTCACTCAGAGTAAAAGTTACTGAGTTACTTTTTTTAACAGCGGGGGTGGGGGACTCTCCCGTGTAGGGTTGTAATAGAATGAGATTTTCACAATATGATAACCATCTCAGAAAACATTAGAGTTTCACAGCATCACGGTATTAAACAATTATTTAATAAATAAACTGTATTATTAAATTGTGGTTATTATCATTAGTTAAAATGGCTGTTTTTTTTTTGGTTGAACAAATGCTTTATTATAACAAACCATTTGTTTGTTTTGTTTATTAAAATTTCAATAAAACATGTCTAATCAACTAAATTCAATAAATGATTATGAATTAGATTAACAACTTATTTTTATCATTCATTTATTAAAATGTTTAAGAATAATAGTCCTCTGAAATTTTTCTTTTTATGATTTAATACAAATATATTATCAGAAACGGTGGTAATCAAATAAAATGTAACAAACTTTTATCCTTTTTTTGTGCTGCAAAACAGAGATTTACTAAATTAAACCATGGATTAAAAATATATATTCTTAAAAAAATGTTTAAATTATGTATTATTTTTTTGACAAGTACATTCTATTGTAGGCCTACAATAGTCAAATTTTTCTGTCATAATTTATTCTAGTTAAACCAAACTTTTATTTTGACGGGTTGTAGTGAAGACCTGTTTCAGAGTGTATTTGACAATGGTTTTTATTCAAATCACGCGTACTTGAGTATGTAGTACTGTACATGAAACAGCGCTGCTCATTCACACAGAGACAGAACAAGCAGATCATATATTCATATAGCAGTGTTTTGCGCTTTAATATTCACAGACCATGTCGCGATTTGATATTGTACAGCTCTACTTTCGATTTATTCATTCATCCATCAGTTTTACGTGACATCTGCGTTATACTGTAAATTCAATTTTCATGACTGATTCCGGGATTCCCTCTGCATCACAGAAATCATTCGGCGTTAAGTTATAAACATACCTTTATCTGCACAGAGGGATGGTGTTCCCGAACATGTTCTGTGTGTTTCCTCCTTTTGCACTTTGCATCCACATTTTTCGCAAATTGGATATTCTCCAGGACAACCACACGTTATTTTTTTTTTCTATATCCAAAGTATTTCCATACTAGCCAGGGGTTCACGACGGCGTTTCGCTTTCAGCTGGGTCTGCATCACTGACGTCTGTCTTGTCTGTCTCCATCTTTTTGTGATTTTTGCGCGTTTGTTCTCCTGCCCTTTAATTCAGTGCAGTAGTTTCCCCCTTTTGTATTATTTATTTATTTATTTATTTATTTATTTTTACTCAGTAACGGATATGGTTTAAAATGTAGCGAAGTACAATACTTCAAACAAAACATACTTAAGTAAAAGTAAAATTACAGATTTTTAAGTGCACAGAAAAACTACTCAATTACAGTAATGCGAGTAAATGTAATTCGTTACTTTCCACCTCTGCCAGTTTGTATCTCGCATTTTGAGTTAAAATCTCGCAAGTCTGGCTTTTTTCTTTAATATTTTTCGTTAATATCCCTTTTAATGTGTGCCTAATTATGTGGACAAAAGGACTGTTTATATCACGAAATGCATGTTTAATTCGAGAAATGTTTTGGTATTCCATTTTGTGTTCATATTGATGCACAAAATCATTCCATTAATACGCTGTTAATTCTGAGAAAAATAGTCAGAAGCGCAAGACAAACTCAAAATTGCAAGAAATAAAGTGAGAATTGTCTGCTATTAACTCGCAATTTAGAGAAAAAAAGTCAGAAATGCGAGACGGTAATTCAAAATTGCAAGAGATAAGCAAAGTCAGAATTGTGAAATAAAAGGTTGCAATTACCTTTTAATTTTTTATTCCATGGGCTTATATATTTAAGTGAGAGAATTTCATAGGAAAAAAAATATTTTGTGATGTTTTGCCAAGATATGCATGACTATCACTACTCCTCATACTTTGGGTTACCTTAAACAAACCCCAATTCCAAAATATTAAAATTAGCATGTCATTTGTCCTACAAGCTTGTGCTAGAGACGTGAATGAGTCCTCAAATCGCACAGCTTGTTGAGGAGAGACACAAGGCACATCTACACATCTCAACCCTTGGTCATTTAAAATGCTAAAGAGCTTGATCATTCAGCCGTACAAATATCAATGACCTAAATATCAGTGACCACATCCAGTGAAAAACTATCTACATTTAAGGCATGAAATCTTCACTGATTAAAGTACCATCCCAGCAAAACACGTAAAAGTAGCTTTTGTTCACAACTAAACATGAATTAGGGATATCTAAAATGGCATTTTCCACTTCTTTTATTTGTTATCGTTTAGCGTCACACCACCACACTCTCAATGACTTTTCCTGGAGCTTAATTAACAAACAAACTACAAAAGGTCAGGATGGACCTGAATAAAATGCCACTTTATTAGTGGTACAAAGCCCACCACTTTCAAACCAAAGCACTTATTAACAGGAAGCTGGCATTAATTGAGAAAACTGTAAAGATAGCTGGATGGGTAGATGTCGCACACAATCAGTCCAAGACGAAAGGCCAAGAAAAAAATGAAATTAATCCGCCACGGGAAACCTGCACCTGCAGTTGGGATGAGAGAGGTGTTTGTCCATTCAAAAGTCACCGCTGTGATGCTAGCATGCTTTGGGTGGATGCTAGGTGGTGAACATTATAATAGTATAAAAACATCAATAGAAAAAGTAATAGCAAACAGCTCTAATGACATGAACAGACCCTAAGCATGTATCATGTATACGTCCTGAAATAATTATAGCAAACACATTAGAAAAGGTCAAATGTCTAAATGTAGAAAGTGGCAGGAATGACTCACAGTTTTACTTTCATTAGTAACAGATCCTTGGGCACATTTATGCCAAAAAAATCTGGATCTGAGATTCACAAAATAACCACAAAAAATACTGATGTGTCTCATAGGAGTGTGGCTGGAAAAACGACGTTTAATGTCGTCATAGTTTTTGTTCATCAAGGTGATTATTAAACAAGTTTAATTTAATACTACTTAATTATACTGTTAACAAAAAAATAGAAAAAAATATATATATTGCTATAAATGCACTAACAAAGTTAAAATCCAGTCAAGTTCTAAAATTAATGAATATGACATGACAAAATATTCTTTACAAAAATAACACTTTACAATTGTTATTGTTAGTTAATGAATTAGCTATCTAATTAGCTACTAACTAATGTTAGTTCTATTTGTTAGAACTAACAATGAGCAAAATCTTTTTAAAGCATTTATTAACATTATTCATGTTAGTTCATAGTGCATTAAATAATATTAATTGACTTCATGTGGGGATTATTAGGAGGCCATGATTGATAAGGGCCAATGGAGGGAATGTGGTCAGGACACCGGAGTTATACCCCTACTCTTTTATGAGAAGTGCCATGGGATTTTTAATGACCACAGACAGCCAGGACCTCCGTTTAACCGCTCATCTGAAGGACAGTTACTGGTTAAACCGAAGGACAGTTTATGGTTACTAAATGGGGTTTGTGTTAATTTTGTAAAGGGTAAACCCAAGTGTGAACACCCAAATAAAAAATAAATAAATAAAAAAAAGTCCCAAACCGTTCTGCCCTAAATGCATGGTTTGCACCCAAAACAACTTATTCAACAGTAAAAATTATTTTCCTGTTTTTAAAATTATTTTTATTTTGCACTCCCCTACAAAATCACCACACTCATTCTAGAATTACTAATTCTTTCCAAATATAGCTATTCAAGTCATCATCTTGTAATCATTCCTGTACTACTTCATATCTAGGGTGACTAGATTTGTCATGGTGGTTTAACATCTTGTTGTTTGATTAACATTAATGGCACAGACAGGTATTTTAGGTTGCTGTTACTTTAAGACTGAATGCTTGGATCTAACATACTGACACACTGAGCTGTTTACGTTCACTTAAGCCATAACCGACTGTATTTATGTGAGATACACCAAATGATGGGCATTTTGACAAGTGTGTCTGTATTTGACCATTCAAGCGCAAAGAGAACTGAATTCGGGATTGTGCGCTGTCTGAGCACGCTTCTGGTGTGCATCATTCAGCGTGATAACCACAATGAGCTACTTTTTTCACAACTTACTGCGTATATTAACTTGATAAACCCTTTTTGAAGATCCTTGTTAAAATGTACACACACACACACGCTTCTTTGACATCTTCGCATCTGACTTGATCTCCTCCACGCTCTCTAATATCCTGCCTTCACTAACAGCAAGTTAATCAGTAACGAATTGTGATTGGATGGTAATTTTGTCCTCCAAAATATACTATGACGAGATTGGCTACCTTTGATTAGGCTATTCTCATGTGACAGAAGACTGCTACTCGCTTTTATATGATCACCTAGCAAAGACAATTTAGGAAAGAAGAAATATGGGACAAAACATGTTTTTTTTTCATAATAAGTCAGGACAGTAAAAATAGAGTTGAAATACGGAACTGTTTTGGGAAAAACAGGACGTCTGGTCACCCTATTCATATCACCATATATATTGCAGAAAAAGTAAATATCTTAAATGTCAGATTTTTTTTAAATGAGTGTTTTGATGGCTTTGCTGATACCGTCAACTGTTTGATTGCCAACACTCTTTAAAATATCTTCTTGTGTGATCAAGAGAAGAAAGAAACTCATACCGGTTTGGTACACCTTGAGGGTAAGTGATGACAATTTGGGGGGAAACTATCCCTTTAATTCCGCAAACAATGCGTCTAAACAAGTGTATTGTGCACTGTATAATAGATATCCAAGGTATATTGGTAATTATATCAGTTTCGGACAATATTTATTAATTAATTATCAGGATTGGACGGAATCATCTTTCACTAACTGCAAGTTAATCGGTAACGAATTGTGATTGGATGGTAATTTTGTCCTCCAAAATATACTATGACGAGATTGGCTACCTTTGATTAGGCTATTCTCGAGTGACAGAAGACTGCTACTTGCTTTTATATGATCACCTAGCAAAGACAATTTAGGAAAGAAGAAATACGGGACAAAACATGATTTTTTTTCATAATAAGTCGGGACACTAAAAATAGAGCTGAAATATGCGACTCTGTTTTTCCCGGGCAAAACAGGACGTCTGGTCACCCTATCACTATATATATTGCAGAAAAAGTAAAAAAAAAATGTTTTTAGTTTTGATGGCTTGTTACGCCTTTTCAAACTCACAAACAGCTTGTGACTCAGCTCAGTGCTGCATTTGAAGCGATGCATCACGCTGTTGGACAGTATTTATCCGAGTGTTTTCTCTTACCCAGCTCTGAAGTGGCCACCTCAGGAATGGTGATTCTTAACATGGAACCGGAGCTCAATTCCTGAACAAAAGAAAAGTGAGAGGCGGATATTAGCAGCACATACTAAATTAGCAATGCCACTGCAGACATCATCAAATAGAGTCCAAACCTACAGGCGTCAAGTTGCAATTTATATCTGGTTGAATTTTGTCAAAAGCAAACAGGCTTTTGTTGTTCCCTTTGCTAAAATAAATTGAAAACAAAAGAGCCATTGCATGCAGAAATATTCCAGCAGGCATTCTACAATGACTTGGATGAAAACAAACCTTAGACGCTGGCTATTTTTAAAACCCTTTCTCTGAAGCATATCATCCCACATAAGTTGGTTGTGGCGAGATTGCTTTGACAGGCCTGCGAGGGGATTTCTTCTGGTAGGACATGTCGTTCAGTGGGAAATGACAACGCAGAGGGGCTGACTGCAGGGGACCAGACTTTATTGAGTCTTGTCAAAACAGTGACGGGCTCCTGGTGCACATGTCTGAGCCGCCACACCATGTCGGTCATGTCCTGTTACTGTGGCAGCCCTCAATTACAGCCGGGCACTGAACGACAAAAGCAATTACCTGCTCCTGCCTTTAGCAGCAGTGGTCAGCACAAACACAAACGCAAGCATCTTGACTCTCTCTGACATTTTGAAAATGCATTTAGAATGCAGCTGCTACATTTAAGTACAGACAGCGATATATTCACCGGAACATATGTGGGCATTTTAAGATTACTAGCATCGGACAAAAACTGTGCCCACTTTGCTGAATAAAGGAAGAGTAATTCTTCCAAAATATACTGACAACTCTATCAATCCTTTTTCTTTATTTTATTGTGAATCTCAGGTAAATAATGTGTAAAATTAATGTTAATTGTACACCTCATTTGTCATCAATGAATAAACTATATTGTCCACTATTATGCGTAAATTGTAATTAAAGGCATAGTTCACCCAAAAATTTAAATTGTCATAATTTACTTAACCTCATGTTGTTCCAAACCAATAGGAGTTTCTTTGTTCTGTTGAACACAAAATAAGATATTTTAAAGAATGTTGGTAACCAGACAGTTGACAGCACCCATTGACTTCAACAGTAGGAAAAAATATATATAATATAATATTTAAAAAAATACTATGGAAGTCAGTGGCTATCGTCAACTGTCTGGTTACCAACATTCTTTAAAATATGTGACTCTGGACCACAAAACCAGTCATAAGTCGCATGGATATATTTGTGTCAATGGCCAACAATACATCGTATGGGTCAAAATTATCGATTTTACTTTTATGCCAAAAATCATTAGGATATTAAGTAAAGATCATGTTCCATGAAGATATTTTGTAAATTTCCTCCCGTAAACATATCAAAAATGTATTATTATTAGTAATATGCGTTGCTAAGGACTTCATTTGGACCATTTTAAAAGGCGATTTTCTCAATATTTAGATTTTTTTGCACCCTCAGATTCCAGATTTTCAAATTGTTGTATCTCGGCCAAATATTGTCCTATCCTAACAAATCATTTCAGAAAATTGACCCTTATGACTGGTTTTGTGTTCCAGGGCCACATATCTTTTGTGTTCAACAGAAGACAGAAACTCAAAGGTTTGGAACAACCCTATATATTTTGTAAACGCATGTTATAGATCATATTGTGAACCATTCATCTATGCATATGTTTAATTTTTTTCCTTTAAATTATGACCTCTGAATGTTTATTCAAAATGTCTTAACTTGATCTTCTGGAAATATATCAAAACTCACTTCTCTAATCATTTAGTCAGTTTAAATGCTGCCCCTGCAAAATCTCAAAATCCAACCAAAAACTGATGCAAGGAACCAAGTGTCCACCCTACATTTTTCTTTTTCGATAATCTGTTACAATCAGAAGTACAGAAATACATAATACGAATACAGAAGTCACAATACGGAAGAAAAGATCTGTCGCTACTTCCGCTTCATTGGGACGTTTAAAGTCTGTTTTTACTTAAAATAAAAGAATGCATTATATATTTTAGACTGCAAATTCATGAACGAGAGAGAATAATTATAGCTTAATAATACCAGCCATCATGTCAACTATCACCCATTTAAAAAAATATTCAGCTACTGTGAAAAATATTCCATACAGCTAAAAATATTCATACTGTGTATCAGCGCATCCTAATTGTATAGCCCTCTTCCTCATCTCTAAAAGAGCATTATAATGATTTCTGTGACCCTCAGCATTAATATCAATTTGACTCTGGAATATCAATAAACCAAACGCTGAGAGGTGGTTAGAGGTGACGTGCTGCACTAACCAGCGTAACTCTGTTGCTGACGGGGTCTCGGAGGGTGTGGATATGAGGTGCAGCCTGCTGGAATGGAGAGTCTTCGAGCCATGATGACTCGTGATGCTGCGTCACGCTGCGGACCTCCAACACAGGGGACGGCATGCCAACCTAAGAGCAGGAGATGAGGAATTGGATAAGAAAACAAAAATATTACGGCATTAAACAGTGACGCAAAGTGTTGCACATTCATGTTCTGCATGTTCATGCCCATTCCTTCTATAGCCTCCAGTTTCCATTTAAAGGGGTGGTTGATTATGATTTCACTTTTTTTTAAACTTTAGTTAGTGTGCAATGTTGCTGTTTGAGCATAAACATCATCTGCAAAGTTACGACGCTCAAAGTACAAAGCAAAGGGAGATATTTACTTTTACAGAAATTGCTTTTTAAGGACTACAACAAACGGCTGGTAGGGACTACAATGAGCTTATTCACGAGTTAGTGACATCACTAACCCTAAAATTTACATAAACCCTGCCCCTGGGGACATGCATCAAAGGGGGTGAGACCATGTTGAGAAGAGGAAGAGTTGTTGTAGTAGAGCACATTTGGGAGTCTGCTCAAGCTGTTGCATCAGTCTTTGCACATTTATTGCAATACAGTACGTATGGAATGTTGGAAGGATCTGTACACAATTCCTGGAAGCTGAAAACATCCAAGTTCTTGCATGGCCAGTAGGGGTGGGCGATATAGCCTCAAAATTATATCACGATATTTCAAGAATATTTGCGATAATGATATTTATGATGATATAGAAAAAATATATATAGAACAAAGTTTTATTGGTGATTACAGCTGGTAGGCAGCAGCATTTATTAGTGCAAACAAAATGAAGGGCATTTTCCATCCTTTTCCAGTGAGCTACTGTCACTGATGACTGAATACCTAATTCGAAATGTAAGTGTATTGTCATAAGGTGGCAGCAGCAGCATCACAGTCACACAGCACGAGTCAAATGGTAGCAAAGTAAAAAAAGTAGCCTTGGTACAAGTTAGTAGTGTTTTCACTGGAAATCTTAAGTAAAAGCATAACATAACTCCTTAACATTTTAGTTTAACAATAACTAAAGTAATTTATGCCATGGTCTGTCTGAATATTCGATTCTGATTGGCTGGAAGGTGTGCAATAAAATCGTTTAATGCACAGGTAGTTCCAAGTCAGTTGAATCACCGTTCTATAATAATGCGCTGTTTTCATTGAAGCGCGCGCGCGCGCACACACACGCGCGTACACGTCACTCGCATACAGAGAGCGGAGATCGCGCTGCGCGTTCAGGAGCACAGAAACTTGTTATCAACGCCGCCCCGCGACTTTTAGCGATAAAATAGCTAAGCTACTGGATCACATTATATTTCTCAGCAACGACAGGGTTACATCGCTATTTTTAAGTAATAAACGTACATCTTCATTGTTAAGAGAGACGCTGAACAGACGCAGTCACGAATCTCTCTCTCTCTCTCTCTCTCTCGATAATTAATTAAAATAAATGTAATCTTACGCACTACCTTATCTCTGTGTCTGATTCAGAGCGGGCAGAACGCTGGATCTAACGAGCCGTAACTGACGAAAATAACCGGAAATTTTACCCTTCCGGTCAAATATCGCGCTGCAAACATCAATAGCAGCTTATCCATGTTTTGTCAGTTGTCAAGAGGTCTGACCGCTCCCTTTTTAGGTACTAAATCGTCATCGGAGGCTGATATGCTGCTTTTACTCTCAGACAGGTGCTGTTGTGTGCGTTATGGAACGCAAATGCGCCATATGTCATCGCGTCGCTATATCATTTATATCGCGATATGACACTTTTAAAAAAAAAAATTAAAATTTATACCGGTGTTATCGTGGACGGTATGATATGGCACACCCCTAATGGCCAGCATACTCACCGGACATGTCACCCATTGAGCATGTTTGGGATGCTCTGGATCGGCGTATACAACAGCGTGTTCCAGTTCCTGCCAATATCCAGCAACTTCGCACAGCCATTGAAGAGGAGAGGACCAACATTCCACAGGCCACAATCAACAACCTGATCAACTCTATGCGAAGGAGATGTGTTGCACTGCATGAGGAAAATGGTGGTCGCACCAGATATTTTTTTTGGACAATACAGTAAATCTGCACATTTTAGAGTGGCCTTTAATTGTGGCCAGCCTAAGGCACACCTGTGCAATAATCATGCTGTCTAATCAGCATCTTGATATGCCACACCTGTGAGGTGGATGAATTATCTCAGCAAAGGAGAAGTGCTCACTAACACAGATTTAGACAGATTTGTGAACAATATTTGAGAGAAATAGGCCTTTTGTGTACATAGAAAAAGTCTTAGATCTTTGAGTTCAGCTCATGAAAAATGGGGGGAAAAACAAAAGTGTTGCATTTATAATTTTGTTCAGTGTAGTTAACTCCGCATCAGCTACATAAATTCATCAACTAACCATCCAGAAACGTCCTGTTGAATTCTACATGTTGTCACTTCTTCTTGAGTCTCTCCATTATTGTCCAACTCCGGTTGAACATAAAAGGCTGAACAGTTTCAGACATTTTCAGTGCGTGTCTGTGTGAGGTAATCGGAGCTGCTAACATGAGCCCTTGAAGCTCCGCCCTCTTCTTGAAAGGGGGCCGGGAGCAGCAGCTCATTTGCATTTAAAGGTACACACACAAAAACTGTGCCTTTTTGCTCTCCCTCAAAAAGTGACAATTTTAATATGCTATAAAAAATTATCTGTGGTGTATTTTGAGCTAAAACAAACACACTCTGGGGACAACAGAGACTTATTTTACATCTTGTAAAAAAGGGGCACTATAGGACCCCTTTAAAGTGCCCCTGTTACGCTTTTTGAGATATTACCTTTCATACAGTGTGTAATACAGCTGTTTGAACCATATCTGTTCAGATATGGTAATGGATATGGATGTGGCCCTAAAGAGTCATGTTTAGGCTTGCTGCGGTTACGGAGTCGGTTGTGTTACAGTACATCAGATGTCACTTATGTGAAGAGAGTAAAAAGAGATGACTGACAGGACGATGGCTGAAGTTATACCATACTCAGATAGGCATAAAGTATGCATGGTACTGGCCGTTGTTTGAATTGTTTGTTTGTGTTACTCGCATCAAATTCAAAATAAATTTTTATGGACATACTGGATATTATTCGGCGCTGTGATGAACCTCGCAATGCCGGGTTTGCCTTACGCTGTCGTCACGTTCTTTGCGCCGTCTGGATGAAGATACGGAGCAGAGACTGCGCAGCGAGTTGTGTTGACAGAATTTAACGATTTGGAGAAGAGAAAACTTCAGAATAATGTCACAGAGCTCATTCATCAAGTTGTGTGAACAACACACGGCATACATGCGCACTTTTGGTGTTTACATGCCTGTTCATTGCGATTAAAATCGCTGTACACCACAATTTAATGCAAAATTGGTTACTACGATAATAAGCTTAATCGCATTAGTTTGATCAAAGTATTGTGTTTACATGAGGTAAAGTTTAATTGCAATATTGCTAAAATCACATTATAAATCGCATTATGAGGGTGCATGTAAGCGTACTGATTGACAAATATCTTGGTTGGTCAGTACCGCCACTCCCTATATACAGAGTACACATGATTGCGAATTCGAAAGCAAAAAGTGGGCATGCATTCAAAAGCGATTTCAATACCCCGCATATTCATAGCGGCTCCTTGATGCCTGCAAATTATATACAATATAATTACCCAAATTGCAAGAGAAAGCAAAAGCATTGATTGAAATATATTATACTACAGAAGTACATCAACTGCCCTTAATGTAGTTCTCGGCCTTTGAAGTGAATAAAAAAATGCTGTTTGTGGTTTAGGGGACAATTTCAGAAGCTTTTACCAATGGTGTAATACTTCATGTTAAATGGCGTCTCTAAAAAGCACTTCTTCTAACACAATAGTCATAAATACACTTAGATTTGGTATGATTAATAATTTACTAAGCACACTATCAATCATATAGGCTACTTGATCTCTGTTTCACGAAATTAGATTTTCAAACCAGTCTCAAGTTGTGGGCCAAGTTGTTTTTGCTGTTTAAGAAGAAAAATAATGGAGCAGGCCATATTACTGTGATTTAATACTGCTATTGATCCATTTGTAAGAACAAAGTGGAAGGCCATTAGCATTAAAACATAATATCAAGAGCCCTCTCTAAGAATGTGGTCTTGTTTTACATATATGACTCAATTAGTGTTTCACTAACTGGCTACAATATAACACACACACACTCCCTCAATAAGCACATTGCCGTACCTCCTCCAGGCGGCTCATATGCTGAACTGTGGCCCTGGCGGGGGTGCTGATGTTCTCTAGAGGGGTGATTAACTGCGGCTGCTGGTTCTGCACACTGAACGTAGGAGACAGAAGGCCAGGGACAAACACTTTGCTGACCTGGAAGTAAAAGAGTCATGGTTATTAGCTTAAAAACTGGATGGTTTTGTTACAAAAAGCTTAAAACTGAATTACTTTGTAGGTAATGAGAATAATAATTCTGTTTATGTATATAAAGCAGGGGTGTCAAACTCAGCTTATGTGTACCTTAAAAAAGGCAGACTGAAAATTAAGGACCAATTTTATCACTCTTTAATATTATTATTTTTGTAGTAGTCTTTATTAATTTTCTTTACACGTATTATGTAACAAACATTACGTTTGTGCTGCAAACCATTTTATTTAGCGCAGGGCCTTGCTAAAATTGCCAATGTAAATTTTTTTAGATATTAAAACTGGTTATGGTTTGGTTGATGACAATAACTCCATATATTTATAACGGTAATTTTTAAACAGACCTTTGTTTTTATTAAAGGGGATATAAGTAAGAATTTCCATGTAATAATCGTGTTTTATTGCCAATATGTGAACAGCTTGTAACAAAACTTAAAATCGAGACCTTAGCTTCAGGATAATGCAGAAAGAGCCATTCTGTACTGTAATGTCAATGTGTCATGCAAAGAAAAGAGAATACCTCAAACTACAATCTCACTTTAGCCCTATTCGGACGGTAATTGTTTCTCATGTGGACGTCAGTAAAAATAAATTTGCATGCCACCTCAGTGATAAAACTCTGATTTATTCACGGTGGAGGAGCACATTTTGTGATCCTACGAACCCCCAGGAATATGCTGCTCATGTGGTCAGTCGCATGATTGTCTGCTGTAAATAAAATGTCAGATGCTTGGAATAAGAAGAATGAATTCATATTTAATTTAATTTAATAATAGAAAAATAATATCCTAATTATTATTT
Organism: Coreius guichenoti; assembly: GCA_039654105.1. NCBI lineage: Eukaryota > Metazoa > Chordata > Actinopteri > Cypriniformes > Gobionidae > Coreius > Coreius guichenoti. The sequence goes on along the minus strand of CM077179.1, from coordinate 37,505,826 downwards.
AATTATTTAAATCTCCTGTTTAAACAATAGGAAGATATTAATGCATTATAGTTAAAATAGTTTTCTGTCTTGTATTTTATCTCAGAATGATGGACGTCATTTTAAAAATGTGGAAATGAGCGGAAATAAGTTAATACAGTCTCTTATTTACATGAGGTAAACATAATGCTGCTTGGTTATTTTAACATATACAGTGCATCCGGAAAGTATTCACAGCACTTCATTTTTCCCACGTTTTATGTTACAGCCTTATTCCAAAATGGATTAAATTCATTATTTTCCTCAAAATTCTACAAACAATACCCCATAATGACAACGTGAAAGAAGTTTGTTTGAAATCTTTGCAAATTTATTTAAAAAAAATAAATAAATAAATAAATTCACATGTACATAAGTATTCACAGCCTTTGCTCGATACTTTGTTGAAGCACCTTTGGCACCAATTACAGCCTCAAGTCTTTTTGAGTATGATGCTACAAGCTTGGCACACGTATTTTTGGGCAGTTTCTCCCATTCTTCTTTGCAGGACCTCTCAAGCTCCATCAGGTTGGATGGGGAGTGTCAGTGCACAGCCATTTTCAGATCTCTCCAGTGATGTTCAATCGGGTTCAAGTCTGGGCTCTGGCTGGGCCACTCAAGGACATTCACAGAGTTGTCCCGTAGCCACTCCTTTGTTATCTTGCCTGTGTGCTTAGGGTCGTTGTCCTGTTGGAAGATGAACCTTCGCCCCAGTCTGAGGTCCAGAGCGCTCTGGAGCAGGTTTTCATCAAGGATGTCTCTGTACATTGCTGCATTCATCTTTCCCTTGATCCTGACTAGTCTCCCAGTTCCTGCTGCTGAAAAACATCCCCACAGCATGATGCTGCCACCACCATGCTTCACTGTAGGGATGGTATTGGCCAGGTGGTACCTGGTGGTACCTGGTTTCCTCCAGACATGACACTTGCCATTCAGGCCAAAGAGTTCAATCTTTGTATCATCAGACTAGAGAATTTTGTTTCTCATGGTCTGAGAGTCCTTCAGGTGCCTTTTGGCAAACTCCAGGCAGGCTGTCATGTGCCTTTTACTGAGGAGTGGCTTCCGTCTGACCACTCTGCTATACAGGACTGATTGGTGGAGTGCTGCAGAGATGGTTGTTCTTCTGGAAGGTTCTCCTCTCTCCACAGAGAAACGCTGGAGCTCTGTCAGAGAGACCATCAGGTTCTTGGTCACCTCCCTGACTAAGGCCCTTCTCCCCGATCGCTCAGTTTGGCCGGGCAGCCAGCTCTAGGAAGGGTCCTAGTGGTTCCAAACTTCTTCCATTTACGGATGTTGGAGGCCACTGTGCTCATTGGGACCTTCGATGCTGCAGAAATTTTTCTGTACCCTTCCCCAGATCTGTGCCTCGATACAATCCTGTCTCGGAGGTCTACAGACAATTCCTTGGACTTCATGGCTTGGTTTGTGCTCTGACATGCATTGTTAACTGTGGGACCTTATATAGACAGGTGTGTGCCTTTCCAAATCATGTCCAATCACCACAGGTGGACTCCAATCAAGTTGTAGAAACATCTCAAGGATTATCAGTGGAAACAGGATGTACCTGAGCTCAATTTTGAGTGTCATGGCAAAGGCTGTGAATACTTATGTACATGTGATTTTTTTGTTTTTTATTTTTAATAAATGTGCAAAGATTTCAAACAAACTTCTTTCACGTTGTCATTATGGGGTATTGTTTGTAGAATTTTGAGGAAAATAATTAATTTAATCCATTTTGGAATAAGGCTGTAACATAACAAACTGTGGAAAAAGTGAAGCGGTGTGAATACTTTCTGGATGCACTGTATAATTGCTGCCGTAATAACGGCCCATTTCAAATGTTTACGTGCTTTTCTTCTCTTTCTCTTTTGGGATTATTCTTGTAAATACTTTCCAGCATTTCAGTAATTTGTGGTGTAAAAAGTGTAGGCTAGATCTTTAAAATGCAGGATATAAACAGTGAATTTTGAAGTGATCTCTTATTGAAAACTCAGAGATGTGGATTCGGAAGGCAATTAAATTACCACACGACCTTGGTCTTTGTCAAAATACAGTAGGTAATTCAGCCGGGGATTTTTACGTGGGTGGTGGGGAAAAAAAATGACATTCTGGATTCGGATCACTGACTAGTCCCTGTAAATGTTGAAAATGCCTTACGACCCCAAACAATTACCGTCCGAATAGGGCTATAGTCAGATATATTCAAATATACTTCATAATCAAACTATCATAACAGTGTAATTTTAATCTGTCGACATGATACTGGTGAATTGCAGAGCTTGTGCAAACATATCCATATCGCTATGATCAGATGCGTTCTTAACTGCTGTTTTCTCACCGCTGTCATTTTTGTTGTTTATTTTGTTATTAAGTGGAAAGCACACAGCACATATTTACATATTTATCTAAACGTCACTCTCAGCAGCATGGACGGCATCTGTATGTTCGTTAACACATCAAGCTTGTCACTTCATGATGTCTGATGCATCATTTTTATTTCCTTGTTATTTAAATACTTTTATGATCATGTTAGTTGATCGGTAACTTATAGTGGGCTATGTGTGCCGACATGTTTGTATAAACACAATGCAGTGACAAAGTCAGAGCCAGTTGGATTTACAACACGTAAATTCGTCCACTTCTCCCTAAAGACATAAGTGAGTGGCCGATCAAGTGTAAGAATAGAGTAAACTTTATAGTTACCTACACAATGCGTGTTTGAACAGTATGTTTTCAAATTAGGCTTGAAAGGTTATTTTTTCGATTATAATTGTCGCTTCCAAAGACCTTATTGTGCATTTTACAAACTATGAATGTTTTTTACTAGTAGTAGCAGTTTGTCACGTCACGTCACGTCACGAGCTGAACATTCTGAAATCATGTGTGATATGTGTAAAGGGTTATTACTCACAAGAGAAGCGCTAACTGATTGACTGGGCAGAACTACCTGAGAAATTTCGTTCATCTTTTTTTTTTTTCAAACTTGCAATGAAACATGAAATGAGGTGGTGAGCCGGTTTTGGCCAAGGGGCCTTGTGTTTGACACATGCGATGGAACGTATAATGACGTATAATGACATGATGGAATGACGTGTCTCTTGATACTACAGACCCTAAAACCTATTATTTTCTAGGTCTAGCTCTCTAGTGATTTTGAAATTTGATTGACCAAGGTGACATTCAACAGAATACAAAAGCATCCAGCTATCCAGTGTTATTGGTCTTATATAGTATGTGATTGTGATATATAAATTAATGATTTTTAGTGTGTGTGTGTGTGTGTCCTGGTAAACCCTACATTATAAAGACATAATTTCCCTACAAGGATGACAATATCCAAAACGTTGTCCTTTTGGGGACATTTTTGGTCCCCATGAGGAAACCAGCTTATAAAAAAAAATCACACTAAGTGAAGTTTTTGAAAATGTAAAAATGCAAAAGTACAGTATAAAAATCATTATCTATGGAATGTCCCCATAAAACATGAAAACAGTGTGCGTGTACAGATCATTTTAGGACAGATCACCATCACATACTATATAACTGTATAAGACGAATAACATTGGATGCAGCCTTTGAATTAAGTTGGAGAGGTCACCTTGATTAATCATATTTTCAACCAATCACTAGAGAACTAGACCTAGAAAATTGGTTAGAGGTGAGTCATCCACATCTGAAACACACATTATCATCAGTGCTGGAGAGAAAGAGGCTTTTATATATCAATCATGCATATATCTGTAAGTACCATTTAATGACATTAATAAACTGTATGAATCTAACAGTATAAACAGACATGCCTGTGTGTCTGTAAAGAATCCCTGCATTCTCTCCAGCACTAATGACAATCTCTCATCCAGATACGAGTGACTCACCTGAAACCAATTTTCAAATCTCTAGTGATTGGTGGGGAACATGATGGAATGAGATGATGTATTAGACTCAGCACTAGGCTTTGAGTGCAAACTGTAATGTACAGATGCCTTTGGCTTTTTTAATAAAAGAGAAGTATGCATGGCGGACACACTGCATATTACAGACTCAGACTCAGAACAAAAGAGCTAAAAGTGGAAAAATGATCCAGGCCACTAATAATGTCATTTTAGAGTTTAAAACCACAGATGCAATTAAGCCTCACCCGTGTGACTCCTGTGTACAAGACCAGACTTCCATTGGCCTCAAGCACCAGCATAGCATGAACGTCCTTTCAAGAAATGAAGAGAACATGAGATTTAGGTCCTGATGATGACAGCAGAGGAAATGACAATGACACTTACAATTGATATTCAAGACTTACAGGCATTAGGGTTTTTTTAAACTGTGTAATTTATTCATCATGATTAGAAGCAGCAAGATCTGATCACAATATATTAGGTGAAATGTGACTACTCAGAAACGGCATTTGCAACCCATTTTACATTGATTTTCCAATTTATTGGATGGCGAAAAGTGGGTGTTTGGCTATTAGTTAACATTAACCAAGAGGAAACACAAATAACTTTCAATAACCTAACTATCAAATAGCACAGATGAATTATGCACAATAATAGCAGAAAAATGTATTACAAAACTCATTATGGTGTTCATTTCATGTTCACTTTATTATTAATCTTATTGTGAACGATACATCCATGCATTTGTTTTGTTACTTTTTTTGACCTCGTAATTTAATTAAAATGCCGCAATTTGATTTTCTGCAACTTTCTTACAAGCAACTGCAAGATCGCATTTGGATCTGCCTCCATTTTTGAATGCAATGCCCACATCTCAAAAAATAGCTAGAAAAATAAAAAAAAAGTATAAAAATGGTAAAAATATTTCTGCAACAAACCAGTGTGTTTATGATAATGATAAATTAAATGTGGCCTATTATGCCCTTTTTCAAAGACTTGATTTTGTTTTTGGGGTCTACTAGAATAGGTTTTCATGCTTGAATGTTAAAAAATTAAACATTTTTCACCCACCTTCTGATTTGAAGCCTCTAATTAAACAATATATATTGGAGAAATGACAAGCAGAATGGAAAGAACGTCAAAATAAATTTGAAATGAATCTTTATTCACTCAAAGTTCACTAAGTGTGTGCCTGACAAAGACCTGATGGTCGAAACGTTGCAATAAATACTTTTCTGGAGCAGTCATATCAGTGTGTGGACATTACGTTTGTTTTTTGCTTCATTTTGTCTCCTTTGTCCTGAGCACTGTTTGGGTCTGAGAAATGTGTACACCTTTTTTGTATTTTTGACTATGGTGCGTTCACGCCATGTCGCATTTACCGTAAAGATTCTGAACTGTAAAACGCCTTCACATGTTTGTAGAACTTGTAATTACAACGTGTAAACTCGTAATTTTCTGAGAATTACGACTTGTACCTTGTGGCCACTGTACCACCTGACCGCTGCAGATTTAAGGTGTGTTAATCTGCAGACGATCTGTGTATGACACCAAAGTATCGCAAGAGTGATTCGAAAGCATACAGAGCTTTATTTACAGTAATTACGACATGGCGTGAATACAGCACTACTACTTCTACATTGTTGCAGCTCCTCTCTTCCCAGTCTGTCAGTAACGCTCTATTTAGTTCCTGTCTCTATGAAGCCCCTCCTTCCGTGTGCTCTGATTGGACCGGTGTGTCTTGTGATTGATCAACCGCTTCGAGCGTGTTTGGGAAATGTCACGCCCCCTAACCATAACCGTGGGTTTTAACCAAGCGGCAACCTCCCCCATTTTCTCTTGAAGCCAATACGGAACTGACTTAAACTGCAATAAATCGACTGGCCGCTAGAGACAGGCTCCAAAAGGGGGTAGAATCTCATTGAGCCCCATGTTAAAATGCCCAAATTTACAGCAGAAAAAAACATGTTTACAGCCTGGTACAAATTGTGGTCTATACGGCTAAATTTTGCCCTTCATGACAACTGTGAGGGGGGTGAATTTTTTTTATAACTCATGCGTTTACATTATATAAAGCCTTAAAGTTCTGCATAATTAAGGGCGTGGCCACTTTGAGTGACAAGTGGATTGCAGTTTGTCTGCTGTCTGTTAGTCATCACCTCACCTCAGCTCCACCCACGTCCCGCCTCTTTGCCCATATTCAGTTCTGCGGGAGTGACGCACGGCCAAGACGGCAACGGCCGACTTTGAGGCTTCAAAACTGCTCTTCAGAAACCTATGGGTGACGTCACGGACACTACGTCCATATTTTTTTACAGTCTATGGTTTCAACACACTACTAACTCAACCAGGCCCCACCCCTTTTTGTTGCGTATGCCTTGGGTGGGAATTATTTAAATGAGGAATATTGCGACGTGTTCGTTCCCGTAAGAAAAATCAAGATAAGACTACAATTGAGGCATTTCAGGTAGTACTTAATGATATAGAGAACAACTCCCTTTGGAGTGACTTTGTATTTTGCTACTTTGCAGACATTTTTCATGCTCAAACAGCCCCTTTAAAATAGTACCCGTACCAATAACAAATACCAGTTTGCAATATAATGGACTCTTTTTGTACAGGTAAAATAACGAATGACTCCAGAAGCACCGCACATTCAAATTGTGAACTGTGCCATTTGTATATTAACTATTTAACTCCAGACCTCTAATTCAAGTACTCACCTCAAGAGGGGCGGCATCTTTTGCGGTGATAACAGTTACTGATGCAAATATCAGCTGAGAAGTTTCATTGCTCTCAAGAAATTTTACACACCTGCAAATAGCACACAAGACAGATAATTTAATTTAAGATTAGAGCACTAGAGCTTTAAGAAAGCGTCTATACCATTATTGTAGAAGCAAAACAAAAAAATAAGACACACATTCACCTGAGCTGCTGGTGGGACTCGACCAAGAAGCACAGGTACCTGTTCTCACACAGGTCAGAGGTGATGAAGACTTTAGAGGCCTGGCAGCCTTTCTCCCTGCAACATGGACACAACACTGATTTCAGGACAAACATCAACAGTAACTTCATGCTCTCAGCTTATAAAGAACATCAAAACTCAGTGGACCTGGAGATAGCGCTGGTTTCTGTCCACAGTTGCTCAATGCAGAGGTCTGGTAGAATGGGCTCCATCTCCGGCAGCAGGGCCGTCTCGTTCAGGGTGCTGTTGGGTGAGGCCAGGATGCTGTGGCCGCGCGGGGACGGGGTGTGACATGACATGTTGAAACGCTGAGTTCCAGAGAAAGAGGGCACGGCGATGCCAGGGGAGTGAGCCCGACTGATGTCACAAATTAAAGAGAAACCAAAAGGGCACAATTAGACACAAATGTGTACATTTCCCATTTTTATATTATTTTTTTCTTCAAATAACTTTTATTATATGAATGTATACTTAATATTTACACCATCGTTCAAAAGTGTGGGGTCTGTATTTTTGATTTGTTAAAAAGTCACATTTATTTAATTTATATAATTAAATAACATTTATATAAAAATACAGTAAAAACAGTAATATTGTGAAATATTCTAATCATAATTATAATGTAAAATCATTCTAATATGCTGATTTGGTGCTCAAGAAACATTTCTTATTATTGTCAATGCTGAAAACAGTTGTGCTGCTTAATATTTTTGAAAAAAGTTAAAGTAATTTAATTTAAATCTTTTGTACCATTATAAATGCTTTTACCGTCACTTCTGATCAATTTAATGCATGCTTGCTGCAACAAAAAAAAAAAACTCTTTCAAAATAGTTAATTTTTACTGCCCTAGTAGTGAATATGAATCATCTTTTAAAAAAAAATCTTCTACTGCCTACATAATATTTGGGTAACACTTGGGTATTTTAGGGTCCAATTCTCACTATTAACTAGTTGTTTATTAGCATGCATAGCATGCATATTAAAGCACATATTAATGCCTTATTCTGCATGATCATATTCTACATCTCTTAATCCTAACCAATACCTAAACTTAACAACTACCTTACTAACTATTAATAAGCAGTAAATTAGGAGTTTATTGAGGCAAAAGTTGTAGTTAATAGTGAATATGTGTTCCCTATGCTAAAGTGTTACCAAAAGGTGCATATACTGTGTACAATATAAATACCACAGAAAAAGCATGAGTAGTATTTTTTTCCATGAGTGGACATACCTGAGAGCAGCCATGTTTGAAATGCTAGGCGAGTGAACCCGAGAGTGCAGGCCCGGGGAGGCAGGAATTCGGCTCTGGTTGTGCAGGGCGTGGCAGTGCAAGGGCGAGGCGGGTGAGTCCAGCCGGTTCACGTTTCTCAGGTGGGTGCTGAGGAAGCTGGGAGCTGTATTGGGAGTTTGAACCGGCCCGGGCTGGTCTGGACACTTCAACACTGTGGTCTGCTCCTGCAAAAACCACAAGAACATTCAAAACTGGGCTAGATGTTTGATCACTTTTTTTCAAAATGTAGCACAAGTTAATGTACTGAATTCCTCTTTTAAGGAAAAAAATCTATTAAAGATGTTTTATTAGTAGTACAGTAGTGCTCAGGTAGTTTTCTCATTAACATTACGATGTGATTTGCTGCTAATAGTCGATAAAGATATTTTGCTTTAATGATAAATTCTGATATAAAAGGTTTGCAAATTACTTCACTTTAAGTCCTATCTGGATTTACTTTACAATAGTCATTAGCAAAAAATAAAAAAAGACACCAGTGATCAATCCAGTCTTTAGACTAGATTAGGTAAATGGTTTAACTGTATTAAAAGACATTTAACACTATTATGCTATTTTAAAGGTTCCTCATTTTGCTTTGGAGGTCTCCTACAATAGGTGTACATGCATCTAAGGTCAAAAAACACATTTGCCCCAAAGAGCCTACTCTGCTCTGATTGGTCAGATGGCCCAGTCTGTTGTGATTGGTCAACCGCTTACAGGCGCATCGGAAATGAAACACCTATTACTATATCTGAATTTCAGCTCTGAATCTTCCTCAGCACTTGATACACAACGATACAAACAGTAACAATTGCTTTGGAAAGTGCGTGCAAAGTGGATTCTCGGTGCAGAAAAAAAGCATCTTCTTGACATGAACAACACAAACCAAACTCTTCCAAGCCTCAGCTACAACTACAGTGTTTGAGAGTGGGTCAAAGTAGATGTTGTTCGAAGGCGGCCAAAGAAGACCATAGGCTGGCATTAGGCTACGTAGGTTTGTAACAGGAAGAGAGACTGGAATTGCTGACGACTCATTTTGACAGTTCAGAATCAATTCTTTCTTTTAGGAGACAATAACTTTATTTTTTTGTGCACTTTGATCTTTACAACTTTGCAGACCTTTTACATTCACAAACAGCTATTATTACACCGCACGTAAGGTAAAAAAAAAAATGGGGCACTTTAAACATTTTTAATCTCAAACGTCAGAACATTAACCAGTTGTAATAATAATGTCATTCTCTAAACATCAACACAAAAACAGGATGTATATATTTCATTATGACTGCGCGAACCAACCATACCTCAGGTGTGACTTTGCGCAGGGTCCAGACGGTGTGTGTGCACTGCTGCGTGTCGTACGTCATGATAATGGAGGGCTTGAGGCAGGTGAACACCACTCTCTGAGCGCTGTCTGAAACATACTGGAGTCGGGCCTCAAACAGACCTAAACCAATGAGTGGGAACAACAAGAGCATCAACATATGGCAAGTCATAAGGTCAAAGATGAACAATACATCAGTGTATCATAGAGTTAATTCAATGGTGTCCAAAACGAACACTTTCCAAGTGCCCAATGTATGCTATCCGATCGTGAAAAGACCAGCTGTAAATGCCCTCCGACATGCTTTCTGAATTCTGTAACGACTGCCACAAGCGAAACTGAAAGTTCAGCGTCGCATCCTAAAGCGCAACACGCAATCATCTTCATTAAAAGCAGCGAGACTACATGAACTTACTCTTATTGTGGTCTTTACTCTTGAAATTAGCTGATAATAAATTAAATGCAACTTATATCTGTTGCTTTTGTTGACGTGAACTCCGTTAAATTTGCATATAGTGCAGGGTTTGGAGATCAGTTTTATATTTGTTTTGCGAAGATAAATTTATGTGTCAAGTGTAAATGGAACAGTTTTTACAAAACAGATAGCTATACTATCAGTAAAAATGCATGAAGTGACCAGATGTAAACAGACTCTAATATGCAAGAAAAACTACAACTCAATAATTACAATATATAACTTTAATCAGAACAAAACATGGCCACTGTTAAAAAAATAACTATTTATGGCTGGCTCACTTGCCATTGACAGGTAGGTACATTTAGACCATGGGTATCAACATTAATCCAATAAATGTTAAAATAAAAAAAATTAAAAAATAAAATAGATTAGAAAATTAGAAATGTTGTCTTTGAAATAAAATAAGATGAAGTACTAAAATTACTAAAACCAAAACGTAAAAAAACAATTAAAAGCACATAAAAGCACATAACAGAATAACTAAAACTAAAATGAAAACTGAAAATGTACAAATTTAAAATATAAAAAAAAATATATATAATAGTACAAACCCGATTCCAAAAAAGTTGGGACACTGTACAAATTGTGAATAAAAACAGAATGCAATGATGTGGAAGTTTCAAATGTCAATATTTTATTCAGAATACAACATAGATGACATATCAAATGTTTAAACTGAGAAAATGTATCATTTTAAGGGAAAAATAAGTTGATTTTAAATTTCATGGCATCAACACATCTCAAAAAAGTTGGGACAAGGCCATGTTTACCACTGTGTGGCATCCCCTCTTCTTTTTATAACAGTCTGCAAACGTCTGGGGACTGAGGAGACAAGTTGCTCAAGTTTAGGAATAGGAATGTTGTCCCATTCTTGTCTAATACAGGCTTCTAGTTGCTCAACTGTCTTAGGTCTTCTTTGTCGCATCTTCCTCTTTATGATGCGCCAAATGTTTTCTATGGGTGAAAGATCTGGACTGCAGGCTGGCCATTTCAGTACCCGGATCCTTCTTCTACGCAGCCATGATGTTGTAATTTATGCATTATATGGTCTGGCATTGTCATGTTGGAAAATGCAAGGTCTTCCCTGAAAGAGACGACGTCTGGATGGGAGCATATGTTGTTCTAGAACTTGGATATACCTTTCAGCATTGATGGTGCCTTTCCAGATGTGTAAGCTGCCCATGCCACACGCACTCATGCAACCCCATACCATCAGAGATGCAGGCTTCTGAACTGAGCGCTGATAACAACTTGGGTTGTCCTTGTCCTCTTTAGTCCGGATGACATGGCGTCCCAGTTTTCCAAAAAGAACTTCAAATTTTGATTCGTCTGACCACAGAACAGTTTTCCACTTTGCCACAGTCCATTTTAAATGAGCCTTGGCCCAGAGAAAACGCCTGCGCTTCTGGATCATGTTTAGATATGGCTTCTTTTTTGACCTATAGAGTTTTAACCGGCAACGGCGAATGGCACGGTGGATTGTGTTCACCGACAATGTTTTCTGGAAGTATTCCTGAGCCCATGTTGTGATTTCCATTACAGTAGCATTCCTGTATGTGATGCAGTGCCGTCTAAGGGCCCGAAGATCACAGGCATCCAGTATGGTTTTCCGGCCTTGACCCTTACGCACAGAGATTGTTCCAGATTCTCTGAATCTTTGGATGATATTATGCACTGTAGATGATGATAACTTCAAAATCTTTGCAATTTTTCTCTGAGAAACTCTTTTCTGATATTGCTCCACTATTTTTCGCCACAGCATTGGGGGAATTGGTGATCCTCTGCCCATCTTGACTTCTGAGAGACACTGCCACTCTGAGAGGCTCTTTTTATACCCAATCATGTTGCCAATTGACCTAATAAGCTGCAAATTGGTCCTCCAGCTGTTCCTTATATGTACATTTAACTTTTCCGGCCTCTTATTGCTACCTGTCCCAACTTTTTTGGAATGTGTAGCTCTCATGAAATCCAAAATGAGCCAATATTTGGCAAGACATTTCAAAATGTCTCACTTTCAACATTTGATATGTTATCTATATTCTATTGTGAATAAAATATAAGTTTATGAGATTTGTAAATTATTGCATTCCTTTTTTATTCACAATTTGTACAGTGTCCCAACTTTTTTGGAATCGGGTTTGTACATAAATAATACTAAAACAACACTGATAAGGTACAACATTATCAAGTCTTACCGCTAGACTTACAAACAACAGGAGCGATTTCATCTAAGGGATGCAGCATGCTGAACAGGGTCGGAAGTGGTTCCCTGATAACAAGATTTAAATCATTCAACACCATATTCATACTACACAAGTGTTCTTTTACAACACTCAAATGCAAGCACTTACAGTATTAACATTTTGCATGTTAAAAAATAACCAAGTAAATAATCAAACATACCTGATGGGGCTCATGTGGCCATCAACTGTAATATTTTTGCGCTCCAAAAGCAGGCCAAACTTTGTTGACCAGAGAGCGGAGACCTAAATGAAACCCAGTAACAGCCGATCAAGAGAAAGACGGAACATTACAATTTTGCAGCTGATGGAAAATAGTATTTACGCAAAGATGTGATTGTGAATATTGGCACAGCAACAGGGCACTGATAAGCATGAACCATAAGAACCAAGAATGAACACCATATTCACAAAATAGCACAGTATTTAATGCTGTAATGCTTGTATTCAATCTAGATATTTTTACAAACAGAAAAACTTTAATTCTATTATGGGAAAAAATGCATTGTGTAATGCAAAAGTTTCAGGCTCCCGATTCCAGGGCTATTTCCCTTATCCCCATTATAAACGCATAAGTCTGAAATGTTTAGGAAAAGCCTCAGGGGCAATATGCCACAATATGCATGTAAAATAAAGCCAGCATTAGTCAGAACTGTAAATTGCGCTGTCTAAATACTGTTACTAAAACCAAAACCGCCCCCTTTCCTGTCTGCGTGCCAAATAGCCCATTATGCCTCATGAAATGGACAACTGCCACACATAATCAGTCACTGAGCTTAAAACGACAGTCAGGCTGACTAAATCCCTGATGACAGTAACAAACGTTCAGCTCTGCTGGACTGTTTCCTCCAAACACACAAGACTGATACAGCCACTTGAACTGGATTTGTAAGAGAGGCCTCTATCAATTGTTTTTAGAGTTGTTTTACTCAACACACAGACATTAAGTGTTCTGACCTGGAAGGGGAGTGGAGATATGAAGTCTTTGCCACTCATGCTGTGGATGTTCACACAGGTGCTCTGGACAATACACACCGTCTGCTCCACAACATCCTTCACTGGAGATCATGGGGAAAAATAATCACTCAACAACTAAAAATTCTACGAAACAAGAGCCAGTGTCATATACTTGCTACTGAAGCAATTGAGCATTTAAAATGCAATAAAAGTAATATCTAAATAGAAAAAATAAAATACAATTTGTTTTACTTGTGTGGCAACAATAATTTAACAACACAAAAACGTATAAAAATCTTACCATCTTTTTTAGACTGAGGAACGGTGAAATTACACCATAGAGCCTATAAAACAATAAGTGAAATTATATTAGGAAAAGTATGAAAAGTGATCCTTAATTCAGCAGCCACAAAAAGTATTAGGGGCACTTCAAAAATGGTTATAGACTATCATTCACTGAGTTCTTTTTTGGAAAGAAATTAATACTTTTTATTCAGCAAGGATGCATTTAATTGATCAAAAGTGATAGAACATACATTTATTACATAGCATATGTGTGTGTATACAATATACACACACAGACAGACAGACAGACAGACATACATACATACATATATATATACGATTTGACAGCACTAGTTATTCAGCATTGCAGCAAATTCAGTCTGCATTATTAATGACTCCCTTTTATCATATTATACAATATATAATATCTGAAACATCTTTTCAAAAGCACTTTTTTGAGCATATGTTAATTTGTCCATATTTTTGACAATGCTGCTTTTTTTTTTTCACAAAATATGCCTCAATGATCAATGAAGCACATAAAAAAATAGGTGAATGTGCTTATTGATCGAAGCATATTTAGTGAAAAACAGCATCAATGTCCAAATCTTACCAAACTCAAACTTTTGAATGGTAGTGTATGCCATACCAAACCAAATGGTAATTATTACATTTTCCTCACAATAACCAAAAATGGCTTGGAAAAGTGAGGTTTATTCTGAGAAAAGATCTAGCACAATGAGTTAGATAGTACCTGCTGAACTGGGCTGTCCACCGTGAAGGCCTTGTACACATGTGAGGCTTGATTCTTACTGCCACGACTCCATATGACCATGTTTCCAGCCACATACAGCTCCTCCTCATATTCAACCTCATCAGGAGCAGTTCCCTTCCTCAGCTGCCAGCGCTCCTGCCAATCACACCATAATCATACTTTTAACATTCAGTATTTTAATGAACAACTGTTTGCTTTCACTTTGAGGAAAAAGAGCAGTGCAAACATGCTGCTAAACATCTCCTTTTGTGTTTCACAGAACAAGCAGTCATATGGAAAAACTACCTTCTCACGCTCCTGTAGAGTGACCTCCTGAAGGGATCCCACGAGTCCAGCCGCCCCGTCGGAGGACCAGAGCTCAGAGGCTGGCTGGAGCTGCCGCAGCTGGAGATTCACGGCATTCGGGTGATTTTTGCAGTGCTCACGACCGAATGGGACAAACGACTGCAATTCGCCTGCGGCTATCATTGTGGCTCTCTCTTCATAGATGTGCGACATGAGTTCCCAATATCAGCATTATTTCTGTGAAACACAAGGACATAGAAACAATTACACATATTATCTACAGAAAAAAACTGCGTTATTAATTGTGCTAAAAGTTTTTGTTTACATAATATATGTTTGCGTGTATATGTTAGTATATTTATATATTGTGTGTGTGAGAGTCTGTGTATATATACATATACAGCATATGTATAAATCGTATATGCATGTGTGTATATATACAGTATACACACAGACATATATACATAGACATTTTATATATATATATATATATATATATATATATATATATATGTCTGTCTAAACATGTCTTTCTTTCACTGTTTATATGACAAAACATCTGTGCAGTGTGCATATATCCACCTTTCTCACTGTCTGTCTATCTATCTATCTATCGTATCTGTCTGTCTGTCTTATCTATCTATCTATCGTATCTGTCTGTCCGTCTATCTATCTATCCATCCGTCGGTCCGTCCGTCCGTCCGTCCGTCTGTCTATCTATCTATCTATCCATCCATCCATCCATCCATCCATCCACCGTTGTATCTGTCTATCTGTCTGTCTATCCATGTATCTATCTATCTTTCTATCTATCCATAGTTGTATCTATCTATCTATCTATCTATCTACAGTTGTATCTATCCATCTACATATCTATCCACCGTTGTATCTGTCTATCTATCTATAGTTGTATCTATATTTCCATCTATCATCACACAAATAAATCTTTCTTTCCATACAACCTATATCTGTCAATCTATCAGTATATTTCATACACATCAACTGTCCAGTTTTTTCCGCACAAATCACCACACTAAGCAAAAGTTCATCAGCTGCGGACAGAAATACAACATCTACAGTTGTATCTATCTATCTATCTATCTATCTATCCACCGTTGTATCTATCTATCTATCTGTCTGTCTGTCTTATCTATCTATCTGTCTATCTATCCGTCCGTCCGTCCGTCCGTCCGTCTGTCCATCCATCCATCCACCGTTGTATCTGTCTATCTGTCTGTCTATCCATGTATCTATCTATCTATCTGTCTGTCTGTCTGTCTATCTTTCTATCTATCCATAGTTGTATCTATCTATCTATCTATCTATCTATCTACAGTTGTATCTATCCATCTATATATCTATCCACCGTTGTATCTGTCTATCTATAGTTGTATCTATATTTCCATCTATCATCACACAAATAAATCTTTCTTTCCATACAACCTATATCTGTCAATCTATCAGTATATTTCATACACATCAACTGTCCAGTTTTTTCCGCAGAAATCACCACACTAAGCAAAAGTTCATCAGCTGCGGACAGAAATACAACATCTACAGTTGTATCTATCTATCTATCTATCTATCTATCTATCTATCTACCGTTGTATCTATCTACCGTTGTATCTATCTATCTATCTATCTATCTATCTATCTATCCACCCATCTACAGCTGTATCTATCTATCTATCTATCTATCTATCTATCCATCCATCTGTCTATCTATCTATCTGTCTACAGTTGTATCTATATTTCCATCTGTCATCACACAAATCTTTTTCCATACAACCTATATCTGTCAGTCTATCAGTATATTTCATACACATCAACTGTCCACTGTTATTTTCCGCAAAAATCACCACACTATGCAAAAGTTCATCAGCTGCGGACAGAAATACAACATTTACTGACGATTTCATGCAGTATCATGTATCAGTGACAGCTACATTTGTTATGGCAAGCGATTAATTAATCACTTAATGAATTCCGGGGAAATCCTTTAGTAAATCCCTCAATTACACTGCACATGACCTCTCATCTTTTGTTTTCGCTTGTAACGTGTAACAATGATTAATGAAAAACACGAAACTTTCTATATTTCAGTCAGTCTGTCATCCTGTCAGCATTAGCCGCCAAGCTACTGCTAACATCCGCTCAAATATTCACCTGCTAATAACAAATAGTCGAGCTTCCTGTCCTGGAGTGCGGTTCTTCCCTTTGACAGATGCCTCTCCCTCTGCAATCGCCTGCTCGTTGAGCCCAACATACAAACACATCAAAGTGTGCAGTGAAAACCGATTAAGCAGAGCACACTACACTGTTTCAAATGAACGCGGACATGTTGTTATCCCGTGACGTACTTCCGAACTTCTGACCAATCAGAGAGCTGCGTTCTGGAAGGCACGACGGACGCATACAGTACTGGCGGGCCTACTTACGCAAGGTAAAGTGATGGTGGCATCATAGACTGTATCATGGATACCATGGTTTTTTGATACATGCCGTGGGTACTAAATAGTTACCATGGTACTTTACACAATACCATTGTATTATCACGTATATGTCCAAAAAACATGATATTTCCATGGCGCATGTCCAAAAACCCCAGTAAAATCATAGTATTTTGGCTTTATTTTTCATAAAGAAAGGTGTCAACATTGAAATTTATATTATTTATCCTCTGTAGGCATGTGGACTGAAAGCAGGGAAACAAACCTGAACAGGTGGCCAGTGCCCTTATTTTTCTATAAATGTAAACAGGAATATAAAATAGATGTTTAATGCTAGTTCGATAGCTACACTGCAAAAAAATGTTTTTCTTACTTAGTATTTTTGACTTGTTTCCAGTCCAAATATCTAAAAATTCTTAAATCAAGATGATTTTACTAGATAAGTAAAGTGACAATGTTTTTTCTTGTTTTCTGGGGGGGGAAATCAAAATGAAGTGAGTTTTTGCTTAAAACAAGCAAAATTATCTGCCAATGGGGTATGAAAAATAATCTTGTTTCTGTTTGGGACAGAAACAAGATTTCAATCAGAAACAAGATTATTTTTTATCGCAGATAATTTTGCTTGTTTTAAGCAAAAACACTTCATTTTGATTTTATTTTCCAGAAAACAAGAAAAAATATCTTATGTAATTTTACTTATCTAGTATATTTAGTAAATGCATCTCGATTTAAGATTTTTTAGATATTATACACTAATATATTAGAGCAAATTTAGCAGTTTAATTTGCTAAAGTTTAAATTTTTAAGGCATTTTGAGGCCCCCTTGGAAGTTTACTACCCTATAATAGCATGTCTGTGTTAGTGCCTGTATAAAAACATTAATGTGTAAACATGGGAC